>OX458979.1:5601924-6818638 GCA_949774945.1 Hoplodrina ambigua
AATATAACACAATATCTATCTTTATTTTTCTAATGCTACATTTTTTTACGCTATTATTGTATTTTATTTATTTACAAATCTAAATCACACAGAACTTATAATTAATCAAAAAATAATGCATGTACAATTTATACTACAGTTCATGGTGCAAATAGGTTTATGATAGAAAAGAAGAATTCGCTCATTTCCAAAATTAAAATTTTAAGGCTTTCAATTTATTTTTACTTACTTTTCTCATGCCTGTTTTTCATTGTCAGTTGTCGTCCTTTTTACCGAAACTCCCAATTTGTGTCAAAATAAACCTAACAAATCTTTCGTCCAGCCCCGGACTTCAACACATCCTAATCTCACTGAGAACGTAGCGAGGTAAAGATTCGACAACATCGCAGGTGTGAACTTGACATATTTCCCGACTCGAGCAAAAATGGCGGGGATTATCCCATACCCGAGCGGAGGCAGGGTTGAGTGGCAGTCTTATTATTTGTACACGTTTTCGGCCTACCAACTGTACATCGTGAGTGTCATATTAACCCTGAATGTTCCCGGTACGCCCCTATTTATCCCGTTTCAGATTAAGGAAAAGAAAGAATTTGATAACAAACGAAATGATTAATGTAACGGAAAAAGATAGTAGGAATTTCGATGCCATTAGTGGAACAATAGCGGATAGGTAACGTCTTTTCGCAATGTTTCGAGAACGTACCTTAGGAAGCTTACTTACCTTCTTACTTTGTTTTGTTTGTGCAAACAGGAAAACTGGAATCAACATTATTTCTCTTATGATTCTGTCAACCTTTCTTTTGCGGTTTTGTAAACAGTGAGTGTACGTAGCTCAGTAATTTACCATACCTAGGTACTGTAGAGACCCTGGCTGTTTGAGCCATATGCAAACTATATGTTATGAGATGAATATTACTTTTATATTTAGAATATAGGCAGACCGTGTGTCAACGGCTGACAAGCTAGAACTAGTATTAACAAATATAATTTAATTAAAAATGAATACAAGAGTTTTAAAGATAAATAAGTGTTTCAATCAAGTAGATTGATATATATATCCCGGTACAAGTAACAACTCACGTCTGGGTGTTACAGTACCTACTTAGCCTACCGAATAAAAGGCAAATCAATTTATTTACAACTAAATAATATGTCCAACTGCAGGGCAAAAGTCTCTTCTCATACAGAGTAATAACGAGCATTGATCTCCACGCTTGCTCAAAGTGGATTTGCGATTTCAAACTTACAATAATTAGAAGCCCAAGTCACGACTGCCAGGGTTGCGGATTTAGTTCGCAAGAGTTACCGCGGCCCTGGACCACAAAGGGCATTAGGAGGAACACGGATGGGTTTTAGATAGTAAGAATGTGACACTTCCTTTCGCTCCGCCCAGAGCGGAAGAAGTGATGATTTCCCTTACTTGAAAAAATAGTCACCTATGCATGAGAGAGATAACCTTAAACACTGGACCATCACGACTCTAATTACAACAGACAGATTTAATTCAAATGCTAACCATAGGTACTGATAATTAAACGGCTTGCAAGAGGGAGAAAGACAATGTACAGATTAACTAATGTAGAATAGTACAGATGTATTGATGCCACAGTTAATAGACGTGATACATACCTACAATGAGGTAAGCAATTAATTCAGGAGATTACTATCAATTGGCGTATGTGTAGTTGTGGGAATAGAATTTCAAATTGCATATAATATTGTTGAGTAGATAATGTCCCTAGATTTTTAAGTCATGTTTGTCTTTGACTAGCTTATGCCCGCGAGACCGCATTTTTCTTAAGAATCTTTAATTTATTTTGAGAATTAAATATAGCCTACTAGCTTTTGCCCACGACTAAGCCTCTGTCCTTTCTTGGGGTTGAAACTTATCCCGTACCAAATTTAATCAAAGTTGCTTCAGTAGTTTAGACGTGAAAGTGTTAAAGACAGACTGACGGAGCTACTTTCGCATTTATAATATTAGTAAGGAAAACACTCAGAGATAACGTTGCTTCGTATTAGCAAAAGAATTGCCAGGATCGGACCAGCAGTTCCGAAGATTAGAGCGTTTAAACAAAAGACATACTCTTCAGCTTTACAAATTAGTATCGAAAGTATCTAGATTATAGATTCAAAAATCTATTTTAGAATAAGTAAACAATATTTTTTTTTTATTACAAGCTTTTATTTAGCTTGCACTGTTCGTACGTAAGTATGTATGTATGTTAGTAAGTTGTCCTTTCAAAATTTGCAAACCATATTTCAACCATTTCTTGATATCCGATTGAGCTGAAATTTTACACACACCTTTAGTTCTGAAGGACCTCACCAATAAGGTCAGAGTAGGTCTTCCTACGGAGACACCTCCCGGCGTTGCCATTTTTAAAAATATTTCTTAAATAAGTTTATTTTACAGACTTTCCACAATCTACAAGCTGGTAGAAAGCAATAATGGCCTTCATTTGCAGTGTCAGACCTAAAACGGCCATTCGAAACTTGCTTTTGTTTTAATTTGATTACGCAATACAAATTCAATTGTTTCCCGTCCGTTACTTCTCGGAAATGTGGTCACAAGGAAGAGAAAAAGGTAATAAAAGCGGCGAAACGATGATTAAACACATAAATAAATGGTAGGTATAGGTATCTCATACACATAATGTAGATCTATGTGGATAGGTAGACGGCACGCTTGGCGTAGTGTCTGAGCGATTCGCTGCTGAGCTGAATCTGTCGGGTTCGGTTTCCGCAGGGAAAAATTATTTGTTTGTCTTACAGATCCGAGTGTGACTGTTGCATGTGAGTTGGTATGTGTGTAAAACGTGCCCATGATACAAAAGAAATTTCTAGTATGGGGCAACGTTCTTTTTATAAACAAAAAAAATACAAATGGTCTGTTGGGTAAACAGTGCGGATGACTTTTCGTATGATTTTGAAAACCTCGAATCTTGACCTTATTTTTTTTGCTACCCGTCACTGTCCCACGTTAGGCACTCCTCATTTCTTGCAGTTCCCTCTGTGTTGTGCCTCCTCTCACCAGTTCCTGAGGAAGCCATCTAAGGCATTCTCGGTCTGCCGTTACCCCACCTTACTGTGTAAGGGCTCGATTCCTAATACTCAATATATCATTTAAATACACTAATATTTTAAAGTGATAAAGTTTGTTTTTTGTTTGTTTCGAAGACCTTTTTTCACTGATCGAAAGCTACACTATTAGAGTGCCATAGGCATATCTTTTTGACGTTAGTGCTCAATAAAATCCAGTACAAACTACGTACAAACAATTTATTTACAAAAATTAAATACAAATGTGGTAAAAAGGGTAACGGGTCATGGTATTAAAATGTTTGTTGCATTTAATAATTATGCCGGCCACAGAGTCAATGACGAACAGATAAGGCAAGTGTAATATTGTTGAAATTGGTTTAGTGGTTGAAAAGCGCTACTGCTGAGCAATACTGAGCATGAGGGCTTGGGTTCAATGCCCAGGTCGGGCAAAGTGTTATCGGGTTTATTATCAGGAATTTTCAGTAGCAGCCTCGGAATCTGGATTTATTCCCGGTTTACTCATTCCAGCTACAATCATTGAAAATTTTTAGTTTTATAAATCGTCAATTCGCCTTATGTAAGCATAGCGTTCAATGCTCGCGCCATTTCTGTGTAGGCTTTTGCCCAGCAGTGATACAATAATAGACAGGTATTATTACTATTTGGAATATAATATAACATCACGCCTGTAATCCCCGAAAGGTTAGGCAGAGGTGTACCCATTAGTACACCCATATTTCGCTAGTCATGTTTTAAGTTCCATGTATTAAGGGTATTATGGAATATTTCAAGTAAAAATACCTTGATCTGGTTTCCCCAATTTTCCTTTAAGAGTTGGCATCGCCCTAATGTTCTATCTTAAGAATTTTCCATAAATATTACACAAAACAGCTTGGCAAGTGGAAATTTGCCATGAAAATCACTTAACTCCCCATCTGCCAAGAAAATCTAATTTCACGAGCCTGTAACACATCTATACATTTTTTATGACGTGAAAGATTATTTAAAATCGTATTAATAAACGACGAGCAATAACAATAGATGTACCTAAATAAAGACTGTCTTGTTTGTCTAGTGGTTGCAAAGCACGACAGCTAAACATGAGGTCTTGAATTCGATTCCCAAATCGAGAAAAATTTTATTGGGTTTTCTCACTAGCAGCTTCGGAGTCTTTATTCGTGCCCAGTTGATGGCAATAGGCTCGCCCCCTATTACATGAGACTTAAACATAACTGGTGAAATATGGGTGTACCAATGGTTACACCGTTGCCTAACCCTTCGGGGATTACAGGCGTGATGTTATGTACCTATATGAAATATAATAGTAGCACTCTCCCTGTGACTTAATTTGCCTGATTTTTTAAGAATAAAATATAGCTTATAGCACTCAGTGATAACATAGCTTCTAATTTGCGATTCAAAATCGGTTCAGTAGATCCAGAGATTACCTCCTACAGCCTCACAAACTTTACATCTTTATAATATTAGTATAGAAGTAGGTTGATCTTCTTAAGGCTATATTTTTTTACAAAAGGCTATATTTTTGGAAAAGGATCGTATATCAACAATTGAAACCTAAGCCTTCTTCAACTGGTCTTTTACGTAAACTGGCAGATTTAACACGAATGTTATTGTTACTACTAGGAATACCCTCTTTATATATTTAGACAAATAGAACACTATTTTATTTGTGACTTAGAAATAGGTACGGATGGGTTGGAAGAAAATTCGTATTGTACGACAAAATTGTACCTCAACTTTCAGGTACTTTAAGAAAGGTCAATCATTATTTATGTAGGTATGTACTACATACCTGTATATTTTGGATAATTTGTCACACCTTTGTGACTGCCTCGTTGGTCTAGTGGTCGTAAGCGCGACTGCTGTGCATGAGGTCTTGGGTTCGATTCCCAGGTGTTATTGGGTTTTTCCATCAGGAATTTCTCAGTAGCAGCCTCGGAGTCTGGATTTGTGCCCGGTTGATGGCAATAGGCTCGCCCCCTATTACATGGGACTAAAAACATAACTATCGAAATGTGGGTGTACTAATGGGTACACCTCTGCCTAACCCTTCGGGAATTACAGGCGTGATGTTATGGATATGTTGTCACACCTTTATTATGAAATGTTTGTTATCGTGCATGCAGACAAAGTCGCAGATTTATAAGTCTTTTCTTGCGGTTCAAGCTTAGTTTATTTCATTTTTTTTATTTTTAGTTAGTTAGTTTTTTACTTGATATAACATATCAAATATATCACATACCAATATACCATAGAAACAAAAAAGAAACTACAACTGCCAAAAAAAAACTCTCTCTATTTACATGACAATTCAAAATTCGAACTATGCAGTGACGTAATGTGTCGCGTCCGTATTCCGGCTATCGATACTCGGTGGCGAGCGCGTTCGTATCGCACACCCTGGGTGATTTGCATAAAGCTCCGCGGACAACGTTTTGGCGTCAGTTCAGCTTGTATCTCATTAGCATAACTGCTCAATTATTTTGTGCGGAATAGTCACTTTACAGACAAATTTTGGTTTTGCGCAACGTTGAGCGTCCTATTGAGCGGTGGCACTAAAAATGTCTGCTACTATCTAGAAGTATGCCAAGTGTGTTCGATATAGAATTAAATTCGAGTTATGGACGTTCGTTTGGCGCATTTTCAGTTGCAGGATATTTAGGCCTTCAATTACAGCCTCTCTCTCTTTATAGTTTTGTTTCATGTATACAATTTGACATCGAAAAATAAGGAATATAGGCAATTTTTTTTTTATAAAACGCTGATCTAATAAATTCGTCATAGATCGTTCGTGCATATACAAACATTTGAACTTACATACACAAACAACCAGACTCTGAACAACTACCTGTAGATCATACATATTCTTGTTTCGTGCCACTCTCGCCGCGCAGTGCAGCAGCTAATTGCTCGTGTTGTAACAAAGGTAAAAGTAAAATTTAATACAAAAAGTAAAATAATATGTTACGGACATATTATTTTACTTTTTGTGCACCTGCTACGATCCTTACATACTCCTTTCGGCTCGTCCAGGTTTATATAAGCACGCCGGTTACGAGTGCTGCGCGCCTGACCTTTCTGAAGAACCTCACCAATGAGGTCATATGTTACGCTTTTCTATTAAATCGAATTTTATGTTAACAGATTAAGTTCCTATTCTTCTTCTGTATCGTGTGGGCAGTAATGTCATAATGCTCACAATGTTTTTCCTTCACCGATGTCAGTGATGTCCAAGATAAACTTTAGAAAGTACATATGATTTGAAAAAGTTACATTGGTACTTACCCGGCGAGTGCCTTAACCACTGGGCCATCCAACTATTTTAGCACTTTAGTTCCTATTGATAAACCCCCCTATAACATTTGACGTGGTACACAAGGTAACAAAACAACAACTATCGACAGAATATCTAAACGACCCTCCATCCAATGAAACTGATGCAATTAGCGGATGTTTGTTTAAATGCGAGCCAAATAAACAGTGTCCATTTAACTCCCGCGCGGATTAAAGTCGATGTAGTTTTCCAATTAACTTGTAAATGTTGCCATACCCCGGCAGATGACAATAGGCCTTTGAATTTTGGCTAATGGCAACCCCGCCGCATAAATTGAGACGTATTGTGCTGTCAAGCATGTTTGTTTGGTAGGAAAATATTAACATCGTTCGCAATTAGTAAGACAGAGGACTGATGACAATTTGCATATTTCTGAAATGTGTTAACTTTAACAGTTTAATATAATGGAACACTGCCTTCACACATTTTGTGGTTGTCACACAGGCATTTATAATAATGTCTGTGCTAAGAAATTATTCAGTAACCTCTCCCTGACTGCTAAAAACAACAAAATAACACATAAAAACACGCCTGTGTCACCTGAAACGTAAGGCAGATGTGTTCCCATTAGTACGCCCACAAACAACAATATGTAATCACCAGTCAAAGTCTAACTGTGATGTGTTTGCAGACGAATATAAAATGTAGTCAAAGTCAAATCTTTATTGCAATTGAAGGCACTTTTGAACGCCATTTCCAAGAAAGAAAAAAATATATAATATTAAATCTTGTTTACTTTAGCACTATGTTTCGAGTATTTTAAGAAGAGCGTGTGATATCGTTAAATGTAAGTCTTTAATTAATGTGGTCAATGGCCAATGGTCGTTTTACGTTAATGTAAAATAAATAAATCAAAGTCAAATCATTTATTTAAATTAGACCATTAAAAGGTAAAAATGCTTAACATCTAAATCCTACTAATATTATAAACGCGATTTGTTAATCAATGACTATTTGTTACTCTTTCGCACTTAAACGGCTGAACGGAATTCGCTGAAATTTTGCATACATTTGCCCACACATGCACATGTCACATAGCAATTTTCTCCTTCCCTCACTCTCTCTCCAGGAAGAGGTATTGCATCTATGTATACGCACACACTCGTGCACTCGTGCAATAATAACATCCTACGTACTAGGCTAGTCTCCTTTTCGATTGGCCATCGCCACGACCAGAAATTCGTTCGAGAAAATGATTATTACTGCGACATAGCCTTCAATAAAGAGGACACCAACGTTTAAAACATTTTCCACAATAATTAAAACATTCATCGAATACCCTAAAGGGTTTTTCCTGAATATCTGTTCACTGAGCGAATCGACATAATATGGCCATTACGGTCGAAGCTTTATCATTGATTACAAATTGAAAAGGCGGTGTGCGGTGGTGGTCCATATTGTAAAATGGTGGTAGCAACCACTGATGGTCATGCACGAGTGGATGTTACTAATTTTATTGTATTTACTGAATTATCATTTCATTTTATCAGTGTTTACTGGACCACTTGTAATGGAAAACGGTTTTTATATAGATAAAGTATTCCACGCAATTACATGATAGATTTCAGTCATTATTAATTTAACGATATTTAAAGCATAAGTAAATAAACCTACGTACGACAAAAAATATAATATACCTTACCTCCTACGAAATAAAGACTATTGAGAATCTTTGCTACGCAAGGCTACGGCGTAGTTGGCTCCTTGCTACGGCGTAGCTCACAGCTACTTACTTTCGAAAAACAAACCTAAAACTATATTTATAGCGGGGAACGTATCGATTAGTTGTTTACTTTCAATATATATTAACGTTATTTGATGTTTATTCATACGATAAAGTTACATCAATACATTGTAATCATTTTAATGTTTGATTTGTGTTAATGTTTCTGCTAAAATATTTGCGGTACATTATGATGATGAAACTATTTCTATAAACCAATATTATATGACGAAATTGTCACCACATCAACAAGGATTGACATTAATATAATAATTAGAATGGCCGCGGTATCCCTCGTGTAATATTGTTATAACATTCGGTATAATAAATTAACGAACCTAATTAACAATTTTCAATAATAACCTACTTACGCGGGTTTTGCGGCGTTGCGCTTTCAACACAATAATTGTATTTAATATATTGTTTGCTACTTTAACCGATGTCATAGTAAAATACATAAAAAAAACAGCGAGGTTATATTGTCGATCACGGTGATTTTTGTAGGAAAAGTTTAGGATGGCCTGATAGCCGACCAACCCCATCAAACATGGGCGCCGCCAGGATTACTTTCAGGGAGATGCATCCCCGGGGTTGCGGGACGTCTCCGGGGTTGCGGGACGTCTTAACAGGACACCGTGGCCCCGGAACGTAAACGGCAACAGAAGGAACAAGGTGGTTTTTTAGTTAGTAAAAGTCCGACAATCCCTTCCGCCCCGCCCAGGGCGGAATCATCGCCGATCATTTGATGATTTTTACCACCTTAAAAAAAGGGAGATGCATCTGCATCTGTATACTTACTATTATTTAAGAAAATATAAACAACAAGCTGATCGACACACGCGTTGCTGTTGCTCAGGTTTGCAATAAAAAAAATATTAACCAATATTTGAGCTAAAATTTAGATAAAAACTATCATATCTTTCAAATTGGTTGAAACTGCACGGTGTGCAAAGATTAAAATCTGTTATGTTGTTTAGGAGTCCATCCCGGATAAACAATTGACGCGTAATTAATATATTATATTAAGATAGATAATTTTACATGTAAATTATGTAATTTAAGTTAATTGAAAAAATGTGGGTGTACTAATGAATACACCTCGGCCTAACCCAGGATTACAGGCGTAGTTTTATGTGTGTCCAAGGTCCAATTACAAAAATACTTTCACTGATAGAAAGCTACACTATTGCAGAGTGTCTTTTAGTGGCGTACTTGAATTCCACGCGGATGAAACCGCGGGCAGAAGTAAAATAATGCAACTCAGATTCTAAGAAATATTTTAGATATTTGTTTTAAGTTTTGATTTTTTATAGTAATTAAGGTTTACTTTCCCTATTCTAATTTTACCATAATTGTTCATATTTTTGTCTTTTGAACTGTATGAATTATTTTGTTTTTTTCCTTTTTTGTGCATGTTTTGGTCTCCTGTAAGTGAAGAAGTACATCTGCGATCGTAGTTGACTATTATTTTTATTTATCTTTTACTAGATTTTGCCCGCGACTTCGTCCATTCAAAATTAAAATAAAATATAGCCTATGTTGCTCGCTGATAATGTAGACTTCTAATGGTTTCGTAAAAAAAAATTAAAATCAGTCCAGTATTTTTTGAGTTTATCCATTACAAACAAATAAACAAACAAAAATACATTTTTTTTTCTCTTTTTTTTTATTTATTTTAGGAAAGCTTACAGACTAATAACTTTATAATAACAATAACATATAACTAAGTAGCTAATAACAAGCCTCCACAGATAATTACAACATAAAGATGACTTACAGTATAAGGTATGTTATTCCTCAATATTGTTAATTTACGTTAATCCAAAACAAAAAACGGCTGTGCCAAGAGTTTCCTTACTGTGCTCGCATTAGTGCAGAAAAGATCAATGCCATCTTCACAAGAAATTTCGTTAAAGCTACGACTGGCCCTCATAAAATAAGAATTACGCCTATAATTAGTCTCTTTATAATATTAGTGTAGATAGGAGATAATAAATAAATATAAATACAAAATTTAACTCAAAACCTTAATTGAAACTATGTTTGCAACATAAATATTTACCAATGAGTAGTACAGTCGGCGCCCACTCCACTTCTACCAATCTTAGTGTGAGCTCCGCCCGAGATGAATGGAAGCGATTCATCTCTATCTCGGCCAGTCTCCTTAATCTCATCGCACTAACATCCCACAGTTGCACATCTAAAGATACGGCTCTTAGTAATGGTTAGATGCACATAAAGTAGGTACTTTTTCTAAAGTGTATACTGGATAGATTGATGGGGTTTATTTATTCACATAACATAACATAACATCACGCCTGTAATCCCCGAAGGGTTAGGCAGAGGTGTACCCATTAGTACACCCACATTTTGCCAGTTATGTTTTTAGTCCCATGTAAAAGGGGGCGAGCCTATTGCCATCAACCGGGCACAAATCCAGACTCCGAGGCTGCTACTGAGAAATTCCTGATGGAAAAACCCAATATCACCTTGCCCGACCTGGGAATCGAACCCAAGACCTCATGCACAACAGTCGCGCTTGCAACCAGTAGACCAACGAGGCAGTCAGTTTATTTATTCATAAGGTGATTTTTCTGGTAAATATAATAGTAATCAACCAAAATTTATTTGCTACATTATTCTTTGAACATTGATAAGCTGACAATTTCAAAGATGTTTAGAAGTTTCATAGCAAAATAATCTCAGTACCAGCCTATTATTGTCCCATACGTTCGCATACAGAGAAGGCATGAGCACTGATCACCACGCTTGCTCAAGGCGGATTGGCGATTCCAGACTCATATTAATTAGAAGTCCAGCTTTCCTCACGATGTTTTCCTGAACCGGTGTCAGTAATGTCCAAGATAAACTTAGAAAGTACATATGAATGGAAAAGTCACATTGGTACTTGCCCGGATTCAAATCTACAACCTCATGTATATGAGACTGGGCCATCATGACATCGAAAAAGATTTAATAATAATACTAGCAAGGCAAAGACCTCCTCCTATACAAGGAAGGTACGAGCCAGTTTTCGTTTCAGATCTAGGTTTAAATGGTAAATAGTTTTACTATAAACCTGCTGTAGAAAAATAAGCTTACACAAAGCTAAGAAATAACCTTTCAGCAACAGTGATCTCTAAAATAATAATACTTCTGTCTTTCCCCCTCAAAGGTATCTTAGATTAACGGCTCCCAAGGGAAGAAACGAGTTAATCTTTTTCGTAAAGAGAAACCAGCTTTACTACACATAAATTCAGGTTTTTCCTAGGATATTTAATACTAACACACTCACTAACAGAATCTAGACGTCAATTAAGGTCAATGGTTCTGTATGATAACATTAATTGTCTTCTACATTTACCGCCTCGTTGGTCTAGTGGTCGCAAGCGCGACTGCTGTGCATGAGGTCTTGGGTTCGATTCCCAGGTCGGGCAAAGTGTTATTGGGTTTTTCCATCAGGAATTTCTCAGTAGCAGCCTCGGAGTCTGGATTTGTGCCCGGTTGATGGCAATAGGCTCGCCCCCTATTACATGGGACTAAAAACATAACTGGCGAAGTGTGGGTGTACTAATGGGTACACCTCTGCCTAACCCTTCGGGGATTACAGGCGTGATGTTATGTTATGATGTTATGTTACATTATACTGTGAATGTTATGTATACCTATAATTGGTGTGTACATTCACTACAATATAATACTACTTCATCATCATTATTATTACTAGATATATTACTTTGTAACAAGTACATTGCACCTCTATATCAATGCTTCATATACGCTGTTGGTGTACTTTAATAAATAAATAAATAAATAAATTGAAGTCGCTCTTTATTTGTCTATGTACTCGTAAGGTGCGATAAAATACGAATCTAAATTTATATATACCTACGGGGAGAGTAAAAGATATATCACATAGCTCTTATCTACGCATACCTACTGCCCATCAATCTAAGAAAAACGTGTTGGCCGATGCCAAGTAACATGGGACAATGAAAGAAAGATGATGATAATGATTTGGACCTGCTCCGTGGCCACGTTTATCGCTGCATCAATTGTGTTTTTAACATTCTCCTAAGTGCGGGTGTAGGGACACCTTGGAAGTTTGTCATGACATAGTAATTAATATTTATTTCTGTTACACTTAGGTCCAGAAACAGCGGGGACACGTAGTTGGAATATATGTATATAGTTTAGTTTACAAATTAATACCTACACAATTTTATGAGGAGGAGAATGGGGAGGCCAGGCATGCAACACGAAAAGTTGATGAGTGAAATGTTACATGATGACAGAACACAGAAAATATATTTGAAAAGTTTTTAGATAGGAACTCTGTGCTCAGGGGTACAATTTCAGATTTCAAAAAAACGACAAACATTTTCGGCGTTTTCGGCGCGGTGAATATTTACATGATTGTGTGAGGCTCCTCTACCAATTGTGAATGACAAAAACAGAAGGTTAGTTGTGCAGCTATGTGCTTGACTATTATAATCGTCACCCTTTTTTAAAATAACGTACCCAAAGGGAGCCATATGAGATGAGACTATAAAGCTGAAAATTAAAATAGTTCCCCCATACGAGAAACTTGCTTTATTTTTGAAGTGTTAATATTGTACGATGGTACGGTAATAGAACCCCTGGTGTGCGACTTGCACTTCGTTTTCTTAGCGTATCGATGGAAAATATAGATACTAATAAACTTGGCCAGTTTTATTTTACTGGGAATTCTAAATGGGATACACAAAATAATATTCTCTAGACCGATCTTACAAGCACGGGGGTCACAGTTCGATGGGACGGCAAACCGATACAACCGGGGAGCGTTCACGCGCAGGACTAACGGCTTTACGTACATTCCAAGGCACGAGGGTGTCACCCACCAACATCCAAACTGCGGGCTGCTACTGAGAAATTCTTTATGGAAATACTCAATAACACTTCTTGCTCGACCTGGAAATCGAACCTAATACCCCACGTTCAACAATCACGCTTGCGACCACGAGACAGTTACACACAAAAATACACATGTGGTATAAAAGAGCACGTTGGCTAAAACATTTTATTTTTAGCTTACGTACAAAATGAACTCAATCTATTTCAAATATTAACTAAACTTAGAAGGATTTCATATTGATCAAGTTACGTTTATACTAAGAAAATACATACAATATATTTTATATTCCGACATGGTTTCGATACAATATTATACCAACATTTTCTAGACCCTTTTGTTTTAGTATCAGGTTACTAAGAGCTTGTCTAGATAAAGCGTTTTAGACGAGAATTGACTAACGCCTTAGTTAGGTTGAGGCGTCAGCATATTAAGTACTTTGCGATACTTGCGTAGTTAGCATACCGCGGCTGTCATACTAAGTTTCATATTAGGTTATTTCTCGATTATGTCACAAATACTGTAAAGAGGAAACGCGTTACATACATAATTATAATTATGGTAATTACTACGTTAAGCTGGCTGTTATTAATTTTATAAATCCTTAAGTTACCGTATACTTTTTTTAGGCGTAACATTATATACATACATAACATCACGCTTGTAATGCTCGAAGGATTAGGCAGAGGTGTACAGCGAGTGGCCGCCGGCCTGGCCATCGAGAGATCTCTCGTTCGCTCGCTGCTGACGCTGACGACGCATCGCTCGGTCACGTTGCCTGCGAGTGCCGCCCACGAGTTATTTGGGTGTGATTCTCAACACTTTGCCCAACCTGGTAATCGAACCCGAGACCTCATAGACCAACTAGGTACATTTTTAGGCAACGCATAATCAATTCGCTTTACAACTACTAAAATAATAAATACCTTATTACATAGTATCTCTTGTTAAACAAACTATTAACTGGCTGGGCATAAAGAGTAAGAGAAAAATAATGACGTCATGAGTCTCCACTTTAAAAAAGAAAAGTTACGACCATTTTTCAAAATCTAATCGCGAAAACACTAAAGCACGTATGCCTCGTAATATATCGGTATTGTATAGTTTCAGCTACGTGATACCTCGGACGTAAAGTTCGAAAAGTTTATAAAGATTTGAACAGTGAAATTGATGTTAGTTCGCCTTTTAGTTCAACTTCATATAATAACTTGTATTGAGAATGAAATGACAAATTGGTTTGGTGACGGAAACGAATCGGTTTGCAGAGAAGGGGCCTGGAGGGAAATAAGTTTTTTATTTAGAGAATACATGCATCGTTGATGATACACCAAATTGTGTGCTTGACACAACCAACTAATTGACTTGGCATATTTATTTATTTAAACTTTATGTAACAACAGTTGACTGCCTCGTTGATCTAGTGGAGTTTCTTGCTCGTTCTTCTCCATAGAGGCCTACCTCCGTTTTGAAACGAGCAACTAGCTTCAACTTTCTGACTAACTGACCGATTCCTTGCCAATTCAAAAGTGCCTGTAAGTCTAATTGAAATATTTCTTTTTTGACTTTTAACTTTGAGTTTAGTGGTCGCAAAACGCCACTACTGAGCATTAGGTCTTGGGTTCGCTTCCCATGTCGGGCAAAGTGTTATTGGGTTTTCCCAGTAGGAACTTCTCAGTAGAATCCTCGGAGTCTGGACCACAAGGCTCATGAGGCAATCAATACGAGTTTTTTTTATTAATTATCAGAAATGCAGTCTTTGACTTATCAAATAGGAGCAGTATTTGGGAAGAATTAGATAAGATTACTACTTCGGTAGAGTGGGCCGTAACGTGGTATTGTATAGCATAATGTTCCTTAATAAATGCGCTATATAATGGAAAATAATTCGGACCAGCAGTTCCCGAGTTTGGCGTGTTCAAACAAACTCCTCAGCTTTATAATATTACTATAGAATTTTAGAGATGCAATCTTTGACATATCAAATATCCTCAAGAGTCGTAGTGCAAATACTGCAATCTTATGTTCACAATGCGTGCAAGCATACCTGTGAGTGCACAAGTATTCACTGCATACGACGTGGAAATATGTACAACGGTACACTGGATTCTGTACACTCCACACTCAAGAATAGTTATAGAATATTCTTAGAAGGTACACATACATATCTAGGTCTGCATTTTGTGAAAGTGAAAAGGAAATTTGTTGTCCCTGTGTGCAGTGAACAACAAAGTAAATAAGTTAATATGGTAATCAAATTATAGTTTGATTATTTGTTTCAAATCATTCAGACTGTAAAATGGATATGTCCAAATGATAATGTATATTTGATTCATAATATCAGCCTGTTATTATTCCACTGAGGGTCAAAGGCCTCTTCTCAAACAGTGAAGGCACGAGCATTAATCGCGACGCTTGCTTACAGCGGATTGGCGATTCGAGACTTCATTTTAATGAGGAGTCTAGGTCTCCTCACAATGTGTTTCTTCACCGATGTCAGTGATGTTCAAGATAAACTTAGAAAGTAACCGACAACTTCATACATCGTTGACTGCCTCGTTGCTGTGTATGAGGTCTTGGGTTAGATTCCCAGGTCGGGCAAAGTGTTATTGGGTTTTTTTATCAGGAATTTCTCAGTAGCAGCATCGGAGTCTGGATTTGTGCCCGGTTGATGGCAATAGGCTCGCCCCCTATTACATGGGACTAAAAACATAACTGGCGAAATGTGGGTGTACTAATGGGTACACCTCTGCCTAACCCTTCGGGGATTATAGGCGTGATGTTATGTTTATGTTAACTTCATACATGAGTTGGTATGTTCGATATCGAACAATTACCAATGTGAATATCAAGTTGAATTTGTACTTTCTCTTAAAAAATATATATTATTGTTATTGTTTCATCATTTCAGGATTTTGTAAAAACCTAATTTAATTTAAAAGAGTGCCGTGGAGTTTCTTGCTCGTTAGAGCCTTAGAGGCCTACCTCCGTTTTGAACGAGCAACAAGCTTCATCTTTCGGACTAACTGACTGACTCCTTGACAATTCAAAAGTGCCTGTAAATGGTCTAATTGAAATAAATGTTTTGACTTTGACTTTCATTTTATCATTTTTTAGAAATCACTTTATCATTTGATGTCTATAGTCGCTACTCACAATGTCGTCTCAATCAATCTCTTTCAAAAATCGAAGTCACTACACCTGAATGATTAAACAGTACAAACTGCCCAGAAATCTTCCGCAATGCAGTAATTGCAACTACTATCATTGTATTAAAAGAACAATACAAGCATTGCAAGTAAATCCTTCCCATAGAAATTTATTTCTGTAGAATTAAATAGTTATTCTACCTTAGAGAGTCTTTTGTCCTTTTTAATTACTTGTCATGTTTATTATTTTCATACCGATCAGTGGGGGGAAAGGAATTGGCTCCGCTACTTTTTCTTTAAAGCAAAAAGGAATAAGAAATGGGTATTGTTTGAGGAGCTTGTTCTCTTCGGTCGGGAATCTTTCACAGG
Source organism: Hoplodrina ambigua (assembly GCA_949774945.1). NCBI lineage: Eukaryota > Metazoa > Arthropoda > Insecta > Lepidoptera > Noctuidae > Hoplodrina > Hoplodrina ambigua. Next base: position 5,618,457 of record OX458979.1, read on the forward strand.
GTGGTGCAGGATTTTTTTTATCTATCTATGCTTATATTTTAAAGAGGTAAACTTTGTGAGGTTTTAGATAGATAGATTGATGGATAATGGTGTCGATTCCCTTGGTCACAAACTAAACTTAAATTAGACTATTTCCATCTTTTTCTGTCCAATGAAACAAAAAAGAGACTAATGTAAATAAGAGCTGTCAAATTTAGTCAATCTGACACATCCATACAATTATTCAATTATAGTTGACATCTTAAAACGTATGGATTAAAAATACGGAAAAGTTCAAGGCTAAACTAATTTGACATCGCTAACTTAGTTCTTTAATGTCACCGTCCTTTCCTTTCGCTGTATGTTAGTAAGAGATGTCAATGTGTCATACATTACATTATAATATAATATAATCATTTATTTTCTCTACACTAGTTACTTAATGCTAATGTTACAGTGGAGCACGAACATGAGATTAACTTGGTGAGAGACTGGTGCCTGAAGTAGGTCTCCATAGAAACCTGTATTACAAGTCACCAGGGCCCTTTCCGCAGCTATTAGCCTGTTACGCCCTACGTTTTATATAACTTATTTTTTAAGATAAAAAGAGTAAAAATACATAATAGTCAAAATACATTACATACATACAAGATAGGTTATGCATGCAAAATGGCAATAAATATCATTATTATGGTACAGATGTTTGCCACATGATGTGACGTCCAAATGTCAAGAAATATTTATTAATTAACACATGGGGCTTTCATTTGTATGTGGCAATCTCTGGATCTACTGAACAGATTTTAAAAATTGTTTCGCAAATTAGAAGCTACGTTATCGCTGAGTGCTATAGGCTATATTTTATTATAAAAAAATCAAGAAAAATCACGTGAACGAAGTCGCGGAGAGAGTACTAGTTTAAGATTTAATTCCGAAAACTGCATCTTGTATATTTAGCAGAATTTCAAAGAACACGGGATTCAGTTGAAGGAGTGTGTCACTTGAAGTTTAATACTTGAAGGCTTTAATAGCTTAAAATTTCATGCAAGCGTAACATTTTGAACACACTGAGCAAAACTTTCATCCTCTCAAAGTCTTAGTTTACATCTTTAGCTTTCCAGTAAAATCAGAAATACCGAGAATTTCTTACTAGACTTTACATTAATTTTATTAAAGTAATTGACTTTGTACAGTAAATAAAATTCTAAACATGCTCTGATATTAAGATTTCGAGATTTCAAGAAACAACATCATGCTTGTGATTTTTTAAAGGTTAGGCAGTGTTCTTAGGTACAGTCACGACCAAAAACTTTTATAAATAATAATAATATACCAGCTTAATACTGTCCTACTGCAAGACAAATGCGCTTCTCTAACAGAGAAGGCAAGAGCATTGACACAGTTGACAATTAGGGTTAGTCGTGAAAAAATTAAAACCCCTCAGTTTGACGACACGTTTGGTGCAGTGGCTTAGCGATTGGCTGCTGCGCTGGCTGTCGCGGTTTCGATTCCCGCACGGAACAAAGTAATATTTGTATGATATATAGGTAGTTGTTGCGGGTCTGGTTTTCGTGTATGTGAGTTTATATTTTGCTAAGTCGTTTTAATAAAGATCTAAGCTAACCGAAATTCAAGTGGACAAAATCGCGGGCATAAACTAGTAAAATGACAAAAGAAATTTTATACTTGCTGGGGAACACGACGTCACATGTAAAAGGGGTCAAGCCTATTTCCTTTCACCGGACACAAATCTAGAACTCTATTGAGTAACTTCAAGAAACTTTTACTTAAAATATCTATTGTGAATAACATTCATGTTTAAGAGTTCTTAGCCTGGTCGCACACGGGCCACCGACCATGATCACAAAACGATGCCATCGACGAATTTCCTGTACTTTTCATACATTTTATTACACGACTGCCCCAAAAAAAGGAGTGTTATGTGTTCAGGGTTAATGTATGTATAGTATATATATGTGAGTTTCTTTATTCCACTATAACTTTTAAACGCGTGAACCGATTTAGATGTATGGGGTATCGTTACAATCCTTGCACCGTTCCGAGTAATAATTATAGGCTAGTACAAAATAAAAAGAAACCGGTGTGGTCACTTTAAAACTTAAATTAATATAGCCTCAATTGTCATGTCTATTTTTATCGTCTAGAATTTATTAGTAGATTTAAAAAATATATGACACTGTAAATAAAAAACATCGTAAAAAAAAAATAACGAGTAAACAAAGTACAAAGATGTGCAATTTTTGCAGTCGTGTTTTTTAATTCTTTTAATTATAGAAGCTTGTATATTATGGACTCGCCGCACACGGTTGACGTCTGTGGTCGCCACAACGCCGCTTCTAGCTTCAGTTGGCGACGTTTGTAGCTATCGCTTGTGGCCCGGTGTGGCCAGGCTAAGACTATCTACTCAACCAGAGCAAACCAAATAGTAGCCAAACTTTAGTTCGATTCGTGACTTAACCGTTGTTCCAGGTGAGTTGAGATACAAAATAGTACTCAGGCACTCCGAATCGGTAAGGTTTTTAATAAAATTTTGTCCGTATGTGGACAATTCTCGTTCAAAAATATACAGAGAAGTAGGTAATGTTTCCTTGAGTTGGTGAGGGCTAGACAATCACAATCAATTCTTAAATTTGTATAAGACATCGAAAAAAACTTTATGATTTTTTTGTTTCAATTTTATGATTTTACTAGCGAACCCGACAGACGTTGCTCTAACCGAAAGTCGACTCTCGAAGTCGATATTCTGAATCAACAAAAACACATAAGATACTTTTTATTCCGGTAATGTGTTCCCTTAGTATAATGGTTAGGATGAAGGAAAAAAACTGTTCAGTCACGCGAAAATGACGCACATAACATAAAAATAAAAATAATTAAAATAAAACGTTTTTTTTTATCATTCAGCTTGTTAATAATGTAAATATTAAATAAAATCCCCCTAAAGTAAGAAAAAACTTATTAAAACTCATTTAACAGAAAATAAATTTTTCGTGGGCCAAGCCGCAGGCATTACCTTAAGTCACCTGCAAAGAATTCGTAGTTCAGGAAAGCTGCTGCAACCGACTAAAATACTTCCTCCGAAGCATATAACTAACATTCCCCACATATCTAATAACCATAAAACTAAATTCTATTCTAATAAACGCTAATGCATGTCCAAACTTGCAAACACAATTACGTTTGAAACAAAAGCGGCGCAGTGCGGTGTTTCAGCGGTGCATTTGACAATAAAATTAAATTAAACAGTTACGTTCTGTGCTCTTATGAGGAGCGACGGAATTTTATAGTTCTAACTCTTCGAATAGTTGTGGGAAAATAGTTATATATAGTCTGATTGGAGTGTGACATACATATGTCGTGAGTAATTGGGTATTTCTCACCAATAAAAAAAAAAAACTTTAAAAACCATTTATTTTTGGCCTAAAAGTTTTGCTCATTTAGTTTTATTTGCTTTGGAATAAAAAAGTGTTTTTTGGATAAATTACATACATACATAACAATACATCACGCCAATGGTTATGTGTAAGTCTCATGTAAACGGGGGAGAGTCTATTGCCATCAATCAGGCACATATCTAGACTCCGAGGCTGCTACTGAGAAATTTCTGATGGAAACCAAATACCACTTTGCTCGACCTGGGAATCAAAACCAAGACGTCATTAAGTTATGTAAAGAATTATGAAAGGAGAAATGTTATGTCTTCGAATTATTGTTTTATGGTGTCTACTAGCCAATTCATTAACAGCTGATTGAAATATTACCCATTTAATATTTACTCACCTAGTCGTAGTTTAACTTAACCAATTAGTCACAAGGACATAACATTTCAAACTACGACCTCATCCCTCTAATTCTCAAATACTAACTATCAACTAACTCCAGTTAATTAAATTAGGTACATTCACCTCGCGAACTAGCTCACACCTTATATACCTTTGTGTCACATTCCATAGTGACTATTATGTACCTAGGAATAAGGTGCAGTATTGCATTACCATAAAATTTCAAGAGTTTATCATAGAATACATAAATAATCAAATAAAATTACGATACCTGGTCAATAATAAATTGGCTTTTTAGTTCCACTGCATTCCGGAATACACCTCTTTCAAAGTACAGCATCGCCCCTTTGCGTATGTGGTAGGCAGTATCGCGCGACTATATCGCTGTGTGCGTGCGGGTTCATCGCCCCGCCTGCCTAAACCCAGCAGCAAGACGACTCTTGAAAATCCTCGGAAAGCACGTTAAGCCGTTGGTCCCGGCTGTCATACGTAGATCTTTGACAGTCGTAACTGGTCGTCAGAAGAAAGAAAATCTGACAACCAGTCTTACCAAGGGGTATCTTATTACCCAGTTACTGGGATCTCCACAAGGAGATCAGATAGGCAATCACTCCATGTAAAATACTGGTAAGTATTCAGCTGCATCCGGTTAGACTGGAAGCCGACCCCAACATAATTGGGCTAGGCAGATGATGATGATGACTGTTGAGACTCTCAGGCATAGTTACTTCCTTGAATTTGACAAGCATGCAAAATTGCACCTTGTATACTCGAAACTATGACAAAATTACATGAAATTGGCTTACTGCAATTAGCCCACTCCGTTCTCCGTTTTCGGAGGGCACACCCACTCGTAAATTAGATCAAGACAATTACAATGCTGTTGGAATTATTTGATATGGCAGTTAAGAGGTTAGGTACCTATATATTTGAGCCTATTACTAATGTTTGTGTTTACTAGTCTTATGTAGTAGGTCCGTATTTGCATTTGATCAATTAGATTCCATTAAGCATTGGCTGGATGACAGGGTAAAATTTAGAAAATAGAATAAGCTGTCTTATCAGATGTCAATGATGTGTTAATGCATGGTCTACACAAAATATAGCCTTTACCTACATTTACTTCTCAAGTAACATTGAGCAAAAATGTTTGCTATTAAACGATTTTTATTTTTAGTATAAGATAGTGCGCAATGTAACGCACTATTACAAGTGCATGCAGCAGTAAAAAAATGAGAGGTGATATTTGAAGTTGAGTAATAAAAAAACGTAATAATTTTTTGGAACACACGGTACCTCCTACCGCAGCGGTGCACGGTGCGTGTGTTAATCGCCTTAGTCATTATCTGGAAACCTTCTAGTTACGGAGATATTGAAGGTTTAAATTCCAAAATTGTTCCTGCATCGTTAAGTGTCTTTTTTACACCCGATAAAAATAAATAAGTTGTTTTTAAACGGAATTTTTACCACAACTTAAAATCAATTTTATTGATGAAACTGTAAGAAAAGAAAAAGTGTAAAACGTAATTCAATAAAAGTCCATTGCCGTCGACGACTTGCGCATTATAATAAGCAGCTGACACCCGTAACTTCTAGTACTTGAAAAGTTTTCTTTATCAAATTATCTTCAAAACTTTGGTCCTTTTTCTCGCAATGTTTAGAACCGATGGATCACTGAGGCGTCTTCCCTAAACTTTTGTAAATATTGGTATGGTAACCCGTTATTTTGACAGATCATCTATCACTGTCCGATGCAGAAACTAAACAAAATGGAGGTAGAAATATTTTCGATGCTGTGTATAAATATGTCAATATAGTTTTGACCGAGGATGTGTGTTGATATATTGTTATTGACGTGGGTGAAATAGTTTTGTGTTTTGATTACCTGTAAGAATAAATAGTAATACAGAGAAGGCACAAGCATTGATCATCACGCTTGCTCAGAGCAGATTAGTGAGCCCAGCCTTATATTAATTATTATCAGTCCAAGTTTCCTTTCGACATTTTTCTTCACCGATGATAGATATGTCCAAGATCAACTTTGAAAGTACGTATGAATTGAAATAATCAACACACAACCTCATGCGTAAAAGGCGGGCGCCTCAACCTTCGCATCATATAGACTGACTTTTAATGCGGTGTCAATTTTTCAGGGGTTAAAAGAACTTATGAATACAAACAATTATTATTATTCGACCAAATTCTAAATTTTAAAAAAATCTCCTGTTCTCAACAAAAACGGACTAAAATAAGATCAGAATCAGAATATTCAATAGTAATCGCAGCTAAAAATGAAACAAAAATAAGGACTTAACATACTACAGCTTTTTTTATAATTAACTGTACAGCTTGAACGAATTTCGGCAGGCACGAGCAGGTTTTGTCCAAATATATCCTCTTAAATAAATCAAAATCTTATATCAATTAACACAAGATTCAATTTGGCACTGCCTATAATATAACGTTTGAAATTCTCAGTCCCACGTTAGTATTCCCTATATCGAGAGCGCACACACATCACAAGCGGGACAAATGTATGTAGACCATACAAATGTTTGCCTGGATGCGGGCATCGTCCCCGGGTGCAGAAGGGGAATGGCCAGCGCCATTATGGTCTCGCAAATATAATGGTCTTGGCCATATTGATTTAATATTGGACTGTTTAACTTATACCTACGTTACTTCTCTACATACTACAAAACAAAGTCGCTTCCCGTCGTCTGAATGCTTAGATCTTTTAAACTGCACATCGGATTAAAATATACTCTTAAACTGATTTAATCGGAAGGTTTACGTAGCTACATTGCACGCGTGCGAAGCCGGGGCGGGTCGTTGTCAATAAATACTCTCATGAAAATACTAGCTTCTGCCCGCAACTTTGTCCGCGTAATTCGACTTCAAAGTTAAGCCAATGCCCTAGAGTATTCACGGAAACACAAAAAACATGATGAACCCTTTAATATGTGTTAATCTAGTTCAATATCTACTATCCATCTAGTTCAATATATGTATACCAATTTCTTAATTTTTGTATTTTTTTTGCCGGTTAACGGCAATAGGCTCGCCCCCTATAACATGTTACTTTAAAATAACTGGGGAAATGTTGGTGTACTATTGGGCACATCTCTACCTAACCCTTCGGGAATTAGAAGCGTGATATTATATATGTTAAAAGCAAACCAAGGCGTATTGTACTCCCAGAAAAAGTAAAAAAAATAGCACGATTTCCAACATGTTCGTACTGCGAGTGTGGCTTCTGCATCTATAAGAATCGTTATTTTTTCTTTTCCTATGCCACTAAGTTTTCAGTATTTGCTTGTCTCATAGGAGCTGTATTAGGTTAGTTTCTTAAGTGGCACGGATCACGGACTAATCCCTGCCTGATTGCCTTATGTCAGGTTTCACAGGCAATTAGAATATCAAATTGAAGCTTGTCTTGCCTTGGATTAGAGTAAAAAACACTTTGATGACCACCACAAGGAAAATCCTTTATCACATAACTAACTTTTGCCCGCGACTTCGTTTCGAAATTACATTATAATAAGCTACTGGAACATGCATTCCTAGTATTGATATCTCATATTCCACCACCACAAGGCAGCAATGCCAATCGAACAGCGAACAAATTTTACAGAACGTCTTTTATAATAAAGGCAAGTAAAAATAAATATTAAAAAATATATGTGTTGTAAAATACATATACCAAGTTATTAGATATGAGACGAATATTTATTTGTCAATAAAGGTCTCACCAGGTGCGATTTTATCACAGGGGGATATCGAGATATCAGTCCTTATTCCCATGTCTCGCTCATCTCATGTCTCGCTGACTGCGCTGATAATTTTACATTGTGTAAAACACAGCATTTACAAATTTAACCTTTATTCTACAACTAGCTTCTGCCCGCGACTTCGTCCGCGTCAAAGTTGATAACTCCACACAAACTTTGGACTGCCATTTCATACCTACTCTTTGGGAAATGGGTAATATATTTTAAAAATTGGTACTTAGCGGACGTCTACTAATTAACATAAACTACCTCCCTGCGAAATTTTCGATATTTCGTGAACTTTCGCTTTTGTATATTTATTTAAGGTATATTTAGATTACCTCTTTCCAAAATATTATGAAGTGGTATCAAAATTGACTTATTTTTCGATCCCAAACCATTGAAACGCAAGTTTAATACACTACTGTTTTAATACTGTACCTCGCATTGTAGCTTCGATTATTTAGATATTGGATTCGATAGAGCAACTGAAATCAGAATCTGACTTTCATGTTTTTGAAAGAAAGTATGAGCAAAACCCTGTAAACATAGACTTATTTGAAGTCTAAGCAAAGTTTTACCGTTTTAAATCACGATTCATCGATGATTTTAAATATTATCTTTTTTAGGGTTCCGTACCTCAGTCGGCAAATACGGAACCCTTATAGAATCACTTTGTTGTCCGTCTGTCTGTCTGTAAAGACCATTTTCTAAGGAACGCGTGGAGGTATCAAGCTTAAATTTAAATGAAATACTCAGGTCTCGGGTACGCCGCAATCGCGGCGGTAAGACCACTCTTTGAGGAGTGGCTGGAGGTGCGCCACGGCGTCCTCGCGTCTCGCTTGACGCAGGTCCTCACCGGACGCGATTGTTTCGGGAGGTTCCTGTGTTGGATTCAGCGGAAGGAAACGCCCGGGTGTCACCACTGTGTGGACCGCCCGGAAGACACGGTAGAGCATACGGTGTAGATCTGCCCCGCCTGGACAGAGCACCGCCGTGTCCTCTCGCGTCCGGGCCCTGGTTCAGGCCTTACTCCGGAGCAAGAGGGAATGGGAAGCAGTAACCTTCTTCTGCGAAGCAGTAAACCTAGCGAAGAAGGAGGCGAAACACGTGAGGAGAGAACATCTTCCACCTTACGCCCCAGCCACCGCAGGAGACCCCCAAGGCGTCGGACGTTGCGAGACGTCATCCGGCTACCGTAGGCGCAGGTTTACGGACGGCGAGTGATGGGTAGCTCGTCGTCCAATCAAGGACCAGGCCCAGTTCAACAGCGCGTTTTGTTCCATGCGCGTTTCAAAGAGCTGTCAGCACAGGGACGGGGCCCCGATAGGGCCAAACGCCTGCCGGAGTCGCGGGAAGTCTTAACAGGATACCGTGGCCCCGGAACGCAAAGGGCAACAGAAAAAACAGGGTGGTTTTTTAGACAGTAAAAGTCTGACAGTCCCTTCCGCCCCACCCAGGGCAGAAGGGAAAAAAAAATTTGGTCTGCAGCCGTGAAAAATGAAAAATTATATTATTATATACGCAAACTAAAGATAAGGACGTTTATGGCGCATATTTTGACGTTCGCTAGGGAATCAAAAAAAAATATAAAGGAAACTTCCCGATGACCTAGAATCATGAAAGGCAAGAAGCAATGCAATGTAGACATAATAATTACTTTTTAAGCGATTATTAACCTTTTTTTCTGTTGTGTTAAATATTGTAAGGTGTAACGGAACCCTTCGTGTGAGAGTCCGACTCGCACTTGGCCAATTTTTTGCAATATTTTTCTGGCCCAGTTATGCCCAAGTGTTTCACGGCCGCTGTAGTAAGTGGGCCATCATATAAAAGGAACACCACACTTGCCCTGAGTATCTGCGGCATCTATAACTCCTCATTTGGCTAGGTTACGTTTGCAGCGGCTTACATGAGTGCGCAGTCCATTAAGCGCTTTCCATATAGGCCACTAAAGATCTCAACAGAGTGCCATGTGTTCCTGTGGTTGAACTCTTTTTGGTGGAAATTGTGTGATGGTGGGTGTCGACCTGGTCCTGTATGGCCTGTGTGCAAGTATCTAACCTTCGAATGAAAGGTAGTGCAATTCCAGCCAATGGGAAAAGCTTATTGAGCAGTCAGTTTCAGGCAGCCCCGATATAATTTTACACGTCTCGTTAAGGATGATATTGCTTTTTGTTCAATGACACACTGAACACGCAAATTCACCAGCAGAAGGAGCATAAAGACGTAACAGTTATGCGAAAAACATCGGGTGCTGCTCCCTAGTTGGTAGAAATAAGGTGTCGTAGCAGATGATTTTTTGATTGGTGTTGTGGCAATGTAGGTATATAAAAAGTTAGTGCTCTGTCCAATATAACATCAGGGTACTTAGGGATCTTCTAATACTCTACGTAACTTCCTCGCCACGAAATACTAAATGTCCTGTTGGCGAATCTATTCTAAAGATGGAAAGATTCATGTCTTACAGCACAGCCGCGGTAATAAGTAACCTAAAAAATGTAATGCCATTTAGAAATTTATTTTAAAGCGTGGGGAATATGAAAGTGATGAATACTATTTACGGTGCCTATAAAAAAAACTCTTCCTGCGATCACAGTCGCTTCATCAAATCAAGTACCCAGAAAGCTTGAAGTCTGTGAGGCATTCTGCGACAGGAGAATTACTGCTACAGATTTTTTAATTGATTTAATTGATTTTGGTACACTTCTGGTTGTTGCCAAATTCTTACTATTATATTTAGCCATTGAAATAGAAGTACTTTTTAGTACCTAATCACTCATTTTACACTAAGATCTTTTTATAAAATAATTCGGAAGCGCAACGAAAAGAATACTAATTACTACTGCGTAAAAAAATAACACTCGCCAATCCTTGCTAATTTATCGTCCGCTGGTACTCCAGTAGTATACTTGGCAGTATTGTTGTGTTATGATTGGCTTAGCTAAGCCCAGGTAATAAAATATTGTATACTTAAAATGTTTGCATATAGGCTGCCCGTCACTTGTTGAGCTTTGAGTAGCTACTTGTAGTTATAGCGTAATGATTTTGATTTCAGAGAATAAATTATAACTAATACCTAACTGTAGTATTGTATGTAACGTTGGTGTCGTTTTATAGCAATCCAGCAGTAAAATGATTAAGAATAATAGCCATAATGCGATAACCCTTACCTACACACATTAGTTATGTTTAATCTCATGTATAAGGGGGCGAGCCTATTGCCATCAACCGGGCACAAATCCAAATTTCTGATGGAAAAATCCAATAACACTTTGCCCGACCTGGGAATCGAACCCAAGACTTCATGCTTTGCAGTCGTGCAAACAGGCAAAAGTTCTAAAGCAGCTGATTTATGTGTTGTGTAACTATGTATAAATATTATGTTCTACATTAACATTTAAAAAATACGTTAACAAATCAAAGTTGTAGTAGAAATATGCACTCCTGCTTTTATTTTTAATTTTTTTGTAAGGAAATCTCATTTATCAATTAAACAACATTCAAAACAATATTAGAAAAAACACAAAAAGAAAAGCTGACTCTGGGGACCGAACTTCCGCCAACAGTTTCGCAAGGCGGTCGTAGAACCGTTAGGCAATTTGCTTCGATGACAATTGACTCCAAATAGCCGTTCTAGTTTTCCATAATTCACTACTTAGCTCCTTGCAGGTATAGCGTGATAATAATTAGTTTAGAACTTCAGTCTGCACCTATTTAAAATATTGTAACATTTTGTTACTAAGATTTGCATAAAAATATGAACATAATGCATCATAGCTCACCCCCCAAAGCCAATAGCGTGATAATTTATAGCCTATGTTCTAATTTGGAAAATGTGGAATATATATACAAAATTTCAACAGAATCTATCCGGCAGTATTCGCGTGATGCTCTAACTAACATACAGACAACCAGACAAACAGACAAAAATTCTAAAAAAAATATTTTCGGCATCAGAATCACTCCCCAAACTCATAACATTTACTCTTTTTCAAAAATATTAAATGTACAGTTTTGACTTTTCTACGATTTTATTATATGTATAGATCTAACCTAACAGATTCGTATGTACACATAGTGGCATAACAAAAGATAAGCACTATATCAGTCCACCACTAAAGGTGCCCAAATTAGTCCAACTCCGCTGTTAGGTTAGTTAGTGATAAGTAAACAATAATAGCGCAATCTATTAAACCGTGCGGCGGACGTGCGGTGACTGGGTGTCATGAAAATCAACTCATTCGGGGAACACTCGCAAACAAGGTCCACATCCAATTAGGTGCCACGAATGGGAATGGAAATTCGAGTCCTGCTGTATTAACCTTATTTGCTTTCCAACCCTGATCCGAGTGTCCGGTTGCGGCTAACTATTGTTCCATTGTGAGCATCCACTAACTATACGCGGCGACAATCCAATTATAAGCTGGAAAGAAATCACGTACGCCGAGGTGTCGGTGCGCTACTGTTTTTGGTGCGTATTGGTTTTTGATTACAAGTTACAGTCACACAAACAAGACACACAACATATATACCAGTGTTGCATCCGCGTCATTTTTAAGACACGAATCAATATTAAAATATTATATAATCAAACGTTATTTTTTGGTAAATAATTAGAGGTTCAAGATGGGACCTATTTGGGCTTGAAAATATTATTTCCATGGCGCTATAACATTTCAGTAAACACATTAGAGGAAAATCACTTTTGTATTTTGTAAAATGGTTGTGATAATGTCTGTACACCTTTAGCTCATATCCAGAGCATGGTTATAGGAGGAATACGAATGGGTTTTACTCAGTAAGATTCTGACCTTATACTCCGCTCAGAGCAGAAGAAGTCATTTGATGATTTTCCATCCTTAAAATAAAAAAAGGATGGTTAGTAAACTAGTTTATTTTGTTAAAAGTGATTCTGTTGCCAATGGTCGCTTTGAAAGCAACACGAAAGTAAGAAAGCAGTAGGAAGCAACCTACTTATGTGTTCATCTTCGCACCCATTAGTTTGTTTATGAGAATTAATGACTTGGGCTGTTTTTACCCCATTACACTGAAGCCACAAAGAGGGTATCGCTTTTACTGCTTTTATGGGTATTCTACCACTTAGTAGATGCGTGAGAGTATTTGAATGGATGGGATTCCTTTTTTAAATTATGTGTAACTAAGACGTTACTGTTTATAAGGTGTAACAAGACACATCACATGTTTTTTTCACGTCAAAATTATTGCTGGAAAATAGCCTTTATTTTTAGTGTGAATTCGGTGTAAAGTTGTTGGTATCGCACTCAAAATATTGTGCTTACAGAAGGTGTATGCAACAGTACAGGGACCATTATATTATATAATTTATAACTAGTTTTCGTACGTAAATAAAAATTGGAACTTTATTTTTTACCATATTTGTTAACATTAACAAACAAAAGCAAGGTGTCTATTAATTGTTTCATAGTTATAACATTTCACATTAACAACCAATAGAACCAAAATAGTAGTGGAACATATTGTTATTAAGCCGTCAAATAAAACCGTTAGTTTCTTGTCAATTTTGCTACACTGAGGGGTAACACAAAACACATCAAAATATTTCAGTAAATCGGAAAAAAAAACACACAAAAATCCGTGTCTATATAGAATATTGTACGTGTCGTGTGACACACAACTAATGACTTTTTAACGCGTTTGCTTTTCAAAATAACAACTTTATACAATGAAAACACACCGCAATTTATTTAGCTAAAACCTACACAAGCCGCAACATAATTTGAAACATTTTTGTTGATTCACTCTAGCTATCTGTTTATTGTTCAATTTCGGGAATTCAGTTAAAAAGTTAACGGTTCGACTATTCAAACTCGTATGGTTTTAACGTTGATTCAATTAAAAATTCCCACCATTAATTGGACAGCACGAGTCTAATTTAAGGGGAGTAGCATTAATGGAATTACCAAATTACGAAAAGCTAATTATGGACATCAAACTTCACGGTAAGTTTTAAGCGCGTCGTGTCAGCTAAAGTAGCGTGTAAGGGTGTGTTTAGACACAAAAAATACACAGGGTAAAAACAGGAAATGACTTTATTTATTAAGTGATAGAATTCATTTTGCAACAAAAAGAACCTAGTATTATTCCTAGAAGATTTTTTTTTGTAAATCGTGATGAAGCATGGAAAAAATTTATAGGTGGATATGATAATGCTAAGCAATTTCGTTGATTTTGACTGAATAATAATATTTTTAACTAATCTTCATATTCAGGCCACAAAGGAAAGGGCGGGTAGAACTGGATGGATTCCTCCAAAACTAGAGGGATGTAGGATGAAAGGAATGGAGGGAAGTCTTTGCCCAGAAGTGGGACAAAACAGGCAAACAAAAAAACATATTTTCATACTACATAAGTATGTACTTCTAACTTCACATCTACACGCACCTTAAGCAGAGTTCCAAATTAAAATTGCTTAATTTCACAGAAAGTACCTACGGAGCTGTGTGGGGGGCTCGTATGAAGATCTCGCATTAAAGACTTCATTAACTACAATCGTCACCACTTCAGTGCGAATGACGCGAATCTTGTTAAGTGCTGTTTTAAAATATATTTAGTTTGAGGAGAATGTCTTATGTTTGCAACAAAATTGCTCTTTTTAACCAGACGTATAAAATGAGGAGGTTCTATGTTCGTGTATGTGTATTTTTTTTTTTTATAACATCACGCCTGTATTCCCGAAGGGTTAGACAGAGGTGTACCCATTAGTACACCCACATTTCGCCAGTTATGTTTATAGACCCATGTAATAGGGGGCGAGACTATTGCCATCAACCGAGCACAAATCCAGACTCCAAGGCTGCTACTGAGAAATTCCTGATGGAAAAACCCAATAACACTTTGCCCGACCTGGGAATCGAAGCCAAGACCTCAACCAGACCATCAGACCTTCTTTTGTATGTGTATCGATATTCTCGATATTAAAAATTATTTTGTTCTTCTCTTTCTTTTCCTATAACGTGTGGGCAGTAAGGTCTAACGACACTACACAATAGTGTCACACACTAGTGTCTGAATTTCTAAACTGACTCAAGGGCCTCTGGCATGGTTTTTGGATTTTGTTTAAAAGAGTATACTTCTGAGGTGGTCCTACAAAAGTTTCTTAAATATTTGATCCCTTCGAAGATAGATAATAGAACTTTTCAATATTTAACTTATCTACGTAAATACAATAGGTACATCGGCCTCGCCATCACGTAACTCAAGGCATATTAAAATTGACAGACACCTGTATTCTTCATAAATAAAAGGAGATAAAAGTAATTTATTACATCCACGTAACGATGGAATCTTACAGTCAATGTTGAGAGGCAACGTGAAGGAAACACAGACATTAACGTTTTACACCCAAAAGCTTTTAGCGCGTAAATATTGTGAACAAACGTTGCGTTCGTGACTACAACGTTATGTTGTATGATATATGTCGGGTTTTTGTTTTTTTTTTTTTTGCTGTCTGTTGAGTTCTATATTTAAAAGTTTTATGGAG
Organism: Hoplodrina ambigua; assembly: GCA_949774945.1. NCBI lineage: Eukaryota > Metazoa > Arthropoda > Insecta > Lepidoptera > Noctuidae > Hoplodrina > Hoplodrina ambigua. The sequence continues at coordinate 5,633,531 of OX458979.1, forward strand.
ATAATATATTGAGATATATTATTCCCATTATGTATCATTTAGGGCTAATTTTTAAATCATCAGATAACTCTTAGTGGAGAGACAAACATGGCGGTTTGGCAGCTTTTCTATAGAAAATACTATTATATTAAACTGTCTTATTTATTCTTTAGAAAAAAGTTATCTGAATATTGAATAAATTGCCCTTAGTCATTCTAGAAAACTGGCTTTTAGAAATAGAAAACTGTTACTCGATAGTAACACAATAATGACAAGATTAAAATGGAAGAATAAAAAAGACATACAAACAAGAAACATTACAATCATTAGTAAAATAAAAACAAGCCCTTTTTCTTTCTTACTTTCCTCAATGCGCTGAGCATGCGGACTTCAGAACAGTTATGTTAAACAGCCTCTAATGGTTTTCAGATCTTCTCATTGCTACTTCCAAAGTGAAATTATAAGAATATTTCTAAAATAACAATTATCCTAAACACAAAACTTGTAATTCCAAGCAACTGGACGACTCTTCACATGACCAGAGGGGCTGAGCTTTTCTTGGGCCAAAAAATCAGCATTGCCATACTGCCAGCCTTTTGGTCACTTGCCTCACTGAAATCAATTTTTGAGTTTGAGTTTTTGATGCCCAATAAGCTTCCAACCTTTTTTTTATAAATTGTACCTACATACTTTGTAAATGAAAAAAGAAAATTACTAAAAATATCATCTTCAAGAGACTTTGGTATATAATATCAATTAAGCCGCTAAGTACATAGCCGCTGGTAGCTTGCTACCGTAAATAGCTAATTCTCTCCACAAAAGGCTTTGTAACAAACGATATACCGTTATAATTACGAGACGTTCTTTCCAATACATAGACGTAGCAAAATCTGTTTTCTTGTATACCCATATTCTCCTTTAGTAGGTATATCTGTCTTTATGTATAATCTTGGATCCATAATAAACTGATCACGGTAAGCGCTGATTACCCTTGCAAGCATATATGAAGTCAAAGTAACGTATATATGTCAATTAAACCATTTTCAGGTACCTTTTAACTGTCAAGAAGTCGGTCAGTCAATCAGAAAGCTAGTTGCTTGTTCTAAAACTTAAGTAAAACTAGAAGGACTCTTTCCAATTATGCTAAAGATCGTTCAATTGGAAGAAACAACATTGTTATTAAGCAACCTTATCAGTAACACACAAAAAAATCAACAATTTCCAAAAATAAATAAGCCAGTAGCTCAAAAAGTAAATAGCAAAAAGAAAAAGCAAACAGAAATTTAAAGTTTGTTCAGAAAAAATACGAGAAGCGAACGTGCACACCTTATGGTCGGTTGAATGAGAGATAACGACCAGAGTTCGGTTATTTATGACTAACGAGCCTATTCAGGGGAGCTGTGCTTCCAAATGGAGATTTATGAAACAGAAAATGTCGGATAACGTACGTCTTGAGTATAATTTGTTAGCGACGGGCGGTGTGAATTCTGTGCTATCTGCGCAAACTGTGTGACTGTGTGTTGTATAGTCTGGGAACTGGGAAGTTGGAAGCTGGGAACGATCTATTGGTTTTTGGGCAATGGAGATTTTTACAAAGTAAATGGACTATTTAAATTGTTTAGATTTCTTTATCTTACCTGTTTTAGAAGTATACCTATTATCTGGCCCAAGTTAATGTACAAATCGACTTAGTGAATTTCTTGCTCGTCTACCTCAACCCTACTTTTTGTGAGTTATAATAATACATCATTTAATTCAGGTTACAATGACTCATCAAATTGTATCTTAAATAAACTTAAAACATCTGCACACGAAACGACGGCGTCGTGTTGCACTGCTAGGTGTCACTTAGTCTTCAACGAAACCGTCGAAACATAGACACCATGTCCATGGTTATGACTTTAGTCTTTGACTGGTTCACCATTTGTTCAACCTTAAACAAAAATACACATTTTATTATTTGAATAGGTACCGGTATTTCAACCCCAACCTAGTTTAAAATCAAATCCCCGTTCTGCAAATAAAAACTAACCGACTATTCTCCAGTCTAGACCAATCATAATCATAGAAACTCAATGTTGCCAGACTTCTAAACATACCTAAACGTAGCTAACACATGAAGCGGTTTTACAAACAATTTCGACTTAAACTTATCTAGAAGTCTAGGCATGTATCCAGATCCGTTACAAAGATTTCCATTGATTTAAATTTGTACAATGTTGGCTCAGATTGAGGAAAATATGTATTCTAACCTTGTATTGTACTACTTACTTACGAGTGTTTCAGTTCACTACAAACAAAAGAACGTAACAACATCTATACAAATAATTAAAATTTAAATGTATGTTTGCAATGTATAAAATAACAGATTTTTACAAAATAAATATGAATTTTAAAAAGGTCCATAAACTAAAAACCAATTGTTTAATATTTCAGTCTGTTTGTATTCTGCTAACCTTTGTAACGGCTTGACCAATTTTGACGAGACTTTTGACTAGCAGATAGCTGATTTGTTTTAGAAATAGAATTAGGGATTCGCACAAAAAAAAACACATCGCCTTTAACCGACATTCATAGTCATACAGACATAGTCCCGGGTATAAACTGTACACTATAAAACTCGTTATTTTAACAATTTCCCAAACTCATGTCGTAGTGACGCACCACTAATGAATGAAACATTTTATTCATATTTGGTTTTTTGCCGGATTAATTGATGCAAACATGTGTCTGACAGCGAAATTAAAATGGTCACGGTCCAATAAGTATTACTGATAGCTACCAACAACGGTCAGCAATTAAGGGAATCAAATAAAATTCAATAGGAAACATTTGTCGGGAATTGCTAAACCCTAATCCGAAAGGGCCCAATTTGCATTTTATTAGCATGGGAGCGGAATAAAAATGTGTTTATACTGGAATGGAAGCGAGATGGTTCACCATAAAGAGATCGAATGGATACAGATGTAACAACGCGGCACGCGAAAGGTTCCACAAATCAAACACGATTTTGTTTCAACAACCGCTTTGTGTAGCTGTATCCTTTTCGTGTATACTCTGCCTCGTTTTATCCTGATTCTGAATACGGTGAACACAAAGATACTCGAGTTTTTCATCAAATGTTTTGGCTGCTTGGTCTTTTCATGGTGGATAAAAATAGTTACTTTGATAGAGTGGTTGACATAGATTGGATTGAAGTTCCAATAGAGTTTCAGTGGAGGTAGGATTAAAAAGGTTTTTCAATAAAATGGGCTGCAAAAGTAAAAATAGCAACATATTTAGGTAGCCAATAAATGGTTTGAGGATTATGGTAATATATTTTCATGTTGAATATTACATACTAATTTCTGCTCGCGACTTCGTCCGCGTCAAAGGTGATTTTTCCATACAGGCTTTGGACCCCCGTTTCATCCCCTTTGTGAAGTGAAGCAGTTGGACTCGGCACGCATAATGAGGAGGTTCCTCTCTCTGGATCCCTAACCGCCGGTAGCTTAGGTTTTACCACCTCGTTGCAGGCGGAGCACTATTTTTATACGAATATTTTTTTTACAATATTATTGATAATTTCTTTAAAAAAATATGTTATAAACATATATTATGTTAAAATAAAGAATGTGGAGACTTAAAAGTATGGACAAAAACTTAAGTTATTACAAGCAAATGCCACCATTATCTGCTAAGGAATAAGGTGGAAATAATAATACCTAAATAAACAAAGGTTTTCTACGACGCCCCCCTAAATTGAAACGAAACAAAAGGTTAATTAAATTCTCTGTTTATAGGACAAATGCCTCAGGCTGAAATTCCATCAAAGAGTTTTTGTAATGATAATTTTGGACGCTGCTAATAAGTTAAAACAGGTGTTCCAGCCTTTAGAATTGTTTTTATGGATTAAGAATTTAGAATGAGTCGTAAATAGGAGCATATTTTATTTTATTTCTGCCCATGACTTCGTCTGCGACAAAGTTAAAATAATCATTACCCCACGGGAACCGTGGCTTTTTCCGGAATAGCTATAATATGTGCTAGTTCAGGCTATAATCTAACTCTGTATTAAATTTCATCCAGATTCGTTCAGCCGTTCTGCCGTGATTGTGTAACAAACATTCATCCACCGCATTTATAATAGTAGTAAAATAATATATTTGTGTGCCATGCGTGGTGATAAGAGCTTATCGACATCAAACGAAAACTGTTATCAGAAGTTCCATGAGCCATAAACTATTCTCAACAGCTCACGGCATCAAGAATCCGCGGAATAGAATCAAATGATAGAATTTATAGCAACCAATGTCCTTGATATTGGAACAGTAAATAATATCTTTCGTTAAAAGGGTCGCTTTATTGGCACCCTTTCGTTTTATTAGACGATTATGTCAATTTTATGAGCACTACGGTGTTATTTGCCAATTTTATTGACAAACAAATTGTATTATTACATATTTTGATATAATAAAATAATAAATAATGCTAGCCTATTACTGTAACATTACAGGGTAAAGGCTTCTGCTCATACAGAGAAGGCATGAGTATTAATCACCGCGCTTTCTCAAGACGGACTGGCGATTTCAGACTTATATTATTTAAATGTCCAGATTTCCTCACGACGTTTTCCTTCACCAACATCCGTGATGTTCACATACACTTAGAAAATACATATTAATTGAAAGACACATTGGTACTTGCTTTAAGAAATCCGATAATATCTCTCGTCTGTCTAAACAGTGGAAAAATACATCGCCGATGAAGAATCAATAAATAAAAACTGCAGAAACGCAACTTTACAGGAGGCGAAAAAACGTTTCAAATCCGTTTAACAATTTTTGAGTATATTTGATTTTTTTAAAACATTACTGGTTTTTATATAAATTGCAGATATAATAACAGTTGGTACAACAATCACAAGCGGACGCGTCTCTGCGTAGATAGCATCTATTGCCATCGTAAATGACGTAACACCACTTAGTATATATTGCAATAATTGTTTATCTTGCAAAATTAATAAGAAACAGACCTAAGATCTTTGTCAGCATGTGTATTACTCTATTCTACAATAAATAATGCATATTATATATTGACTCTTCATCGTCGACATGAAGTTTACAGTGACTTTCCAGTGTGGCAAATATTTGTGCCAAGTTTACAATTTGGTGCACGACACGGCATCAATCAACGTCACCAACACAGACATCGACAAACAACTCGCGGCCATAAGTTTTATTGTCAATGTTGTCAGGTTTATTGAAACAATTACTGTTTTTTTTTTTCATGTAAATAACAATTTTTTGGTACGTTGAACTATGGTCAGTTTTATTGTAGTAGTTTTAGTAAAATTAAGCGCGTATGTCTGATGTTATGTAGTGTGTGTGCATTTTGAATTGTCTGCATCGTATAGTTTTGTTTTGTCTCCATGTTAATAAATGTTATGAGTATTGTACCGTATTAATCTTAACATATCTATACATATAATAAAATCGTAGAAAAGTCAAAACTGTACATTTAATATTTTTGAAAAAGAGTAAATGTTATGAGTTTGGGGAGTGATTCTGATGCCGAAAATATTTTTTTTAGAATTTTTGTCTGTTTGTCTGGTTGTCTGTATGTTAGTTAGAGCATCACGCGAATACTGCCGGATAGATTCTGTTGAAATTTTGTATATATATTCCACATTTTCCAAATTAGAACATAGGCTATAAATTATCACGCTATTGGCTTTGGGGGGTGAGCTATGATGCATTATGTTCATATTTTTATGCAAATCTTAGTAACAAAATGTTACAATATTTTAAATAGGTGCAGACTGAAGTTCTAAACTAATTATTATCACGCTATACCTGCAAGGAGCTAAGTAGTGAATTATGGAAAACTAGAACGGCTATTTGGAGTCAATTGTCATCGAAGCAAATTGCCTAACGGTTCTACGACCGCCTTGCGAAACTGTTGGCGGAAGTTCGGTCCCCAGAGTCAGCTTTTCTTTTTGTGTTTTTTCTAATATTGTTTTGAATGTTGTTTAATTGATAAATGAGATTTCCTTACAAAAAAATTAAAAATAAAAGCAGGAGTGCATATTTCTACTACAACTTTGATTTGTTAACGTATTTTTTAAATGTTAATGTAGAACATAATATTTATACATAGTTACACAACACATAAATCAGCTGCTTTAGAACTTTTGCCTGTTTGCACGACTGCAAAGCATGAAGTCTTGGGTTCGATTCCCAGGTCGGGCAAAGTGTTATTGGATTTTTCCATCAGAAATTTGGATTTGTGCCCGGTTGATGGCAATAGGCTCGCCCCCTTATACATGAGATTAAACATAACTAATGTGTGTAGGTAAGGGTTATCGCATTATGGCTATTATTCTTAATCATTTTACTGCTGGATTGCTATAAAACGACACCAACGTTACATACAATACTACAGTTAGGTATTAGTTATAATTTATTCTCTGAAATCAAAATCATTACGCTATAACTACAAGTAGCTACTCAAAGCTCAACAAGTGACGGGCAGCCTATATGCAAACATTTTAAGTATACAATATTTTATTACCTGGGCTTAGCTAAGCCAATCATAACACAACAATACTGCCAAGTATACTACTGGAGTACCAGCGGACGATAAATTAGCAAGGATTGGCGAGTGTTATTTTTTTACGCAGTAGTAATTAGTATTCTTTTCGTTGCGCTTCCGAATTATTTTATAAAAAGATCTTAGTGTAAAATGAGTGATTAGGTACTAAAAAGTACTTCTATTTCAATGGCTAAATATAATAGTAAGAATTTGGCAACAACCAGAAGTGTACCAAAATCAATTAAATCAATTAAAAAATCTGTAGCAGTAATTCTCCTGTCGCAGAATGCCTCACAGACTTCAAGCTTTCTGGGTACTTGATTTGATGAAGCGACTGTGATCGCAGGAAGAGTTTTTTTTATAGGCACCGTAAATAGTATTCATCACTTTCATATTCCCCACGCTTTAAAATAAATTTCTAAATGGCATTACATTTTTTAGGTTACTTATTACCGCGGCTGTGCTGTAAGACATGAATCTTTCCATCTTTAGAATAGATTCGCCAACAGGACATTTAGTATTTCGTGGCGAGGAAGTTACGTAGAGTATTAGAAGATCCCTAAGTACCCTGATGTTATATTGGACAGAGCACTAACTTTTTATATACCTACATTGCCACAACACCAATCAAAAAATCATCTGCTACGACACCTTATTTCTACCAACTAGGGAGCAGCACCCGATGTTTTTCGCATAACTGTTACGTCTTTATGCTCCTTCTGCTGGTGAATTTGCGTGTTCAGTGTGTCATTGAACAAAAAGCAATATCATCCTTAACGAGACGTGTAAAATTATATCGGGGCTGCCTGAAACTGACTGCTCAATAAGCTTTTCCCATTGGCTGGAATTGCACTACCTTTCATTCGAAGGTTAGATACTTGCACACAGGCCATACAGGACCAGGTCGACACCCACCATCACACAATTTCCACCAAAAAGAGTTCAACCACAGGAACACATGGCACTCTGTTGAGATCTTTAGTGGCCTATATGGAAAGCGCTTAATGGACTGCGCACTCATGTAAGCCGCTGCAAACGTAACCTAGCCAAATGAGGAGTTATAGATGCCGCAGATACTCAGGGCAAGTGTGGTGTTCCTTTTATATGATGGCCCACTTACTACAGCGGCCGTGAAACACTTGGGCATAACTGGGCCAGAAAAATATTGCAAAAAATTGGCCAAGTGCGAGTCGGACTCTCACACGAAGGGTTCCGTTACACCTTACAATATTTAACACAACAGAAAAAAAGGTTAATAATCGCTTAAAAAGTAATTATTATGTCTACATTGCATTGCTTCTTGCCTTTCATGATTCTAGGTCATCGGGAAGTTTCCTTTATATTTTTTTTTGATTCCCTAGCGAACGTCAAAATATGCGCCATAAACGTCCTTATCTTTAGTTTGCGTATATAATAATATAATTTTTCATTTTTCACGGCTGCAGACCAAATTTTTTTTTCCCTTCTGCCCTGGGTGGGGCGAAAGGGACTGTCAGACTTTTACTGTCTAAAAAACCACCCTGTTTTTTCTGTTGCCCTTTGCGTTCCGGGGCCACGGTATCCTGTTAAGACTTCCCGCGACTCCGGCAGGCGTTTGGCCCTATCGGGGCCCCGTCCCTGTGCTGACAGCTCTTTGAAACGCGCATGGAACAAAACGCGCTGTTGAACTGGGCCTGGTCCTTGATTGGACGACGAGCTACCCATCACTCGCCGTCCGTAAACCTGCGCCTACGGTAGCCGGATGACGTCTCGCAACGTCCGACGCCTTGGGGGTCTCCTGCGGTGGCTGGGGCGTAAGGTGGAAGATGTTCTCTCCTCACGTGTTTCGCCTCCTTCTTCGCTAGGTTTACTGCTTCGCAGAAGAAGGTTACTGCTTCCCATTCCCTCTTGCTCCGGAGTAAGGCCTGAACCAGGGCCCGGACGCGAGAGGACACGGCGGTGCTCTGTCCAGGCGGGGCAGATCTACACCGTATGCTCTACCGTGTCTTCCGGGCGGTCCACACAGTGGTGACACCCGGGCGTTTCCTTCCGCTGAATCCAACACAGGAACCTCCCGAAACAATCGCGTCCGGTGAGGACCTGCGTCAAGCGAGACGCGAGGACGCCGTGGCGCACCTCCAGCCACTCCTCAAAGAGTGGTCTTACCGCCGCGATTGCGGCGTACCCGAGACCTGAGTATTTCATTTAAATTTAAGCTTGATACCTCCACGCGTTCCTTAGAAAATGGTCTTTACAGACAGACAGACGGACAACAAAGTGATTCTATAAGGGTTCCGTATTTGCCGACTGAGGTACGGAACCCTAAAAAAGATAATATTTAAAATCATCGATGAATCGTGATTTAAAACGGTAAAACTTTGCTTAGACTTCAAATAAGTCTATGTTTACAGGGTTTTGCTCATACTTTCTTTCAAAAACATGAAAGTCAGATTCTGATTTCAGTTGCTCTATCGAATCCAATATCTAAATAATCGAAGCTACAATGCGAGGTACAGTATTAAAACAGTAGTGTATTAAACTTGCGTTTCAATGGTTTGGGATCGAAAAATAAGTCAATTTTGATACCACTTCATAATATTTTGGAAAGAGGTAATCTAAATATACCTTAAATAAATATACAAAAGCGAAAGTTCACGAAATATCGAAAATTTCGCAGGGAGGTAGTTTATGTTAATTAGTAGACGTCCGCTAAGTACCAATTTTTAAAATATATTACCCATTTCCCAAAGAGTAGGTATGAAATGGCAGTCCAAAGTTTGTGTGGAGTTATCAACTTTGACGCGGACGAAGTCGCGGGCAGAAGCTAGTTTATAATATGCATAAATTAATAATAATAATAATAATAATTTTTTTTTATTCATTTATAGTTACAAAATATAAAATATCTTATTATACTCGTAAAAACTTAACATTATGTAACTATATAATAGAAATTATGTGTGAATAGTACGGTGGTCCCCAAACTAGGCGGCGCCAGGTTTATCCGGGATGTATAAACTCTTAAACTATTCAACCATTTTTATGAAATATGGCAAATTGTGTGTAATTTGTTTAAACTTAAAAGATAGGATAATTTTTATTTCGATTATTGACCTCAATATCTTTACTTACTTCAAGCCACAACAACGGCGTGGTCGATTCAGCTAGTAACTATAAACAAATTATTAAATTATGGGTCTTACTCGACTAAAATTAAGATTTATAAGACTTAAAAAGTTCAATGTTTGAATATTGTACAATAATACCTTCACAATTGCTTTTAAAACTAGCATATAAAACTTGAAGAGATCGCGTGAAAGCATTCCTAGATTAATTACTAACATTAGTTTTACTGCTTGCCTGTACACCTTCCGTTCCACTGGCTTTTATTAGCAACAATAAAACGTCACTCCGTTAAGATAATCCTCGAAGCTCAACGCGTACGACACTTAAGGGTTTGTTGTAGAACCTTCTAGAAAATAAGTGCAGTAGGAACTTTAATAGAACGGTTCTGAAGGTAGGCACGTAATATCGTTAAGAGCGTTTACGACTTACGTCACTTTATGCATATTTTCAAGGCTTTTCAAGGCCTTGTTTTTCGAAATGAATGAACCGATGGTAATGAAACTTTCTACAGATAAGCAGGTTACATAGGTATAAAGTCAGTTGAAAACATTTTCGGATATTTGTGTTATAGCTAAATTCGACCGAATTTAAGATTTACAAACAAACAGAAATTTCGGATTATTTTTTTAAATAAGACATTTCTAAAATGTTCTCAACTAACTTTTTAGACCTGTATAAACAAGTTTTATTGAAATCGGTTCATTCATTTAGAAAAATATGGACTTGAAAGTACGTATGAAGTGCTCGGTAAAAGCACAAATATTGACTCCGAATTTGCTGCTGAAAAATTCCGGATTTAAAAACCCAATAACACGTACTTTGCCCGACCTGGGAATCGAACCCAAGACCGCTCAGCAGTCGCGATTTACAACCACTAGACCAACGAGGCAGTCCATATTTTTACTTTTAATTATATCACAATTGTTAGTACGGAACACGTCTTCACAAAAAGTGAGCAAAAACTCGTGTGGTTGGAACACATGCGACTTTGCGACTGTTGTTCGAAACCAATAAAATGTTAGTAACAATATTGGTCGCAAAACATGTTGCAGTAATATGTTTTTGTAACAACTTTGGTGTAAAAGCAATGTCCACATAAACTACAGCTCTCGGTTTCAGAGACAATTTCTCGTACATTTCTGAAACCGAATTGAAGGAAAAACGCTAGATTATATTTAACAAAAAATATATCTAATAGCTTTTTTGTAACAGAAGGAGTTTATTGACAACATTTTTTTTTTATATTATGTACTTCAGTAGAGATAAACTACGATAACTTGGCGCGCCGTTTCACAATTTAAAACGTTTGAAAGTATTTGTAAAGGTATTCACAAGACTCACAACGCATGTGTGCTTACTAAGACGGCTCTCGAAACAAAAACAAATCAGCGTGTCAAATGGTGCCGATTCTCTTGGTCATAGACTAAACTAAAATTGGACTATTTCCATCTTTTTCTGTCCAATAAAACAAGAAAGTGACTAATGTAAATAAGAGCTGTCACATTTAGTCAATCTGACACATCCATACAATTATAGTTGACATCTTAAAACGTATGGATTAAAAATACGGAAAAGTTCAAGGCAGAACTAATTTGACATCGCTAACTTAGTTCTTTAATGCCACCGTCCTTTCCGTTCGCTGTATGTTAGTAAGCGATGTCAATTCTCTAAATTTAGTCTAGTTTGTGAACAAGAGAATCGGCACCATTGTTGCCACCGCTCCCACACTGTAGTAACCCCTGAAGGCGTGATTACTAGTGGTACCAGAATAATTGAAAGACTTATAATTATTTTTCATGTATGTTTAAACTAGCCGCTCCGTGCGACTTTGAACGCGGTTTTTTTCACCCGACTTAAGTAACGTCTTTGGACACTGCTCCTCTCCGGTGGGTCGCAGCGTTATATTATATAGCCTTAACTATTCCTCATGAATCTGGCTACCATAAATATTTTTTCCGATACGACTGGTACAGCTTACGCGCTTATAACAATCGAACAAAAAAATCTCTTGAGCTTTAATAGTATAGATTATCGAGCCCATCACTCTAAAGCGTTGTTATTTTAAAATAGCTCTTATCTTATAGACATCAAGTACATAAATGAAAATGTATATGACTTAGCCAGCCAAAGTCTCCAAAGTGCCTATTTACTACTCAATCATGTCAATAGACGTGCTACAAGACTGAATTACGTTCCACGATAAAGTCAAAAAGTCAAAGTCAAATTATTTATTTCACTTAGACCACTAAAAGGCACTTTGGAACATCAAAGGCACTTTTGAACGTTAAAACAGTAATATAGTACGAGATTATGCTGAACAGATTCTGAAATTTTGCTAGCCTAATAACCATAGGCCCATTCTAATCCTCGAACATATTAAATACCTACCGACTATCATTGGACTAGTAATATAATGGGATTACATACATACATACATACATAAACTCACGCCTTTTTCCCTTGGGGGTAGGCAGAAACTACAGAACGCCACCTGCTACGAACCTTACATACTCCTTTCGCCTCATCTACGTTCATACATCTCGTCATACAAGCACGCTGGTTACGAGTACTCCGCACCTGACCTTTCTGAAGGACCTTGGAGCGTCTCATGCACAAGGAAGTGGGTTCGCGACCGGGCAAGGGTAAATACCGATGTGAGCTTTTCTATTTCAAATGTAATTTCTAAATTTATCTTTAATCATTAACATCGGTGAAGAAAAATAAGGGCAGTGAGGGAACCTGGACTTTAATAACATAGCGCGACTTCTTTTGCTATTTTTTCTTACGGATCCCTAATTATTTGATGATAAAATACAGCATATAGTACTCAGTGATAACATAGCTTCCAATTTGCGAAACAATTTTCAAAATCTGGTCAGTAGATCCAGAGAATTACCCCTTACAACTTCACAGACTCTCAAACTATACTTTCTCTTTACCGTATTAAGTTTAGAATTACGTATATTATTTATTAGTATAGACTACTTCTTGAATGTCGTGAAGGCCTAGTGGTTAAGGCGCCTGCCTCTCATGCATGAGGGTGTGGGTTCGAATCCGGGCAAGTACCAATGTGACTTTTTCAATTCATATGTACTTTCTAAAGTTTATCTTAGACATTACTGACATTCCGTGCCTCGGAAAGTACGTTAAGCCGTTGGTCCCGGCTATCATTCGTGGATCTTTGACAGTCGTTACGAATCGTCAGAAGCTTGAGAGTCTGATAACCAGTCTTACCTAGGGGTATCGTGTTACCCAGTTACTGGGTTGTGGAGGTCAGATAGGCAGTCGCTCCATGTAAAATACTGGTATTCAGCTGCATCCGGTGAGACTGGAAGCCGACCCATACATAGTTGGGAAAAGGCTAGGCAGATGAGTATAGACTACTTCTTGAAATTTGACGAGAACGCAAATTGGCACCTCCCCCACCATAAATCAGCACTGCCATGTTACAGCATTATGTTGTAACAAGACCCAATGAGACTTTACATAGGTACTGTCCCCATGTAAACTCCCCACTTCCACCACTCCCCACACATCCAATAAGCAATGTCAAGTCACTAATTTACATGCAATACGAGCAATTTCAAGTCATGTAAAGTCCCTTCTCTCCACTAACACTATACTAGCTTTTGGCCGCGACTTCGTCCGCGTAAATGTCGGTTATCGCAGTCGCAGACGAGCCGTTGTCTTTTGTTGGAGTTCAAACTTACACTGTACCAAATTTTATGAAAATCGGTTCAGTGGTTTAGCCGTGAAAGCGTAACAAGTAGACAGACAGAGCTACTTTCCCATTTATAATATAAGTATGCATATTATACATAGTTACTGCTTTACATTCTGCAATATCAATATTATATAATAAATAAATACAATGTACATACATAGAGAATCAATTTCCAATTCATACAAATCGTATCATTTTTTTTTTTAATTTCTTCACAACGGGAATTTCGTTTACAGTCAAAGCCATGAGGATTTCGTAAAAACCGATTTGATTCACTATTTGTAATAACCGGACTTTATGTGAAACAAAACTTGTCAATTTTTATTCAATTTATAAAATTTAATCCGCTGTGCGAATATGTGCAAATCCTGTAAACCTTTTCTGATATGCAGTGGGACGCAGTATTACTAGAGGCTATATTTATTGAAACTAAAAAATAAAGGATAAACGAGTCAAACGAGCTTACAATTCTGTATTAAATTAAAACGAAAATAAATAAATAGCTTTTTATTTCATAGGAAAGTAATCGTACAACGTAAAATCTCAAACCCATACATCTAATAATATTTCCTTTAATAAACTCTGCTTATTAAAAGCCCTAAATCTATACCTTCTTCATACAATTAAATGTAACATCAAAGTAAAAGAAGCCTTTGTCACGGCTATTAGAACCTTTATTATTTACGTAAAATCAAAAACAAGCTCTGCCCTTAATTTTTGGAACCAAAAACAACAAACCTTCAAAGTATTCTAATATAAAAAGCTTATATGGAAATACGTACTTCATTTAATATGTAAATAACATTACCTTCACGTATCGGCAAGAAGTGCTCAATAATTCTGTCTAAAAACGAAAATGTAAGCCTACTTTAAATGTTTACACATGTAACGATGTTGTTAATACAGATAGGTAGGTACCTGTAGGTACCCACCTACATATAACATGGGCACAAGTCTGAGGTCAACCAGGCACCCTCACTCGAACAATTTGTCTTGGAACAGAGAAGGAAGCTTCCGACGGTTACAAATGGTAGATTACTTCGAGTTTACTAGATACCCACCGTAGACAAATGTCGTATCCACTCGCTCGAGCCCCGACGCTCGCGCTATAATGAATGTCACTTCGAAAGGGATATTATGCAAGGATCCATCACTTAGACAATGATAGACAGATTCTAATGCGTTTTAAACTATTGAGATGTGCTTTTGACAGACACTTAGGGGAGTTACAAAGATTGATATGTAGGAGTTTGGAACTTGATTCTCTGACTGCAAGTGGGTGAAATTGTTGTATATACCTACCTATTCACTTTCAAAATTATAACTACATTTTATTTATTTCTTTATGTGAAAATAAATGTGTTCTATTAACTGTTAAGGTCGATCGCATCGCAATATGTCATTATCTCGGTCAAAATTGCCGCTTATTTACTTACACTTTTTGACATTTATTGTCACTGAGATAAGATTGCGACTAGGTTTTGAACGCTTTTAATTTGTAAAATTGACCTTTAAATTAAGTCGTTATACATGCAACAAGAAATTAATGATTAGGAATTCGCTATTATTCGTACTCAGTCATTATAGTTAGCTGTTTAAGACCATTTACGCGGTACTATATTTCAAACAAGCTTTCAAGAATCGAAATGAATGAACTGATTTTTTTGAAACTTTCTTCTCATATGTAGGACTAGCTTCTGCCCGCGACTTCGTCCGCGTCAAAGTTGATAACTCCACACAAACTTTGGACCCCCGTTTCATACCTACTCTTTGGGAAATGGGTAATATATTTTGAAAAATCGTTACTTAGCGGACGTCTACTAACTAACATAAACTACCTCCCTGCGAAATTTTCGATATTTCGTGATGAGTGAGTGAACTTTCGCTTTTGTATGTTTATTTAAGGTATATTTAGATTACCTCTTTCCAAAATATTATGAAGTGGTATCAAAATTGACTTATCTTTCGATCCCAAACCATTGAAACGCAAGTTTAATACACTACTGTTTTAATACTGTACCTCACATTGTAGCTTCGATTATTTAGATATTGGATTCGATTGAGCAACTGAAATCAGAATCTGACTTTCGTGTTTTTGAAAGAAAGTATAAGCAAAACCCTGTACCTAAACATAGACTTATTTGAAGTCTAAGCAAAGTTTTACCGTTTTAAATCACGATTCATCGATGATTTTAAATATTATCTTTTTTAGGGTTCCGTACCTCAGTCGGAAAATACGGATCCCTTATAGAATCACTTTGTTGTCCGTCTGTCTGTCTGTAAAGACCCTTTTCTAAGGAACGCGTGGAGGTATCAGGCTTAAATTAAAATGAAATACTCAGACCTCGGGCACGCCGCAACCGCGGCGGTAGCAGGAAGCAGTAACCTTCTTCTGCGAAGCAGTAATGCTAACGAAGAAGGAGGCGAAACACCTGAGGAGAGGACATCCTCCACCTCACGCCCCAGCCACCGCGGGAGACCCCCAGGGCATCGGACGTTGCGAGACGTCATGCAGCTACCATAGGCGCAGGCTTGCGGACGGCGAATGATGGGTAGCTCGTCGTCCAATCAATGTCCAGGCCCAGGTCAACAGCGCGTTTTGTTCCACGCGCGTTTCGAAGAGCTGTCAGCACAGGGACGGGGCCCCGACAGGGCCAAACGCCTGCCGGAGTCGCGGGAAGTCTTAACAGGATACCGTGGCCCCGGAACGCAAAGCGCAACAGATGGAACAGGGTGGTTTTTTAGACAGTAAAAGTCTGATAGTCCTTTCCGCCCCACCCAAGGCAGAAGGACTCATATGATGATTTTCACTATCCAAAAAAAAACTTTGTT
This sequence comes from Hoplodrina ambigua, assembly GCA_949774945.1. Taxonomy (NCBI): domain Eukaryota; kingdom Metazoa; phylum Arthropoda; class Insecta; order Lepidoptera; family Noctuidae; genus Hoplodrina; species Hoplodrina ambigua. Next base: position 5,649,744 of record OX458979.1, read on the forward strand.
CTGCAGTCGTGAAAAAATTATATTATTATATACGCAAACTAAAGATAAGGACGTTTATGGCGCATATTTTAACGCTCGCTAGGGAATCAAAACCAAATATAAAGGAAACTTTCCGATGACCTAGAATCATGAAAGGCAAGAAGCAATGCAATGTAGACTGAATAATAACTACTTTTTAAGCGATTATTAACCTTTTTTTTCTGTTGTGTTAAATATTGTATGGTGTAACGGAACCCTTCGTGTGAGAGTCCGACTCGCACTTGGCCGATTTTTTGCAATATTTTTCTGGCCCAGTTATGCCCAAGTGTTCCAAGTAGTAAGTGGGCCATCATATAAAAGGAACACCACACTTGCACTGAGTATCTGCGGCATCTATAACTCCTCATTTGGCTAGGTTACGTTTGCAGCGGCTTAAATGAGTGCGCAGTCCATTAAACGCTTTCCATATAGGCCACTAAAGATCTCAACGGAGTGCCATGTGTTCCTGAACTCTTTTTGGTGGAAGTTGTGTGATGGTGGGTGTCGACCTGGTCCTGTATGGCCTGTGTGCAAGGTATCTAACCTTCGAATGAAAGGTGGTGCAATTCCAGCCAATGGGAAAAGCTTATTGAGCAGTCAGTTTCAGGCAGCCCCGATATAATTTTAAACGTCTCGTTAAGGATGATATTGCTTTTTGTTCAATGACACACTGAACACGCAAATTCACCAGCAGAAGGAGCATAAAGACGTAACAGTTGTGCGAAAAACATCGGGTGCTGCTCCCTAGTTGGTAGAAATAAGGTGTCGTAGCAGATGATTTTTTGATTGGTGTTCTGGCAATGTAGGTATATAAAAAGTTAGTGCTCTGTCCAATATAACATCAGGGTACTTAGGGATCTTCTAATACTCTACGTAACTTCCTCGCCACGAAATACTAAATGTCCTGTTGGCGAATCTATTGTAAAGATGGAAAGATTCATGTCTTGCAGCACAGCCGCGGTAATAAGTAACTTAAAAAATGTAATGCCATTTAGAAATTGATTTTAAAGCGTGGGGAATATGAATGTGATGAATACTATTTACGGTGCCTATAAAAAAAAAACTCTTCCTGCGATCACAGTCGCTTCATCAAACCAAGTACCCAGAAAGCTTGAAGTCTGCGAGACATTCACCGACAGACTTAGAATTACTGCAACAGATTTTTTTATTGATTTAATTGATTTTGATGCACTTCCGGTTGTTGCCAAATTCTTTCTATTTAGCCATTGAAATAGAAGTATTCTTTTAAGTACCTAATCACTCATCTTACACTAAGATCTTTTTATAAAATAATTCGGAAGCGCAACGAAAAGAATACTAATTACTACTGCGTAAAAAAATAACACTCGTCAGTCCTTGCTGATTTATCGTCCGCTGGTACTCCAGTAGTATACTTAGTAGTATTGTTGTGCTATGATTGCCTTAGCTAAGCCCAGGTAATAAAATATTGTTTACTTAAAATGTTTGCAGATAGGCTGCCCGTCACTTGTTGAGCGTTGAGTAGCTCCTTGTAATTATAGCGTAATGATTTTGATTTCAGAGAATAAATTATAACTAATACCTAACTGTAGTATTGTATGTAACGTTGGTGTCGTTTTAACCGTATAGTTCGGAAGCGCCCCCAATTGGACCCGAACACAGAAACCTCCGCTGGCTCGGTAGTGGGTCCAATTGGACCCCGGAGTTCGCGCATGCGTCATCCTGACCAATAAGTGTAAATACTGATTATGGTAGCCATCTAATCTCATGTGTGAGCATTAAGTAACAGAGTTTGATAAAATATTTAAATGTTAGAGCCATCCACTCTTTCAGATTTAGCACGCGAGTATATAAAATCACCGTTTTAAAATCCAAGTGTGAAAATGCAAACATCGCCATTTTGAAGACCATAGTAGTCGAGGCTAAAAAACATAAAAATTGTGGATTTTAGACATCCAAGCTCCACTACAGGAGCAGTAAATAACTCATAATTGATTTATTTGTCGATTTCATCCATAGTTTAACATAAATTAGTAGTGGTAATAAAGTTTTTGATATCCAAAGTGGAAACTTCGCGCCAAGCCGTGCGTGTTTACATTTTTGTTTGTCACAAATATCACTATAATACATTTAGATATTAAAAAAAAACATGACAAATGTCATTCAAAATATAATAAACAACAAGAAAATGCCCAATTCTTAGTGTAAATTACAAACACGGGTCTAAAAACACGGAATATTCATTACCACTACTCATTTTGTGTTCTTAGAAATTGTCAACCAATTTTTTTTTTAATGCATTGATGTGCGATTGTGATTATGTCAATCGATTATTTTTTTTATTTTAATCGATTCGAGTAATTAAAATTATTCACATGAGATATCGACTCGTGAAAATTAATATAAATGGAATTTAAGTTTAAATTACAATAAATATTAATTATTTATGCTATCCAGCTCAGTTAATAATTGTTATTTATAGTTTTCTAGTTCAAGACTCAACAGAAAAAATATGTATCTACGATAGGTATATTTCATTGGTCCTTACCAATGAACTATACCTATGGTACCTACCTATATTTTTTTTCTGAAATTTTATATTAAATTTAATTAAGAATTTTAATTTTTGTGCGTTACCTACTTTTTTAAAATTTGATGCAGCGTGCACAGTATACATTTATCTCAGATTGGTGTATATCGCGTTTTTCCTACATTTAATAGAACGTCTAATTATTTGCATCAATATTAATAATTAACTTATCTAATTAGTTTGATTGGGGCTGTAACATTGGATTAGGGTTGCGTACGTCCAAATGAAAACGGAAACCTTATAGGATCACGCGTGTGTTCGTCTGTCCGTCCGTTTGTTACAATCAAAATCCAAGATGGCGGCCGCAAAATTTTACAACATATGCATTATGGGTATCGTATCCATGGTTTTCGGGGGTGGTGATGCCGAAATTGAGGTCGAAGTGAAAATCCAAGATGGCGGCCGCTAAATTTAACGACATATGCGTCATGGGTGTCATGTCCGTGGTTTTCGGGGGTGCTAATGCCGAAAATGAGGTCAAAGTGAAAATCCAAGATGGCGGTCGTGAAATTTCACAAAAGATGCGTCATGGGTTCGTGACCACGAAATAAACCCAAAACCAAGGAACCAACACCCATGACGCATATTTTGTAAAATTTCACGACCGCCATCTTGGATTTTCACTTAGACCTCATTATTTTAAGTCTACGCAAAACAAAATAATTCAGCTAATATTTTAGCAGATTTATGCATAATTATGTATTTAATGAATTATGAACATCCTCCTTTTTGAAGTCGGCTAAAATATCTACTTAAGTAAATCTTATACCTTATTAAAAAACTTAAGCTCCTGATTAAGCTTGCATTTATTTATCCATTTAATATAAAATATAAATCCTGAGAAATATTATCAAAAGGTTTTTTTTTTCATTCAGACTCCTTTGGCCAACCTCGATTTTATTTCAAGTATCGATTCGGCTGAACGCGACTTTTGAATCGAATTATGAAACTTGGGTAAACGGTCAGCACTAAGAAGTGCCACAATTTTGTGTAAATTTTGTCCAAATTTGATTGTATTTTTAAAGTACTTATGTATGGATAATGCCAAAAACAACAATGGAGATGGAATGATAATGTCTTTATTTCGTCTGAATGCATCTTTTCAGCAAGCGAGAAGGTTCTTTATGTACTTAATTTTAGCTAATCTGAGTGGTCTGCTTTTGGATAGGGTGCAGAAAAACTTATATTGTACCAATTTTGCAGTGATCTGAAGTGGTTTAACCGACCTCGAGTTATAAATAAAGATATTTGCCATAAACTTATTCTATAAAAAAGCTGTAAACGTTATTTTTTCTTAAAAAATTGAATCCTGAAAGTTGATGTAAATTCCCGAATTTTATGACGTGATCCACAACACCCTGCCGAGTCAAGGGATGTGTCAAATGTCAAAATCTTGTCGAGCAGAGTGGTTAAAGCAATCCAGCGGTAAAATGATTAAGAATAATAGTTATAATGCGAAAACCCTTACCTACACACATTAGTTATGTTTAATCCCATGTAATAGCGGGCGAGCATATTGCCATCAACCGGGCACAAATCCAGACGCCGAGGTTGCTATTGTGAAATTTCTGATGGAAAAATCCAATAACACTTTGCCTGACCTGGGAATCGAACCCAAGACCTCATGCTTTGCAGTTGTGCAGACAGGCAAAAGTTCTAAAGCTGCTGATTTATTTGTTGTGTAACTATGTATAGATATTATGTTCTACATTAACATTTAAAAAATACGTTAACAAATCAAAGTTGTAGTAGAAATTAGCACTCCTGCTATTATTTTTTATTCTTTTGTAAGGAAATCTCATTAATCAATTAAACAACATTCAAAACAATATTAGAAAAAAGAAAAGCTGACTCTGGGGACCGAACTTCCGCCAACAGTTTCGCAAGGCGGTCGTAGAACCGTTAGGCAATTTGCTTCGATGACAAATGACTTCAAATAGCCGTTCTAATTTTCCATAATTCACTACTTAGCTCCCTGCAGGTATAGCGTGATAATAATTAGTTTAGAACTTCAGTCTGCACCTATTTAAAATATTGTAACATTTTGTCACTGAAATTTGCATAAAAATATGAACATAATGCAACATAGCTCACCCCCCAAAGCCAATAGCGTGATAATTTATAGCCTATGTTCTAATTTGGAAAATGTGGAATATTTATACAAAATTTCAACAGAATCTATCCGGCAGTATTTGCGTGATGCTCTAACTAACATACAGACAACCAGACAAACAGACAAAAATTCTAAAAAAAATATTTTCGGAATCAGAATCACTCCCCGACCTCATAACATTTACTCTTTTTCAAAAATATTAAATGTACAGTTTTGACTTTTCTACGATTTTATTATATGTATAGATATATAGGTCTAAAAAGTTATCAGAGTCGTTATTTTTCGAAATGAGCAAAAGATATGCAATTCTACGAGACTAATAATAGGTTCGAATTTGTATGTTTTTTCAATTCAGAATAAGTAACTTCCACCAATGAAAAAATTCACCCTCAATTTACGATCCCCACGTTTCAGTGCGAATTTCAGAGAATTCCAATTATCTCCACATCGGTAACCGACGGAGTGGTGAGTATTGACGAGATAACAGGCAGCTGCATGACAGGCAGGCCGAGGGATATCATACCTATACTTTCAGAGACGGGCGGACGGGCGGACAGACAGGCTTTAAAATATCGAAGCAACTGTTTAGTAGGAAATTAACAATTGAAACAAAACAGGTATTAAAATATTCCCAATTAAAAAATTACATGATTTTGATCGTGTATGGAAGTTCATAGCTAGATAAAAACCTCTTCAAGAAGACACTCAAAATTACTTAAAAACCTACAGACTACCTTTTAGAGACTACAACTTTCACAAGAACACGTAAGCATTGATTTTTACCAATAAAGACACCAGTTATACATCATACTGCCTCGTTGGTCTTGTGGTCGCACACGCGACTACTGTGCATGAGGTCTTGGGTTCGATTCCCAGGTCGGGCAAAGTGTTATTGGGTTTTTCCATCAGGAATTTCTCAGTAGCAGCCTCGGAGTCCGGATTTGTTGTGCCCGGTTGATGGCAATACGCTCGCCCCCTATTACATGGGACTAAAAACATAACTGGCGAAATGTGGGTGTACTAAAGGGTACACCTCTGCCTAACTCTTCGGGGATTACAGGCGTGATGTTATGTTATGTAATACATCATCTGCCTACATTTTTCGAACTATGTTGGATTTGGTTTCCAGTCTAGCCCGGTATAGCTAAATACCAGTACTTTAAATGCAGCAACTGCCTATCTGATCTTCACAAACCAGTAAAAAAAAGTCAAAAGCCCAATCATTTATTTCAATTAGACCTCCACCTACGTCATCTTCCCGTACTGCTACTGAGGTATTCCTAATGAAAAAACTCATTAAAATTTTGCTCAACCTTCTAATCAAACCTAGGACGATACGCCGATACCAAACCGATAAAATAGTAATAAAAGTAGCAGTACACATTAAGGATTAAAAACGCTATGTAGAACACACAACACCAGGCTTTATACAGCACTAAATAATGACACTTAATCCAGCTAACTTTTAATATAGAACGTTACCGTACCGAGAGCCTTTCAACGCACAATATTCCCCTCGTCGAGTGGAGCGAGAGTAAATTAGCTGTAACGTGTAAATTGAAACTCAGGTAATCCGGGAATTACAGTGTCCCGAAAGTACCCGTATACGTTAATTAATAAAGGGACACCATGACTTTAAATTAATACCTATATTGCGTGTCTGTACACTGTATGTGTAAATTGTTCTTCCAATTATATTCACTTGACCCTTTTGAACCCCGAAGTCACAAAAGGTAGTGACGCCAACAATGATCTCAATGGCTTAATGCGCATGAGTTATTGTGGAGCAGTTTAATGAAATACCTATTTGTGACGTCATAATCCTTTATGAGATAAATAAGGTTCGCTAACAGTAAAATGTTTTGAGTTAGGCTATTGTGGTTTTTGTGAGATGTCTATTTTCAGTAACAAAGCTTGTCTTTATGTAAGACGCCTACGGTTTTTATAAAATAAACTTCCAGAGGAAGACAATAATATAAATGGTGTAAAAATAAAACCTAACGAAGACGATAGTTTCGTATTGTTTCCATCATCGATCTTTTATTTTGATTTAGGACCCGTTTTAAATGTTACAATCGAACACTTCTAGAACCCTTGTACTGTTGCATAAGTTGGAGTCATGAAGACCTCAAAGCTGGACAGTGCACCAGACGCGAGGTTTGCATTGTGGTGGTATCACTCTGGAAGAACACCTTCCCCCTAGTTGGGAACTGCAGTGGCCAATCTATTTCTTAACCGATTGCGGACCCCGGTTGAGCGCTGAAATTTGGCCAACTTTCAACTTTGGGGCACTGTTGGCCAAATTTCGTCACCCATCTCAAACGGATTACCAGTCAATCGACACGAAAAGAATAAGAAGAATAACATAACATAAAAAATAATGCTGGATGCACCCGAAAGTATAATGTTTAGCGAGCGTTACACTGCGCACTACCACCAATCGTGATTTTTCACATCAACAAAAACAAAAAAAAATTGAACTCTAAGTTACTTAATTTAAAGGTCAGTATTCGTAATTAACGCTCATGTGATGTATCTTTTCCACACCGTATATAACGCTAATCAGTACCTCATCATTATTTCAAAGTCTGCCAACGTTCACGACTAAACAATTGACTGCTTCAGGCTATTAAGGACCATGATACCTCAAACATAGCTTATATAGCATGTATGTAGCATAAACACAATACATGTCAGTAACACAGGTGATTACATAATATTAATACAAAGGACGATGACAGTTCATAATAACGTTGAACGTAATTTGTATTCCTCAATTCGTGGGGCAATTCCAATTCCTCATTCATAGGTAGCTTGAAGCACTGTCCGTAATTAAAAATAGCCCAAGCCATGCAGAAATGTGCAATGAAAATGTGTCCGTCCGCCATTCAATAATAATTGTCAATTTAAAAACGCTTTTTCTCAAAAATACAAAAGACTGTTTCAAAGTTTTATAAAAAGATGAAATTACTGATAAAATGAAAGGGTTTTTACTATAAGTTTTAAAAGCTTTTGAAATATAAATCATTAGTCGCGTCGCTTTTTAAAACGAAAAATTTAATCGGTGTCTTCTATCATTTACGCCTCATTGTACCTACGATAACAATTTTTAGCATTAGCTAGAAGTAGGTAGAGACTCTGATTGGCTTAAAAACTTCTCCACACACATGTGATATTATCATTTTACTAGCTTATGCGACTTTGATTGCGGGAATGTCCGTAAACACGGAGTTTTATTTATTCTACGAGGAACTCGAATTCTTTTTCCTAACATTAAAGTAAGCCTCAGTTATTACTTATTATAGCATTGACTATCTGCCAGTGGAAGTCCCGTCAAAATCGGTCCAGTCGTTTCGAAGATTAGCGGGAACAAAAAGACCGTCAAACAGACATAGTAGGTACATTTCATTACATTCCATTGCGTAGGAAGTTTCATAAAAATCAACTTCAAACATTTCGAAATATAAGGACATGATTTTTTTTATGAAATGACGTAGGTACACCGTAAACACTCGTAAGTAAAGTTTTTCTACTTCTCATTACGTGTCCTACTTTTACGCCCACACAATAGACTAACCAATACAAAACCAATGGATATCGTGACAGCAATAGGAAGCGTGAACCGGTGACCCGCTAACACGACACACCGCGACAAAAGAGTCACGTAGGGGCGCACAGGAATCTCAACCACCGCAGGTATCACACATGACCTGCCTTTATATTCTGTTTACACTGTTTACCCATCTGAATAAAGATGGCGGTTGACAAATACTGTGACTTTAGCCTTTCAGAAGCTAGACTTCGATTTTTATACTGGTGACGTAAAAAGACGAAGTAGGTATAACACGTTTTAGACCATTTTTGGAGTTTTGTATCAAAAGTGTAGGAACAGGAGATATACTAATAGGTTCTATTAGTATATCTCTCTGTCCGTCCGACTGTCACAGGGATGCGTCTTTTAAACTATTATACGTAGACGCTTGAAATTTTGATATTGGTGGCGATTCTCTTGGTCACAACCTAAACTAATATTAGACTATTTCCATCTTTTTCAGTCCAATGAAACAAGAAAGAGACTAATGTAAATAAGAGCTGTCAAATTTAATCAATCTGACACATCCATACAATTATAGTTGACATCTTAAAACGTAGGATTAAAAATACGGAAAAGTTCAAGGCGAATCTAATTTGACATCGCTAACTTAGTTCTTCAATGTCACCGTCCTTTCTTTTCGCTGTATGTTAGTAAGAGATGTCAATTCTCTAAATTTAGTCTAGTTTGTGAACAAGGGAATCGGCACCAGTGTGTAAGTACTTACTTGTTAAGTTGTTACTAATAAAGTTACTTAAAACATGTATTTTTTGTATGTAGTGTTAAAATTGCACAGTGGTACGAAAGCCTTCGTGTGACTCCTTGCACTTGGCCTGTTATTGTAGGACTTTAAAAAAAAAGTTTTTCAGTTTGACCTGTATGTTTGTTCGCGATTATCTCACGTTTGGCTGAACCGATTTTGATGCGGTTTCCATTTTACATATCGTTAAAAATAGGAGAATTAAAGTTTAAGGGCTGATTTCACATTATTTTTATTACAATCTGTCAAACTATCATGGTTATTGACACATACAAGTTGACGTTTAAAAATTAACGATATACAAATTAATAATCATAACACCAACCACAGCGTCATATTATTAATCAAAAAATGAACAGAGTAGGTATAATAAAATCATCACCAACATAATGTTACCATTAAAGCAAAACCATGACAACAACCATAATAAAAACAATATCACATTATTTATCCACTACAGCGTAAATACGAAGTGATTTAAAACAAAAATGCTGATGAAATATACCCTACCCTATAATATTTACAACATAAATTCATGATTTAAGTCAAAAATGTCGATAATAATGCTTCCGAAAAAACAGAAAGTATTTTAAAACATAATTATCTTCTGGCGCATATGGCTTCACAGTGCGTAAAAACAGTGAATTGTTCTCGATACATTTTGGAAATGTTACACGCATTATAATTATTAATTACTACGTAATTTAAGGTAGACTGGTAGAAAATGCCCAAAGCATTCCACCTTTGTACAGTGTATTTCTTTACATGTGCATAAAATTAAAATAAATTAATGATTTCCAATTATAATTAATGGTATTATTGCTTTACAATACCCGTAAATACAAAAAAAAAACGTACAAAATGGTTTATTGCTTCAAATAAATTGGAGTTTAGTTAAACATTAATAGTTCCAGCCTATTATTCTGTCCCAGTTCTACGCAAAGGCCTCTTCTCATACGGGGAAGGCACGAGCATTGATGACCACGCTTGCTTAAGACGGATTGACGATTTAAGACTTGTATCTCTATACATAGTATAAAACAAAGCGCTTACCGCCATCTGTGCGCTAAGATCTTTTAAACTCCGCAACGAATTTTAACCGGTCAAGCTCCGGCTGAACAATAGAAAATCAATTGTTTCTCATTACGTTGTACTTGAGAAATTAATGCGGTTTTTATCAATAGTTAGTGATTCAAGAGGAAAGTTTGTGTATTACATTGCACAAGTGCAGAGCTCTTACGATATTCTCTTTCACGGATGTCAGTGATGTCTAAGATAAATTGAGAAATTACATATGTACTGGTAAAGTCACATTAGTCCTTGGCCCTTATGCATGAAACGCGGGCGCCTTAACCACAAGGTACACACGAGCATTGTAAATACCAATTTAAATCGAACAATATGTTCATTATATTTCTACAAGAGAAGCGGTTGATTACGAATGTCAATCAATCATTTACAATGACATGAATTAAATTGTTTTTCATTTACAAGGTAATCTATTGTAAGCCTGGCTGTTGACAGGAGTACGCAATTTAAAGTACGTTTACACCAGTCTTTTAATTTGTTTACAAATGACTTGGGTCTAGTTACTGTTGAATGTCTCTGGGTGTGTGTGAGCATTTGTGACTGTGTTTGGTGTCAAAACAATATTCTTATTTTGATTTTTTGGTACCTGTTAAGTAGTTATACGAGTACTTGGTAGGTAAATTATTGTGATAACTTGTTTGAGACAATACATTTAGTTCTTTTCACAACAGAAAGATAGAAATTCGAATCACTCATATAAATAGTATCCGTTGCAAATAGAATTCAATTTCAATAAACAAAACACATGCGAAATATCAGGGAAGATAAACATTTTTTCCGTTCTTAATATATACTCATCACGTCCTCACAGAATCTCTTCGCTTGATAGCTAATACCTGTTCCAAGCATTTTATCCGAGGTACGATCAAGATAAAGTAAATTATGATTTATGGAGGTACGAGTAAAGCGGGATAGCCAGGGGTCGACACGAAGATCCAGCTTGCTTTGGCGTGTTTGCATTTAAATTATTCGGTATTCAACGCTTAACAAAACTACTTTAGGTAGCGCACGCCCCTCCACAAATTCAAAACGTTTGAAATTATTTGTATTTGAAAGTGTTTAAAAGACTCACGAAGCATGTGTGCGTACTGAGACGGGTCTCGAAACAAAAACAAATCAGCGATTTGTTGCTCGACTGGCGGCGTCATTGATTACTCATTATTATTAGTATGGCGCTGCACTGACAAACTCTATGAAAATGACACGTGCGTTGTCTGCGCGGTCTTGCTAGTTATGATTAGTTGACCAACAAATCTGCCACTACTGAAGACGAATACTTACAAGTACATAGTATCTCATTCATATGAATATGACTACACACATTGAAATTGTAATATGGAGGGGCACGCCAAGTTATAGTAGTTTATCTCTAAACTTAAATTTTGCTTTCACAATTATCTTGGCTTTTGGTGAAAAGACATGGTTTGTATTAATTATAGACATATAATTGTGTTTGTAGGATCAACTAACGTTATTCTTTTATCAAATACAAAAAAAAACATCGTAAGGAGTCCTGGACTTATAATTAATAGAAGTCTGAATTCACCAATCCTTCTTGAGCAAGCGTAATAACCACTGCATTTCAGGCGATCTTCTTCAGCATTCGGCAAAGCAACAGCAAGAAACAGGGTGGTTCTTTAGTCAGTAAAAGTCTGACAGTCCCTACCGACCCACCCAGAGCCGGCAAAAAGGCCGGTGTTGTTGGATGTCTTTCTTTCTAGAATTTGCTTCTCTCTTTGGGTACAAACTTCCTTATAATAAACATTTAATTAGCGCATACCGAAAAATTCATTAATCAGATCCAAAGAACTTATGATGTAGCTCAAACAAAATTATTGTTTCTAAACAAAAACATTTCTACCAATATTCTACCATAACCGACAATAAATTACAACGATAAAAGAATATCCCTAACCGCTGATGAATATTCATCGCTCTTTATATGTATACAGGCAGTGTCACTGCCAATATTGGGTAAGGCTCCGACCACATCAGCCCATCAATTATGTCGTTCGCGATCTAACCCTGTGTCCATCTGCGTACCATTTGTACACGTCAAGCCTACCTAGCCACGCAAACCACATCAAAAAACCAGCCCCAGGATAACGAACCTTATTTCTTACAACTTAAAGTTTATTTTACTTCTTGAGTGACGTGGTAGATCAACACGCGAGATCGTAATTCGACCATGGTGACAAAACAATCATTAATTAGATTAGACGCTCCGTATTCGGCAAATCATTGGCCGAACGCCGAACGTAGACGGAATGACAGGGCGTTTGTTTTGTAGGCTTCGGCAACAAAGGGAGTTATCGGAACGTCACTATTCTTAGTAAATGGAATGTAGAATAGTAATAAATTATTTTGTACATATACAACGTGAAATGTAAACCGTTGCAAAGCTGCAGCGAAATGTCTTTGTTTTGGTAGTACAATCGATTAGTAAATATCTTTACTATGAAAATATAAAAATGGCAGATTCACAATTGTGAAAAGCGAAACTCGAAAATGAACGCAATCAAATAGTAGTACCTAGTCAAACGCAGCGGCCGAGACCCGAGCGGCTGACGGCGCGGGCGCCAGAACACTGGGTCGTTAACCCTTGCGCTTATCAACAGCTGATTTTCTGATCTTTAGTTAATTTAATGTAACACAACACCCAAAAAGTTATTCCAATTCTCCCTTCATACTTTTACAGGCTTAAGACTGTCAAAAATACTTTTTATTACCTACAACTTTACTTACTGAACACGAAAACAAAATAACAAGTTAAACAAAGACAATAAAGTAAGTACTTTAGTCGTATTTAAAAAGTTGGAATCAACTTATTTACAATGATTTTAATCACCTAACCTATTTCTGAATTTTCACTATTCACAAAGTACTTACCTACACTTCGCGGTATCGAAGCAAGTGTTCGAAGTGTAAGCCACTACATTCCACACACAAACGAGCACTTTTAAATAAATTCTTTTAGTTTTAATAATGGGTCTCACTCAAAATTAGAAAAATCGTAATTTCAATCCATTTTTCACTTATTTAACCTACAAGTACAACGTCCGCAAGACAACTGAGCGTCGAGTGCGCGACACTGCGCGGCACGGCGCGGCATTTTTTGATCTGTGGCGGCGAATGAAGAGAGTGTAAGCTACGCGCTCTAGTTTATACCGTATCACAAGGCACGAGAGCTTATTTTTCTCTGAACATTTATGATTTATTGCTTTTTACTTTGTCGGTAGCGCATGAGTTTTGAATGATACCTACGTTAGGACGTAGGTATCATTTCGTTGGCTACGTTGCGTTTGTGTGCGTGACAGTGTAACTATTGTTACTCACGCTTTCGAGTTTATGAATATTTTTTTTAATATTTTAAAATAAAAATATTTTTATTTTTTAAGTTTAACTCTACGTTCCATTAGTACTACTGAGGGCGAATCGTTCTGCCGCGTTTTTGCAACGGTTTACATTTCAGGGTGTATAGGCTGACTTGACTGATTAGTGACCGATACTTACCCACATGATTGTACTCATGGTCTGATGGTGATAACAACTTTCCCAAAGAAATGTTTTTTTTTGTATGACGAGGGTCATGAGTGTTTATTAATTTGATTGACTGCCTCGTTGGTCTAGTGGTCGCAAGCGCGACTGCTGAGCATGAGGTCTTGGGTTCAATTCCCAGGTCGGGCAAAGTGTTATTGGGTTTTTCCATCAGGGATTTCTTTGTAGCAGCCTCGGAGTCTGGATTTGTGCCCGGTTGATGGCAATAGGCTCGCCCTATTACATGGGACTAAAACATAAAACATTAATGACCGATGTCAGTAATAACCAGTCACTAGGTACCTATATTTAGCATATCAAATTCATCTGATGATAAACTTAAATAAGGCACAATCTAATAAAAAATTGTCGGCTAAAAATTCATTTTAAAGTACCCTTGCTTAGGTATTTACACCTTTCAATTGAAATTGCTACTGAGAATACCTGCATTGCACGGTAACTATATCAAAATTCATTTATAATTAATTCTAAGGTACTTACAATAAAGTCTGAAATTCGAAACAAGCAAAATACGCTCGTTTCGCTACCAAACCATCCGATAAAATATGAACCGCATAAACAGAACTTTCGCCTGCAAAATGTTAAACTGTTATATGAAATTCAAGTCACTAAACAAATAGCTAATTTGTATGTACGGGACCTTTTACATTGTCTGTCCAACCTGTGCTTGCTTAGGGTATGGACACAAATACTGCGTCGCAAATGTTTCGTAGTTGTTAAAAGAGAATTATGTTCGTTTGTTTACTTGATAGTTGCGGCTGAATTCCGTCTGCTATATGGAAAGGTATGAAACACGTGGCTCTCGTGTTAGGTGTTGCTCGTAATTCGAAAGGTTGTATTGATTGTAAAGGTGAATTGACGATTTTAAACATTTATCTAAATATTAAAAACACACAAAGTAAAAGTAAATAAAAGCTTATAAGTAAAAAGCGAAAGGTATTCATCACTAAATATCGCTTAAAATCTAAAGATAAAAATTGGCAGGGAGGTACCTAGTTTATAGTTAGTTGACGTCTGCTAAGAAATAATTTTCTAAAATTCACCCCCTTTTTTAGGTGATAAAAATCACTGACTAAAAAACAAACATGTTCCTTCTGTAGCCCTAAAAATAAAATTCACCCCCTAAGGGGATACACAACAAGGGCCCAAAGTTTGTATGGACAAATCCACTTTGACGCGGACGAAGTTGTAAGTACAAGCTAGTTAATTATAAATCCACGTTTATTCACGATGTTTTCCTTTACCGACGTCAGTGATGTTCAAGATAAACTTAAAAAAGAGTAACCGGTGTCCCAGTAGTGTTCCAGTATCGAACCTGCAACCTCATGCATGAAAGGCGGGCTTCTTAATCGGCCATCACAACATGAAAAAAATACAAATCAAGTAATTTCTTTTTAAGAAATTATATTAACATAGCTTCGGCCACCGGACTATCATTAACAAGACACATGGACAGAATTCATTAGTAGACGTTGTTCCGCTAACACAAGAAACCACTAAAGTGATCAAACTCCTAATTATGTAAGCCAACAGAAGCCTTTATATTATGGAAATTAATAACCCACAAAATAGATCCCGGTTTGATTAAACAAACCATGCAAATAGAACCCTCTCAATTTCTGAAAGCTTCAGCACATTGATGGAAAAACATGGATTAAATTTAGCACGGGCCAAATCAAGGTTGCCTTTAAATCTAATTGATTAAAATGAAATTAACCAAAAAAAGTGTTGAGTTTCTAAAGTTTATATTGGACATAACTGACATCGGTGAAGGAAAACATCGTGAGGAAATCTGGACTTATAATTAATGTAAGTCCGGAATCGTCAATCCGCCTTGAGCAAGCGTGGTGATCAATGCTCATGTCTTCTTTGTATGGGAAAAAGCCTTTGCCCTACAGTGGGACAGTAATAGGCTGGTTTTATTATTACCCAAAAAAAGCAGACGAAAATAAATAATTTTTTGATTGCTACACACTTGCAATTTATTTGTCAATCTGTCAGGTTAAGCTACGCTTGCCAGGGTTGGTCCGTGGATGGGTGACCATCTTTACACACCGAGACTCCTCCGTGCCTCGGAAAGCACGTTAAGCCGTTGGTCCCGGCTGCCATACTTGTATCTTTGACAGTCGTTACGGGTCGTCAGAAGCCCGAAAGTCTGACAACCAGTTTTACCTAGGGGTATCGTATTACCCAGTTACTGGGGTGTGGAGGTCAGATAGGTAGTCGCTCCATATAAAATACTGGTATTCAGCTGCATCCGGTTAGACTGGAAGCCGACCCCAAACATAGTTGGGAAAAGGCTAGGCAGATGATGACTTGCAATTTATTGGAAATCTATAGGAGAGGCCTATGTTCAGCAGTGGGCGTCCTACTGCTGATATGATAATGATGATAGATTGCAATTTTCATTACGAGTAATATTCATGATTGTTGAAAATAGGTACCAATCAATTTATGAGCTGTCAAAACACGATTCCACCATAGATTTTGTAAGGCAATAGTAAACTGTGTCGTCACTTTCTTATTATCTCAATTGGCTTAAGTATTACTTAATTTTAAAATAATTTAATTTAAAAAAAAATTTTCTTCAGTTGAAATCATTGACTGCCTCGTTGGTCTAGTGGTCGCAAGCGCGACTGCTGTGCATGAGGTCTTGGGTTCGATTCCCAAGTCGGGCAAAGTGTTATTGGGTTTTTCCTTTAGGAATTTCTCAGTAGCAGCCTCGGAGTCTGGATTTGTGCCCGGTTGATGGCAATAGGCTCGCCCCCTATTACATGGGACTAAAAACATAACTGGCGAAATGTGGGTGTACTAATGGCTACTACTCTGCCTAACCCTTCGGGGATTACAGGCGTGATGTTATGTTAATGTTTGAAATCATGAATCAGGTTCTCAGAGCTAAAATAAAGTGCTTTTTTTAAAGAAGTTATATCTTGTAGTTATTGGTTAGTGGTGTCCATTTCCCAATTATATTCTCCAACCCTGGACCAAATAGAGAAATGGAATAAAACCGTAAGTGTCCAAAAGAAATATATTTACTTACGCTCTCATCTTGACTTAGGAAACGTCACTTGCGGGATTTAACGGACAAACAATTGGAGCCCAATTCGATTCCAAGTTACTTATAGACAGGTTTACTTGAAGACATATCCAAGGAGCTTTTTTGATTGTTTTATACTTGTATTCCATCGAGTTTGGCAATTGTAATTGATCGTACACGTCGTAACTGCCATAGAATCTATTTGACTCTAAAATTCATGTCATAAAGGCTGCCTTTGCTTAGGCTTGCAGACCGCTTATGTACAATGTGTTCGAGAGATTTGATTTGGACCGAATCCATTAGAAGTCATAGGGAGGAGGCCTATACTCCGTAGTGGAATGATAACAAGCCTATATCAGTAGTTGAGATATTGTTTTAAAGTAAAATTGATACCTAAATGATGAAAATTCAAAGGTTTTAGTTTTACTTGGCAGTCTGGGCTAGCTTGGGTAATGACAACATGGAAGGAGGGATACCATTGGGTTTTATCTGATCCTTGGAAGTTCTTCGCATTTGCTGTAGATGGTCACAAGCTGACATTAGTCTATAAACGTCTGACCTAATTATAATAGTAGGTACTTCTTTAGTAAGTACAGGTAATTGTATGGACTTTAAAAGAGACTTTGACCTCTGAGTTTGTTTCGGTGTTTCTTCTCAGAGCTAGGAAACACTGGACTCATCTAGTTTAAAATGTGACGTGTAAAAGTGTTATTTATAACCAATTTACTGAATAAATATCATTTCATTTCATTTCATTTCATTAGACTTGTAAACCGAGCCGATCATAACGACTCTATAGTCTAGACGTATGAATAAGTTCGTAATCATTTAGGTGATATACTTTTTTGTACTATTCTAAGTACATGAGCGCCAGTGAACATTCTAACCACATTAATCATATCCTAACTGGAACACGTAGCAAACACAAATAATAATTCATATTCCTATTACATAATATTACACGCTATGTAGTTACCATTTGTAGTACAACGAATCTTTTGCTGTCATTGTAAAAGAATAATTATTATTTTGCATTTTTGTGGCACTTTCGAAGAGTATTCTGTAAAATGTATATTTGTAAAATACTTAACTGTAGTGCAATTCTGTAGGTACAAAGGTTAGTGAATCAATCGTTGGCTGGCCGCTCGCTTCAAGCTCACTTTAACTAAATTCTCCGAAAGAGTTTTTTTACAGAATACCGGTAGCTTTTTCGCCATGGATCAGATAAAACCTACATAAAAAATCCAACCATGTGATATGTTGCGCGAGGCTAACGTTCCCAGAAGACAGAAAAATACATATAGCTACACAAGTGTAACTCTAGCATTATGTGAGGCAGCTACCACAGCACTACAGAAAAACACGATAGTTTTATTTGACAAAACTCGGCGGGTAACTCAATATCTGTCAGCGAAACTAGAATTTCCCAGGCGGAGGTGGGGAAATAAAATAAAACTCACAATGGCGCGCCAACAGCATTTTAGGGGTAATGCACAAGTAGGGCGTAACGTTAGTACGCCGGGCGTACGTACTCGCTAGTGTACGCGATCCTTTATGTCTTTGAGAACATTTCCTACGTTTCGTACGTGGTTTTCAGAAGAAGAAAAATGCTTTGTAATAATCTTTTTAATATCAAATTCTCTTTACTTTTATTACATGCAGAGTCGAATTTGAGCTTTCAATAAAATCTAATATTTGAAATTGCATTTCACATTTGGTAAATGGAAACTCAAATATGTTTTTTTCTTAGTTTCTAATTACGAAATGAGGGGAGGAATTCCCTACAAATTATAAGGAACTGAATATTGTGCTCGTGGCGAGGGCGAGGGAGATTTTCTTCCCCCCTATCTATTAAGAATTCAAAATTAATTATCTTATGATAACAAAGTATATCTTTATTATGACAATGCGACATAGATTATGGGTGGAAAGGACATAGTGATGAAAACTTTTACCATGAATTCAATAATTGATTTTAGACACCCCATCATCGACATTTTCTGATGTCGACAGCTAGTCTTATACATTTCGACCGTGTAGGTCTATCTGTCGGTGTCTTTTGTTTGTATTTTTTTTACATCGACGATAAATTATCACGTCGTCAATCGGACTGCCGAACATGGGGTCTTGGTTTCGATTCTCAGGTCGGGCAAAGTGTTATTGAGTTTTTCCATTAGAAATTTCTCAGTAGCAGCCTCGGAATCTGGATTTGCGTCCAGTTGATGGCAATAGGCTCGCCCCCTATTACATGGGACCTAAACATAACTGGCTAAAAATGGGTAAACCTCTGCCTAACCTAACTGATATTATGTTATTTTACATACTGTATCCATGATAATCGTTTACGTTACGTTATTCCATCCACCCATAATACATGCTGTATATGAATATGTTACATTTCCAGTTACTTTGAACAGAACGGAATAAAGAAAATCAAATTTTATTTTGTTACTGTGTTACATTTTGTTTACCGAAAAAGTTACGTGTATCAACTGATGTGTAACCTCACAGCATTTTTCTCCGATTCAGTTTACATGCCAATATGGCCACCGCATACCCTAGTTTACGGAAAGCCGTGTGGCATATGCGGTAAAATCTAAAAAAATATTATTTTACTAAACCGAAATACGTTCGATCGGGATAGGTTTTTTCCAAACAAAAAACCAGCCAGTAGCAAGTCGGACTCGCAAGGTTAGGGTTCCGAACCACACCACACAGAGCAATATAAAAAAACGAGCAAAAAAAATCACGATTATTTAATGAAAAATAAATATTTATATTATTCTATTTTTTTTTTTGTATTTGTCGTTATAGCGGCATCTAAAATACATCATCTGTGAAAATTTCAACTGTCTAACTATCTCGGTTTATGAGATACAGTACATTCCGATATAAGTTTGTATGTAGATATCAATATTGATGCGGACGAAGTCGCAGCCAGTAGTATGTAATAAACCTTTATTTTTAAGGCTTGAAAATTTTATGAAATACCTAAGAGGAGGGATGATATATCTTTTTGAGAGAATCAAACTGACACAATAAAGAAAAAAAAACTATATTATAAATGTGCATTTATCAATGGTGCCGATTCCCTTGGTCACAAACTAAACTAAAATTAGACTATTTCCATCTTTTTCTGTCCAATAAAACAAGAAAGAGACTAATGTAAATAAGAGCTGTCAAATTTAGTGAAACTGACACATCCATACAATGATAGTTGACATCTTAAAACGTATGGATTAAAAATACGGAATTTTTCAAGGCAAAACTAATTTGACATCGCTAACTTAGTTCTTTAATGTCACCGTCCTTTCTTTTCGCTGTATGTTAGTAAGAGATGTCAATTCTCTAGTTTAGTTTGTGAACAAAGGGAATCGGCACCATTATCACTATGCACATATTATTATACAAATTAGTTACTCGTATTATCATGTCTCGCTTTCCGACAGATGGATAAAAAGTGACAAAAGTATATGAGAGCACTTTTAGAGGTACCGAACCCTAAAAACGGTATCGTTATTGCCTGCCTCTATTTATTTTGAATTTAAAATAGACTCTTTCATATTTTCTAGCCACCACAAAATGTAAAACGGGCACAAATAAAATCGGCAAAACTATGTAAAATGTAACAACACGCCCTTATACCTGGAAAAGTTAGGCCGAGGTGTATTCTAACATAACGTCACGGTTGTAATCCCCGAAGGGTTAGGTAGAGGTTTCACCTATGTTTAAGTCCCATGTAATAGGGTGCGAGCCTATTACCATCAACCGGGCAAAAATCCAGACATCGAGGCAGCTACTGAGAATTCCTGATGCAAAATCTCAACGACACTGCCCGGCCTGGGGAATCAAGCCCAAATAGCTCATGCTCAGCAGTCTAGCTTTGCGATCAACAAGGCAGTCAAATTTAGAATTTCATGCGAAATACACAATAATGCGCATCTCGCAGAGAACACATTACACGAGTCGTACACCACGTAATGCGCAGTGCGCTCAGTATTTTACGCGGCGACCACGTGTTGTCAGCGAACACAGCAGCGGTGTGAACAAGCTTAACGTTCCAAACGAATAGCCTCTAAAAACACGTGGCTCATTAACCGCCGGTAGCGCACTGAAAATTAATTGTGTTATAACGTAACATAATATAGGCGTGTCATCGGCTTTTCCTCGCAAAATGGGTGCGCTCACACCACGCAAGTTGTCCCATTTCAATTAACACGATACGACTAATTTGGTCCCCGGCACCGCTCCTCGGTGATATATGTCCCTTATCCCAACCTAATTAGTTTGGCGGTAGCTCATACGAACCTTGCGTTAATAATTTCTAATTTAAAGCTAGTCTGCCCTAAGGTTGGGGGCGAACTTAAGCTCAGCTGTCGAGTGCTATGAATTAATCAGGGAACTTTTCGAGTTGGTCAAGCTTCTTGGTGCTTGACAGGAGTGGGGGAGTGAGTTGAACTATGTTCAAAGTAAGTTAGCTAATACTTGGTCTAAAGTAGTATTTGACTAGTTTGGTTCATAAGAAATGATCATTAATGTACATTTACTGCGGACGGCTGGAGGGTACGCTTTCACGCTAAGTGCTTGTTACTTGCTCTCTGTTTAAACTTTTAAGAGATGTTTAAGTTTATTGCTCTGTCAAATTATTCATTCAAACTAAATTTGGTAGATCAAATTTCACAGTGACACCTGGGGTTGGCTTATTATCGCAATCTATCTTCTCTATAAATAAAAAAGAAAGGCTAATTGTGTTGCTAAGCGCAAAACTCGAATTGGCTGGACCGATTTGGCTGATTATTCTTTTGTTGAATTTGTAATTAATTTATCTCACGGTTGGAGCAGTGGGTACTGCGTTGGGTGCTGCGCTTCGTGTCGCGGGTTTGATTCCCGCACGGGACAAATATTTGTATGACCTACAGATAGTTGTTCTGGGTGTGGCTGTTTGTGTATGTGAGTTTATATGTTTGTAAACGCTTCTATGATTTAGGAAAATAACTAAAAAAAAAAGAAAGAAAATTCCCGAAAAAAGGATTACATGAAACATTTTTTTTACAAAAATCGACCGGAATGTCGGAAATTTACACCCGTCCAAAGCCGGGGCTGTTCGCTAGTTTTATATCTAAAACCCACACGTTATATAAGTCCCTTACACGAACCCCCAAAAATATATCCGGATGATACTCCATAGTCCTTACCAACATATAAAAATAAAAGAAAGCACTAGAGTTTCCCTGAGAACCGAAACATCTGGCTGAATTGTCTCCACGCCGAGAAATCTTAGTCGGGATTGTTTACCGCGACACTTATTATCTGTACCTTTTGTCTATGGACTGTGCTTTGTTTCGCTTTCATTTAATTAGGATCTGGCGGTAAGTATTGTTGTAACTGGCACTAAATAAAGTAGTACTACTGACAATATTGTTTTCTTTCAATTTTAAAAAGAGAAATACTTACAACCGTTTTTGTTTATTTATACTTATTCAAAAGAAGAAAAAAAGTAAGGGTTGCTTACAATGTTCCATTTTCAACTTTTATCTGAACTAAAATGAAATTTATGATGGTTTGACATATTTTCAAAATTTATTCTTCCGTTAAGTTCTATTTTGAAGCTGTTAGCAAACGTAACCAAAAATAAACTTAAACATTGCAGGCTACAAAGACTAAAAAATATTTTTTTTAATCAGTCCACAATTATTGACGAACCTACATTTAAAAATAAATATACAGACAAACATAGATCATTCTCCTTTATAGAAATAAGAAGGAAAAAAATAAAGAAAAAACACGATATATTCCTATGTATATCTGTTAATAAAACCCACATGAAGATATGTAGTGGGAATGCTCGTCCCGTGTCATATTAGGATCTACTGCCGTCACTGATGAAGTAAGGGTACTTATCCAATTAATTCATCTGCCTATCCTTCGTTCATTAGAGGCATTATGTTGTAAATTGAGTATAAGTACATTATACATATAGTTTACTGTAACGAAACTGTTCTACATGTGAAATTCTGATGACTTGAGACTGACTTAGGAAGCATTTAAGACTGACTTTGTTGCGTCTTAAAGTCAGTCTTAGAAAACACGTAAACTTCATGACTGATATACATACATACATACATACATAAACTCACGCCTTTTTCCCATGGGGGTAGGCAGAAACTATAGAACGCCACCTGCAACGATTATTACATACTCCTTTTGCCTCATCCACGCTCATACATCTCGTCATACAAGCACGCCGGTTACGAGTACTCCGCACCTGACCTTTCTGAAGGTTATTGATATATTCATTTTATTTACTAGCTGCTCTGTGCTGTTTTTAACATCCACATTAAGTGAAGTCTTTAGTTACTGGGGGCTTAGACAAAGTAACATCGCTTCGTAGCGAAACGATATCTAAATTCGTCATCGTCTCTGGAGATAACGTCAAACATTAATAGCCAATGACTATGGTCGCGATCACGATCGAGGCGAAGGCGAACACTGAAAGCGCTGCTTGTCTACGCATTTGTATGGGATAAACAATTAAACACGATAACGATACGTTACTACGGTTTCGTTATGAATTATAAAATTGTCTACCAAATTGCGATACCGATGTCGATTGTCCACGTGACTTAACGCGGCTTATGTCAATCCCATACATTTTAGTCTTTTCTAACTTCGTTATCGTTTTGAAATTGTTACTTTGTCTAAGCCCCCTTCTCAGCTCCCGTGGGCCGTATATTCCCCATGAGTCTAGCTATCACATACAAAAATATTTTTTTCAATTCAACTGGTAATTCCAGGTCCAAATCGTAATTGGACTAGTACTTCCAGAGATGGCCTCTTACACACAAAAAAACAAGCAAAATTCACCTCTTTATATTATTAGTGAAGATGAAAAAGTAAAACCTTTACTAGCTCCGCCATCACATCACCGCTTCACATCCTAAACTTATATAATTAATAGCGATTGCTGTCAGCAGTACGGATATTAGCGTAAGCTGGTATTATCGAACTTCGACAATTTATTACAGGCTCCAACTTTGATATGATCGATCTAAAAACACGGAAGGGACTGTGACTGATTCTATTATATAATAGACCGTTGCGATCGGTGCAGAAAGAACTGCAGGAGATTTAATGCAATAGAATTAGAGTTGAAAATTGCCTAAATACGCATAAATATATATTGTGCACGATTTTCAGCACTATTTATTATTATAGATAGAGATTTTAGTTTGTTATCAATTAATAAATGAATACTGATTGACTGCCTCGTTGGTCTAGTGGTCGCAAGCGCGACTGCTGTGCATGAGGTCTTAGGTTCAATTCCCAGGTCGTACAAAGTGTTATTGGGTTTTTCCATCAGGAATTTCTCAGTAGCAGCCTCGGAGTCGGAGGATTTGTGCCCGGTTGATGGTAATAGGCTCGCCCCCTATTACATGGGACTAAAAATATAACTGGCGAAATGTGGGTGTACTAATAGGTACACCTCTGCCTAACCCTCCGAGGATTACAGGCGTGATGTTGTTACTGATTGAGCATTTTGTTGCACATGTTTTGCTAATCATAGTTGTAGTCATCAGCATATAAAACACTAGCATTTGCCCGCGACTTCGTCCGCGCAAAATTAAAATAAAATATAGCCTATGTTACTCGCAGATAATGTAGCTTTCTAATGGCGAAAGAATTTTTAAAATCGGTCCAATAGTTTTTAAGTTTTTCCATTACATACAAACAAAAGTACAAATTTTTCCTCTTTATAACATTACTGTAGTTTGACCACAATTTATTATTATGTTTATTACACCGTCAAAATGAGACATGGTCGAGTTAAACAAGGCAATTCTACAATCTTTTAGAAACAATCGCAATATAATCTCAGCATCAATCTGTCGGTAAATGTTGGTTATCGCAGACTCAAGCGAAATTGTGGAATAAAAAGTTCCTTATGTCCTTTTTAAGAATTCTCACTTACCCCGGCCCAAATTTCATTAAAATCAGGTCAGTAGTTTAGCCGTGAAAGCGTAGCAGACATACAGACTTACTTTCGCATTTATAATATGAGTATGGAAATGGATTTATAACAGTTCAGCCAATTACAGTAAATCTATTTGACAACGTGGTTATATAAAAATATCATGGTGACAAATCATTTTGGTAACAGGTTATTGAACCTTCATAACATCACGCCTGTAATCCCCGAAGGGTTACGCAGAGGTGTACTCATTAGTACGCTCATTATTTCGCAAGTTATGTTTTAGTTCCATGTCATAGGCACATAGGGGGCGAGCCTACCACCATTGGTGATTGAACCGATAATTAAAAAAAAATACTTTAAGATTTAAATTTTGTGTATTTGAATATTCACATCAAGGATAAGCTTTAGAGCCCAGATAGCAAAGTATCAAGAAAATTAGTAGACGATCACAAGTCTATTCAATATTCAAGCCAGCAGTTCGGAATTAAAGCAAGACACTTCTAATGTATTTAAAATGCAAAGCATTCCTATTATATTCTGTAAATAAATCTCATCTAAAACTAATCAGATAGTGGTCCTACAGAGGTTAATCTCTGAAACTAGTCGGTGATTTGAATAATTCCTTCAGACTTGTAACATGTGTAAAGCAGATAAATACAACGTGTAACGGAAAGGGTATATACATACAAAGAGTAAGGCTTCTTTGGATGATAACTAACGATATGGCAAGGGTTTCAGCGCAATATAAAATACTCTAAGAATTTATACCAAATTTTCGGTTTCATATGTTTCTTAAATTCGAATCATAACAAACGTGTCAAACCGCACTACGTGGGTCAAAAACTTTCCACGTTACTTGTCTAATATCACGATAAACCTCTTCCGTAATTCTGCACGCCTAGTACCCCATAGTAGCCTATTGCAGGCGGTGTTCTTTGTTGTTCATAATTTCCGAACCTGAGAGATAGGATTAAAAAAACTCTTGCCATATCGTTTGTTATCATCCAAAGAAGCCTTGCTCTTGGTATGTATATACTTTTTCCGTTACACGTTGTATAAAAGAGTACAAGACTGAATTCGAAATTAAAAAAGAAATTAATAAAGAATTAAAAAATAAATCAACCAGAAAATCTTTTTCAAATTCCGAACCATGTCAAAAATATATAAAACAAAGGCTCCAATCTAGCAAAAGGGACTCGCAAAAAGGGACACTCACAATTTGTGAGAGATTAACAGTTTTCATTGATCCGGCGATACCGGTCGTTTTGAATCCAATCTGTGCAAATTGTACCGATACGTTTCGACAAAGTTACGTAGGTCTAACTAACGTGACCATTTTTATATTAACTCAAAACGGGACATTGTCAAAAGTGCGGAGACAGAGAACACATAAAATCGCGCCTATAATCTCCGAAGGGTTAGGCAGGGGTGTACCGATTAGTACACCCACATTTCGTGTTTAAGTCCCATGTAATAGACAACACTGTGAAGTCGCAGTAATAAAATAAATATGGTAAGACCATTATTCAAGAAAGTTAAGTAGATATGAAATGATAAAAACTACCTGAATGTTAGATTATTTCGTTAAGTTTTAGCAAAAAAATTTACACTTAAAAAACATATTTCTTTACCAAAATATTTCCTGTTACAAAAGTAAAGTTTTTACTATTGTTGACATTCTTAACAAAAACCGAGACAAATCTCAAACCATCATTCGTGTACACAGGGACGTAGTCACAAATAGCAGGACGGTCTCGTATAAAACGGGACGTATGGTCACGTTACGTATAACAGACCTCAATCGATGGAGGGTTGATTATTCTGAGATGTGATTGTATTGTAATCAGCTAAGCATATATTACGGTCCTAATCACTGCTATATTATGTCAATCACTTGATTTTACTTCGCCTGTTCTATTACACTACTAAATGTAAGCCTGTTCTGCTTTATGAATTTATGTGGCAGGGATAGCTATAACCGGTCTTCAACTTAAAACTGACGCGCTATACTTATATAAGACTTGCTTCTGCTTAAGGCTTTGTTTGAGTAAATGTCGGTTATTGACGGCCTTACCTTGTTTCTCCAGACAAACTTTAGAAAAAAAACATTGTTTCATCCTCATAGGTGGAAAATGCTTTCTTGGCAATAATTTTCTGCCTGTCAAATTTCAGCGTAGTTTGAGCTGTGTTTTGATAAATCAGTCAGTAATGGTTGCCTTTTATAGGTATATAGATTTAGTATCAATTAACTAAAAACGTTAAAAAACTAGTGACACTTTCATCTCTCGTGATCGTTTCTAAAGTCTCCCTAATATATAACATTTGATGGTCCAATTAAAAAAAAACTATTCCTCTGATACACAATATAATTAAACAATGTTTTTGTCCATTTCAGATATTGTACTTATAACAAACAAACAAAAAGCTTTTATACAAAATATTGAAAATATCCATCACGCCAATTAATTGATTCGTCCATGCACATGAAATAAATAGATATTATTAATATTTCGGTTGGACAGTCACATCGCGAATAAAATTGTAGCATAAAACATAACATGACGCCTGTAATCCCCGAAGGGTTAAGCAGAGGTGTACCCATCAGTACACCCACATTTCGCCAGTTTTGTTTTTAGTCCCATGTAATAGGGGGCGAGCCTATTGCCATCAACCGGGCACAAATCCAGACTCCGAGGCTGCTACTGAGAAATTCCTGATGGAAAAACCCAATAACACTTTGCGCGACTTGGGAATCGAACCCAAAACCTCATGCACAGCAGTCGCGCATGCGACCACTAGACCATCGAGGCAGTAAAAAAATTGTAGGTCCAAAGAAAACTAGAACACACTCGTACATACCGGGATGTTCATAAAATTTAAATTTGCAGCGAAACTTCTCGTTCCCTCTCTGCCGAACTAAAATATAGGATGTAGTATATGAGCAGGTGGTCGAACGTACTTGAGTACAGACAACAAAAGAGATAGATATGCAGGTATACATGAGCTGATTAGTTTGTGACATCGCAAGTCTTAAGGTATGATTCCGAACCACGCTGCATTACTAGTTCCCATACAAGCTTATATGAGATTACATTTAGAGCTAGGCAGCAAGGTCGCGCAGCAGTGCTGCCACTACATTGCTGCCTAGCTCGGAATGTCATATAAGCTTATTAGAAAATTGTATGGGGATCAGTAGTGCCGCGACAGCACTGTTGCGACAGCACTGCTGCGTGCAGCGTGGTTCGGAATCATACCTTTAATGTGTCCTAAGGTGTAAACCTAAATACACACTAAAGGTATAGCAGGTATAGGTTAGTAATAACATAATTATAACATTCTTATGCTGCGTTTATACGCGTGTCGCCACGCGTGGGAAAGCTATCGGTTTCATACATTTAGTATAGGACTGATCATATTAGTCCCGACCCGCGTGGCGTGACCTACACGCGTGGCGACACGCGGGGCGGGTTAAATTTAAACGTAGCTTAACTTACTGACACACTATGAATGTTACTTGTACGATTTAAAGCTATTTTATTTTTTTTATTCATATTTTAGGCCACTCAACACAGGTACGATAACACAAAAAATGTATAGAACAATTTCTATGATATCTCGCACGACCCTTCATACATAGGCAACAGGATATTATCTCCCCTGTGATAATATCACACATCTATAAAGAATCCTTTGTGTTCGTAAACATACAAGTTAGAAAGCGTACACGAATGATTATTTCTGCCTGCACACCAATATCTTTTGCTGAATGTACTCTGTAAGTTGTTTGCAGAGCTGTACCGAACTCCCCATCGGCGTTACCTGATACTCTTGACTTATAAGAAGTCAATGGATTTGGCTTTTTAACTCCCTCGTCGTGGAATGTTTCACGTTTTGCTTGTAAGCTTATTTTCCGTAAATTGTAAATCGAGTAGAATTACGATGGTGATATATTTTTGGATAGTATAAGACCATTTTTATGTTGGTCTAGTGGTCGCAAACCGGACGGCTGTGCATGAGGTCTTGGGTTCGATTCCCAGGACGGACAAAGTACTATTGGGTTTTTCCATCAGGAATATCATATAAGCAGTAGCAGCCTCGGAGTCTGGATTTGTACCCGGTTGATGGCAACAGGCTCACCCCCTATTTCATGGGACTTAAACCTAACTGGCGAAATGCGGGTGTAGGTACTAATAGATGCACCGTTGCCTAACCCTTCAGACTACACTAAACCAACGAGACAGGTAGGTATCTAACAATCAAAATAATTTCATTGAACTATGACAGCCCTATAATTCGGAATATTTGTCTTTAGATCATTTATAAATCTCAGCTATTTTGGTAAAGCAATTCCATTTGTATTGTAATCGATATACAAACTAGTTTGATACAACATGTCTAGACAGTTTATATGTTATCTATGTATGTGAATCTCATTTCATCTCAATCCGAATCATATTATTAGAACCACGAGTACTCTTTGTACTAAAGCCATGTTACTGTCAAAGTTTGAATAAACAAGGATTATCTAATATGTCAATGTGGTAAATGTCTAAATACCTAGTTTCATGATAATATAGTTTTTTAAAGTAAAACATTTTTTTTAAGAGTAACAATGGAATTTCTTGCCCCTTCATCTTCACACGAAAATACCTTTTGGAAGAGGCAACAACGTTAAAATCTATTATTTTCTGTAAATGACTTTTAAAAGTGTATTTTAATGGTGTCATTGCAATAAAATGAGTGAATTTGACGTTGAGCTTGATGCTCACTGAATCTGTACAGAAGAATTATACTAATTTGATATAACACTCTCCTGACAAAAGTCGCACTCTAAGTGTGCGTTCCCATTTTGTCGTGACGATTAATTCATCATTGAGCGACTGTCGTCTGTAACTGTTCCCACACTTAACAATCTATCGCCACTGAAAAAAAGTCGTGAACGACATAATGGGAACGCGCACAAAGTCGAATTATTAATTTTTACTACAGCCTTTAAAGTTATCTTTGTTTCAAACGTCAACATTTACAAAAAACAAAACTTCAAATCTAATCGTAAACATCGAAGGTAGAAAATTAAAGAAACAAAAATCTTTTTACAAAAGTTTCATTTTAAACCTAATTCCATTATGCCAGCAACATAACCTAATAAGTCATATAGTACAAGCAAACATACGAGTATGTGATTTAGATATACGAAATATACAAGTTTAGAGTCCTTAACAGTCAAACTTCGCAACTTTCTATACAAACTGTGTACTATATGACCTCAATCGTGAAATATTAATTCTTGTTCGATATATTACTTGTTTACTTATAAAGGGTTGCCTATCGTTGTTTCTCCATACAAAATTAAAATCATTTTTACTTTTTTTTAGTTTTTCTTCTTTCTGGATTTCGTTCCCGAAGTGTGCCAAACTGGACACTATTACTAAGACTCCGCTGTCTGTCTGACACGATGCTGTGTCTTTTGTACTTTATAGAGACTGGTAATTAGCAATCGATACCGAATCACAAGATTGTACTCGCAACTTTCCCAAAGAAAGATAGCTTAATTAAATTGCACCCTGAATCGAATAAGTTTCTCATCATCAACCTACAATAGGCCACTGCTGGACATAGACCTGTCCAATCGCACGACACTTAGCTCGAGCCTGAGGGCGTCCCACCTTACGCTTGCCAATTCTCGGTCTCCGCTCAAGAACAGCAGTCATCAAATATGGCCGGCCCATTGCCACTTCAGCTTACTTATTCTGTATACCACGTCAAGAACTCCGGATTTCTGTCAGATCACCTTGTTAATGATCAATAAGGTATGTAGCAAAAATAAATTGGAGTGTAATTTAATATTTATAGAAAAATATAGAACTGCAGCGGCAGCGATGTAATCAATAACCTTCTACTTACTTGTTTACCATTGCAAAAAAAATAATATCGTATACAGAACATAATATATTTGTATGTGGTAGAAACATTAGAGATTATTAGATCAAGAAAAGTGAAGTGAGAAGTCTAATTTCACCTGAAATAATTTTATCCGATAAATTTTAGAGGATTTTGACGTTAGATCCCTGAAATCGTAACAGTACTGTTCTTTTATAATTTACTAGCTTCTGTCCGCGACTTCGTCCGCGTGGTTTTTTCACCCGCATCGAGTTATACACGTACGTAAGTTACTAAGTTGCTCCCGACGGTCGTAGCGTGATGCTATATAGGCTACACTAATATTTTTTTCATGAATTTGGCTGTCATATTCAAAAGATATTTTCTAATCCAGCTGGTAGTTTTAGAGATTAGCACGTTTAAACAAATAATCAAACAAAATAAATTCTTTAGCTTTATTAAATTAGGATACCTTTCTAACACATTATTACCTTAGCACAAGAGACTGCGTAGCGACTACGTAGCCTACGTCATTGCTACGACGTAGACCACGACACTGCTAAAACAGCTCCGTATTATGTTAGAACGGGTTACAAATAGCTATAGTTCTTATTTCCGAATAGATATTACGTGAATCCTGTTTTTTTATAGTACTTGGCTTAGGTACGTGACACATTTATCGTGTTCAGTGGGTTTTTTAAAATCGTCCAAAGTGCATGTTTAATACATATATTTTTTTAATTACTTGGCCCAGGTACGTGGCCCCGTTTATCGAGTTTAGTGGCGTTTTTAATATCGTCCAAAGTGCAGATGTATACCTTGGGTACTGTAAAAGTGGGCCATCGTCTAGTCTGGACCACCACACTGGGTGCATTTGCAGCGGCCTACTTGAGAGCTATAGTTAAAACTGCAACACTAAAGTGATTTTAGATTTTTGTAAAATTGATGTATTTTAAGTCTGCATACTAATTAAGATAACTAAGTTAACTTGTTACTTCGAGAGTCTTGTTTAAACAAAGATCTCATGTTTTACAAAACTTTATCAAAGTTGTTACCATCTTCAGCACATAATAGCTACTGAACTTCAGTTTTAATCACGCAACTCACTCACGGCAAATTCATTACGACGGAGGCTACTTGATATGAAGCCCTATGAAGAAAATAAGTTTCTCAAGGAATATGAACATGTACACTTCGTATATTTTCTTTCGCCATTACTCTTTACCTACATACATACATAAACTCACGCCTTTTTCTCATGGGGGTAGGCAGAAACTACAGAACGCCACCTGCTACGATGATTACATACTCCTTTCGCCTCATCTACGTTCATACATCGCGTCATACAAGCACGCCGGTTACGAGTACTCCGCACCTGACCTTTCTGAAGGACCTCACCAATAAGGTTAGTGTAGATCTTCCTAAGGCGACCCCTCCCGGCACCTTTCACTCATCCTCCCAACATGACCGAACCATTTCCATTTCTCTTTACCACAATACTAAACAAACAAAAATAATCAATTTTTGTCTAATAGTAAAATAGTAATCTTCTACATATATAAAAATCTCGTGTCACGGGACTGGTCATAATCTTTGTCTATGGACATTTCTCACATAATTATAAACACTTTACAATTCAATACAGAACTGGATTAGAAAGTAACAGCCGCTAATTGGTCAAATATCAATACTGTTCTTAATTCAAACGCTGGATTGAATTATTGTATCCATAGCAATTCTGTTTTTAAAAATCTCTCTCAGTGAATATATGGTCTATTCTAAAAAAAAATATCCATCTTCTCTCACTGTCAGTATTGGTGGAATCTATCTAATTTTACCTAGGGTGATTTATTTATTTATTCAACTTTATGCAAATGTAAAAAAAATACACTGTACAAAGGCAGACTTCATGTTTTGGGCATTTTCTACCAGTCTACCTTACTTTGATTTAAATTACAGACTAACACTGCAGATCTATCTATTACAATTTACTTGTTGCTAAGTACATATCTCTCTTTACATACACATACTAAATTACTCTCGTTATTATTTATTTCTAAATAATGTCTGCGGCAAACAACCACATATCCTTTGAAGTCTGAATTCTCTAAAATTATTTAATTAACCCAATTATATTTCACTAAGAATAAAGATAATTGGTTTGCGGAAAATAGGCGTTATAAAGTGGTACCTAATATTCATTTTGTAATTAATTACTAAATGAAATACACAGATTAATATAGTTCGTAGGTAACTTCTGTGTGTTGGATTTTTTGGGTGTAAAAAACACATCACATAACCTTTAACAGCAAGTTGAGCCGGTGTAAAGTAATCTTTATAGTCTGCTTTGTCAACTACCGTATTTGATGCGCTGTCACTAAGATTCCTCAAGGAAGAATTTTGGCCGAAGGGTGTCGTGTATCGGCGATTCCGCGGAAGGGTACGCGACAATACACAGCGCAACACGACGCTGTCACTTCGTTTACAATAGTTTTGGTTTTATAAAATAATACGTATTGATAGTCTGTAAGGTATATTATATGTTATGGGTCTTTATTGTTACGAGAAATAAATAAATAAACTAAAAGTCCTACGATTACCTTAATTATAAAGTACTAAAGACATTTTAAGAAACCGTTTGTCTATAGGTAACACCTCGTTAGGTTTCTCAACCTAAATGTTCAGACAGTAATAATTTTATACGACAGAAAGATCTCCGTTTACAGCTCTTTTCAATTCACCTCTAAAAAGTATTGTCAAGTAAACTGAATATAACATTTCACTGTACTTTACTGAGTTCAAGGGATTTAGATATTTGAGAAGCTTGGGTTGCAGCCTCACTTTAAATCCCACCGTCCTATGTCAGCGACAAATGCTACGCGATGTGAAGTAAGCAGTATTATTCATTTAACAAAAAATATAAATAACGGAATGGTAAGTTAGTTGGAGTACGAGGATCGTTGAAGGTCAATTAAGAAACTTTTCTGGAGAATAACAACTGGTTAGCAACAATACACCTGATTAGTGTGTATTCCTTTTTTTTTCACTTTGGAGTACATATTTTGTCACGTCACGTCAATTTTTAATGTGCCTAGATTTGTTTAGAAATGTATGCTTTAAGAAGCTGCTGATTGCTTTATTTAATAGATGATATACCTAGGTACTTTTTCTTTCATTTCTCGTTACGATACGAAGACTATTGGGACTATTTGAGCCACAGTGAAATAAAAATATAAACCAAAGAAGAACTATCAGGGAGGTATCCATTCTACTAAGTTTTACAAACGATTGCAATCCAATCTGAATCTTAATCTGTCAAAAAATTCTCTAATTTATCTATATTTTAAGACATTGGTGTCAACAATGGCAATCACAGGTATATTGGTACAGCCCAGGGTGTGCCAAAATTGCATTCTATATCGCGGGCCATTGTTAGTCTCAAATTACTTCTTGCGTTACTTAGCTTGGCCTCGCTTTCGTTTCTCTCATAGGACAGTAGACAGATTAACACGCTCCGTCTGATGCTTCAAGGTGCAGTTGGTAGTACAAATAAAACCTTGTTACCTCTACCAACGTAGAAGGCTGCCGTTTCCATTTCTTTGTGCTGCGACCTGTAATCCCTAATTGGATGGGAGTAACGGTATTGTGTACCTACTTCTAGGGATGCATTGCATTCAGAAAAGGGATTGATGTTGAAGATATAATATCTTTGATACTTCTTTTGTTATTGAAAGCCTAGTTGATCTATTTGTCACAATGCGCGACTGCTGAGCATGAGGTCTTGGTTTGGATTCTCAGGGCAAAGTGTTATTAGGTTTTTCCTTTAGGAATTTTTTTGTAGCAGCCTCGGAGTCTGAATTTGTGCCCGATTGATGGCAAAAGACTCGGCCCCGATTACATGGGACTTAAACAGAACTGACGAAATGAGGGTGTACTAATACTACTCGTTGGTCTAGTAGTCATAAAGCGCGACTGCTGAGAATGAGGTCTTGGTTTCTATTCTCAGGGCAAAGTGTTATTAGGTTTTTCTATCAGGAATTTCTCAGTAGCAGTCTCGTAGTCTGGATTTGTGCCAGTTTGATGGCAAAATACTCGCCCCCTTTTACATGGGGCTTAAACATAACTGACAAAATGAGAGTGTATTAATGAGACCAACGACCAATAAATTACATAGAAAATTTTATCATATTGACAGTAGTAGCAGTTTAGAATCAGCAATAAACTAAATACTACAAAGTAATTCTATCAAACGTTCGTGCTAACCAACTATTTATCGTCGCTTTGATAAATAAATAAACGGATTTAGAATTGATTTCATTTGCAATCAGATCCTCTGCCGGCTGAATGGTCATTGAAGCACGCAAGTGGCATTATAAAGGCTTAAAAGCCTTTTGATCTTCGTGATAGGTATTAATTTGTTAATCAACTTGTAGGAACAAATCCGTGTTAAAATAATTTTCATCCGTTGCCAAATAATGCGGGATTTTGTGTGTATTTTATATTAAATGTGACTGACTAAGTTATATTTTATAAGTGACCGCGACTTCGTCCGCATTTAAGTTGATTTCTTCATACAAACTTTGGGCTGATTCATTCCCTTAAGGGGTGAATTTTGGAAAATCTTCTTATCGGATGTTTACGTCATACAAAGGGCACACCCTCCAGGTTTCAGGTCTCTACAACCAACGGCTTAGGTTGTGTCAGTCAGTTATTCAGGACAAAACATTTTATCTGCAAACAATTATACAACTGCATTTTAGGTACATTTCTTAATAACAATTTAAGCACGGTAGTTACAAAGGTGCCAGTAAAGCGATTTAATTAATCATATTCATAATATCCTTAGTGCCACAAACACATGTATTCAACTAGCCGTTTCTCGTTTACGTTATACCTGCACGGTTGGATGTAAAACATAATGTACACTAGTAGCCTGGGTGCCACGGAGTAACAATACATGGAGTGTTCAAGTGTCAGCAATATAAACAAACAAAAATAAAATGGAAGTGTATGTAATGTCAAAACAACAGCTTTTTACAAAATAAATATGATTGTTGATACAGTACTTACACGAAAAAAACAATCTCATATTGGTAACTCCTGTGAGTCAATGACGCAATCAGAAATGAGGAGATTCGTAGACGAACCAAAGTAACTGACACAGCCCAGTGAATTATTAAGTAAAAGTAGGCAGTGGGCAGTGCACAAAGCACGCAGAACTGACGGCCGATGGGGCTGTAAGGTTCTCAAATGGAGACCACGCACCGGCAAGCGTGGCGTAGCTCGTCCACCCACAAGGTGGGCAGACGATCTGATGATTCCCTCAGGATCGCGCTGGATGCGATGCCAAGCGGTCCTATTGGGATTCTATAGGGGAGGCAGTGGACATCCTAAGACTGATATGATGATAATGACTGCTAAATTATAACCGTAAAAGTTTGGCAGAATTAATGGATTGGAAGTTTAGCTGTTTCAGCGAGAAAAAGTAACAAATACTAGAACGCATTTAGCTGAAATTCGACACACATATAGACATTGATCTAGCACATAGGATAACTTTAGTATTCCTGTAGAATAATTTAAGACTGACAAAATTTTTAAGTGTATATTGTGTAAGTGTAAGTTTTGAGCAGAATCTAGTCTTCATTAATAGCTTTATAAATTCGAGTATGCACACATAGTAATACTCCATTCATACTACATCCCGGACGGAGACGGTTCGTTAGCATTTCTCTAAGTTAAGCCCCTGCTGCGTCTTGTGGACCATTTGGGATCTAGATTTGAGGACAAATTACAACCGCTATTGTCAAATTATTGCTTAGCTTTGTACATTTTGGTAATAATAATTGAATTGTATTGTAGAGTAGACATTAATTGTTTTGTGCATAGTTGTACACGTGTTTTGATAAGATGTTTTTAAAGACTATATTCAGGAAGATATTAGACGGTACTGATTGACGCAGTGACAGCGATTTGCTGCTGAGCTACGTGTTGCGGGTTCGATTGCCAGACGGAACAAATATTTGTTTGACCTAGACATAGATGTTCCAAGTCTGATTGTCAGTATGTGATAGCTTTTATGATCGTAAACGCACCGACAATAAGAGTTTCTCGTATGGAGAAAAGATAAAAAATAAATAAGAACTATTTATTTCGCCATCTCTTCACACGTTTCAGGTAACTTATTAGATTATATAAAATGCAATAATTAGAAATACTTCTACATTCTGTACAAAAATACGAGAAATGAAAGTAAAACCAAAATCGATCTTTAAATTTTGAAGGTAAACAGTCGTACCTACTTACCATAAGTATGATCGTCGGCATAAATCTATGCATCTTGGTACAGTAAAATATTACACGCGTGTTATATGAAGCTATAATAATATAATTATGTAGTCGCCACGAGCAAGCACTTTGCAGTACAAACACAATGTGTATTTGACGGGCACTATATTGTTACATAGTTAACTAACACTAGTAAAGACGGTTTTAAGGTGGTTTCAAACCGGCGAGGCGAGAGGCGAGATTTGAAATTACGCTGACCCTTCCACATGGAAAGATCTACTTCGCCGTCTTCCCATTTTGTAGACTGATAAACACTCTATTTTTGCAGCAATATAGTTCAATGTCGAACGTACAAATATTTTAATTCTCGCCTCACACATTCACGTGCACGTGAATTTGATTGATATATATTCGTACAAAATTGAGCTATAAGGCTGCATTAATAGAGTATTTATTTCTTACTAGCTTATGCCAGTGACTTCATCCGCGTCAAAGTTGATATATTATCCGACAGGAACCATACATTTTTCCGAGATTAAAAGTAGCCTATGTACTGCTCCAGACTATAATCTATCTCTGTGCCAAATTTCATCCTGATCCGTACAGCCGTTCTGACGTGATTGATTAAGGAACATATCCATCCAAACTTGAACATTTATAATAGTAGTAAGATACAAATTTTAACTCTCGCCCTTCCAATCAATACTTCGCCTCGCCTATGTGAAACCACCTTTACTTAAATTTCAATCTCGAACGGAGCTCTTACCCATGATCTAGTTCGTGAGCCCCAAGTCGAACTGACTTTGTCAACTTACGCTTAAATGTATGAGGTATCTTTAAAAGGGTTCTAGAGCATACTTACATAAGCTGACCCTAGACAGACATATATCACGACTTCACAACTGCTAACATTCCACCGTGGTTAACAAGTCTAACTGATAGTGACGTCAGCTGATCGGCCGTCGACCTCAGCTTAACCGCAAGCCCAAATAACAGAGGGCACTAAATCACCATGTTTTATGTACAAACTTTACGCATAAAAGACACTTTATCAAGCTGAACTTTAGTCGATAACTTGACAGCAATATGGTCTTTGAAATATTCGGAGTCAGTATTTTTTTTTTGAAATATCGAGAATTTGCAGTTTTTTTCTTCATTTGTATATCTATACAAATATTGAAAACTTGTAGTTTTTAATAAAAAACTTAAACTAAACTTGTAGTGTTGTTATTAATTTGTGTATGAAGCTCGTTGCTTATTGCAGGATCAACGGCTTTACATGCTTACTGTTACACGGGGGAGTCACGCCAACATCCAAACTCCAGGCTACTGACAGAGATAATTCTAATGGGGAAACCCAATGAAATCTTGCTAAAACTGGGAATCCCACAATCAGCAGTCGCAATCGAAAGTCATGATGTCACTTAAGTCATAGACAAACAGAAGCCTGAAAGATTAGAATGGGAATGCTTACTCATCTTTTTTTGTTCTAGTTGGCAGATCCTCCATCTAAAAGTTCAGAAAATCTAGGGTATGTACAATTCTGGAAATCGCTTCAAAGTCAAAAAGTTAAAAACATTTTGTATCAATAAGAAGTTTTATTCAACATTACAACTTCAATGAAAATGATACCCACAGTATGAACAAAACACTCCTTAAATTAAGAGTTATATTTAACCACATTGGACTAGCGCGGTAAACAGAACCTAACAATTAAATCCCTCTGCTAAACCGACATCGCTGCCGTTTAGTTTAACCAATGGTTTAAACTGGATCAAAATGAATCATGCATTGAAAAATGCCAACAGTTCAAATATCACAGAGCTTTAAAAAGGATTTGTGTCGAAATTGAAATGTTTTCACTATTAATTCCGTAACTCTTTTAAATCCGTAAATAAATAATGCAATCTAGTGCAAGTTTTTTGATGTCCTATGTGATTTCATAAATAGTATATAAAAATAAAAGTATTATTTTAAAAAATGTATACCTATACATATTTATTTATAAGAGATCTAGTGCAGTACTACAATTTATTAATTAATCTTTGGTAAATAATGACGACAAACACACCAAGTATCCTCAATGTGAAAGTGTCCCTTATACTTTCACATTGCAGATACTTGAGTGTTTTTGCGGTTCCGTACCCAAAGGGTGCCAAACGGTATCCAATTACTAAGACTCCGCTGTTCGTCTATCTGACACAGGGCTGTATTTCTTGAATCGTTATAGGTAGACACTTGAAATTTTCAGAAAGTGTGTATAATTCAATGATAACAAAAATTAAGTTAACAATTAAAGCGCATCCCCAAACCAGAAACGTGTTTTTTGTTATCAAATTTAACATATCACCGTGGTACGGGACCCGTCGCGTGCGTGTCAATTGCGTTTTTTTTTTACATAATATTGGGACATCATTATTTTTTATAGTGCTATTTATTTTTCTGTATTATGTATTATTTTTGCTGAAATATAAAATACAAGACAGTAGATGTAATAATATGCAACAATATATCTTTTATTATTGTTCAGAATGAAAGACATCAGACTTATCCATTCACAACTTAATACATTCCAAACCAACTTTATACACACCTAACTACATCCTAATATCGGCAAACCGAAAATCCCATCACTTTGGGGAATACTCTTAGCTACCACAAAGCTAGAACAATCAAAATAAATCCTAATAGAGCCAATCACTTCTCAATCGTACGAATAAAGGAATGTACGAGATTCTCGGAATCGCAAGTAATCAGACATTAATAAGTCGTCTTGTGCTTGTAAAGCGGAACTTAGGTCCCACGGTAGTCATATTGAACGGTAGTTGAGTGACACACGGCAGAAATATATTCAGAAGGACAGAAGGACTATACATTAATAATTTATTTATATTTTCTTAACTAATATTTTAAAGAAAAAGATTTGTATTTTTGTTTCAAATGGATAAGCTTAATAACTCCTAAATCGATTTTTAAATTTCTTTCACTCATGAAAAGCGACATTGTCAGTGAGTTATATTAAATATATTTTATGGCGTACTTGACTTCCAGGAAGACGAGAAACTAAGAATTTCTCCTACGTCATCATGGCTGTACCCATTTACAAACACATAAAATCACAAACCACCAAACTATAAATATTTATTCCTTGCGGATTTTGAACCCGCGATACGCAACATAGCAACCAATCGCTTAGCCTCTGCGCGAACCGTGTCGTCAAT
Organism: Hoplodrina ambigua; assembly: GCA_949774945.1. Classification (NCBI taxonomy): domain Eukaryota; kingdom Metazoa; phylum Arthropoda; class Insecta; order Lepidoptera; family Noctuidae; genus Hoplodrina; species Hoplodrina ambigua. The sequence continues at coordinate 5,689,844 of OX458979.1, forward strand.
CAATATTTATTCTGCCAAAACGAAGCAACACAAGTAAAAATGTCTTCCATTATTTGAATTTTTCACGTTTAGGTTTTGATCCCAGGACATTTAAGGCTCATTATAAAAACAAAATTACAATAACGAATGGATTCGGTTATTCCCGTTATATGACTTGAACTTTAGAATTTGCTTAATTACAACTCTAACGATGATATCGGCTCAATTTCTCATCTCACGTGGAAAGACATAGATCTTCTGTGCTTCCCTACATTGTGGCAAACATACTAACGCCTAATGTCCTCTGTGGGGCAGATACAGTGTGACGTAATCGATGTAGCCGTCACTGTAAAGCCGATTGCGGAATAGGTTGACCTCTAGAGTGTATGTACTTATATGTAGCTATTGGAATAGGATGGCCTCTTCATCAATACGTAATCGTCTTGCCTATACAGACGACTGAATCGGTGATATTGTCGTCGCCTCGTCGGGTTTCTTATGTAGAAAATAGTACCTTATGTTTATAACAAGGCTGGCCAACTGATTTTCTGTACGGGGTAAATAGTTTAGGCTCTGGGGCGAGTAAGCACTTACAGTAGGAACCACTAAAATTATCCTTATGAAAAGATAATGTAATGTAATTGTTTAGTAATTTATACAAACTATTAGTTGTCAGTTGTCTTCGAACTTCGAAACTCCGGGCTGGTGCTGAGAAATTCCAAATGGAAAATCCCAATGACAAGTAAACCTGGAAATCGTACCCAGGTCTCCACGCTTATCAGTCGCGCATGTGACATCGAGATCAACAGGGCTGTAAAAAATATAAGCCCGACAGCAAGGCGGGAAAGGGTCTGACGCACTGCTCAGAGTGGGCATTTTAATACCGCTAAACGTGAAGGCTATTTGATTTATTAATGCAGACTTTGACTCGGGACTTAACCCAGGCTGTCTCTGCCTTGCAGGTTTTTTGGATCTCAGACGCGTTTATATTCTATATCCCGTCTCAACAGCGCAAGTTTTTCCACGATTCACAAAAACGTTACTTGCGTAATTATTTGCTTTGCTTTCGTATTTAATTTTGTGAGTGTATTTGCTGTACTTACATATTATTTCAGCCTCTTTATTTCACTTCTGGTGATAAAGATTTTACAATTGGAATATTAGATGAAAAGATACAATCATGTTATCTTTTTCATCTCGTGTCTTAGTACAACATGATTCAATTTATGAAAGATTTTTAAATGAGAAACACATTGTTTAAGTGTAAATAACCAAGTTGAAATATTCATATACCGGTGTATCAAGCGTCAATGAAAAAGACACAATTAGGTACAACGCCATTCGCCACTCTACCCATCCTTAAAATGACACGAACATTTCAGAAAGCACACAAGAAATGTCAAGATACGAAATTGCGAGCTAACCTAACGAAACAAGTATATTTGCAGTCGTCTAATAAAGTACCTAATTAATAATGATGTTCCCTTTACGAGTACCTAAGTTAATTAAGATCACATCTCTCGTCTCTTGCCGTCAGTAAATATAACTCGCGAGGCATAAAACTTGTGCGATGTAGGTAGATGTGTCACAGATTTACAATTTAGCTCCGACGAACTAATTGGATGCAGGTAACAATGTTTGCGCCAGTAAGCCCCGCTTACTCCGTGCGCCTGCTCTCCTGAATAATTTTATTGCTTCATATGCATCAAAAAATTGGCTCGGCGCGATGACATCGTTGCAATTTCTTTTTTAATTGTATACAAAGGTTATTGTGTTGTGAAACTTTATTTGCTGCCGGATTCTGAATGATAACGATTGCCTATACGGGGTGTTAAAACACATCATACTTTTCATCAAACTAATAAAATAATATAAAAATGCTAGAAAACGACTATTATTTTTGGTGTGAACCTGTGAGGTAGAACACAATGTATCTCATGCAAAACATTGTGGTTACGGATGCATTTAACAGTACCAGGAGTCGTGGGACTATAGACACTATAGTTTTTGCTTGTATTTGTAAAAAAAAACATAAAAAGATTGGAACTTTGACATTCAATGCCTCTGTAATCAGAAGGCTATGGTCCAGAACACAAAATGATCGCAATGTTAGGAAGAACAAGTAACTTTTAGAATAATGAAGTGTCTTTTTAAACCTTTTATTTTACTTCTTTCTTTTAACCATTTAGAAAGGAAAAACAACAACCAATGATCAAAAGCGTTTCAATCGTTTTCTTTCGTTTTAATCACATACACATGTTCCCTCCGCTTGCATGCTTATATTCAATTACGTCATAAAGAACCCGTCTGCTCGGCTACCATACGTGCTTAGCAAACCCCTGTTTGCAACATATGACTATAATAAGCTCCCCGATTAAAACGATACGCGCTTTGAACGCCTGAACTAACGGTATCGCAACACGTCTCGGGGCAATTTATTTTATAGCAATGAGCAATTTTTTGAGCTTCATAGCTTGTAATTTTTATTTCATACATTTATTCTTTATTTTATTTTACTTTGATTGTATAACTTATAATAATAATATCCGTGCCTTTTTGGAATGCAACGAAAATGTACAACTCTGATCCTCAAGATATAGACTAATGTCTAGTTTCAGGAGCACCGTTCAAATAGCCATATATGATGTAGGTACTTCATTAAAATTAAAAATAAAATATTAAAAAAATAGTACCTACTACTTTTATGGCTGTTTGTCTACGTTCCACAGAAGCTTGTAATTTATTGAGATATGTAAATGTATTATTAAATGTATTAATGTTCTTTACAACTTTTGTATTCGCAATCTAAATGCACCTACTATTTCATAGCCACTAGCTATTTTGTCCGGTGGATGTTTTCACCACTGTTAAGTTACTGCTCCGCTCCCTGGGTCGTCGCGTACTTTTATATAACCTATACTATTCCTTATGATTCTTTCTATAATATACCTATTTTTGCAATTGGTAGTTTCAGAAACTAGCGTGTTTTAACAACCAAAAAATCTCTTCAGCTTTATTATATATGAGACATAGATATAACTATTGTATTGCTATGATTTCTACATTTTCTAAGTACCTAATATTCTATTGTTATCTCATCTCACACAAAGAGTCTGGGGTATATAAATTAATCTAACTACAGTACCTAATATTAGTACCTCTAAATTGAATTCAAGCCAGGCAGCAAATTATCCAGACAACTGACAGGCAGACGGATTAGCTAGGTCATACGTTCACCGTCGATGTAGGGTGCATACAAACGCACTGTGGTACGTTTTACGAAAATTGCAGACAAAAAAAACAGGGGCAATTCTTTGGAGGCGAGTATTATTTTATAAATCCTTAGGTACTACGAAGGAGCCGAACAGATTCTGCTCAAACTGGGAGGTGGACGCATGGGGTCTTAAAATATAAAAAGAGAAGGGATGCCGTTTGCATAGGACTGTGATAGCGAAGTCTAGGTTAAAAAGTTACCTAACAATATCGTCTTCGATTCTAAGAAGACTTCAAACTATTACATGAACAGTGCACACACACCTATATTTGCTTACGACTTCCAAAACAAATAAGTATTTAAAATATCTTAGTTGTACCTGTTAGCCTATTACTGTCCCACTGCAGGGCAAAGGCCCCTTCTTATTCAGTGAAGGCACGAGTATTGATCACCTGATATCCTCCAGGCGAATTGGTGATTTCCGACCAGATTTCCTCACAACGTTTCACATCACCAATGTCAATGATCACTTAAATCTACCTTTTTTATGATACACCGTTCTGTGTGGGCTGTACCTGTGTAAAATTTTCATACACACTTTGTCTGGACACGAGATCAGATTTTACACTGTGCGACACGACGAGGTAATTTCATTGAAAGATTCGACCGACGTCGCCGTCTATCGTTAATAAAATTATCCCACGAATATACCTGTGTAAACAGGTGAGCTTTTAGTCGCAAAAAAGTTGCCAGCTCATAAAACTGCAGCTTTTTAGAATTTTAACTTAATTACAACATACATGTTCACAGCTTTTTTCTTTGTTTGTTGTTCTTCTTGTGGAATTCGCTTTTGTAATGTGGCTCTTATGTTTATTCGGCATGTAGTTAGTTGTTTAAGACACACAATACTTATTTTCTTTTGTGAATAGAAGTTCAACTGCACTCTACTTGATTGTTTTCTTTAATCACGGTTTCCTTAAAAAACCGGTCATGCATTGTGTAGGGTTCAGGTAGGAATCAGGGTTGTGGAATTTATTCGAATGAGTCACCGTGGCCCTGAAACGCAAAGGGCATTAGGAGGAACACGGATGGGCTTAGTCAGTAATAGTCTGACACTCCCTTCCGCTCTGCCCATAGCGGAAAAAGGCATTTAATGATTTCCCATGCTAAATATACTTCCTTAATTTCTTTTCACATATCAAAAAACATCCATTTAGCTGGCAGGGGGAAGACACTTAACTATGATAAAAAATTACACTATAAAGCCTTATATTTCGCAGACAAATCCCTTTCCCCGTTTTTGGACGACCTATCCAACGACTTCCCACACCATGGGATACAAAATAATGATCATGAGATAAAAAGGAAATCATCCCTACTTTACGTGTAAGGAAACTACCCTAAAATATTTTTTTCAAGGTTTTATTTTATCACTTTGTCGGCGTAATTTATTTGTATACCCATGCAAATTTACAGCTTTCTAGTACTAAGAGTCTCTGAGCTAAGTCACAGAACATGGCGAAACTATAAAGGTTTGTTGTTGACTATAAAACCTCTAAAAATTACGACAAAAACTTTAACTAGCGAAGAATATTTCATAATATTCATCATCTAAAGTTGAGCATACATTTATCTTGAGTCCACGGCTCGGTACGGCAGGCTACGGCTCAATTTAGTTACCAACACTTGGTAAAAAACATAAATCTTAAAACTTCATTACTCGCTTCGCCCACAAGTTGGTTTTTCTTCCAACAAGGCGTTGATGTTTACGATTTAAAAGGTTTTCGACGTAAAATATTACTGTTGCCGACACTTCACCGCCTCCGCCTAATGGTTAAGATGTCAGGTAAAGGAAATGCTGGCTGCGGGTTCGATGACACGTTTGGAAAGTATGAAAATGAAAAAGTTTCTTTCTTATTTCAAGTTTGAAGAGCGTCGTAAGTATTTATTTTTTGTTGAAATACTCTTGTAGGTATTGTGTTCTGTGATTTTACTTTTGCGGATCTTTTTTCTTACTCGTGTCTAAGTATTTTTGTTGTAATACAAAGATTATCCTAATAAGTAGGTACGCCATTATTATTTTAAATCAAATATTATTCATATGGGTAACAGTCAATCTCATCTGAACTCCGTAAACCCAATCATTGGAAAATACCAATATCCTAAGGTTATCAGAATGTTCGGGGTTTCTGATTACTTACCGGTTACGACAATTATGTGTATTCGTATGACATAAGTGAGACTCACGCTATAACGTATGTATAATTGGGATACAAAGGGATCACGAATCCTTGCGAACGGGCGCCATCGGCTGAGAATTAATTTTAAATTGTTTTTATTATTACTATATTTTACTCTAGACGTCTTTAAAAAAGTAAGTCGAATTTTTATTCCAAGGGATTACATTGCCGGGATAAAAAGTATCTCATGTACCAAGTCTCATCCAAATCTGTTCAACGTATTACGCGTGATTGGGTAACAAACATCCAAACATCTTCACAAACTTTCACATTTATAAAATAAGCAGGAGAAATAATTGGATTCGTTTCACAAATTATAGCCCAAAGCCCGAGTCTTTCAATTTAATCATAATTGAAAACATCTACGTAAGGTATCATCAACTAGAAATATTCATAAATACTTTTTTCGCAAACTTTCACTAACACGGTACATAAATTCATTAAATAAGTTAAAGTATAAGTACCTAGTATGCATAATTCAATTTGTTCAGGGTATAAATTTCTATTGAACACAGCAAAAAGTTAGTTATGCAAATTATCAGCGAGCTGCCTAGCTGGATTTAATAGTGCCTCAAACTTCTAGCCCTAAATTTTCATGTTTTTTGCTGAAGGAACATTACAGTGTCACGTTCTTTTAAATTTATTATCTCGTGAACCCTCAGTAACTTTTTCGGAACAACGTTCAATAAGGAGAAAAATTTATAGGTATAGTTACTGAGAAAATCTACAGTAAATGTCATTCTGTTAACGTTGGCCGCCATTTTTTTATTCAAGAAATTATACACTAATCTGTACAAACAATTCCTTAGGAATTCCACCAATGTAAGTAGTTCCTTCTAAATATTATGAACATGATTTTTGAAAATTTATTTAAGATTGATACATTTTTTAAACAGCATAATATGTTTATAAAACATGTTGACTGCCTTGTTTGTCTAGTGGTCGCAAGGCCCGACTGCTGAGTATGAGGTCTTGGATTCGATTAATAGGTCGGGCATAGAGTTATTAGGTTTTTTATCAGGAATTTCTCAGTAGCAGCCTCGGAGTCTGGGTTTGAACCCGGTTGATAGCAATAGGCTCGCTCCTTATTACATGGGACTTAAATAGAGCTCGCAAAATGTGGGTGTACTAAAGGGTACACCTCTGCCTAACCCTTCGGGGATTACAGGCGTGATGATGTTATATAGGCTACTTTTTATTCCGCAATAATCTATTCCTAATTTTGACACGGATGAAATCATGGGCAAAAGCTAGTTACGTAGTAATAGGTAGGTAGGATAGGATATGTTTTCTACACATCCCTTAGAAAACATACCTATTTTCGTTGTACATTCGTTGGTCAAACTGTAAACACACGTAAATATGAAATAACGTTAAACAAACAAGATAATTTTGATAATTATCAGTTTACAACAGGCGTTGTGCTAAGCAATTACCCACAGGCGCGCCGTCGGCCAGGGTTGGTCCCTACGTGCGGTCCCACAATCGTCGAGTTTACAACACTGTGCTTGCAACTTTAAACACGGCCTTTCAACATTACCCTTTGTATATTTTACCAAATTCACTTTTGTTTTACCCAATGGGTATGAATTCTGCGAAACACGACGTAATGAGAGTGTTTACATTGTAGTTTGTTGACCGCTTAGGGCGACTAAAACTATTATTCGCTGTTACAGACTCTACTGTGCAATCCGTGCAATCTGTTTTCAAATGCTTTTGTTTTTGGACTGTCGCAAAGGTATAAATGAAATAGGAACTAAAACTATTTTGTAACTTTTATAATTACTGATTTTATGTAGTGAAATTCATGAAATGTACTTTTAGGCTTAAGTTTTTGTGAACAAATTTTTTTTATGAAATGTATATCACTTTCGACTGAAAAAAGATTTTCTTTCTTTCATGAAGTGTTTATAGTAGGCTAGCTATACGGTAAATACTAGGTAAGGCTAAAGACAAAATATAAATAAATAATAAGTACATAATTACACTGAGTATTTAAAAAAATGATCAAATATATGAAATGTTTCGTTTGAACTAATAATAATTAAGACTTGACAAGATATATAACAAGGGTGGTTTACCGCATAATTTACATTTTAATAACATAACCATGACTGCCTCGTTGATCTAGTGGTCGCAAAGCGCGACTGCTGTGCAAGAGGTCTTGGATTCGATTCCCAGGTCGGGCAAAGTGTTATTGGGTTTTTCATCAGGAATTTCTCAGTAGCAGCCTCGGGGTTTGGATTTGTGCCCGGTTTATGGCACTAGGCTCTATTACATGGGACTTAAACATAACTGGCGAAATATGGGTGTACAATGGGTACACCTCTGCCTCACTCTTCCTGGATTACAGGCGTGATGTTATGATGTATGAATACCACAACCCATTAATTTACAAAAAAGTCATCTGTGGCAAATATTTTTTTCTTACAATAAATAACCTAAAAGTTCAAGTGATGTCAGCCTAGCCTTTACTCAAGGTCAACGTCTACCTAACTTCCTTATCAAATGTAGAAAGCTCAAAGCTTTCTTAAATTCTTTGTTGAGTTTCCTTGCATAATTTATTGTATTCCACCTTTTGCCCGCAGCAATCTGCGAACGGAAATCGAAAACTGTATTCTATTTTGCAGGAATAGTATTCTTCGAGATGGTAAGCTGCTGCTTGATTTTACGTAAGAAGTAGTACTTACTTTAGGTAATTCAAGTTGCTTTTCTAAATAATAGTTACAAAAAGAATATAAAAACCTTTGACCCTGTGAGTTTTTGTCTGTATCGATAACAGAGCTCCAAAACTTGTATCTAGATAGACATCGTTGTATCCGTATTGCAAATTCAAATCATAAACGCAAGAGAATATTATAAGATCTCACACATATCTCACATCAATATTATATCATCTTTCATAATCTTATCTTACGTGGAACCGTACTTGGGACTTAAACATAACTGGCGAAATGTGGGTGGTCTGCCTAAGCCTTACAAGATTACAGGCGTGACGTTATATAATCTTATCTCTGTGAAAATACCCACTAAACTCTTTTTAGTAACTATTGTCACTATATAATTACTTCTGTTATAAGCGCATGCTCGTACCAACATAATATTTACATAGAATACCTAGATTACAAATCATAACCGACTACAGTAGTCGGTTATGATTTATAATCTGGGAATTCTATGTAAATATTATTGTCAATAACTTCAAACAATCAATATAAGGAGAGAAAACATGCATTAAAACACCACAGTCTACAGGCACACTACACCCAGCCAAATCTAGTCTAAACAAGTCTAGCCTTAAGAAGTATTACATAATTAAATGATAAGACTACCCGTGGTAAACAGGGATTACCCCACAAAGGTGTAAACTGTCACGTAGACTATGTACGTCAGCGCTATCGTATACCGTGTGAACGTTATCTTAGCCGTGATTTACAGCCTTGCAGAATTTAATTAGGGCTGACGACGCCTAGGGACACGTTTGATGAGCTAGGAAAATTTCTAAGCTTGGTTTTGTTTGAAATAGAAAGGTTTTGAATAGATTTTGTCGTTATATTTCAAATTTTATTGGGGTTACTATTGCAGAAAGGTTATTTAATTAGGACTTCCTTTAAAAACCAATAATAGATTGCTGGCTTTAACTAAAAGATGAGCAGGTAATGTTATTAAAAAAATACTGTATTGTATTATATCATCAATATACCTCGAAGTTTATCTACACATGTATATTTATTTTGGACTTAATGACGTAAACGAATTAGATATGTCAAATTACCTCTGTCTACCCATTCGATGGAATCCTTTCGATATAATAAAAGCCTGATGTTACGTTATGTGAAAAATAACAATATAGGATTGTAAAAAGGGATGATAAATTGCACGCGATAAATCCATATAGGATCCCAACTCGTCATTTCAGCGTTACAGGCTTTATAACGAAATATTCACTGGAGAGAAAAAAACAATTCGCTAAATGTACATAATATCGATTGGCATACCTCTCAAACAAATGGACAATAGATATCTTTTTTTTACTATCATTAAGTTATATCTTAATTGACAATAATATTTGACATGTGTTTAATTGTCATAACGTACATATTTTAAAATGGCGCCCATTTGGGGCCCAGTGAAAATCTTTACAAATTTTGTTTTTTAGTCACAAAGTTCTGCTCAGAATCTAAACATAATATTATATAACTGATCTAGCTTGATTATAAATACTTCAAGTATGGATACATATTGGTCCCACTTGGGCGCCAAATTGATAATTGGCGCCCGACTGAGACCCTGCATGAGTTAAAGTATTTGGTTTTTATTTTAGATCTAAACTACTATAACTTTTATAATTCTTCTCTTATAATATTAAGACAAGCAAAACAGCAATCAAAAATCACCCTCGAATGATTTAAACTTGCTTCTTTTTTATTCAAATTAAATAATGAATTTGATGCCGTCTGTTAAAATCTCACTTATCTTGCATCTCTTACACAGTGGAAAATACTGGGCACTGCCACAAAGGCTATCCTCATAAAATAACTTGACGTTTAAATGTATGTGTTCTTGAAACAATTAAAAAAAATATATAAACTGGAACTATTTTTCAAGACATTTCATTTCAAAAGAACTGACGTACGCATTACGTCAGCCCTATGAATAATGAACAATGTTGACAGAAACTAATCACCAGTGTGTAAATTCTATAAATATTACATAATTAGCTTTGTTATGTTCCAAATTAATATTATTAATAATCTAATGCGGTGACGTCACACAATTTATGATCGTACCATGTTATCTCTACCAACAGATGTTTAACTAGTCTGTCTAGGTAAGCACTGTCTCTGATGTAAATTATGTCATACATTGTTATATTGTAAACATGTGAATTCATAGAATTAGTCTTCAAGAACTAAACAAAGTCAAAGCGTTTATTTTAATTGGATCATTTACAGGCACTTTTGAATTGTCAAGGAGTCGGTGAGTTTGTCAGAAAGTTGAAGCTAGTTACTGGTTTCAAAACGCAGATTCTCTATTGGAAAATGAGCAGGAAACTCCACGGACACTCCTTTCAATTAGGTTTTTATAAAATACTGGAAACATTTTTCTCCTTACCTCTATATATTTAAAAACAATGAAGGAATACTTAATACAATAAAAAAAATAGACGTAAGCTATGGCCGTTAAGAGATGACAAATCTGACACACTGACAGCGCCCGATCACAAACATGACGCGTGGAACATCTTACAAGATTCCCAAAAACATTTTATACTTTACTGCTACCGCATATAAACTACACAAGGTACTCAGACCCAAGTTTATTCCTTTCCTAATTACCGAATAAAACGAGCATCGCAAAAACATCTCATCCTAAAACATACCAGTACAACAACTCGGACAAAAACCATTTAGTACTAGTGAAATACCTAATAGCAGCTCTGTTACCAAGACGAATGATCCTCGTTTGTTCCGGTTTGCTACCATTAACCCAGCCTTTAAGACACAGGGTCACCGGCCGTCTCGAAAACTAATCCACACAGCTGTTAATACCAATAAGTCGTGCCTCGAAATTTATCGGGGTCAAAATATAGAGGCAGAATACTTTATAGGACTTTCGTAGAAGTTCGGGTAATTCATAAAGATGCGCCGATGTACTAAACAAATGTAGTTTGTAGTTTCTGTAGTCAGATCGTAGAAGGTTTTCACTGTAAATAGCTAAGTATTGGTTTTATAGTTCTGGATGACTTTTTATATTTATTGGTTACTAGCTTCTGCCCGCAATTTTAAAATTCAGTCTAAGTCAAAACATTTATTTCAATTTTATTAGACCATTTACAAGCACTTTTGAATTGTCAAGGAATCGGTCAGTTAGTCCGAAAGTTGAAGCTAGTTGCTCGTTGCCCTAGGCCTCTATGGAGAAGAACGAGCAAGAAACTCCACGGCACTCTTTTAAATTAGAAAAAAAAAGAAGAAAGAAGAAGAAGAAGTATCAAAAGTTATCCTACGACAACCCAAAAAAATGATAAAAAAGCTAAATCAATGTCAAAGTTTCAGCTAACCATAAAAGTGAAACAAACATTCATGCATCCTCACAAACCTTCGCCGTTATAATAGCAGTAGGATAGGATAGGAAATAGGATGTATGTTTAAAGTCAATCTATAGACACTAGTTCCAAATAATAATATAATTATCCATCTGAGACAAACAAACATACAGACTAGCACCTCAAAATAATAAAACCTTTTAGTATAATAGTAGATATTATAATCTACTGCCCGGACGTAGTATAAAGTTTCTCCAAAAAACAAATTTCTTAACTGACATAATTTCAACCAAAACTCTCATATATCTTCCTACTACCGTAATTTTCGCTTTACGTGGAATACGCTAAAGACCCGTCTGAAATTCGAACCCGAACCTTGAGCCTTTCCCAAATAATTTAAGCCTTTGGACCCTCAAAACATTAACAGCTAGAAGATACCTTTAAACTTACTTAATACTTAGGACACTCCATTTTCAACATTACTTACTCACTTTGAAATCAAGATTTTTACTTTTATTTCTTATAAGGCCAACTGCCCTGTTTATTTTACCTCAGGTCTCAGTACAATTAGTGATTTAAAAAGCTTTTGTATAAAGTTTCACGCCACCGAAGACGTATAGGTACCCCTTTCTTGGAGGATAGATAGTTCTCTAGAGACTCGAAACTTGCCTGGATATCAAATCCTTCAAAAACTTTAAACTTAGAACATTAGAACTAAATTCAAGGTAAGATTTTTAAAAATAATGATACGAAATGGATATTTTTATTTAGTACAATTTTGATGTATCTAACCCGTGCATCCGAATTTGAATTCAGAATGGAATACTAAATGTTTATTGGACGCCTTAAAAATTCCTCTTCTATTTTTTTTGTGATCGCAGCAGTTCGCAGTTCATAAAATAAAGAAAAGCGGTTAGGTGATATTGTTGAAATAACTGTTTACATGTCATTTTATTTATTAGAAATAACGGAAGCTTATAACAAAGCTTATATTTGAATAACGATAGCTTTACAACCAAATTCGTTAAATGTTATAATTAAAAAATATACCTATATATAATTCCGGTGGGTGTAGTCATGTCCAACCTTATTATAGAAGTTTATAAATCGTAGACAGTTAAGAGATAAACACGGTTCGAAAATAGAACGATAGGGACGAACGACTGCGAGGGCTGACAGTCGGTTTCAGTTGAATGATTTCAATAATTATCATAACGTTATCTGAAATTTATTTGGGTAGAAAATAGTACCTTTACGTTTTCAGAGAGTACAAAAACCCTATAGTACAGTAAGATTCAACGGTTAAAAACAATCATAATTAGGTACAACTGAGTCACTGAGAAACTATTGCTACCCTTTTTCCTTTATAACTGACAGAGGCAGTCATAATAGGGAAGCACAAAGGCTGGATCACGTGCGGCCCTATTCTTTCGCACGGGAACCCGGTAAGAAACGTTTATGACGGAATCACAAATGCATTTTTCGTGTCCTGAAAAAGTGCCGACGCGTTCGCCTCTCGGGCTTTTCAAGCGAACTCACCTGACATACAGACGTCTCTTATTGAGAGCAAATCCATACTATAATGAATGCGAAAAAAAATCCGTCTGTCTGTAAAGCTTTCACGACTAAACGACTTAACCGATTTTGATAAAAGTTACGGGTTATGTTTGAACAAAGGCTACTTTTTTTTCGACTTTGACTTCGAACTCATCTGCGTCCGCGGTAACCGACATTTACGCGGATGAAGTCGCGGGCAAAAGCTAGTAATATTATAAGTCCATTTTAAACACTTTTTATGAGCCTCACCTGTAACTAACTGAGTAAAATATCTTGGAAGTCGAATTTACCTTAGGTACTTCTAATTGTCGTATCGATTTGACATATGGCAAATGTATGTAAAATAACAATACAAAGATGATGGCCAAAAAAACCGTTCCTAGGTTTTTTTTTAGACTTGTGAAATATGTTGGTATACTAGTGTTAGTTACATTGACAATTGATTAGATTAGAGTGAAAAATACGCACATTTTTCCAACCAAGTGGATTAATGTCCAAGTTTCAAATTTGTGAAGCTACGTTTACGTCGATGCAATCACAATATCCAATTTTGTTATTGAAAAAGTCGGAACATAAAAAGAGATGGATGTCATCCTGTCGTTTACGTTATTTTATGTCCGTGCTGTCTGTGTGTTCGTCATATAAGAATAGTAACGTATCTCTGGCTTTATTTTTATTAAAATACAATTTTTCCATAACTGAAATAGGTACCTGAAATGCCGTTTCCACTAATTAATAACGTTCAAAATACAGTCGCAATCTCATCTCAGCGATAATCAATGTCAATAAAGTAAAAGATTTTTGACAAAAAGAGACTAAGATTAGATTGCGATCCTAGAAGCTGTTGGTAGCTTAGTTGTGGCAAAATTTTGTACAGCTATTCCTTACCTATGTGCAAAACAATTGTATTAATTTCAATAATAAGATTACGATGCAGTGACAGACGGGCAAACTATTCAGGTTCTGTAACCAAATGGCGGGACCATACAATAATTTAATTTTGTCCAGAACCACTAAAATTCCCAATTTTCTTAGAATTCATAAAGTAACGTTTTAAAATTCTAACGATAACTAAACATTTTTGCGCTTCACTATCAAACACAAATGAGACTGCTTAATGAATAAAATATGTCTGGAAGCATCTCCTTTTGAGATCTTTCCTTGGATATTTTACTGTTAATGAAAACAAAGCATTTAAAGTCAAAATAGTAACTTCACTCACTGTTTATAGGGACTGCCTCGTTGGTTGCAAAGCGCGGCAGCTTAGCATGAGGTCTTGGGCGCGATTCCCAGGTCGGGCGAAGTGATATTGGGTTTCTCTTTCAAGTATTTATCAGTAGCAGCCGCAGGGTCTGGATTTGAGCCCGGTTGATAGGGTTTGTAGCAATAGGCTCGCCATGGGAATTATACATAACCGACCAAATGTAGGTGTAGGTACTAATGGGTACACATCTACCTAACAATTTGGGGATTATAGGCATGATGTTTTGTTATGTTTACAGGTGAACGCTTCCCTACTTTCATTTTACAGTTATATCAAAATGCACTCAACGCACTCGCTTTGCCAAAACTACCGCTTAATGTTTTGAAATTTCCATTTAGAACACACTGCATCTTGAATTCAAATGTCGTCAAAATTGTTTCCGTTATGAAACACAGTCTTGAAACAGAAGCTTTTCAATTGAACATGGAATGTTACTTCATGTTTATTACATTGCTCGTGCAATTTTACATTTAACTATTCTCATTTTGACTTTTCTTGAGGTAAAATGTGCATAACTTCCTGCTTCGTCATTCTATGATTTATTAGCCGTCTAACTTGCAAAAGTTGAAAAGGCTTTTGCGTGGTGAAAGAGGACAATTATTGCTCCATTTTTGCAAGGCCGATAATTGGACATAGATTTTTATTAACATAAAAATAGGTTCTATACCAAATTAACTTTAGATATTTTGTTAAGATTAAAATGTATTTAATTTAAGAACAGTGTTTTGTTTTGTTATTGTAACTCTGTACATCATCAAATTATTTGACATACCATTGTCAGTGACGTCTAAAATAAAATTACAAAGTATATATAAATTGAAAATGACACATTAGGTATTCGACCCGCAACCTCACCACACGGGCGCTTTAACCTCTAGGCTATCATGTCATCTAATTGAATACGAAAATTATGCAAAAATATATTAACAAGCTCTTACGCATCGAGCAACTTTTCAATTCAGCCGAAAGCATTGTAACCGTGTCGCGTCGATAGCAAACGAGTTCAGTCTCGCAGCTCATCAATCACTTGTATTTACCAGTACTTGCGCAGTCAACAATATCCGAGCGAGTTTGTAAATTTATTTATTATTATTTACTAGCCCGTATCAGAATCACTAAGAACAAAAGAAATTCAGAGTTATGGGCAAACGTAATGAAACTCCCCATTTCCTCTGCGTGCTTACGTAAATAAAAAGGAAACATTCAAAGGAAATGCCTACTCTGAAGGCAAAAATACTCAACAAAGTTGGCTCGGAGAACATTCAAGTCCTTTTAAATAAAAGTTGCCTTTTATCACTGGGTAAAACGTCCATTTCTCAGGGCGGACTACTAAATGGACAAAGAAACGCGAGGCTGTGATGACACTCAAGTGCTTTCTGGGTTTTGCGCAGTTTTAGTCCAAACTTGGTGAGTTAGTCACGGCTCCGGTGTACGTGTTACTGTCCATGGGCAATATTGTCGCTGCGACACCTTCCTCTCTCGCTTTATGAGCCTTTGTCGGAACTTAATATTTCAGGTGTATTTTAAAATTTTGTAGAACTGACTTCTTATGATATTGTAAAATGTTTAAAGTTGTGAAATAAATTAATTATAATTAAGTACAAGAAGTGTAAAATAAATCTACAATAAGGTAATAAAGCTGAATACTTTTTTGTTAGTTTGTTTAAACGCGGTAATATCTAGAATTATCAGACGAATAAGAAAAAATCTTTATGCAAATAAAAGCCAGATTCCTATGAAATAGAAGAATATAACACTAATGAGCTAGAAGCGCAAATTCAGAGTGCCGGACCTGCCAAGGACACCGTAGCGAGGGTAGCTGAAGAGTTTCGCACCTTCAGGGAGCTCATCTTCAGCATGCTGAGTCTACTCAGAAAGCAGATCAGCGAGTGCGCTGCGCAGGTTGACGGGTTGGAGACCAGGCATCGGAGAAAGGCGCTGATCTTTCAGGGTATAGCGGAGGTTGATGGAGAGGTCAGCAGCGCAGTCATCCTGGAGGTGTTAAATAAGAAGCTGGCACTC
Source organism: Hoplodrina ambigua (assembly GCA_949774945.1). Lineage (NCBI taxonomy): Eukaryota > Metazoa > Arthropoda > Insecta > Lepidoptera > Noctuidae > Hoplodrina > Hoplodrina ambigua. The sequence continues at coordinate 5,706,166 of OX458979.1, forward strand.
AAAACTGTCACTGCATCCTCCATAAAGGTCTGCCACAGACTCGGTGTAGCCAACAAGAATCACCATAGGCCCATCCTTGTCAAGTTCTCGAGCTACGATGACAGGTCGGCTGTTTGGAGGGCGAAGACTGGGCTGAAGGGTTCTTCTATCTCTGTCAAGGAGTTCTTGACAAAGACCCGACAATCCATCTTCGGGAAGGCGCGGCTTCACTTTAGTATGCGGTCGTGTTGGACTCAGGATGGCGTCATTGTTATTAAAGCTCCCGATGGAAGTAAGCATAAGGTCACATCATTTGAAGAACTGAATCCGCTGCTGGTAAGGTACCCCAAGGTTCAAACTTCTGGAGATGTCCTAGAAAACAAGATGCGTTAATTGTAGTATGAATTCGCTATTACTATTTAACAGCATACCGATTCCATCGATTAATAGGATTTGCTTACCGTTATTTTAAAATTATAGTTAACTATTAGTAATTGTCATCTTTCACTGCATTTAAATAATTATGATTATAGTTTCGGTTTCATAAGTGTTGTTTATTCATCACACGTCTCTGTTTAACATTTTACAACTTTTGCATAAAATAATTAGTTTACCCTCAATAGTTATAATTTTTTTTTTTGTCTCATTTCGATATTTTGCTCACGACTAATTGTCATGAATGTCAAATTTGACATCGTTATAGTTGAATGACTTTTTTAAGATTGAATACGTTTGTCATGATTGTCAAATTTGACATCGTATTATTTTAACGACGTTTATGATCGGATACTTTCATAAAATTTTATATTGTTTAAAAGTCTTGTGAGGTGCGTTCTGAATACCTGACTTGGCTACCTTTATATTGTTGAGGCGATAGTTACTTTTTTTCATTGTGTCTTTAATCTTGAGTTGTTATTACGGTGTTATTTTATTTATATTGATGTTAGCTGGCGGGTGGTGCAGAAATGCAAACGCCGTACTAGATTTTTGTGTAGTTATATTATTAGTGTTCTTGTTTTAGATCAGTATTTTTCCTTTTTTAATTTGTTGTTATTATTATATTTGTGTTATTTATATTATTTTATATTTATGACAAATTTCGATAATGAGTCTTTTTTCTCTGCCAACGAATCTGCTGCCACTTCTGATGATGATAGTTTTTGTTCCATTACAGACACCCTTGGCGATCTTTTGCGTCTAAGTTTTAACCAAAATCCTGACCGGCTGTTTAACGTTTGTCACATCAATGCCCAGAGTGTTCCAAGCCACTTCAATGAAATATATGAAACTTTTTCGAACAACAACGTCCATGCCATCCTGATTTCTGAGACCTGGCTAAAGCCTGAACTTCTATCCACCACCTACTCTCTCCCAGGGTTTGTTCTTCTTCGGAATGATCGGATCGGTAAGAGAGGGGGTGGTGTAGCAATTTACCTTCGTGCCGATTTTCCTTTTAAAATTCTCGCTTCTTCTCCTTCTAATAGTTCGGCCGAGTTTCTTTTTCTTGAGGTTTGTGTTAAAGGGGCTAAAGCCGTTATTGGAGTTGTGTATTGTCCCCCTTCCCTTGATTACTTCATCGAATTCGAATCGGTCCTGGAATCTTTGGGTTCGGAGTATGCACATCACATTGTCATGGGGGATTTCAACACCAACCTCCTTGCCCACAACTCCTCCCGATCCTGTAAACTCCTACACCTGGTTGAGTCAGCCAGTTTGCATGTTTTGCCACTTCAACCTACTCATCATAACACAATCGGTGATGATACCTGGCTCGACCTAATCCTCATCTCTAATCCTTCCCTAGTCTCCTCTCATGGTCAACATGTCGCTCCTGGCTTCTCCCATCATGACCTTATTTTCCTGTCTTACATCCTTAAACCTCCTAAATCCAAGCCTACATTCCAGTACAGGCGTGCCTTTGCGCGTATGAACATTGATAAGCTTACACAGGACGCATCTAACATCGACTGGACACCGCTGGAGGAGGCCACTTCAGTTGATGACAAAGTTAGCCTTTTTAATTCAGCTGTAGTCAAGTTGTATGATGTCCATGCTCCCATCAGGAAAATTAAGATGAAGCGCCCGCCTGCGCCTTGGATGAATCGGGGAGTTCGGATGGCAATGCGACGAAGGGACCGCGCGTTTCGGAAGTTTAAGAAGGATCGTTCGGAGGATAACTGGACCCTCTTCAAAGCTGCTCGCAATCGTTGTAACCAGATGATACGCAACGCTAAACGCCGTCACATTCTAGATAATATCACTTCCTCTTCTCCTGCCGATATTTGGAAGTTCCTTCGAACTCTAGGTATCGGTAGATCGCGGCATTCAGACCCTCCTACTGCATTTGGTTTAGACGATCTAAATCGCCATTTCGCCACTGTTCCCACTCTTGATAGTCTAACCAAATGTCAAACCACTGACTACCTTGATGGTCTGACGCGACCCAATATTGCTCCCTTTGCCTTCATGCCAGTCGATCCGGGTGAGATCAAAAAGATTATCCTCTCCATTAAATCGAAAGCCGTGGGCTGTGATAACATTAGTCGCCACATGATCGTGGTGATTCTTGACCAGCTCCTTCCTGCAATCTCCCATATCGTCAACTTTTCCCTTTTCTCCGGTGATTTCCCTTCGCTGTGGCGGAAAGCCCATGTTCGACCACTATCTAAAATTTCTAATCCCACCCTTCCCAGTCACTTTCGACCAATCACCATCCTACCCTTTTTATCCAAAGTCCTCGAGGCCTGTGTCCATAAACAATTTTCCCACTTCATTCACCGTAACTCCCTCATTAGTCCATTCCAATCCGGTTTCAGGCCTGGCCACAGTACCGTCACAGCTCTCCTCAAAGTGACTGACGATTTAAGGCGGGGAATGGAAGACAGTAAAGTTTCCATTCTAGTACTGATTGATTTTTCCAATGCCTTCAACACCGTCAGTCATGAAGTCCTTTTATCCATCCTCTCCTATCGAATGGTCTCTCCCGAGGTTTTGGATTGGTTTTCTTCCTATCTTCGGGGGCGTCAGCAGTCAGTTCTTGTGGGAAACTCCACTTCCTGCTGGTGTGTTCTTGATGCTGGCGTCCCTCAAGGCGGTATCTTATCTCCACTTCTATTCTCTATTTTTATAGATCTTATCACTACCGAACTTCAGTGTGCGTATCATCTTTACGCTGATGACTTGCAGCTTTACAGTCAGGCGAGTGTTGACAACTTGTCCGATGCGATTGAGGAGCTAAACCGGAATTTAACAACGGTGAAAAATTGGTCAGATCGTTTCGGGGTAGCGGTTAACCCAACCAAGTGCCAGGCTATTATTGTAGGGAGCGCCCATAGCCTGCGAAGGCTTAATAGCTTAGCGGTACCACCGGTTACCTTTGATGGCACAGTCATCCCGTTTAGCTCCGACGTCAAGGATTTGGGCTTGTATGTTGACACTTGCCTGAGCTGGCGTAAGCAGGTCGCGACTGTGAGCAAAAAAGTCACCGGGACGTTGCGGTCGCTTTATAGGTTGAAAAATGTTCTCCCATCACACATTAAGGCTATGCTGGTTCAGTCGCTTATCTTCCCCATACTTGATTATGGCGATGTGTGTTACTATGACCTGAATGCAGATCTTCTCAATAAATTAGACCGACTTCTTAATAACTGCATTCGATTCGTATTCAATCTCCGTAAGTATGATCATGTGTCCGCACATCGATTACTCTTAAAATGGTTTCCCATCAGACAGCGCAGAGCGTTAAGGGCTTTGACAACCTTATTTTCTCTCCTTGAAAAACCTAGTTCTCCTTCTTACCTGACTTCTCACTTTCAATATTTATGCTCTGCGCACACCAAGAATCTTCGTTCCTCTAATAATCGTATTCTGCGATGTCCTTCCCACCGCTCTGGTTTTCTCAAATCTTCTTTTCTAGTCCAGGCGGTTTTCTTATGGAATGAACTCCCTCAGAATATCAGGATGGCCACCAGTCGGTTCACTTTTAAGGTAAAAGTTCGCGAACACTTACGTAAGAAGTTGGCAGACTCGTCTCACAATTAGTTTGTCGTACTTCACCACCTATTTATTTTTTATCTCTCTCTACCCTTTATATTTTGTTTGTATGTATGTATATATGTATTTATTTTTATATTTTTTTATCGAAATTTTTCTGTATTTTCTGCACCTACTACGTTTTGTCTCTGCATCACCCTAAGGTAGACTGGTAGAAAATGCCCTAGGCATTAAGTCCGCCTTTGTACAGTGTATTTTTTACATGTGCATAAAGTTTAAATAAATAAATAAATAAATAAACACCACGCTGCTAACGGAGCGAAACGCGGGTAAAAAAAAAAACCACGCGGACGATGCGGACAGAAACTAGCTAATTAATAGAATTAATGTCAATTAGGTGGTGTTATTTTAAGTCAAGTGAACAGCTATTTTGGGGTGAATAAAAAGAAATCGCTCAGCCACACCAAGCCAATATAAAAAGATAGATAGACCCAAATAATTCCGAATATACCACCCCGTGTAAACCTGCCTAGTTTTAAATATACATTGTGTATACTACCTAATACCTCTCCGGTTTCCCGCTGGGTATTTTCCCCATCCGTACCCACTTGTATTTCAGTTTCAACTTGTACAAATAATAGATATATTTTAGGAGATCAAAGATACACGTAAATTGCGATCGTATCCCTATGTTTGCCGGCTTTTAGCTTCGATTTTGGTTGTTGCTTCAGTTTTGGATTGCAACGCCATTTTGCATTCAGATGGTCTAGAACGAGCGCGTGGAGTAACGTAAATTTGATCAGTTTCTGAATTGGAAATTCAGGTATCGCACATAGGTAATTTTTATCTTTGTTATATTCATACTTTATTTTATTACTAGTCTAGCGACCCGTCCCGCCTTTCTTTTGATGAAAACGTGACAGTCTTCGACAGCGGTGCGAGCCGGACTGAGGCGCGCGGTGTGTGGAGGCGAGGTGCGGGATGCTGTCCGCGCGCTCCACACAAGGAAGGCGCGAGTACCTACGCGTGCCTATGCGTCGCTCTATGAATGGCGCGAAATTCTTCCTACAATTTATTTTTTTTTGTTCTGTAGTTTCTGCCTACCCCCATGGAAAAAAGGCGTAAGTTTATGTATGTATGTATGTATGTTTTCAAAAATTTGTGTTACACCTAATTTCGACTGATCCATAAAAAAAAACAAAGATTTCCAATTATCCTTTTATATCCGTCGCATAGTTCCAGAGATAAGCGCGTTTAAACAAACTTACTACCAATTTTTCTTTTTACTATTGTATAGATAGAGTATACCTATTTTAAAGATGGCGACAATTGAGCGAAACATATGTGTCCTATAAAGAACCTATTGTGGTCTTGTAAGAGTAATATATTGGAGTCTAGTCATAAATATGGCAAAAGCGGTTGGTAACCCGTAAATCTGTACAATGTGCAACTCCAGACGTCACTTGCACACTGGGTAACATAATATCGCTCAGTCACTGCGCGTGATGTGCTCAACCAGAACCATCGTATTCTTGAAATCTTTACAAAAGATTTATATTAGAATCAGTTTACAGGTCGTTCAAGGAAGTTATTGCATCATTTAGAAGAATATAGAGTTACAACTACATAACATTACGCCTGTAATCCAAAGGGTTAGGCAGATGTGTACCCATTAGTAAACCCACATTTAGCTATTTATGATAAGTCCCATGTAATTGGAGGCGAGCCTATTGCCATCAAGCACAAATCCAGACTCTGAATCTGCCACTGAGAAATTCCTGATAAAAAAAGCCTATTATCACTTTGCTCGATTTGAGAATCGAGCCCAAGACCTCATGCGCAGCAGTCGCGCCTTGCAACCGCCAAAACAATACCCATTTAATTTAAACAAATTTTGAAGTAGGCCCTTCGGGATAACCCCCAGTTAAAAAGTAATTAATTTAACTAATTATCAAGACAATTAACTCAAAACACGTAATGTCTAGCTATTATGTGTAATCGTTATTTAATCACATTGTCTGTAATACTCATATAGAGATAAGCTAACGCTCCTGCTTGATTTTACCCTGTCGTACTTAACACCGTACTAACTTAACTATACTGATATTATTACGCCAAATTATATGATTTAGTATTAGCTATGGCGCACGCCAATTACCAACTGGGCATAAATCCAGATTCTAGACGTCTACTCTTTTAAACTAACTCTTTTGAACGAGTCTAACTCTTTTAAAACCAGTTTAATAAAATATATAAACACCTTGGCAGTAAGTTCTGTTTTATTTAGACCACCTTGCTAACTGGTTTGCATATTATCATGTAGCTGAACCCTAAAAAAACAGCCATTCCATACAAAAGTGCAACATCTACACGGTCAAAATGTATGGAATAGTCGTTAAAAAAATTGTGAAATATTAACGGGGCCCCAGATTTGACGCGAAGCTTCAAGAACCCCTTCAAGAACATACTCCCGGTTAGACTCATGTACTGTATAGTAAAAGCTCCAGTATAGAACACACTACAGTTGAAAATAAAAATATGTAAATGTAGAATTATCAAATTATAATACAGACAGCCACAGTTTGCTTATTACAACATAAACAATGTTTAAGGTACCCAATTTTTCAATAGTCAGCTCTATAATAAGGGATAATTTTATTAAATTATTATAGAAGATAGAACACGCAGAGGATTTCTATTGTAAACACCTGTTTAAATTAATTTCACCTAGTAGCTAGACCAAATATACTCAAGTGCTTTGGGTCCAAATAACCTTCAAGAATTCTTTTTTTAAATAAAATTGAGTTTCAACGAGACTGTTTGATAAAAAATTCAATGTGAATCTTCGATGCCCTTTTAACTGTTAAAATAAAATAACTCTTCGTGGCTAGTCAGATTTTTTTTTAAAGGATTAAGTTTTTATCCATTGACAACCAAATAATCACGGCGATCACTAAAATAAAGAAATAAAAAAGGAATATTTAAATAAATACTTAGCCGTTAATCCCCAGTATCAGATGGAATAACAGCTCACCTCAAGCTCTGTAATTTTGTTTTTTTTTGTGCACGACATAAATCGTCTTAGACTACCTCCGGACTCTTACTAGCTAAAACCACCGCAGAGTTCCACCTCTACCTATGGCCGGGGTGCGTACCGCTCCCACAAACCTTTTTACCTAGACTATTATTTGCCACTGCAATGCAAAGGCCTCCCTCGAGTCCTCTCAGGTATTTTTTTCTCGCGTCACCTTAAACCAGCCCTCGCGATGCGCGTCGTGAGTTCAATTCCCGCCCAGGACAAACTTTGTGTGATGGGCATGATTGTTAGTTCTGTGTCTGGGTGTGATTTATCTATAATATGTATGTATTTATAAATTATATAAGTAGAGCTTGTGTTATGGTAACCAGACAACTGATATACACAGTTGTCTGGTTACCATAACACAAGCTCTGCTTAGCTTGGGATCAGATAGCCGTGTGTGAGTTGTCCCAAGATATTTATTTATTTATTTATATGACACGCCATGAAATAATTCTATTATGTACTTGGAATTGATTTGGAAACAATACTGCACTTACACATAACTCTGAAGAATAAGTACCTACAAACCTTACTTCAAAATGTTTTCCAAAGTCATCAAGTTGCAACTGCAAACGCTCGTTCCAGCTGATTACAGTGATTATACACACTCACAGTTACACCCAATAATAATAAAGCCGTAATTGGCAAAGTTAGTTTAGCTGTTGCCGCTGTGCAGTGCAGGAAATTCTAACTATATGTAGGGAATAACACTAACCTCTTAGTCCGGCTGACTGGTGTAGGAAAATTAATACAAGTTATGATTAAATTCTAATAGGTTATTTAGGTTCTGTTTACGACGCTAGGAAACCTGTCGGTAACTTTAAGTTACATGAAGAAGTTAACGAGAACCGAAAGTTAAGCTCAGCGAAGCTATTACAGCGAAAAAATATAAAAAAGTTTTCTCTCGTATTTTGAATTATGTTTAGAAAACTCGTTTTTCGTTATTTTAGAGAAAATTGTGTCGGTATAATCTTTTGGATAGAAAAATACAATGACGTTCATAAACTTTTAGTAAGGTAGGAAGTTTAGTTCATTACTTTGGCACCTTCTTATCTAAAGACGAAAAGAAAATGAGAAAAAAATTGAAGAAAAATAAAGAAAATCAAATTTCATATCAAGTAGCGGGTACATTTGATTTAGGCATACTGTCCCGTTGAGCTCGTGGTCGAAAGCGCAACTGTTGAGTGTAAAGTCCCATGTAAGCCTATTGCCATCAACTGGGCACAAATTCAGACTCCGAAGCTGCTACTTAGTAATTTATGATGGAAAAACCCAATAACACTTTGCCCGACCTAGGAGTCGAACCCAAGACTTAAAAAACTACAAAATAAAAAAAATAACTTTAGCTTGAAAGTCGGCGGCTTTGGTTTTGTTTCTTGTTATGTAGGTATTGCCACCGACTTCCAAGCTAAAGTTATTTTTTTTAATTTGTAGTTTTTGAAGGCGGTCATATTTTTTTGTAAAAAACCTTTTTATTTTTCACTTTTTACTGTTTGTGTGTTAATGTTTGAAATCCTTACATAAAGCCCTTTCAAACAATACCTCACACGATATATTAAATTTTGGAAAGTGGTAGGAGGGGGGTTGACGTACCCCCTCCCCAATCCTTCAGTCAGTCATCGACTACACGTATAAACAAAGCAATTTGTCTTGTTACGGCGGTTCTGCTGTGATTTTATAAGGAGTTCCGTTCCATATCTCCAAAGTTCATCATCAGATCATGACAATATTCCTATGGGACCTATTCGGAACTATACTCTTTCAAACAAAAAAAGAATCATCCAAATCGATTCATAATTGGCGGAGTAATCGTAGAACAAACACACAAAAAAAAAAAAAAAAAAAAAAAACATACGCGTCGAATTGAGAACCTCCTCCTTTTTGAAGTCGGTTGAAAACTAAGCAGTCGCGCGAGCAGTGCGACTACTAGGCCAGCGATGCAGTCAGCATGCACCTTAAAATATTTTAGTAAAATAATAAAATTTAGAGTTATTATTATGTATTAACAGTGAATCCACCATTGTGTTAAAGTTGTAATTATTTATTTTCTCTTCATTAAATTATTGTCGAAAACGTCACTGGCAGGCTGTTGTTTAAAATTTCATTTGCTGTAATTAAACGCCTCGTAGTAATTTTGTCACTAACAATAGATTTTAAATGAATGTTGCTGGTTAAGTTTTTTGTAATTAGTTTTGTGGGTTGTCTATTGTAGATTTAAGTTCAGTCTGGGTGAATTTATTTGAGGTATTAAACACCTACATACTGATAGAAAGATGATGAAAAGACCAAGAAGAAGAAGAAGTGCGCCAGAAGTGCGAGTCGGATTAGCACACGAAGGGTACCATCGTATTTTTGTTTTTCACATTTTAGTAAAAAAAAGATTCGTTTCTCAAAGTACCTTGTTTTTTTTTAATTTATTTCATTTTTATTATTTGTTATAACAGCAGCAAATAGGTACACACTCGTTGTTTGTGAAAATTTCAACTGTCTATTACAGTTCATGAGAAAAAGTCCGCTGTCAGACAAACGGACGGACAGCAGAGGTTTAGTAACATTATCCTTCGACAACGGAACAATATAAAATAACGAAGCGTACCACATTTGCTTGCACAAAGTCGCAGGCATAGGCTTGTTCGAAATATTGTTTGAAGTAGGCATATTATTTGAAACTTTAAATAATATGCCTATTACAAACAAAACAGGAATAACTTAAAAACATATTTACAACAGGCACAGTTACACGGCACAGGGTTATGAATACTCCTAATTTATTTTAAGTTGGGTCAGAAAAGCAACGAGGGTCGTAGAACTGTCACCGAAACGTCAAGGGAACGGAATCTGTGGCAATGTTTAGGAATTTGTGCGACGAAATTTTCTTACTTCCATTAATTAAACAAGAACAGATCGGCTAGATAAAGGACTATAAATCTAAATGATGAATAGGTAGGCTCACTCCGTGGATCGGAATTGTAAATTGCTTATTTGTGCGAGATACCTTACCTATTTGCGACCGGCGAAAAGCCTTAGTAAAATGTAAAGTCTATTTTTCTTTATATGTGTTATTTGGCAAACAAATATGGCGCAGGTAGTGAAATTTCGATTTTAAAATAATTAAATTACCTCATCGACTGAGTCGTTGGCCCAGTGGTCGCAAAGCGCGACTACTAAGCATGTCTTGGGTTCGATTCCCAGGTCGGGCAAAGTGTTATTGAGTTTTTTCATGAATTTCTCAGTAGCAGCCTCGGAGTCTGGATTTGTGCCCGGTTGATGGCAATATAATTTGTGAAATGTGGGTGTACTAATGGGTTCACCTCTGCCTAACCCTTCAGGGATTACAGACGTGATGTTGTTATGTTATGTAAATTAAATGGATAATTTGTCAGCTTTTGGCTTCACTTATGCCTAATACATGTTTTGATATTTCTCAGTAAATGTTTATTTATCATTTGAATCATGTAATTTGTGCCAAAATCAGTTATTGTTTGTTTTGTGTTTATTTCCTGGAGTTTAATAATTATGATCGAATATTATTGCCTAGATACCTACCTAGGCAATAATAAAATTCGATCATATCTCATTATTCCCCATTCGTACCTACGTATACACAATACAATAGTACAAAATAAATCGACTCGAATAGAATAAAACAATTTAATTTTAACGATACATTTTTATTGAAGTCATATCACAAAATTGATTAAATAAGGACCGCACGAGATTAAAATAATGTTGAAGACAGAAAACTTTGAACGAAAAAGTCTGCCAAGTCCGAAGATGTCCAATCTTGAAGTGAGATGTTAATCGTTGGTTCTCGGACCCTTACTCTATTGCTCGCACCAACAATTGACGTTAGCAAAGCTTCCGCAATGTCCTCCTTTGTATCCGCGCCTTTTGCACTCTTCGTTGCAGTTCGAGGTGTAGTTAACAGCGCCCCACACGCAGCTGCCGACAAGCACATCAGCTTGGACAGCATTCTGCGGAGACGACACGATCACCAGAAATGAGACGCACACCAACAGCAGCATTGAAGAGTAATTTTTCGACATTTTGAAGAACAAAGTTAATGACGTTGAGCGTTAGAAGGTACTAATGATGCTTCAACTAAGTGACGCGATCTTCAACTGATGTCGATGTCGTCGTACTCCGTATTTATATCGTTGGTCTAAGTAGGCTCGTTTAGTAATGGGTTTCCACGACGTGTATTAACCCTGCGGTGATAGCGCCCCGTAGGTATAGGAAGGAAAACGAGTGGTGGCGCGGATGTTACCCGTAAGATGGTGTCCTAATACCTACTATATTTGAGTACATGGGAATATCTGTTAAAAAAACTGTCCAACAAAATTATAAGTTATTATGTACCTTTTTTACACAAGTCTAATCGCAATTTCATCTCAGCGACAATGACAATAATGTTCCTATGTAACACAGAGACATGTTTGAGAGATTGAGACTGAGATTAGGGTAGCTCTTAAAAAATACTAGAATTATTACTAATCTAACCTAATGTAATTAACAAGCTTAATAATTAGAATACAATTGCTTAAGTAGCTATGGGATAGAATTTAACAAACAAAATCATTGGAAAAGGCGCCTACGTATGATAACTGGTAATTAGTAATCTGACTATCAATCACCCTATATAATTTAATGCGTTTAATAAGTAGTTCATGACTGTGTTATAATTATAATACATATTAATTGTTTAATCCGCCTGCAACTTTGTCAATGGTAATTTATTCAAATAAAATTCTATTAATTTCATATTATAAACAATTTTTACAAATGAATAAAATTGAAGTGTCTGTTTGTAATATCAATTGAACAGTTTTTTACGAAATAATTATAAATGTTTACACCGGGCTTACACGAAAATTCTTTTATTTTTACCTGCTTCATAACGACAACAAACAATATAGGTAATGAGGCTAGAGAAAGCTTTCAGGTATTTTGCTTAATGTGTCTTTATTTGCTAAAAGAATTAACTAACGGTAAAATATCTCCCGTAATGTTATGGCATTATATACTTAACGCAAATTCATTTCATATATTTTCTAAATGCCTCGTAACCGTTGGTCAACCAATGCTGGCTGTACTGACACACCTTACTACTCATATTTCTCAAGCCAGTACTTTCCTTTTAGGTAAAGTCTTACTACGGGAACGTCCATGTTAATACCCAGGTACCTACTCCAATTTCAAACGTCTCACATGCTACCTATCAAAATACTCGCTGCCCATGAATATAACATGATAAAGTTAGAGTCGAGTACAATAATACCGTGCAATCTGAAGCATTAGCTGATAATGCGACACCTCTATTCTGCGTTCCTCCGGTTAGGGTGCATTTTGTGTGAGTGATGTGCTTACCTACCAGTGTTAAGTTCAAAAATGAGAGTAAAACGCATGGTTCCGTTTTATCTTTTAAGGTCTGAACCCTAAAAATATTTTATATTTGTTAAGTAACTTACTACCAAGAATAAAGTTCGCAAATGAGAGTAAAACGAATTAATATTATATTATAATTATTATCCATTTGTCTTTTAAGGTCTGAACCCTAAATATTGTTTATTTATTTAACCTTTATGCAACAAATAGTACTTGAAGGCAGACTTAATGCCATCTGCATTCTCTAACAGTCAACCAAAGGTGGTGAAGAAATAACAAGGTAGGTTCAAGTATAAAAAAAACTTTGGTGTGTATGTCTCTTTAGTTCTTATAAACTATTCAATGGATTTTGTGCTCACCAGTGTTTAGAGAATTCATTTCCAAAGGTCTATGTGCAAAATGACTGAAATGTTCGATGTTTTGACAAGATGTCGCCATAATTATTATACAGTTGCACCGTGAAGCAAGGATGGGCCACTAGTATCAAATAAATACACTCACATAGAATACTGTAATTAAATTTTAATCATTCATTTTTACTTGAAGTCACATCACAGGATTGATTTAAATAAATTAATATAAACCGCACAATATTAAAATAGTATTGAAGACATGTGTTTAAAACCATGAACGAAGGAACATCCAAAGTCTGCCAATTCTGGTGATCTCCAATCTTGACGCGTCATGTTAATCGTTGATTATCTGACTCCTATCCTATTGCTCGCACCAACAATTGACGTTAGCAAAGCTTCCGCAATGGCCTCCTTTGTATCCGCGCCTTTTGCATTCAGCGTTGCAGTTCGAGTAGTAGTTTACAGCGCCCCAAACGCAGCTTCCGAGATGCACATCAGCTTGGACAGCGTTCTGCGGAGACGACACGATCACCAGAAATGAGACGCACACCAGCAGCAACATTGAAGTGTAATTTCTCGACATTTTGAAGAACAAAGTTTTTGACTTTGAGCGTTAATAGGTACTGATACTTCTGGGAGGATCTTCAACTGATTTCGATGTCGTCGAACTCCGTATTTATATCGTTGGGCACAGTAGGCTGGCTTAGTAACTGGTTTTTACGACCAGTATTAACCCTGCGGTGATGGAGCCCTGTAGGTAAGTATAGGAGGAAAAGTTTGACAGGAATTAAGAAAAATATAACAACACACTTGGAAACCGCTTAGGATAATATACTAAATAAAAATAATAAAACAATTAACAAAATGAAATATATACAAAATGTTAAATGAATACTGGTTCAAAGTAAATTATTATTCCCAAGTTTTACGTGCCTGATTTAGGTAATCCCGTGTTTCAAGCAAGAAGAGCTAAATTGTCTCAACAAAATAAAAATAATTAAAATATATATACATGAATAATCTGTAAGACTTGTTATAAAGTAAAAATGCAAATGTGTAATAAAGTGACACTAGACAAATTAAAATAACCTGAGTAGTTGAAATATGACCGAATGACCGAGTTCTTCTGAATTGCTTGCTGTGCACATTCGATTAGGTACAAAATACAAGACTGCGGATCAGCGGAATCGTAAATTAGGTCAAAGTCAATATAGCGTAATATATCTTCTTTTAACATAATTAATATTTAAAAAAAAAACCGTTCCTAGGCGCCTCCATTATCAATAGAGTTTGTATACCTCATTTCAGCCAATAGTTTAGTGGGACAGTCAGCTGCGTTTGTCATTTATGATTGTTTGACTTTTTGAAGTGCAAGGAAGTAGCGCATTTTGGACCTCAGCCTTCTTTGTGCATTTTGTAATGGAGTAAAGCTGATAACCGCAGTGGTCACAGGTAAAGGTGGACTCCCTACATGACTTGGCCGAATGTCCGTACAGGTGACACTTATAGCACCGTGTGACTCTGTCTTAACAAATTAAATATATGCATTTACATAACAAAATCCACACCATAAAGGTAAGTAATTGGTAGGTACCCATGCCTAAAATTAAGCATCTCTAGTAATCTCTACATATTAGAAAACAAAGTCCCTTCCCGCCGTCTGCACGCTTAGATGTTATAAACTGCGCAATGGATTATTAATGCGGTTTTCATCAATAGATAGAGTGATTCAAACAAAAGGCAGGTTTATACGTAAAGTTGGTATATACATTGCACTCATGCGGTGGTTGAGACTGGTTGCTAGTAATTTATAACTTTAACAATAATGTAATATAAAGTAACATTTAAGGTAGCTCTTGTTAAGCGGCTGGATCAATTGCTTGATTCAGAAAGCAGTACTTCTGGACACGACCCGCATTGTTACGAGATTTCTCTCTCTGGAGCCTTGACCACCGGTAGCTTGGACCCTGTTTCTGTTACCGGTGGGCTACTGTATTTTATATTTTTATTTTCAATGTGTATTTAATTAATTAAGGAGGTTATTTTATTTAACAATTAATTAGGATTTACTTGAAAAAATATTTTTATATAAAGTTTGTTTGTTAGATAAACAGTATCATTTAATACTATTTATTTAACGTAATATCATCCTTTGTTTTGTGAGCTCTTGACACTATCGCAGCGCCTAACCATTACTGTAGTTATGAAGTCCCCTCTTAAGATTTATAAATTATTTTGAAAAGGATGACAAATATAACCCTCCCGACCACTGCATGGTTAAACTATTTAAATATCGGGTAAATCCGTGTAGCAGAATCTAAGTTGCAGTCTAATTGTAGAATCTGCATCATTACAAAACGGCCAGCCGCTTTAAAAAACACAGATATACCTACGAACGTTGATTAGCCAATCAAAAACAGAGAGACATAGGGGGTCGGATTTATTTCCCTGGACGGTCGCATACCCTACACACGTCAACCGGGCTGTTCTTCACAATATATCTTTGGTGGTTATTCGTCATTATAATTTCGTCCCCAAAGAGGGCACCAAATGTTAAACGGACCTCAAAAGGTCTGTCTATATCCGGCCTATGCTATGCAGGGCTCGGAAAAAGAGTCCATGAAGCTCCTTGCCCTGCCATACCTCCTTACTATCATTAGGTAATTTCAATTAGTATAGGTAGCAGTCTGTTGAGACCTCATATTATTATCTGCTTTATATTTTTTTTTACAACTTATTTTGCATTTTTAAATAATTCTTAAGTAGGTATAAACTTACATCGTATTCCATGAGTACGGTGCGTTTAGTCAACATTTTTAACTTAACTCGACGCGTACCGTTTAGTGAACGTATAAAAAGCGTCGCTAAAGTCCGCCTAAACTTTAACTGGCCATTTTTGAGTTTTGTAAACCGACTAGCCATTTTATAAAGCGGCGGACTCTACAATCCGACTACGGCATGATGTTATCAACTCTTCTGTTTGTTTTTCCCTTATCCGTTTCTGCGTGGCATTGCAACGCACTGCACGCACTGCACCTGCACGAGGTACTCGCTAGTAAAAATATTAATAAAAGTTGTATGAGCGACTTTAACTTGACCGCGGTTGACATTTAAGTCATTATAGCTCAAGTTGGATTTGTTTTTTCCTCATTTAAGAAGTCTCGGTAGATTACATATTATATTCAAAATAGTGTAACTGTTTTATTGTAGATAATGTTAAAAAAAAAAATGATTAAAATAGATTTTTAGTAACAGCAGTAGCTGAATCTGGTCAGTCAACAGTTGATCTTGGATCTTTTTAAGTGGGCTACCCCTGGTCAAAATCAAAGTCAAAACATTAATTTCGATTAAACCATTTTTGAATTGTCAAGGTGTCGGTCAGTTAGTTACGATCCTTAAGTACTATATTACTTATACTAAATACTACTTACTTATATTATACATCTCGTCATACAAGCTCGCCGGTTACCATTATTATATTGCCATCAACCGGGCACAAAACCATACTCCGAGGCTGCTACTGAGAAATTTCTGATGAATAAACCCAATAACACTTTGCCCGACCTGGGAATCGAACCCAAGACTTCATTAACAGCGTTCGCGCTTTGTGACTACTAGACCAACGAGCCAATTAGGTAGGTACTCCCTTTGTCATTAGAACCTTATTCTTCTTATCTCACCTCATCATACTCATTAAGTACTAATTAACTTTCATTGCGACGGTTTCATAATGAGGTCTAATGTTTTATGTCTTAATCGCAATGATACTTTGCCCAATCTGGGAATCTTTAATACATAATTGCGACGGTTTACTAATGAGTGGTCTAATGTTTCATGTCTCAATCGTAATAATGCTTTGCCCGACCTGGGTATCGATCCCAGCGCCTACGACTATTGTTGGCTCTCATGGTGGTACAATTTTCTCTATTATTTTACTTAGGGCTAATTTGTCAATCGCCGATAGATATGGCGGTTTGACAGCTTTTGTAGGTATAGAAAATGTGTCGAACTGTCATTTTTATTCTTTGGAAAAAAGTTATCTGACTATTGAAGAAAGACTGCCTCGTTGGTCTAGTGGTCGCAAACGCGACTGCTGTGCATGAGGTCTTGGGTTCGATTCCCAGGTCGGGCAAAGTGTTATTGGGTTTTTCCATCAGGAATTTCTCAGTAGCAGCCTCGGAGTCTGGATTTGTGCCCGGTTGATGGCAATAGGCTCGCCCCCTATTACATGGGACTAAAACATAACTGGCGAAATGTGGGTGTACTAATGTACACCTCTGCCTAACCCTTCGGGGATTACAGGCGTGATGTTATGTAATGTGAAGAAAGTCCTTAGAAGCCTTCTAACTAGATTCTACTCAACAGTACATGGAACCAGTGAAAGGCCAATGAACTGAGTCGCAAACTGGCCAGGTAAGTACTAGACGCGAGTGTTTTTAAATTTATTTTCCTCATATTATGCGCTGTGCGTCTGTTTTTCCTCGTTGCAATAAAGTACAGGTAACATTATTCCAATAAGGAAAAACAATGAAAGTATTCAAATCGACTAACAGTTAATTCCATAATAACTATTACCCGAGGGCTGGCTACTTCAAAAATAATCAAAAGAACTTTTAAATAATCTAACATAAGTATCTATAGGTAGTACAAAGATCAATTTTCCCGTGTGCCCAATTTTATCTAAATCTGTTAAGTCGTTAAGGCGTTACTGATTAACAAACATCCTTCTAAGACAAACGCACTAACATAATATAGACTTTTACGTTTTTCATCTAAGTGAAAAGAAAATACTTGTTTGTGTTAATGTTGATGAATGAAAATATGTTGTTAATCTACGTAGGTAGGTATTAAGGTAAAGCTGAAGAGTTTGTTTGGACGCGCTAATCTCAGGAACTAGGTAGGTACGGGTCAGATTTGAACCCTTTTGCGTTATATAACCCGTTTATCGAAGAACGTAGACTATATAACATCACGCTTCGACACTCGACAGCGGAGCAGTAGGTAACCAAAAATGTACGTAAAACCTAACGCTTTAAAAATTGAGCTATAGGTATATAGCTAATCTGGTGGTGGAGACTTCCAAACTGCTACCTACCCAAGTATTCTAATTTTAAACGTCTCACATGCTATCAAAATACCCGCATCCCATGAATATAACATATTAAAGTTAGAGTCGAGCTCAGAGATGTAACTTATCTAAGATACAAGTATCTGAAATACAGATACAAGATACAAAATACGTATCTTGTGTCTGTATTTCAGATACTTTTTTGAAATTTATTTTGTATCTTGTATTTAAATATCTGTTGTTTGGTATCTTAGTATTTTGTAGATACTATGTTTGCTAAAATACTTTTAGTAATTGGTGATTCTATTGTGACATCTTAGGTGACATTAATTTTAAATATTAATGTTGTCGTAGATAAAACTAAACGCGCTATTGAATCTTTAGTCTTTTAGGGCCGAATTGATAGGTGGCGTGGCAATTCTTTCTTTCTACAAAATGTTATTGGCTACGTCCCTTGACTCGTGTCATTTTTTTTTTTTTTTTTTTTTTTTTTTTTTTTTTTTTTTAATTATTCCGCATAATAGTCTGTGTTTGAGACAGACAGACGCGTAAACGTTCGGTCGGTTGGTCGAAGCTGTGAGAAAATTGAGTCTTTTCTTGAGCCTAGACTTTTTCATAACACCATCTAAAAAAAAACAACACAATATTTTGACGGCACAACGTACTTATATGTTATTGAACAGTACACAGTAATAGTTTAATACTTGACATTGGCAGAATAACTGCACGGCTAAGAGCGGGATCGAAGCCATAATAAAAAAGTCTGTGTTACCCCGTTTTTTATGTGTGGATCAACGATATTGCTTTTGTAAAATTCGAGATTGCGACCATGGAAACGTAAGTTTTACTTGATTTTGCTAAGTATAATATTTGATTAGATTTTTTTATACAATACGTACAATGGCCCAATAAAGAGGAAGAGGCTAAGTGCGGAAACAGCCCAGCTAACCTAGATTTTATACACTTCACGAGTCGACGACAGGGACGACAGAAATGTGTATGTAACTCACGAACATACCGGGAAGAGGTTAGAACAACAACAAACAAATTATTAATGATATTTTAACGCATTTGTGTGTAATTCAGTTGTAGGTAATTAGTGATATCCACTTTATGTATCTTCTATACAATAAAAATGAATCGTTCTTTTTTTGCTGTATTTGTAGTTGTCTAGAGAAGGTTTAAAAGATTTTTTTTTCAAACTTGCACCCAGGCAAGGCCGGGCGGAATCACTAGTAAATGAGAGATATTTATAAGTTTGAGTCGAACAAATCGAAAGGAATGTTAGGTATTTGGTACTCTGCCCATTACTGCGTCACTGTCGTCCTAAAATTTCATATTTCTTTTCCTAATAAAGTTTGTTTGATTGTTTTCAGAGATAAAGAGAATAATTTGAATATACCACTAATTTTAAAGCATTGCTTTAAAGATATTAAACAAGTTGATGGAAGTGATGTAAATGTATCTGCAATATGCAATATATGTTCAAAAGTTATAAAGGGTAGTGTTACTTCTACTACAAATTTCCTGAAGCATTTAAAGGTAGGTTTTTTATAAAGATGCATTCATTTGTATAAGTAAAAGATAAGATAAATATTTCAATTACGGTTTACTTATTCCAAAACTTATTTTATGAGGAATTTGTCATGAGAATTAATGAATTCTTGTTTTTTTTTTTTAATATGTTCTAATCTCCTTTTTCATTTTATTACAGAGGAAAGGTCACTCAGATCTGTTGCAAGCTTATGAAAAACTTAAAAATTCAAACCTGAAGAAAAGAAAACATACTGAGAAAAGTAGCAGCGGTTCAGAATTAGCAGTAAAACATAAAAAATTGAAGCAGTCTACTCTTACTGATGTTGCAAGTGGTTCAAAATCTGTTAATTTAGACAAGTTGATTGTACAATTTATTGTTGAAACCATGTCACCAGTATCCATAGTGGAGTATAAGTCTTTTAAAGCTTTGATTGAAGGTGCACAGCAACTAACAAAGCCTCCAAACGTTATGTGTCGTCGTACAGCTAAAAATAAAATTTGTGATGAGTACAATGAATTTAAGAAAAAAATTAAAATAGAGTTGAACACTGTCGAGTTTGTGTGCAGTACGGCTGATATTTGGTCTTCCTCTAAAAGAAGTTATTTGGGGGTTACAGTCCATTGGATTGAAAGTGAGACTTTTGAAAGGAAAAGTGCTGCCATTGCTTGCAGAAGATTTAAAGGGGCTCACACATATGATAAAGTTGCAGAAATGATAGCTGATATACATTCAGACCATGACTTGAAACTATCAAAAATTGTTAAGACAGTTACAGATAACGGTTCAAATATGGTTAAGGCTTTTGATGTATTTGGAAAAACTAATTCAGAGTCAATTGAAAATAATGAACATGTTTCACATATTGATGAAGATATTGAAGAAACATCACTCGCAGAAGTCAATGATGAAGATGATGATTCATTGCTACTACTACAAGCTTTTCCAGATGTTTCAACTTCATCAGACTTAGAAAGTGATTGCCTACTGCCTGTACACGAACGATGCGCTACGCACACTTTGCATTTGATTGCCAGTACAGATTTTAAACAAGCAAGATTAAAAAATACTATTTATAAGAAACTGCATGATACGGCTTTAGCAAAGTGCCAAGCACTTTGGAACTTATGTTCCAGATCACCAAAAGCATGTGAAACATATTTAGAGATGACAGGAAAGTCACCAACTTCTCCATGCGCCACTCGATGGAACTCTTATTATAATTCCATACAAGATCTTTTAGCCGTACAGAACAGTCTTAGTGAAACCATGAAAATGTTAAAATTATCTCCGTTAAAGGAAAATGAAATTCACTTCTTAAGTGAATATGTGGACTGTTCAAAGCCAATAGCAGAAGCTATTCAAAGCCTGCAAGGGGAAAAAGACACTTATTATGGTTCTCTGTTACCCGAGCTAGTAAGAATTCAACATGTGATCAAATGTCTTAGGACGGAAAATCTAAAATACTGCGGCTCTCTGCTAGATGTGATTGAAGAAAACTTAAATAGACGTTTTAAAAAGTTTTTGCAGTTAGAGCCTGCAGCAAATGATGCAATATTGGCCTCAGTGTCACATCCATTCTTTAAAATGAGATGGGTACCTAAAGCGCAGAAAGAATATGTAAAAGAACTCATCCTGACTGAAACACGAAAAATTAATCGCACTGAAAAACAAAATTCAGAGGCTTTAAACAATATTGAAGGTGACATAAAAAAAAAGTCAAAAGATGAATCTTATTACATGTTTTTAGAGGATTCTGATTCCTCCGTTGCAAGTGCCGAAAACACAGGATCTACTGGCAGCACCGCTGACTTAGAAACATTGCAATACTTAAATAATAAAGACGCCAACATAAAGAGCTTAAATGCTTATCCTACAATAAAAAAAATATTTTTCAAATACAACACCTGTTTGCCAAGTTCTGCCCCTGTGGAGCGACTCTTCTCATTTGGGGGCATGATCATGAGGCCTCATCGAAGAAAAATGAGTGATAAACTGTTTGAAGAACTAGTTTTACTTAAGTCTCAATTAAAACCTTAAAAATATAATATTATGTTATGTCACGTTTGCGCAATCAACGCGATTTACATGTAAAAAAATAAACTTTCATTAAAAAATATGTTTTTTTTTTACAAAAGTATTTTATCTATAATAAGTATTCAAAAAATACGTATTTTATATCTAGTATTTCAGATACCATTACAGAAAGTTATTTGCATCTGGTATCTGAAATACTTAATTTAAAAGTATTTTGCATTTTGTATTCCAGATACTTTATTTAAGGTATCTTGTACATCACTGGTCGAGCTACAATGCCGTGAAATCTGTAGCATTAGCTGATAATGCGGCACCTCTATTCTGCGTTCCTTCGTCGACGCTTAAACGCTGGGCGTTCTGTGCGGGCGAGATAGTGCTGCACTCACTAATACTTCAGTAAGTCTAGTTTAGGTACCGGCTGCCAGCGAAGCTTCGCTCTGCACGTATCTGTGGTTCGCACTTGGCGAGGTAGGTAATGAAGCTGTGTCGGAACAGCTCACCGAATGAACAGTTTGTGTACAATGCTGCCTAACGGTTTTGTTGCTTTTTGTTTCTAGGTTGGTTTTGTGTGGGTTTTATAAAAATATTGTCACTCTTAGGCGATTACCACGGCACCGCGCACCGCCGCGGTAGGCGGTGAAGCGGATCTCATGTCGCATTGGCCTCTATGAAATTGGTCATTGCCTTTCACCTACCTACAGCGCCCGGCCGAGTGGTGGGGTGGTGTTCGTGTATTAATCGCAGCTTACACCGCCTACCGCGGCGTTGCGCGGTGCCGTGTTAATCGCCTTAGATACCTACTCCATCTACTTACATCTGTATTTTGTAGCATGTGAATGTTTTTTGTCCCTAATAAATAAATACAATAAAACAAACTACTACGTGGTTTAAAAACGCGGTGTGCATAGGCCCTTTAACTCCATAAGCCATACTATAATTTACAAGGTTTATAATTATAGGCTTTATTATAAGCCGTATGCTGCACTATGTTTTTAGAAATAAGCATTTTCCTTTTAAAAAGTTAAAACTTTCTCTTCTTTTTCAATTAATAGGTAGGTATTTGTCATCATCTGCCTAGCCTTTTCCCAGTAATGTTAGGGTCGGCTTTCAGTCCAACCAAATGCAGCTGAATACCAGTATTTTACATGGAGCGAATGCCTATCTGACCTCCACAACCCAGAAACTGGGTGATACGTTACCCCTTGGTAAGACTGGTTGTCAAATTTTCGGGCGTGTGAAGACCCGTAACCCGTATTTAGTTACAATCATTTTCTTTATCCTTGGTCCCTATGGCGTTTTTAATATCCTCCAATATGCAAGTGTACACTTAGGGCACTGATCTATGTGCCATGACATGTTCAAGAGCATCGTTCTTCCAAAATTCTTCCCAATATAATAAATGCGAAAATAACTGTCACTCCGTCTGTCTGTTACGCTTTTATGACAAAACCACTGAACCAATTTTGATGAAATTTGGTAGATAGTAAGATTGAACCCCAAGGCCATTTATACGGACGAAGTCGCGGTTAGACCTAGTCTAGGTATAAATAAAAAAAAAACAAACTTTCATTTTAACTTTCATTATATTTCAATATTTTTTTTAAACAAATCGAAATAAATGCTCAAAATAGACATAATTACACGTTCAAATTACTTTTTTTCAATACAACTAATACTATAACGATACATAATAATTTACACAATTTTTAAACACAAAAAATAACATGGTTCCTTTTAATTCAGGGACAAACCTTTACTGTTAAATAACATAATTACAATACGGCCGACGTATCTTGGCGGCCCTGAAGTTAGCCGATTGCTGCGCAGTAAACAATTTTGTTTCTATAAAATCCATTGCGCAGCCAAACAGCTATCTTCAGACCGCCAGGATACGTCGGCCGTACTATATGTGGGCTTTAGAGACATTTATAGATAACATAAAATAACTTATGAAATTCTGCAAGGGTATAGCCAGGATCTTTTGTTATCGGACCAGTACTTCCAAAGATTACCAAGTAAACAAACAACTTTAATCTCTTCAGATTATTAGCATAGATTTGGTTTTCCTATCTAAATAACAACGATAATAAAACATTCTCATTTACATCACAACTATGTATTAAGGTAATCGTATTGTAATGTGAATTTAATTGATTTGTAACAAATTAAGATTACAATAGTGGTAAGTCCGAAGTCGCGTGCCTCGGTAGCCTATTAAATACAAGTTTAGAATAACCCGCACTTAATTTATTTCATTAATTACTTTTCTCATTTGGTAACTCATCACAATTCCTTTCAATTTGACCCGTTGACTGCGCACTACACGCCCGGTGCGTTTCTACTAAAAAACTCGAGTGCGGCGCACACACAACCGTATGTGTTTTTCTACACGAACTGTGTACCTAGCCGCACTTCGGGCTTTGCATAGCGAATGTTCGCCCGCAGTCAACGGGCTAAAGGAGATTCATATTTCATTGCTTCATGTTTGAAAAATTCATCTGCTAGGACAACGCAAATAGCGCAATGAATACTGTCGAAATCTCAAATAGAAAAGGACTGTCATTGTCATGATGCTACGTAGTAAGGATACAGGTTCAATTGAGAATAGGTAGTATACTGGCTAGCGTAACACCAGTAAAAGTTTGTCTACACAAAACAAAAAACATACAAAATATTTTACCAAACAATTAATCAAGCCTTAATGCTTGGAAATCAAGAGGTAGGACATAGGTCTTATTACACTACCCAATCGGTAGGGCCATATTGATAGGGTTGCTAATGCGATAGCGAACACCCGATGGACCTAGCACTATTTACCACCCTACCTAAGAAATAGAGACCCTATTGGGTCGTGTTATAAGCGCTGAAAGCAGACCAGCCACTTTTTACTGCGGCTATGGATGATTTAGACACTTTTTCGACTATTCGACGCCTCATGCGGCGTCTGCATGCAAAATATCCGATCACCGCAGCTACTCGTTACTCTGTTTTAAACAATATTTTAGGTACTATCTGCAAAAGGAACTATTGAATTTTATTGTGAAATATAATAAATAATTAATTATATAAAAACCAGTAAGCGCCACTTAAAAAAGTATAATTAATATCTTAGTATTCCGTACCACAATAAAATTGATTACTTACAAAACATTAAATACTGTTAAATGATTGTCCTTGCCGGTCTACAAGCTCGCAAGCAAGCTTACTTAGCTATTAACTTAGTATAAAGGTGCCGTAATGGCTGTGTGCGCATAGCTTGAGCCTTCAATAATATAACATGATATTAAATACCAGAAAACGGATTCCAGAAAACGGATTCCAGAAACCGGATTCCAAAAACCGGATTCCGGAAAACGGATTACAAAAACCGGGTACTAGAACCCTTAGTAACATTTTTAAAGGCACGGAATACTATAAATGCTCCGGAACACAAAAATGCAATATTTAAACCTAATCTTAATGGCAAACTTGTCGGTTAAAAGATCATCTAATGTCAGACATAAGAAAAAGACGCAACCAATTATAGTAAATGAAAATTCGCTAAATATTTTCATACAAACTTTATATAAAAATCGAATTTGAATACTTTGCAACATTGGCTCAACATGTAGTTAAACAATCAATATCAAGGTGACAGTTAAATAGACAAAAATTAAAGAAAAATATTAAAAAGAAACAACCTATAAAAACAAAAAGTGCATAAAATTTTTCATAAGTTCAAAAAATATTTTTAAAAACAGATACACCAGACTTTGTAAAACACGTTACAGAGAAGATTAGTAAAACACTGGTTCTTATAACAAATTAACAAAATATAGGCTTTGAGATAAACTTAGTGACGTTCTGACCAGATTTGCTGCGACTGCCAAACTATTTCGATGTATCTACTCTAGTTACTCGTTTTTATTTTTGGACCGCACTAACGGTTTCAACTAGAGTTTCAATCTGTTGTTACAATACGCGGTACGAAAGATGAGACTTGACACACCACACAAATATTATTTTGTAATTGTTATGAATTTTAAAATATCCCTAACAAGCTATTATAATTAAACAAATTAAAAACACGACTGCAAAAATTGCACATATTTGTACTTTGTTTACTACTCAGTTTTTTTTTATAGAGATTTTCTAGACGATAAACATAGACACAACCACATTCATTAAAAAAAAAATTGAGGCTGGTATTAATTTACGTTTTCGTACATCCATACCTAATCAATTCTCATCTTTCATGGCGCGTATTATATTAATCTCTATTCGATTTAAAGATCCAGCCCATATACTACCTTATCTTTTGTTTACCAGAAACCTGAAAAAGGGTTATTGAACTCATTATTATGAACAATTTTTACCATGGGACCAACCCTGAAATCTGATAACTCGACATTTTGACAAAATGTAACAAAGCTGTGCGTTTACCATGCATGCGAGTACCTGCAATGTCCCATTTACAAGATTCTGGTAAAAAATAAGCTTGTATAGATTTAGATTTTACGACATATCGTCGCTTAAGTTCTATCACCACGTAAGTACTAATAGCATCTTACAGGAGTGTAAAAAAACTGCATAATTTTACATCCTCTTTGGACTAGTGGTCGCAAAGCGCGACTGCTGAACACGAGTTCGAGTTCTTGGATTCCATTTCCAAAGTGCATTTTGATGGTCTAATTAAAATAAATGAGTTGACATGACTCGAATACCTAAATTGACTTACGAGGAGTTAGAAATTAAACAACGATATTTAAATAATGCAAATTAAATCACTAAAACAAGCCAGCCCATGAAAGGCTGCTCAGGAACAAACATACATTGAACAATCCGGTATTAAAACTCCTTAAAATCTCAGTTTCAAACGAAGCACGAGTAAAAGATTTGCACTTGATATCCGATCTTCCATAAAAATTATGAACGCGCATTAAATTCGAATACTATTGGTCGTTACTAATTTCTGACCGTACGCGAATTAGGACGCAGTTACAAAATGACATACCCACTATATTAATTGATGTAATTGACGAATTCGCAACAAATTGACGGTATTTAATAGTTATTCGTGTTTGTAATTTACATAATTAGTGGCACTTTCGCCTTTATTGAATAAACTGGAACTACATTATTCTTTTTTTGAGCAGTCGTATGAAATGTAAATGAATAAAGTTTTTAATGACATGTAATAAAAAATACATATACAACGTGTAACTTAAAGGGTATATACATAACAAAAGCAAGGCTTCTTTGGATGATAACAAACGATATGGCAAAGGATTTTTAATCCTATCTCTACATGTTCGGAAATTATGAACAATAAAGAGCACCGCCTGCAGTAGGCTACTATGCGGTACTAGGCGCGCAGAATTACGGAAGAGATTTATCATATTAGGCAAGTAACGTGGAAAGTTTTTGACCTACGTAGTGCGGTTTGACACGTTTGTTATGATTTGAATTTAAGAAACATGAAACCGAAACCTTGGTATCAATTCTTAGAGTATTTTATATTGAGCTGGAACTCTTGCCATATTGTTAGTTATTATCCAAAGAAGCCTTACTGTATGTATGTATATACTCTTTCCGTTACACGTTGTATATGATTGCATATTTAAACATGGTTTAAGGGTCTTGGTAGGACAGACTTATAATGGATTCATTGAACTCAGTTCATCATTCTAGATCCATACGTGATGAAATATTCCGCCGGTTATTTACAACACCTACACGGTCAAGATGTATGGAAGAACTGATTTTTCTTTTTAATAACCGACGAAAAATATTAACGCTAGGTCTTGAATCCATGGCAAAAGTTAGTGCCGCGATGTCCCTTCCACCGTGTATACGAACCATATGATTTTAGCCCTTGTTATAATAATAATAATGATCAAACTTAATTATCGTTCGTACAACGTACAACATAATATGACTGCGTCCTAAATCTGTTACAATAAAAACAGCTTAAAATTACATTTTGTGCAATAATTTGATAATCGCCTAACTACCCAACTGCTCATGGCACGTCGCGAGATATTCTCATATTGTACTATAATGCTAAATATTTGCTCGTTGTCCAATCAATGACACCGTTAGGTACCTGATACCTATTCAAGTATTAGCACCTAGTATTCATATACATTATTTTAAGTACTAACAAATTCAATATTATACAAAATAATTATGCAACAGTAATAATACTTTAGCATAACGAACGTTTTTATAAACATTACTATAATTTCGGTAGGTAACTTAAAACTCTTAGGGTAAACGAGATTGTTTGGTAACTTTTTTCTAACTATGAATGTACGTTTTAAGGCAGAAAGCGCAAACTATTAATTGTACGCCATATTAACATTAAAATTTGTTCGTTACTAATTAACAATTAAACTTGGTCCTTTATTCGTGCAATTTTAATTATAATTGTGTAGCTGACACCATTAACCAAAGACAATACTCTAAAAGATAAAATCCGATTAGTTTTCAATTAAATGTGTAATTTGATTTTTAATTTCTTTCAAATTTATAAATAGTTACTCAATTGACTCGGCACAAAAGTGACGTCACAGCTGTTTTTTGGCATCCAAAATCTATGGGAGAATCGCGTTTTGACAGGTCATAAAAGTACGTTAATTGATTGGTGGTGTCATCTAGCCTATTACATCGATATCCAGGCTAAAAACATGTGTGCTATCTGAACACTTCAATTGTACGCCTTATACAAACATTCACATTCTCAAGTAAAAGTAAACATTTAACGTGTCATTCACAATTAGAAAACAAGTTTCTCACGACACTATCAAAGACGTATTCATAAAACACAGAGTGTTTCACTCTCCCACTTTTCATGTATAGACTTGAGATGTTCATACGCCCTTTTAGTGATATTTAAAGTTGGCTCTATTTCTAGAAGTCCACTTTCGCCTATTAAACTAAGGCCTGCGAGGCCTAGATATGTGTGCATGGGATCTGTGCATGTGTCGGGCCATTTCGAGAACCCGCCTACAACTGTATCTTGAGTTTCATAGACATATCTTCTGTTGCTACCATAATTGGAATATTGTAGCATATCTAGTATTTTAAGGGATGCCCCTACCCAGAAACTGTAGCACGTGTCTACAGGCTTATTAGGCCTGCCCTGAAAGCCGTCGACTTGTCTAAAGAGGAGCCATCGCTTCAAGCCTTCGATTTGTAGTTCTGATAGTTTGTCCAGTTGGTTTGTGAGGCTTAGCGTGGCTAGCGCGCAGAATGTTGTCCCTCCGTGGGATTCCAGTTCTGGACATTGTGCGATGCCGTAGTCGTAACCCTGTGAATAACATTTATTTTAGAGTTATTTTGTATCATCGGTACCGTAAAATATATTGGAACAGGGTAGCTGTAATGAATGGTAAAGTAACTAACCAGCAACCAATACAAATGTTTATATATTGTTTATATCTTTCTTTAAAAATTCTAAGGATATAGGTATCTTTAGAATTTGAATAAGAACACTGGGAATTTCTCCTATATCTTGCGTGACTTCACAAATATATAAATCCACAACCAGACCCGGACCAACTACCGTAGGCCGAACAAATATTTGATACGTGCTGGATTCTAACCCGTGACACGCAGCGTAGCAGCCAATCGTTTAGCCACTGCGCCAATTATGCTATAACGCTTTTAGCAAAACTTTTTAAAATTGTAATAACAGCGATTGTGAATGAGCAATGAGAGAGAGGCTGTTAGCTAACATTTCTAACTAAGCAGTAGATTAGCACCTTTCTCTGCAGAACTAAAAGAAGTAGTAATACTTACAATAGACTTGATGATATAATCAGTAGCTCTTTCAATATTGAACCCTGACCAATCGTTGAGTATATAACTGACGCACGCAGCACAATACACGAAGCGCATGTCAGACTCACAGCCTGACAGCGTTGCTGCGAAATTACCCTCCTCTGTTTGAAGTGCTTTTACACCTAGAAATAAAAGATATAATAATTATTTTTTTACCAAAAGAAAATCTTAGGCATGCTTGTGTCAGCCATGGTCATCTTTTAACCCCGAGTTAGTTTGCTAACACTGGCAAATTATGTATTATGTATTAACGTGATTTAGAAATTCACACTCATATATAAGAAGTGTTATTTTATTATCATTTTAAAATATTATTTTATTTTTATTTTCTATTTATTTATTTTAGTTATAACCAATGTTGCTGTGCCCTAACAGGATCCATAACTGTACGTTAGCTTTAAGCCTTGTGTAGAATCCATTAAATACATTATGGTATGCAAATAAATGTATGAGTATTTGTAATTTAAATGCATTTTTATGGCACTTATCGATTGAATAAAAATGTTATATTTTTTGCGTTATATTGGCACCTTGAGTTCAATTTGTGTTCAAAAATGGGTGTAATGCTCTATTGTGTCAGAAAGGCAATTTACACGCGTTATAAAACAAGAATGTATTATAAATCACGTACTCGGAATATATGATTTGTAATATGTAATAAATTCTGGTTTATCTATACGATAGTAAGTATGCCTTGTTTCTGATCGCTTAGTGTAGGAAAATCGCTTAAATAAATAAGTTTTTCAAATGAATTAACTACGATTCAGAAATTAACACAGAACCTCAGAAACCAAGAAACCAGGTATTAGTACCTATGTTACAACTTCTATTTAGTTCTACTAGGTCGAGTTTAGAAGGATTGACTTTTTGTAGGACGTGTGCGATGCACTATTGCCGTACGTCATTACGTTCCATTTCTCTCCGACAAAAATCCGTCACCGATGTCTGACGTGGGCCTTAAAACCATTGTGTTCGATTTTATTGTTTTTTGCTTTAAAGAAAGACGGTGTTCAAATCAAAATAGATAAAGTTGTAAGCCTAATTGATATGCTAGAATATTAAGTACTTTTTACTAAAAACGTACGAAAACTAACGTTTCGCTACTGCTATGTATGCGTGACTAATAAGTCACGCATGTTAGGTACAATATTTTGCCAAGTCACCGAGACGCAACTCCCATCTCTAAGAGACCACATAAGTACTATTATTATACGATAAGTATGTCCCCCACATGTGTAACCTTAGGGGAACATAGCGTCTGTCAAACACAGATAAAATCGACCTAAGGGAAGGCAACAATCCTTGCTATCAAATCGACGTAACTTACCTTCAACTAAAGCTTTCCTATTCAATCTGGAGAGGTCATCTCCTAATGCCAACAGGATACAAAGCCCTGTATACGTCATAGCGAGATGTCCGCAACGATAGTGGTTGTTCGGAGGATCCAATTCTATATTTATTGTCGAGGACCCTTGGAATCCACACATTGACATGTCGCCATCTGTAATGTGGTAAAGCTTTTATTAGTTTTTGTAAAATAATATTTATATTTTGGGGGCATATTATTTTATGCCAAAATTTTAGGAATTTAAGATTTATATGTATTTTCTTAAGTTTATCTTGGACATCACTGACATCGTTGAAGGAAAACATCGTGAGGAAACCTGGACTTATAATTAATATGAGTCTGAAATCGCCAATCCGCCTTGAGCAAGCGTGGTGATCAGTGCTTGTGCCTTCTCTGTATGAGAAGAGCCCTTTGCCCTTTGAAGTGGGACAGTAATAGACTGGTATTATTATTATACAGGGTATTTTTGTGTAAAAGATTTTATATGTAAACCGCATTTTACATGTGGTCGGTATTTAAAAACTCTTGGGTAGGTAATTTAAAAAATTTCATATTCGTAAACCAGAAGCGTAGGTAAATAATCCTACAAAAAAAACCGTCTGAGCCTCCTTCGTATTTTTAATAACAGGTATTAAATCAAGGTGACGCTTACGCGTACAAAATAAATACAACAGCTTCTTCTTAAGTTGCAGACAAGGTTGTTTATTGTATTTACATATCGATAAACCGTGCAATAAAAACGCTACTACTACAGTAAAAACATGTTCAGATAAAATAAACTAGATAACAACACTATTACATTGTATCCATCATGTATTAACAACGCCGCATAAGTGTAATTTTAGTACCTACTTATAAAATAATTTACACTGTATAAAATTATACTACGGAAATTGTATGAATCTTTGCCTTCAGATTAAGTGGGCTTAGTAAGTAACTGCGTTTTATTTCTTAATGGTTAAACAGGGCAATATAACGTATATTAATTATGAAGTTATATGCATAGATTTCGGGTGAGGCCTGAAAACGTACCTACTAGACAACAAGTTTGTGCGACTGTGAAAGGTAACTACTAATGCTAGCCTATTGACAATGACATAGGTCTGTACGTACTGCCAGGGTTGCGGATTTGTTTGAAAGAGTCACCGCGGCCCTGATAAGCAAAGAGCATTAAGAAGAACACGAATGGGTTTTAGTCGGAAGAAGCATAATAAGAAGAACTTGATGATTACCAATTCTTAAAAAAAGGTTTTTACTTAAGCTTACTTAATATTAGTAACTGCCTTCCTCATACTAATTAATAATAAACAATATTATACTTTGGTCGATACTAATCCGGATTTAGCAAAAGAGTCGCCAACACATCAAGATACTTTCCGTATAAGATTGAGTCGAGCTATCATTCCACTCGATGCTAAGGATTGACAGCTCTAATCAACCTCACTTCACCTAAATTCATCAAGGGAGAGTTACACAGAATAGCACTGCTGTCGTTTGCCTCATTTAAGTACC
Organism: Hoplodrina ambigua; assembly: GCA_949774945.1. Classification (NCBI taxonomy): domain Eukaryota; kingdom Metazoa; phylum Arthropoda; class Insecta; order Lepidoptera; family Noctuidae; genus Hoplodrina; species Hoplodrina ambigua. The sequence continues at coordinate 5,738,281 of OX458979.1, forward strand.
CCAAGAAAAAACATGGACTATTTTTTCATCCGCGACTTCATCTACTCTGTGATGATCGACAATTACGGACAAAGACGCAAGTAAAAGCTATTACTCTTTAAATTGGTATAAAAAACAGCTTCGATTAGCACTCATTTTTTATAGGCTTTCTGGTTTTATCTAAATGGAACGCAGTAGTACGTCTGCATGAAAAGCCGATTAAGTGAACAAAAAGCAGCTAAACTAGGTACCTACTTGTTGAAAAACATAACTGAGCAAGTGACCGACATGATTTGACCTCTGACGATTTTTTTGACGTTTTGTTTTGAGATAGGTTGGTATGTCAGTAGTCGACCTTGTACCTACTATCGACGAACATTTTATGCATATTAAAATGTGATAATCTTAATTTGATTTAATCTGCCTTATTTGTAGTTTAGAAAGCACTAAAAGGTCTGGAGTTGAAAGTAGTCGAATAATTTTATAATTAAATTCGTGAGTAAAAGCAAAAATACTGTTAAGAGCCCCGGAACATAAAAATGCAACGTTATACGTAACGTTCGTAAGGTTACAATTTCCCCTACGATGCTGAACGTTGCTGTACGTGTGTGACGTCACGACACCTAAATGCGAGACGTTGCAAGTCACTTTTTGCATTGCGGCGGGCAGCGTCGCCGATTTTGGCGGTGCGACACCGCTTTTATGTGTGTCGGCTTGACATTCGGCTTTGAACATACTTGAGAAATTGAGACCAAAGTCACAACAGAACATTTATTTCAATTAGACCATTTATTTACAGGTACTTTTGAATTGAGAATGGTTCGGTCCGTTAGAAAGTTGAAGCTAGTTGCTAATTCCAAAATGTAGATAGGACTTTATGAAGAACGAGCAAGAAACGGTTGGTTTGAAAAATTTGGGGTTCTCGTGATGTCTTACTGGTCGAGCTTACTCGAACAATATGTCAGTTCAGAATGAAGGGTTAGAGAGAGAAAAAATGACCGCGCATTTGACATTGGATTTAAAAATCTTGTTGACCTCGTGGAACGTGCGCGCAAACTGGTAATACCTATTCTATCGTAACGAAACGGGCTTTTACTGGGGGCAATGATATCAAGAGAGGTTTAAAAATTCAGTTTTTTAAATTTTGCCTTCAGCTTGCATATACCTGCATACTTTGACTGCCTCGTTGGTCTAATGGTCGCAAGCGCGACGGCTGTGCATGAGGTCTTGGGTTCGATTCCCAGGTCGGGCAAAGTGTTATAGGGTTTTTCCATCAGGAATTTCTCAGTAGCAGCCTCGGAGTCTGGATTTGTGCCCGGTTGATGGCAATAGGCTCGCCCCCTATTACGTGGGACTAAAAACATAACTGGCGAAATGTGGGTGTACTAATGGGTACACCTCTGCCTAACCCTTCGGGGATTTCAGGCGTGATGTTCTGTTATACATAATACCTCGTCGGTCGTTGGTTCTGAACTTCTGATTTGTATAGCCTCAATATAAGTTACACACAGGCACTTAATACAGCATTATTGCCAGACTTTATTTAAAACTAGCACTCTCCGCGCGACTTCGTTTGCGTGATTTTCCTTACGTGGATCCCTATATTTTCCCACTGTGATAACGTAACTTCCAGTTTGCTTCAGTTTGTTTCAGTTGATGAACAAACTTTGACTCTTTTTATAATATTACGTTAAGATATAGATTGAATATCGCACTATCCCGTTTTTTGTTGTTTTTCGATGATGCAGCGTGAATTTAAGAGATTTCATGCGCTGAGTTTTTTAATTTTATAAAAGAGAAAAAGGAATCTTATAAAGCTGGAAAAATACGAAATCATAAATAAAAGCATAATAAACTTCCTAGAAAAGTATTTTATTAAGCCCCGTTTTTATAGAATGTACCCCGATTTTTTTACTTGAAGGATTCAAAACCGGGATTTGCTCGAAATTAAAATCTGGCCCCGTAACTTAATGGCAGTTATAAAATTACATTTACGTTCATGCTCAGTGTTGAAAATGATAATATGCAAATAACTGGCATCACTTTGCATTGCATAGGTACCTTAGTCTTAATCTCATAATAGACTGGGTGTGTGCGAAGTAAATACCATGCTACATCAAATATTGAATCTTACAAAAAGGACCACTTGCGCCAAAAATTTAAATCGCAAGTACGTAATTAACTAACTCTGAGTTAAGAAATTGAACTTATCATTATAGAAGCCGTTCTCAAACTTTATTAAAATCGACTTCTAGTCTCATTATATTCAAACTACCTTTATCCCGTTTTAAGTTACGTCTTTTATTACCTACTGTTCCCCCGTGTGTCGTAGCGTGATGTTAAATAGCTAACAAGATTTTGAAAGCGACTTAAAAAAAAAATTGGTAGCTTAAATAACTTACGCTAGTTACAATGAGAAGCCTGCTTTTAAGCAGTTAATGTGCTCCGCCGTTCTCAAGTTCACATAACATAACATCACGCCTGTAATCCCCGAAGGGGTAGGCAGAGGTGTACCCATTAGTACACCCACATTTCGCCAGTTATGTTTTTAGTCCCATGTAATAGGGGGCGAGCCTATTGCCATCAACCGGGCACAAATCCAGACTCCGAGGCTGCTACTGAGAAATTCCTGATGGAAAAAACCAATAACACTTTGCCCGACCTGGGAATCGAACCCAAGACCTCATGCACAGCAGTCGCGCTTGCGACCACTAGACCAACGAAGCAGTCACCCTGTACCAAATTTCACTAAAATCGGTTCAGAAGTTTAGTCGTTACAGACAGACAGAGTTACTTTCGCATTTATGATATTATAAGTATGGATGAAGATGTATTAACATTCTCAAACAATTCCTGTATTGTACCTATTAGGGCAGATATGTTATACAGACAGCAAAAGAGATAGGTATGCAAGGTCGTCAGATATAGTTGAAGTTTTCTTAGAACCAGATGGATGTCTTCGAAAACATCCGTCAGTTTCTAAGAAAACTTCAATTCCATCTCTTTTGCCGACTGTAACTTCAGCCAGTTACAAATAAATGTTTGATTAAAACTGATAGTTTTAATAAACAACTTAAACAAATATATTTTTTCCAAGGGAACCCAAAACTCTGGATGCCACTTGAACAAATATTTTATTATTAAGTGCATTAAACCTATATGTATGTATGTCCTTCAATGTAAACCATTGCACATTCAAAGTAAATGATAAGTAATGTTATTATGACTAATGGAAAATGTATTATTACGAATAATTATAAGTTAATAGGTAATGGCAAACTATATTTATTTTTATTTACACTTTGCTATACAATTACCTACTAATAAAAGAAGAAGGTTAAAATAAGTTTATAAGTTTGTTGAACTTGTAAAACCTCTACATTAATGTTTTTATTTGCAAGTATGAACTATAATTTGAATAATATTTAAATAACTCACAATGAATCTAATTTGCGCAGCGGATTCATTATACAATGTTATAATAATATCGTGGTATAATTAGTTACAGTAGTACACTGTAATATAAAATATGCAAGTTTTTTTTTTGGGGCTGGGTGCCCCTTGCCTTTGTGGGCTAACCCAAAAAAATCCCACCAAACTTTAATCACAGTATGTTCAATGGTTTTGGAACACATAGAAGACATACATACACATATTTTAGCTTATACCTATATTAAGTTTAATGTAGACAGTAAACAAGGACCAACCTATAAACTGACAGAGGTTAAACATCTTGCATTCCAGTAAAGATAGGTAATAAATATCTTATTCATGAGTTATTTGCATGGGTCAATATTGAACTGAGATAAACTCAGGTTATTTAACAGTTTTTTTTATTCTTCAACATATTATAATAGTTTGTATCTATCAAATAGTCAATAATAATAATAATAATAGTTTATTATTAAATAAAAACATTTGATACAAATTATAGGTTACAAAAGCATTGATACAGACAATACAAAATTTGAGCCCTGCCTCCTAAACTAGGAAAATCCAATTTCAATCATTGAAATTCATAGAGCCAGTAAACAAATAATAATAATATCAATGAGAAACTAACTCCCGTCTGTCTGTTATTATGCTTTCGCGAATAAACCACTGAACCGATTTTTATGAAGGGTATGGGGTTAATTTAACCCTAATAAAGGACATAGGCAACTTTTTATTCTGCAACTTCGTCTGCATTCGTTATTACTAAGATTTGAGGACAAAGTGATTCATGTAAAGACATGGTAATCATGAAGTACTTACTGTTTTTATCAGGGTGAACTTGTAGTCTGTAGATCCATTCAATAATTCTAGTACGTAGGTCTAATGAAACCGATGATATTGCGCCAAGTACATCCAGTCCGGATACAGAAAAATAAGCAATTGTTACTCTGAAATAAAAACATTGTGTTTTTTACTTAAAATATGAAGACGGTTTCAGGAAAAGAATTAAATTCAATAAAAAACAGTTTCTTAAGATTACATCATTTAAATGAATTTAATTATTTTTTTTCGATTTATGCAGTTGAAGTTACCTACATGTGCTGATATGTTAACCCGTTGACTGCGGGAATACACACCTGTTGTGTTTCCACTAAAAAACGCAAGTGCAGCACACACACAACCATGTGTTTTTACACCCCAATTATGTAGCTAGCCGTGCTTCGGGCTTGGCATAGCGAATGTTCGCCTGCAGTCAATGTGTCAAAATATTCTACCAATTGACTTACTTTTAATGCTAAAATGGGCAAGAAATGGAGGATATTTTACTTACGAATCCATGATACTAACCCAACAGTATTAAATTATTTGTATTAAAAAATATTTTTATACAATTCATACAAATCTATTGCATAAAAAACAGGATAACACCAATTATTGTGAAACAGGATAATTGACTATTACCACAATAGGTTGAGTAGGTTTATTAAGTGATAATAATATCCATGCAGTTTTATTGTTGTTGTCTCTACTTGAATGGAATTACTTTTAAATAATTCCATTCAAGCAGATATACATTTTTTTTTTCATAAGCCTATTTAACTGACCATAAAGGTATGAACATAGTACCTAATTAGGAAGTAAAAGTTTACTTTATGCACATAAAGAATCTTTTTAAGATTTCTTATATTTTATTTGTTCATGCTGCCAGGACTAAAACTTCATAAAGAAGCAACATCATAATAGAGACTTTCTTTCATTTAAAAGTAATGCAAATAAGCAAAAAGAACTGGCAACCCAGTAAATTAAGATAATGAAAAGTACAAAGTTCTTAATTTAAATTTCTTCAACATAGCCGAATCATAAGGCATGGAAATGAATACTAATAATAGGTAAGTACTCTATTAAAATTTTTAAGTCTGCTACAACATTTGAATTTAAATTATACCTAAGTAATAGACTGTTGCTACCATACTTGAACTCTTACAAAAAGAGATTTTGAGCAGTCATCATTACTTGAAACTTATTACCTACATGACGAATTTTGTACTGAATTTTATAGATTTATTAATTACTCATTATTGTTTATTATTAAAAACAATTATGCATTTGTTTATAAATAAATGAATGAGTTCATTGCTTTAATTATGATGCTGGTTAAACAGGCACTGTATTGACTAAGAATGATAAATTATTGTTAGCAGTCCTTGTGTCTGATTATTATTATTAAAATAGTCATACTTTATTACCTGGTAGTATCATGAGACGACAACGACGACGGCAAAATGTTCAGAAAACGCATAAAATACTTGACATGCTGCCGGTGAGCCAGAATTTTATTTTCTTCGTGATTCATTTTTCTAGGTATAAAGTATGCTTTTATTCTGAGCTAAAACGATTTATATAAATGAAAGTATACACTCAAACCGAAAGTAAATGAGAATAACGATACACTTGTTGTTTAGAAACTATTACAAACTACTCATAAGTGTGCGAAATTATTTAATTATATTTAATTTGTCCACTCATCAATTTGGTGAGACGAAAACTCAGACTTGACTTTACTTCTATCTGACACAACTTGACACAAGTTCACGCAACCAAGACACAACCCTTTTGTAATCTAAAAATTAAATGCAAAAAATATACTCTATGTTTCTAGTGAAATGACGTTCGTTCGTTCACTTCACTTCTTTCACAATTGACACAATTCACCTTCACAGACATTGACAGAAACAGCATAGAGGTATACCTATGGAGGGACCCTATCAACAGAAAAGGCTACAGTGTACACAATGTTTAAAAGATGATAACAATCCATATGTTTTATGATAGTGCGGATGACACATATCAGCAATTCATATATGGATGTCAGAATCGTTTAGCTAGGTCAGTTACATTATTTATTTGACTAGTTATTTACTTACTTATTACTAATTCCGTTTTTACGACGATGATGCAAATCGCCGTAACGTTCAAAAAATTAAAAACAACAGTTTGACAAATGTTACCCGCACCATCTTAGAGCGTATGGAATATAGGTATTTCTCAAATAGGTACGCAGTGGTACTTAGAAATATATTTAGTTGGTTAGTAATATATTTAGTAGAGCAAGCAGTGTGAGAGGTATTTATTTTTCATTATACAAGGTACAGTTTTGCATCCTTGTCCAATTTGAATGGGATTTTCAATTAGGAGACACAAATATTCAAATAAAACTACAAGATTAATCTAGTATTAACTATCGTATTTATTAACTAATTTATAACTCTTTTACAATATTAATTTAATACTAGTTTTTTTTTTATAAGTTATTAATATTTTTTTTGTATTTTAGATTCAAATTACACTTCTCGCAAAGAACGGAATCACTCCGTTGCATATACTGAATACTTTGTTGCGCGACTATAGTATTGTGTGCATGCATCGCCCCGCTTACCTAAATCCAGCGGCAAGATGGCTAGATTAAAAATTATTGGAAAAGCAATTAATTAAATAAAAAAAAACACATATTTATATGTTTTTGATCCGTTGTTTTTGAGACTGCCTCGTTGGTCTAGTGGTCGCAAGCGCGACTGCTGTGCATGAGGTCTTGGGTTCGATTCCCAGGTCAGGCAAAGTGTTATTGGGTTTTTCCATTAGGAAGTTCTCAGTAGCAGCCTCGGAGTCTGGATTTGTGCCCGGTTGATGGCAATAGGCTCGCCCCCTATTACATGGGACTAAAAACATAACTGGCGAAATGTGGGTGTACTATTTGGTACACCTCTGCCTAACCCTTCGGGGATTACAGGCGTGATGTTATGATGTTATGTACCTATTTAAATCTGAGGAAAATGCAAAACTATACCTTGTATACGATTCCTACATACTTTGATACTTCTAAAGAATGTATTGTAGCAAATGTTGGGTTGTGCTTTGTTATATTATTGCAAATATCGGAAAGATCGAACGGATCAATATTTTATTTTATAATAAATTAACCCAGCATTCAATAATTTTCAATGATTGACGGATAACATTCGATGCACACAGTCTGAGTTGCGTTTGAAAATTTGGCCTAAGTCAGCAAAATAATAATTCTGCTTGCATTTAAGCGAGAGTAACAACGAAGTGAAACTGATGGAATCAGTCAGTTGGACATGCAGCGTAACCCGCTTTATTCGTTGGGTTGGTTCGCTTGGTTCTGGAACTGCAATCACAAGCAGTTTATAATCAGATTTATGATACATAATAATATACTTATATACTATTCAATTAATTTGCAATCATTTTGAAAAGGTAGTCGAATCAGCATAAACAAATAGTAATTTAATTGTGCTCTTCGAAATATCTAATTTAAACTTAAAGTGAATACCTAGTCAATATTGACATCTCTTGTACGCAGCTCTACGTTTGTCTCTGGTCTTTTTCATGGCTGACGTTCAAGGCAACTAACCGCAGTCATGAAGGTTCTCACAATGTTTTTTAATAAAATATATATAATTTAGGTGAAATATACAAAATTTGTGATACTATAATAGTTAACGTATACCGCAGTATATTTTTCTGTTTAATGTGGGATATGATTCTTTGGAAAATATTTGATAAAAAAGTTGTGCCGTATTGTGGAAAGTGAAATTATCATGCCATAAAATAAGTGCCGTGTGCTTTTGTCAATCAAGTTCAAAGTAGTTCCAAACTTTAAAGTATTTTAAAATTGTGTTTGGGGGTTCTTTTTTGCTGTTTTTCGAAGATAGGAAGTGTGTTTGTGATCCTAACCTCACTTTGTTTTTGTAGCTGAACGTCTCCTTCCCGGCTACGGGATGTCAGAAGTTATTCGAGGTAGTTGATGAGCACAAGCTCCGCATCTTCTACGAGAAGCGCATGGGCGCGGAAGTGGAGGCGGATCAGCTAGGTGATGAATGGAAGGGTTACGTCCTTCGCGTCGCCGGCGGTAACGACAAGCAGGGCTTCCCCATGAAACAGGGAGTCCTTACCAACAGTACGTGTTTTCCACATGACATTTTTCTCTTTTTTTTTTCCACATCTTAACCTCGCCAGGAATACTCGGGAAGTCGCTTACAAGACAATATTAAACGCCACACATGTTACAAAATCAATAATTTTTAATTCACCATTGTGTTCCAGGTCGTGTCCGTTTGTTGATGTCAAAGGGCCACTCATGCTACAGACCACGTCGTGACGGTGAGAGGAAACGCAAGTCAGTCCGTGGCTGCATTGTTGATGCTAACCTGTCTGTGTTGGCACTCGTCATTGTCCGCAAGGGTGAACAGGTAATTTGAATGTTTCTTTAATAATAGGTTAGTTTTGTTGATGCCCTGAAGCCATTGACCCTAATCTATGGCTAAATATTAATCAGAAGACAATAATACATTACTATGAACTAATTTTAATATTAATGAAATTGCTATGAACTATTTCTTTTTGAGTTATGTTTTGTAATATTTCTACTTACTAAATAATTCATGTATAGCTCTAACAGTGTAATTATTTTCTTCCTTGAACACATGGTCAGTTTTAAGTTATTTGTTCTTGTCATAAATTTTATTTGGTGTAGTATTATATAAAATGCTTTAATAGAATACCTAGTGAAACATTTACAAGTCATACCACACATGAATATGAATAGCTTTGCTTTAACTTTTTTATGCATCTATGGAATCAATTCTAAAATTAAAAAATTGAACCCTGTTCTTACTGTTTCTAAGATCATCACATCTTAGCAATTATATGCGACAGGGGATAACAACTGGTACTTGGCATAACCTTTGAATTACTTGTTCTAAGGTCTTTTTTCAAATACCATACATTATTTTGATATATTTATATCTGGTGTGAAAAGACACAACTTTTCTGGGAACTTTATGATTATAGACTTTGGAGATCCAAATTCCAACCCAACCCTGTAGTGTAACATACACCCATAAGTGCAATGTTTTACTTACATTAATTTGTGTGCTAACAAAATTACTAAGTTGATGGGCAGAATGTGTAGTAAAAGGCTATGTGATGTCTTGTTACAGCCCATATTCCCAGTGGCGTGCACAGAGTTTTTAGACAGGGTAGGCAGAATAGTTAAAAGCTATTTAAGCTAGGTAGGTATCTTACCAAACATGTACCTATCATGGTTTTGGTTCGTCGTCTTGTCGACTTAAATAATAATGTAGGTAATTGCCACCTTAAATAGCCTAGATTGACTGATTTTGTAGAAATATTTTACGGATACCTATAATGTTTTGATGTTTCATATTAATTTGCAAATTAAATAAGCAGTCAAATTAAATAAATTCCGGTGTCATTGACCTTTCACGATCACGTCTTTTTGTCACCGATAGTTTTAAAAACGCATATTTTTTATTTCCTCTATACACACACCACATGAACGACTTTCACAGTGAATATTATCCATTTTTTTGCACTAATAACAGCGTTAAATCTTAAATATCTGATAACAAAGCACGATCACGTCTTTTTGTCACCGATAGTTTTAAAAACGCATATTTTTGATTTCCTCTATACACACACCACATGAACAACTTTCACAGTGAATATTATCCATTTTTTCACACTAATAACATCGTTAAATCTTAAATATCTGATAACAAAGCTCACGACCAAATCAAAATAAACAAACGACTAATGGCCGCTCAAACTACTTGTTTATGAAATACGACAAAAAAAAATGGTGCTTTATTTAGAGAAAGTTTAATGAAATAATGTTACTTTTTAAAATAGTCGCATAATATAGCTAGCTTCCGATCGGAACACTTCGGTAAGTATCGTAATTCGTCGTGTACAAGTCATGCAGTGTCTATTTGGTGCGTTTGTGTGCGTTATTTGTGACATGTGTGCCGCGTATCTATACGAACGCACACCCATTTAATCCGTATGACCACGAGAGCACACATATACACATTAAGGCATCAATAGTTTGTGTCTTTTCCGCGGCAGTCAGCGGCGTTAGCGTAGCGCAATGTGAAATCGCATCAAATTGCACGAACGAGCTGACTATTTTGTATCGATGTTAATGTTATTTATACGACACTCGAAAGATGGCGCTGAATTAAGATTAAGGATTTTTTTGTTTATTGATAAATACTCGTATATAAAATAATATTACATATCAGAACAACATTATAAATATTTATCTGAGTTACGTAGGGTCGGCAGTGTCTTTCTGCCTCTATGGTATGCACGCCACTGCATATTCCTAATATTTTACTTAAGTTAAATAAAAAGCTATACAGAGATCTGCAGAAAGAAAAAAGAAGTATTAGGAAATAAAGCTAAAGTTATTAATCTTAATCACTCTATTGCAGTTTGATCTCTCTAGAACATTAAGGCCCCTCGCCCACGGCGACTTTTTGTAGCGATGCTGTCGTGCGCTTCGTAAACGCGCAACAGCATCGCAACTAACGTGTGTTACCCCATGGGCGAAAGCACACATGTAGCGACCGCTTCGCGACTGTATGGATGCGGACGCGCGACAGCATCGTTACAAAAAGTCGCCGTGGGCGAGGGGCCGATGTTGTAAATCAAAAAGAAATCTGTAAAGTATGATATACATACAGTATTCTTAATTTACCAATAACCTTTACAGGAAATCCCCGGGCTTACCGACGGCAATGTTCCCCGTCGTCTTGGACCCAAGCGTGCATCCAAGATCCGCAAGCTGTTCAACCTGTCCAAGGAAGATGATGTCCGTCGTTACGTCGTCAAACGCCTGCTTCCTGCCAAAGAGGGCAAGGAGAATGCTAAACCCAGATATAAGGTACATAAGTGGTGATGACTTTTTAGATTAAAGAAACATTAGTGCTATGGCTGGCCTGATTTACCACATCAAGATAGGTCTTGTTAAATTTTATTGATGAGTTCATACAAATACTGATAATTTTTCTTTTATCTGGTGGATAGTAGCTATTCACAATCAATGAAACAGTATCCAGTTATTCTGTGATGCAGTAATTGCATTAGTACCATTCTGGCTGAAGCTTTTATCTTATTTTGGCTGTCAATTATAAGGAATTACCTTATTGTTATAAACAACAAAGGAAATTGAGAAAAATCTAAGCAATAATCAGTAAAAAAATAAATTGCTTTCCCCATTTTAACAGCGCCCGCGTCTACCCCCTGATTAAAATATTGTTTGCAAGCTACCTTGGCTTGTAAGCAGCAGCATCAGGGCATATTAATGGCGCCGAGCAGAAGATTCAGGCTTATGTCTGTCTACTTTTACAGTGTGCTGAACATTCTCATTATTTACCAATTCTACTGTTGTTTTACATTTGTAAATGAATGAATCCTAAGAGCTTTTGACTAATCTTTTGTTGTCCCCTCCAGGCCCCTAGGATTCAGAGGTTAGTCACCCCTGTAGTCCTGCAACGCAGACGTCACCGTCTGGCACTGAAGAAGAAGCGTCTGACTAAGCGCAAGCAGTCCGAGAACGAGTATGCTAAGCTGCTGGCCCAGAGAAAGAAGGAATCTAAGGTGAATAAACTTATGTTATTCAGTGGTAATAATGCAAAATATCCACCTACTGATAAGCAGTTTTGTATCACATATTTCTTAACAGCTGGTATCATATGGCCACAATTATTTGTGGAAATAATATGCAGCTGTAAGAGCAATGGCTGTTTCTTACCCCTTGGTATATTATTGATATAGACCAAGATATTAAAATAGCAACAGTTTTATTTTTTAGGCGCCATTTCCAGTGGCAATGCTGCCATTGTGCCATCAAAGTCAATAGAAACAATGAACTTATCACCTGTAGAAATGGCGCCTTACATTTGATATGATAGAACCAAACAAGCCATATGATTTGCTAGATTTTCTTAATAATTTTTGTTTTTCCAATTTACAGGTAAGACGTCAAGAAGAGCTGAAACGTAGGCGTTCGGCTTCAATGCGCGACTCAAAGAGCTCCAACCAGAGTGCGCCGCAAAAGTGATTTACTTTACTCAATAAAAAAATGTAAAACCTAAAAATCTTATCATTTATTTATTTATAATAATTATATTATGTATAGTCCTCCTTAATTTTGGTTTGCGTTTAATTGTGATTGGGTACCTTTTAAAAATTATGTAAAACTTTTCATAACCAATGCATCATGACGAAAAGACAATTTTGCAGTTCCCAATATTCATTTTATGCGCAATGGTTTATGCGTTGGTAGGCACAAAATCACGCAAATTTACTGGTGTGATAGTACTCCTTGCCGCGCCGCCGTGTTGTGTGTATGTTTCTAGTAGTGTTGCCTATCGATAGTTTACTATTGCTAAACTATCGATAGATAGTAGTGACCATCGCCACTATCGATATAGCTGCTTTACTATTGAAGACCATATGGTATCGATAGTGTGAGCTATCGATGATGTAATACCTACTATCGATTGCTATCAATATAATCAATACCGATACTATTGCTTCCAATCAATAGTTCCTATTAGCACTGGTATTAGTTAATTTGTGATATCGAAAGCACAATCGAATATGCATATACATACACTATGGTCACGATATTGTTACTAGTTTTCGAAGTCATCTATCGATAGTTGGGAAACTCTAGTTTCCAGCCACCGCGCCAACCGTGCCGATAATTCCGTTATCAACAATATTTATATTATACATACTATCTTACATACATAAATAAAAGAGTCCATTAATGTTGTATAATATTTATTAGTATAAATAATTTATATAATAATAAATACAATTTAAAAACCACTAGACAATTTAACTACCCACAAACTTTACAGTACAGGACTCAAAATAATTTAACATCACGTCGGCGTTTTAACCAATCCCAATCCTACATAGCGTGCCATTACACGGAGATATGAAGGGTTCAACTTCTTTCGCTTCTGCAACAGTGACTTCAACAGCCTTTCTGAAGATTCGTCGAAAGGCCTTTTGAAATCGGAAGCCTGTTGGATAGAAAAAGCCATTTTTGAGTTATATTCAATGATTTATCATGAAAAATACAGAAGAAGAAACCGAAATTAATTAACTAAACGGGGTAATTTTGATATTTTTTAATTATGAGTGGAGATGCTTTTATGATGAAGGATCGAAAAAAACAAATCCGGCTTTTCATACAAAATTTTACCCTAAAGTTAGGCATAACTGGCTATTGGTTCGACTTTCCGGATTTAGGATCTGGCAGCCCTAACTCCACGAATAACAGTCAGTTGGACATTTATTTAAAAAAAAAAACTTTTTTTAAGTCATTCTAAAATCCAGAACACACGTAAGTACTCTGTGAAAAATAATTAAAAATATATCTTACAGTAGTTTTAGCTATCCAATACAACTCTTCCAAAAGATTTTCGTAATCCTTGACTGATTCCGGCAGATAAGTAATTCCTTCGAACTCCTTCAGAAAAAAAACGGCGTTAATCATTAGTTGTGAAATTTTCCCTGAGGCAAGCTTGATTTTTCTACTTGTAAGAGAGAAGAGCATCTTGAAAAGAACTAATGAAGATGACAGGCTACATATGGTAAGTAGGTAGGTACTTCTAGAACGCCTCTTCTAATGGTGGGGCTACATTAGCGGGCTTAGGCGAACAACACAATCCGCCACGATGAATCTTCGCCCGTCTAAGGTTGACACAAACATCGCGTATGGACATGCACGAGATTTTAGCGCGCTAACCCGACAAGAATCTTCTCCCGCTAATGTAGCCCCAGCAAAACATGTAAAGATTTGTACCTTATTTAAATTTTCTCTATCAATTACTTCAATCTCCATGTCTAATTCAGTAGCTCGAGTAATTCTGTTCACTGCGATGCCTTGCAAAATTATTGGTCTGAATCTCACTAAATTCTGCGTATCTTTCTTATTGTTCAATAATAATATCAAAAGGGCTTGTTTTGGATTTATCTCTGATATCCAGTTCTTCATCTGCAAATGTTTTTTAATCTCTAAATAGTTTAAGTAAAGCAAAGTCGCTTGTCTCTCGTCTTCGTCAGTCTATTTGTCCGCTTACCTCTTATAAATCACGCAGAAAGAAATTCTCTAATTTATAGTTTTAACTGTAATCAAAATGCGTTATTTTGATTACGGTTTTAACTATCAATTAGAGATTTTTTTTCGGAAAGTTTTAAATGCATATCGCACAGCAAAGCCGAAAAATTTCAAAGATTTGTAATGATGTAACGATGCTAATGCGAGATGGCTAGATAGCGCCTAAGTATTGCAGGAATTAGTATGTAGTAAAAGTAAATAAATAAATATTATGATATTTATTACTGCAAAATCAATTTAAAGAGCGCACTGTAGGAAAAACCCCACGAAGTGAACTGGTAAAGGTCGCGCGAAACCGCTGAATTCGGACAGCGCGGGATCGGTCAGACCTCCCATAAAGATAACCACAAGGCTATCTTTACGGTCTTGTCCAGCAGTGGACGTCGTTCTGCTGGTGTGATGATGAATCAATTTTTTGGTGCGGTACAGAGATTCAATACATTTATCACAAAGTAATCAAATCAACGAATCATTTGATAGCTAACAGAGCTGACAAACATTTCGTTAATAATTACCTCCAATAACGACGGTAAAATCTTCTTTGAAACATTACCGTCCAATACGCTAGAAAATATTTTTCTCGATCCTAGAATTCGGTAGAAATCATCTAAAGTTGCAATTTTATTAAGTGGGGTGTTATTAAATTTCCGGCCTGATGGCATATTAGACGTTTTACATTTTCTGTAAAGCTTATAGAAACCTTTTCTTCTGTTGATTTTGTTAAAGGTGACTTCTTGAGTTAGTTTCATCGTCTGTGATTTTCTTGCTAGTGTGAGTGCTGTTGATGTGTTTATGTATTCTATGCATTCCAAAGTATTATTTCCATTCAACAAATTGTTCTCGTGAATCTTGGTTATAGGAAAAGCTTCGCATAGCGAGTCAACGTTCAAGTTGTTGACGGTTACAGAGACTGTTTTCTGAACGCCACTGTTATTTGTCATCAACATGTTTATTTCAATATTTTGGCCATCGTATTGCATTTTGAGCATATCAAAGTAGGTACTCAAATTATGATTTATTTGTAAATTGTATTTGCGCATCATACTTTCAATCATACCCACAAGGTTGTCAGGTTTAAAAGCTGGACTAGGCTTGGCTATTATTTTATTGGTGCCTGTATAAATTTCTCCAGAGGCACAAATTGTATGATTTAGTATTTTATTGCTACCAGTATAAATTTCTTCAGGGGTACAAATTGTATGATTTATTATATTATTGGTGCCGGTATAAATTTTTCCAGGGGTACAATTTGTATGATCTATTATTTTAGTGCTCCCAGTATAAATTTCTGCAGAGCTACAAATTGTATGATCTTGGATATCAGGTTTGCAAAGATCGGTTGATTGAAGCAAAGGTGTTTGCGAATTTATGTGTTGTGAATTATAAAGTTCTTGTACTAGCGGACAAGCTTCATATTTCAAAAATACTTTTGGAAGCATTTCTGTTACCAAACAACGATCGTATTTAATTTCTAAATGAACTTTATTTGGTATTGGTTTTTTGTGATGTTTATTTGAAAATCTTCCTTCAAGAATGTGATCTGTCTCAGATGACAAATGCGTATAACACGATGTTATTTTACTTAGGGATCCACCAGTTTCATTACGGGTCAGTTCGGTTATTGTAGATAACCAAGAGTCGGTTATTTCAGGACACGGGGCAGAATCTTCTGTCGAACTCTTACTTGAATCGACAATATTGCTCATAAGTTTTGGTAAAATACTGCATAGCTCAGCAGGCAACATAGCATTAAAAATTGTAGCTTTACTTTTGTAAACTTTAGTATAACTGTCAGTAATCGCAACTGGGGTAAGAGTCAAAGTCTTAGATAAACTTGTTGCGCTTGGAGTGCTCTTAGCTGGGACAGTAATGTCGAACTGTACCATAACATTTGTCACACAATGTTTCACAGCAATTTGGTTCATGTTGAGCGTTTTAATTTCAAGCAATGGTGGTGCATTATTGAAGCCCGGAATATTTATAAGATTTTTTTTGGTTATTTTATTAGTTCCAGCTTTTGTAAGATCTTTCTCGCTATCATTAGTCTGAGTTGAATCAGCAGAACTAAGTATAGATCCTGCCTGTACGGAAGCTTCCTTCAAATCTGCGGAAAGAGGTAATATTTGCAAACCGAAGCACTATAATGATATTTTTTACAAAAGTAGGAAACTTACCAATTTCACGTCTTTGACTAATATCCTTACGATCTTGAGTATAATAAACTCCGCTTCGTATTTTCTTCATAACGTTTTCTATAAAATCACTGGCCCATTTTGCTTTGGCCCAAGGATATTTATAAGTATGAGATTTTATGTTACTACTTACAATCGGAGGCAATCCCTTCTTAGGCAAGTCGTTTAGTGCCAAAGCATTAACTGGTTTCAATTGATTGTCAGTTATAGCCGGAACTTTATTTTCATTTTCGTTTGCTGCTATGGCGGAGTTATTGTTATCTGTTGGTGTTAAACTACGATGGCATTCTTCGCTTACATTACTGTCATTTTTTAAATTCAATTTCGAAGATTTTTTATACAAAAAGTTTAACATTTTGTCCTTTAACTGAATAATTGATTTCTGCTTCTTAGAACAATGTAGTAACTTAACGGCTAATTCTGAATTGGGCGTCGGCGTGATTTTAACTTTCTTTTTATTGAAATCATTATTTGCCTGTTTCTTCTCTCTCCAGGCTGTCGGCCTGTAAACACTTTCCACAGTGTTCGCTTTGCGTGTTTTGCTTTTGATTTGATTTTCTGAATTATCATCCAAAACATGAGCCTGGCATGTGTTGCCTACAATGTTATAAGTAGGTAGTTTTGTGTCATCAGAAGGTTTTGGAGACCATTCAATCATAAATGGCCAAATGTGATCATCTAAGCCATCGAATTGCGGAGGATCGTAATCCATAACTTTTATACTCGAACTGACTTGATCTTTCCCTAAAACAACTATTGGAAACTTGTTGCTTGCAAGCTTTCGTTTGATTTCAGCTTGAGTTAATTTTGGAATCAAACTCGAACTGGGCATCGTAGTTACTAAGCGGGGTTTCCTTTGCGGAGAATCAAATTCTTTAGGTATTTTGGCAGTAAATGGCTCCAGCTCCTTATTTAAAACTGCAACATCTGTAAATAACACAAAGTGGAAGTAATATGCTCATACGCAAATTGAAAGAAACATTAAATGATTATTTACCATTTCTGCTAGCTTGTTCACTTTCTTTAAAAGATAATTCATCTTTGTTGGATCCTGAACTGTCATACCTATCAAAGTTAACCTCAGTTGAAAACGCGTTTAGGTCTTCCGTTCTACATGATAAAATATCAGAATTATCGTTAAGCTGTAAAGTCTTCACACCGATTAGAGAATCTCTATTTCCGCTGCTACTCGTTATTTCACTTTTACTTTGTTCAACAGGCTCCAAACATTTCTTTTTCTTTTTTTTCAGGGGTACCGTCTGTTTGTTCTCTTTAGGCCCAGTATTACCTAATGCTCTAAAGTTACTTTTCGGAATTTTACCCTGAGTTTTATTTTTCTGAATTAGATTTTTGTTATTATTTATGTCTTTATGAAAATCACGTGTCCCACGAAGTCGTTTCTCGAATTCTTTACATATTTTGCTAAAATTGTCTTTGTTGTCTATAACTGTAATACGATCAATACTAGAGGAAGGTGAAAAACTATCAAGTGGAGATTTTTTATCCAGCTCGTAACTTGATATAAACGCAAACTCTTGAGTTCGACATGTCTTAATCACGCTGAAAGATTAATTTAATTACTGTAAAAGTTATTTAGAAATATATATCGATCGCACATTTGTAAAAATTACCGTGTATCTTTGCGATTCGTCTTATTGGGCCTTTTTTGTACTTTTTTCACTGGCACTGGGCTACTCTCTTCAGACATCGGAGGTGAAGGTTTAAACTGACATTTATTCATATTTCTAAGTACGGCCCAAACATCACTCAGATTTTCAGACGCCGTTTGATTTTTATTGAAAGTAGGCATTTTTTTATGTCTGTTAGACATCCTCTTGCCATCACCATTAAAATTTTTCATCATATCCGTAGAGCTACAGTCTAAGTCAATATTAAGCTGCGAACAATATTGAGCATCTCTATCGTAGAATTCAAAATCTTTTTCTCTTCCTCGGATCTTTCTGTTATTTAGAATCGGAGGACGCTTTTTTATTACTTTTCGTTTTCGATCTTCATCGATTTTCTCCTGATACTCCGAGTCGTTCATATCGCTTACTGTGCATACTTGCGGCACTGGAGCTGGGTCATTTGGAAGGGTCAGCACCGATTTTTTTACTTTTTTATTAACCTTTGCAGGCGGTTTAAAGTCGTCAGAACTAGCTTTGTACAGATTTGCAGCCAATGGGAACGATGAAACTATATCAGTTTTATGAACGAATCGCTTTTCTACAACTCTTGAAAATAACTGAACTCTATCCCCAACCAGGTATGGAGATGTATGTATGGTCTTTTTTTTTGGTTTGCCACATTTGCTAGTGGCACTTGATAAGCTACTGTCAGGCGTATATTTTAATTTAAGAAAACGGCTAGAATTACTGCGTTTAGAACTGTATGCCGAACCTGAAGATGTCGTACGTATTTTATCAAACGACATATCAAATGAAGTTATTGCCATGTCTTAGAGTTAATTTGATGCCGATGGTTAATAAACAAAATCTACTAATCTGAAACAAACGAAAAAGAATACGTAATGAATTCCATACGATACTTTAAGTAGATTAAATAAGCGAAAATATTTTTTGTTTAGTTTTGAAAGATATTACTTTTCCACGTGGAGGGTGGAAGTCACCTGTTTGGAGTGTCTTATTCAAAGCGTTGACAATAAACACTGAAGACGGCTTAAAACAAGGTGCAAGTAAAAATTAACCTGTGGTGCTTATTGCTGCTATTTTAGTTCCTCGACTGTATATCGTGTATTTTCTCTTCATTTTATGACTTTCTCATTGGTTAAAGCATATTTAGTATAGTATTACATAGGTCTAAGATACATATTATGTAGTAGTCGCAAGTGCAACTGCTGAAAGATGGATGTAGAATGAAGGATGAAGATGGAAGTCGGGCTGAGAGGCCCGTAATGTTGTTTGGTTTTTCCGTCCGGAATTTCTCAGTATTGACTCTGTGTCTGAATTTGTACCCGTTTAAAGGCAAGTGAAAGGAAAGTCTGCCGGCGCCTACTGAACCAACGAAAAGGTTGATAATCAATTTATTTTAAATTTCAGTACTTACAGATTTTCTCACAATAATTTCGATTGTAGAGACCAAAATAAAACCCACTCCCTACATGGAACTATACTTATAGTTATGAATTTATTTCAAAAACCGATCAAAGAAATTATAAAATAAGCCATTGACATTGCATGTAACTGACATTTTGTCAATTCGAATACTTCAAAAGATTTAAATGAAAAGAATACAACCGGCCCTAATTTAACCACCTACCAGTAATTTTTATGCTCTATCTAAACTGTCCTTATTTCTTTAGTAAGTATGTAAACAGTAGACTTTAGCAGTCAGACTAGTAAATAGTTCAAATAGTTAGATCGTATTACCTAGTTACTGGGTTGTGGAAGTCCGATAGGCAGATAGGCTGTCGCTCCATGTAAAATACTAGTACTCAGCTGCATCCGGTTAGACTGGAAACCGACCCCATTATAGCCGGGAAAAGGCTAGGCAGATGATGTAAACAGTAAGACTCTAGATCACACACGCCGAATTACTTAAGGCGCTTTGCACACAGAGCAACTATTGCAGCCACTGGCAACTTGCAACTAGCTGGCAACTAGCTGTTTATATATGTTTCAACTGGACTGCGCACACATAGCAACTCGAGTTCCGAGTTGCGGCAATCATCAACAGTTTTCAGTTGCTGCAATCGGTGACTAAGTTAGTTGCTAGTTGCCGCAACTGGCAACTGTTAAATATTATACCGGTTTTTAAAGATGCCGGTTTCCTTAACCGTCAGTCGCAACGCGTCGGGCGATTTCACACCCTCCTTCCCTCTCCGTGTGCCTGGCAATTCCAGTGTCGCTACGGCAACGGCATACAGCAATTCGGCTGTAAAAGTTGCTCACAGATTTCCATAAAGTTGAGGCAACCGTAAACGTTATAGCAACTTTCAACTTTACAGGCAACTTTTAAAGAGTTGATAGTTGCCTCAACTTAAGTTGCTCCGTGTGCAAAGCGCCTAAGTTTGTGCATACAGACCACAATCTTTACAGGTCCGACCCATGTATCTTCTTTTAAGGAATCATCTAGAGCTGATTGATAATGATTTATTCGAAACACTAATACTCCTTTTTTTTCTAACAATATATCTGCTGCAGGAACGAGAATATGAGTATGAATGACAATTCATAACGTTAGGTATCGTATCACAATCATAGCCTTAATCACCGCTGAGATTGACATTGACACTTGACAGATGACACTATTGAGTTGACATAATTAACAAAATTACAAATATTTGGTATTCGTTTCATGTAATTTGTGATTTCATTTTTGCATTGTAATAGTTTACTTAATTAAAGTAAACTATCATCTTATAATCTTCGAGCGATTGACGGCTGTCATCAGCTCTGGATTTGAAATCATAATTACCGGGAGAGAATAAAACAAATATGTCATCAGAAAGCCAAGAAGAAATAATACAATATGTTCCGTTTATGTCGTTCGTGCACCCATCCTTCTGGCATACGCTCACTGAGATGAAACTCGACGTAGACAAATTGAATGAAACTACAAAACATATTTGGGGCCGATTTACTTACCGGGGCGACATAGGAGCTGTCTTCGAAGTCGATGGGACATCGTTCAATAAGTAAGTACCACAAAATTAGTCATTTTATTTTTGTAAATAGTAAACAATAATGTTCTGATGCTGCAAAAGTGCATCATACCATTCCAATCTGCCTAGCGTTTTTCCATCTATGTTGGGGGTTGGGTCAGCTTCCATTAAGCTTGAGGCTTTGATGCTGTCTGCATGCATGAATATCAGTATTTTACATGGAGCGACTTCATATCTGAACTCCACAAACCCAGTATTATGCTAAGCCTAAAGCAAGCCTGGCTACACACTTGGTGTGCCCATAATGAAAATACATATGGTTGTATGTGACCCGCACTTGCATTTTTTGGTAGAAATGCAATGGGCGTGTTGCCCAGGTTCTTTAAATGAAATACTGTTTTCAGAGTTCCGGAAGATGAACAGTTGTACACAAATGTCAGAGGAACAATAATGAATAAGAATACAATTGAAGAGTTCAAATCAATTGATAAAGCTGATTTATTGAGCACAGTTGGAAAAAATATATGGTCGGGACTGAAAGAAAAAATATGGATTACAAAACCTAGTAGTTTATTGAATTTTATCATATTGTCATTTGCTGTAAGTTGGGATTTATTTATTACTGGCATCTGCCTGTGACTTTGTCTGCATGTTTTTTTCACCCATGCTTTTGTTACTGCACTGCTCTTGTGGTTCAGAATGTGACAATGTAGCCTATATTATTCCTTATGAATCTAACTAACATACACAAAGTTTTCAAAAAAATCCCAATCCTCTTATGGATATTGAACTATGTGTTGGATTGGGAAAATTCTTCTATTTTATTATATTAAGTACCTATAGATCAACATATAATCTACAAATCATTGAATCATATCACTACTATGATAAATAAATAGGTTGATGATAACAATGTAAATGTACAATAAAATTAGCATTAGTTTAAGTTTTTTATCTAGTATTTTTTCTCTAGTTTTGAATATAATACTTGTTTGAAACTATGATTCCCTAAAATGGGAAGTTATATTTCGAAACTTGTAGTCTAAAATCTTATTTACTTAATTTTACTAACTTAGCTTTGCATTTTAGGATCTCAAGAAATTCCACTACTATTACTGGTTTGCATTCCCTGCACCCATGCAGCCCACCGTGTACGTAAAAGAAAAAAGTACAAGTATCACAATACATTTCAGTGCCACACAAATGGCTGAGTTTGCACAGAGATATAAATCCCTAGATCTGGAACAAAAATGCTTCTTTGCAGTCACTATAGAAAATGACACAATAAATGTCAAAACATTATCAAGCGTGTTAGATTTGAAAGAAGGCACACTAAAAGATACAGACTTATCCAGTACATATTTTGTCTTTAATGATCCGAGTAACACCAGTAATCCTGGATGGCCTTTGAGGCTCTTCTTGGCAGTCTTGCTGGACCACTGTCCATGTTTGGTTGGAGCTGATATAAAAGTGATTGGGCTCCGGTGCAATGCTACTGGTAATCTTGAAAATAGCCGATACTTTGCTGTGACAGCATCAAAGGTAAAATTTTGGAAATATTTTATTATTTTTATAGAAAAAATTTTTTCCAGACCAATTTCGGTTAAGGCAGCCAATCTCAATGTACGCTAGTCAAATACTTAGGATTATTATAGTGCATACGTGTGTGTGCAAACACACGTGCACTTCCTCTTCCCTAACTCTCCCAGTCTGATGGGACGGTAATTCTATACAGCCAGGGAGAGATCCAGCGCATACACGGTCTCCAAGGTACAGGGGTGTCACACTATCGACTTCCAACCTTGGGGCTGCTACATATAAATTCGTAATGGAAAAAACTCAATAACACAGTGCCTGATCTGGAAAACGAACCCAGGCCCCATGGTCGATAGTAGTGCTTGCGACCACGAGATCGATCATTTATGTTTAATTTATTTTCTATATTTTAGGAGATAAAGTCGGAACCTTGTACCGTAAATAGTGTGTGGGTGGGATGGGAACGGAATGATAAAGGCAACTTTGGACCCAAGCTTGCCAATATGTCTGCATCTTTGGATCCCAAGATGTGAGTTTTTCAATGACACTATTTGTAATAGAAAATTAAAGTTACTTGTCTCATATTATCTTCTTAAATTCCAGATTGGCAGATACAGCATCAGATCTGAATATAAAGCTGATGAAATGGCGCCTAGTACCAGACATAAACGTGGATGTGATGAAAAATACTAAATGTTTGTTACTTGGAGCTGGGACCCTTGGCTGTCATGTTGCTAGGGATTTACTGGTAAGTTGTATTATAAAATTTGAACCTCCAGGTTACCAAGATGTCCATCGTTTTTCAATGTGAAACGGGCTCTAAATGTTAAACCTAAAATACCCGTTGCTTGCGGGCGAACATTCGCTACGCTAAGCCCGAAGCGCGGCTGGCAACACACATACGGATTGTATGTGCGCCGCACTCGGCGTTTTTAAATTGAAACACAATGAGTATGTTTTCTGTGTATGTTTACAGTGAATGGGTTGAATACACCAATGACTTCTGTACTGTTGCATGAACACATAAGCACAATGTTTTGCTAGTAATATGTTTTTCTCAATATTAGCTTGATAGGCAGTATGCATAGTAACTCGTACATATTTGATTGCTTTGTGATGTGTTGTGTTACACCTCGTATCTTGTATCTGTTGTCTCTGTCGACTTATAATATCATTCTATTTCACTTATTAAATTGAGTTTGACTGCTTGAAAATTCTATAGTTCTATATGAGACTTTTTATACCCCACCTCATTTTAATGTTTTCTTACAGGCGTGGGGCTTCCGTCATATAACATTCATAGACAACGGCAAAGTATCCTTCTCAAACCCGACGCGACAGGTGCTGTTCAGTTTTCATGACTGCCTCAATGGAGGTCGGAAGAAAGCTGAAGCGGCAGCAGATAGCCTGAAAAATATTCTACCTACTGCTGTAAGTATTAAGAGACACTATCCTTTGGCTAGCCAGTATTATTCGGTTGCATAAGGTTTTTGATTCGACCTACAGTCAGTAGTCTTTTTTTTAAGTTGGCAAACAAAATACGATAGGCCCCACCAACTAACTACGACTTGAAATGAAGATGCACCTTTTATACATGTGACCTTTAATGTTACTTGCTTCTGCCCTCGACTTCGTTCTTGTGGAACTCGTTATTGAATGTTGTTTTGTTTGCGCTCTATTTCTAGGTAAGCCAAGGCATGGTAGCCCACATTCCGATGCCTGGCCATCCGGTCGGAGAGTCATTGAAGGAGGAAACTATATCCAACATCACATTGATCACGGAGGCCATAGCTGAGCATGATGTTATATTCCTTCTATTAGATACTAGAGAAGCTCGGTGGCTACCTACACTTATAGCGGCTCATTATGGAAAGGTATGATTTGAATGCTTTATTTTATAATATACTCTACGAGCTTTATGGCCTACCTATAGCCATTTGAGTTTCGCAATTTTGTGTGCTTTATCGAATAATTCAGGGTGAGCATTTGCAGTTATCTTTATGTGAGGCTTATGTCCAGCAGTGGACATCGTTCGGCTGGTATGATAATGATGATGATTTTATGTGATTGTAAACCCACATAAACTATGTGGCAAAATTTCATTATGATATTAATCGCCGAATTTAACATCCGCATTGATTGTTGCGGATACGGATGCGGATAAAGATGTCAAAGTCGGTGCAAATGCTCTGAAAATCGAGTTGTGCTACATTTCCTAGTTTCCTACTTTTTTCCGTGTATTGCTCTCTGGTCTGGTTACATTACATTGCATCTTAAAAAAAAAAAAAATAACAATGATACTTTTGTTTCCTCAGATTGTGATAAACGCGGCATTAGGTTTTGACAGCTACCTCGTGATGCGACACGGTGTTGGTGGCTCGAGGCCAGAGGAGACGACGTCCGTAAGCCCTACCTGGATCCCCGGTGGTGGCCTCGGATGTTACTTTTGTAATGACGTCACTGCACCTGGCAATGTGAGTGTGGTCATTGAATTTTTTTAAGTTTAAAAAAATGTTTTAATTGGCCAGTGGTTAAAGCGCCCGCCTCTGATGCATGAGGCAGTGGGTTCGCAATCGGGCACGGGCAGTACAAATGTGACTTTTTCCATTTCATATGTACTTCCTACCTAGGTTTATCGTTCATTGTAGATACACGTGACGTATTTTTTTTATTTCAGTCGCTGAAAGACCGTACATTGGATCAGCAATGTACGGTGACGCGGCCGGGTGTGGCAGCTATAGCAGGCGCGTTGGCAGTTGAGATTCTAGTCGGATTACTACAACATCCATTAGGGTAAGTCCAACAACTAGTTGGTACCATAATATACTCACATTACACATATTTGTTAGGAGTTTGGGAGCTTTACTTGGAACCATATTTTCACACAAAGTAATTCCAGATTTTTTCTTACTTGGTTTAAAGCCTAGAGCAATAATATTTTAACCCAACATGATATCAGTTGTAACCATGACGGAGCGATTTTTAGATAGATTCATTTTTATACATAGATATTTTGAGCATGTAAATATCAATAAAAACGGTCAGTTGAAACGGTTCAAAATTTTGAAATCATTTATGTTTTGGTAAAGAAAAACGTGGAATATGCGTGACGTCTCGTGACGACCAACTTTTTTATTACCTATACTTGTTACAGAGTAAACGCACCAGCCATATGCAATCTTAACAGCGACACAGAAGACATACCAGCAGAGTTCCAAGGCGTATTGGGCCCAATTCCCCACTCAATAAGAGGATTCCTCCACAACTACCAATCTGTCGCCCCGACTTGTGCCAAGTTCAAGCAATGCATAGCTTGCTCTGATGTTGTCATAAATAAATATAGAGAGGAAAATATAGAGTTCCTGCTCAAAGTATTCAATAGCGGGAACTATTTGGAAGAGGTGACGGGGCTACATGAGTTGCATTTGACGGCGGAAATGACAGATGTAAGTGGAATTATTGAAGTGATAGTTCTTTAGACACGTTGAACGATTTTTGGTAAACTTATGGGTTCACCGATATGCTAATTTGACATTAAGTTTTAACTTCTGAGGGCATTTCATTCCTCATGATTTCATGAATTAACCACTCAGTGGCAAAGACTTAATTGCTATAAAATATAAGATTTTAGATTATAAATAAGGAAATTCAACTAACTCAGGGGATAAGAAGGGGGAGCTCGGTTGTATGAAAAAATATATTTATTGGGTTAAATCTATGCAGAAATCGCGGGCAAAATGCTAGTTCGTATAGGCGAGTGGTTGACTGCACTCTTGTCCTTTCAAAATATTCTCTCTGTTTTATATTAGTAGTATTAAGAAGTTGCTCAAATTATCATAAAAAATACAAATATAGTCTGTACTGGCAAACTTGTGTTAATCTAAATATATTTTTGTTCAACAGATATTGACATTTTCGGATGAAGACGACGAATAAGATTAAATAAATCCAAGATCTATTATGTCTTTTAAAGCTACACTCTTTTGTCAAACTTTTAATAATCTCATGCATTTACAAGTAATGCAAGTATTAAAGCTCAGTTAATCAATTCATTTATAAAATGTTACGAATTATTATAAATATTTCATTGAGCACATGGGCGCCAGCTGTAGGGTGCAAGGGGGTGCACGCACCCTCCTGTCGGGAAAGAAAATACATAGAGAAGATTAAGAATTTTCTATAATAAGTTACTCTTTCAATTAAAACTTAAGGGCAGGTTACTGTCGAATTAACTTAATTGACATAACATAATATAGTGCAATTATCTATAATTTTTATTTTATTATTTAGTAGAAGATGTACCTCTCTTATAGTAAACCTGGCGGCGCCAATGATTGAGCATAATACAAGCACGAAAATCAGCTTTATGTGTTGTGATATTATTCTGTAGTTATAAAAAGTATCAAATAAAAAGTATATGAAACATCTAAGTTTATTTTTATTTCTAAAAATATTAATTTATTTCTTCGTCAAAGTAAGCCTGATTGCTGGTAGCGACTTTGGAGGGGATAAATGTATTTCCTTCACTGGTTTAGGGGGTTTGATCTTCCTGCCGTGTCGGCCAGACTTTCTTTGCCAAAGACCGGATCGTGGTCTGTTTCCGAGCCATCTGTTGCGTTGTGGGGAACCTATTGGTGTATCTGCGTGGTCAATGTTAGAAAGACGACCTGAAAAATATTTCTTATTAAAACACTTGTCCATTTTTTATGGTTTAGTGCTGGTTGATGTCGAAAAGGTCAATATGACTGGCAAATCTTCATTATATGTATATGCCGCTACCGCCATTAAAAGGCCGCACATTATGTTTCAAGACAATGTGTAGCATAGCAAAAGTTTGTGCTAAGAGCTTGTGAGTGCTAGCTTTTATATAGCTTGCACACATTGAATAGTAATCTACAAAAAGATTTTATTTCATTACAATGCAAAGAAGTAGACATTTCATAGATACAAACCTACAACTGCCATACAGTGCTGATTAAAGCTGAACAGCCTTTTGGACGGCATTTGAACTATGATCCGGTCGTCTTGTCTTCTCAAAATGGTTCCAAATGTTCCTGCGGCATGGATGTAGAGACCTCCTTGACCTATAATCATTTGAACATTTAGTTTATACATATAGGTACCGCCACGAGTGGTGATCACAAATTTCACCTGCGCATTTGTTAATATTCCGGTCTCTTTGACGGAATGAAGAAGGCGGGGGGCGCCGATCGTGCAGTCGGCTGCATGCGATTGGTTCGTCAATTGATGCTCATCGTCTATTGGTCTATCGCCTGTCATTCCGCTACTGTACACTTTTGTGCAATATTAGTGAATAAAGTTTTGAATTTTTAATAGTTTATTTTTGTTATTACGTATTAGATGTTTTTTTTTTAAATATAGTTTAATTTCGTTATTTCGTATTTGTTGTGTTTTTGGTTTAATATAGTTCATTTTTATTATTTCGTTTTATAAAAATGCTGTGTTTTAATTGTTTTTAATTTTTGGAAGGAATATGTGTTAGCCTTTATTTGGCCAAAAGTGTACATGCGCGAAATCCTACAATCTGTGCTTACGACTGGTGGCGCCAATAATACTATACTACGTTTATATAAAATCATCAGTATTTTTTTACTTCATGTCTTGTAACAAAAGGCAGATTTATTTCTTATATTAATGATTACCTGGTTCTTTTTCAATACAATGAACAACAGTTCCACTTGGTAGTGCTCCTAATATATAGGCATCTCCTTCATTTGCTCTGACTGAAAAGAAAAGAAAGATAAGAGTATAGGCTTAGTTTATTTTTTAAATGTCTTTGGCTAAGTGTTGCTTAGTAAGTTAACAAAGAATATCAATTGATTGTTGTAATTTTACGTTATGACGTGGCGATGGAGCATTGTGTGCGGGTGCGATCTGCGTATTCTGTGTGTGGACTACGCGTGATTTTCATACAAACACAGATACTTGTAAACAACGTAAGATCACGCACTCCACCACAGAGCGCGGCGCGGGGTGCCTCTGACTTAATTTAATTTTACAAAATGTTACATTAGGAATTATAAAGTCTATTTTTGCTAGTGTTACCTGGTATCCTGGGCAATTCACGAGAAGACTTGATGATATCTCCTGCCTTCATATTCTCTGTAGCCAAAATATATTTGAGTCTATCACCAACAGCAACTAAGGCTATGTGTGCTGTTCTGCAACCATCTTCCATTACCTGGCGTAATTTTTTTTTTAAACATACTTATGTAATTAATTATAAATTATTTCTAGAATCTTGATGAAATAGAAGTCTTATTTTATTTGGGACGGGATAGACTTTAGAGGAGAGTTTAATAAAAATAATAAAATAAAAAAAAATAAAAGATTTGAGAATATAACTATTTTATCTTCACAATAAACAAACAAAAAATTATGGCATTGATTAATTCATTCTCATCACTGTGGCAACATTGCCACATTGTAATGCAATGCTTAGCCCTCTAGCCAAGATAGAAGCTAGCTCTTGGGCTTTTAACAGAAACTAAATAATACTTGCTGGCAACTAATCAATTTTAAGGCTGATTGTAAACAGTAATATATTTAATTCATTGTCTAAATTAAAATTGCAATGACACAACTGTAATAAAAATATTAATAACTTTATTTACAGTAAGCAAATATTCTTTTTTATCAGCAATATTATTTTAGTGTGATACTGACCTGAATAACTTTTTCTTCCTGTGGTGGTCCCTCAGTGGGCCCATCTCTGACCCAATCTATCCAGTGGTATTTGTGTTTGATACCACCTCCAATGCCCTTCGCTATTACTCGACCTGTGTTAATAAAACTCTTATGTTTGTAAATAAAATAAAAAAACATTAATTTCAGGTACCTATTTGCATTGAAACTCAAACTAAATTATTGTGATATAGTATAATACACTCATAACAAACTAAGTAGGCTATTCTATCAGTGTAGTTTGTATGTATGGCTCTAAAATGAAATCTATGATTAAATCCACACCCATAAGGCTTTTTTTATAAAATATCTAACTAAATTAATTCGTACTCACCGGATACAGGATCTCTTCCAGCGAGGTTTGTAACTTCTAAAGGCTTAACAGTATATTCATCAGGAAAATGCACAATTCGTCTGTAACTCTTGCCTAAACCAGGTTTAGGCTTATCAATATCGGGATGGCTGGCAAAATTTACAGCAGCCACATGAATAGACCTCCTAGTGATCAAATTAGGAGTAATGGCTAAACTAGCAAATAATCTATTTAACGCCATTTTAATAAGTTTTCATTAAACAATTCGATAAACTTAACTATGATGAGACTACATAACCTCAACAAATATGATCAAAGTAAATGTCAAATTAATTGACATGAATGTCAATGTCAACGTCAAATCAAGATTTAGGGTTACCAGAATTATTAAAATATGTTTTAAGTAGTGTCTAGATTACACGACCACCTTGAGATTTCATCGTGTAATTTCTGTGATAATAAACAGCAGTTTACTAAACTTTCGTGTCTTAACAAAATTGATTGATAAAAATGATCGAAAAAAAAAACTGTCTTTCAGTGTGCTAAAGCAATATAATGAATAAGAAAACACTTTCGATTTCCCACAGATACCTTATATAAAGAAGCATCAGTACTCAATGTTCGCCAGTTATACATCCTTAGATTAGCACTGAAACAACACAGAATAACTATCCAATCCACAGAATATTCCCAACTACTCAAACAACGAATCTTCAAATGTCCCATTACTGTTGTAAATACTGTTTTGGCACAACATATGCTAAGCTTCGTCTATAATAAAATTGCTAAAATCTGTGATATAAAAACATGCACAATAAGACAAGTTAAAAAGTGGCTTTTATCCCAACCTTACTTAGAGTCCGAAGCAGTTGTTCGAGTTACGTTATCATAACAAATACAATACAACCCCGCTCTCGCTCTTACGATCTCGCTTGTCATACATACAAACTCACATTACATTCCCGCTTACACAAACACACCTTTACACATCCTCGCACTGTCATTTACACAAATTCACCATTACATTCCCTCTCGCGCAAACACACCCTTACACGCACTCGCACTCTCATTCACACACATACCTATTCATCTTTACATTCTCGCTTACACATCCTTACTAAACGCTAATAACCTACTTACTTTTATTTTTGTAAATTGATGTTTTTTAGATTTAAGATTTTATTTCTTGTTTTTGTTTTGTTTTGTTTTATCCTTTCACTTTAAGTAATTAATAATTACAATACGTATCGACCGAATCTCACAATGGACTCCACGAGATAGGCTCGACCTAGTGTGGAGTCCACAAGTTAATGTTATAACTATGTTTCCTTTTTGTCTCAATAAAATTTTATTATTATTCCATTTGTTTATTTAGTATACATATATAATTACATTTTTAAATATTATTATAAAAGAGATATAAAAACCTTTAAAAATATAAAAAATAGTATCCCACCGGCGTCGGGAACAGGGTCCAAGCCACCGGTGGTCAGGGCTCCTGAGAAAGGAATCTCCTAACAATACGCGCCGTGTCCAGGAGTACCGCTCTCTGAATCAAGCCCTTGATCCAACCGCCCAACGAGAGCCTCCTAAGGTGTTAGTCGAAGCTCTTGGCTATTATGCCATTGGCCGTCACGACTATCGGCACAGTGATTGCTGTACTCACATCCCACATGTCGACAACCTCGCGAGCCAAGTCAAGATACTTCATTTGTTTATCTTTCTCAGCCTTCACGAGGTTCTCGTCATGCGGGACTGTTATATCCACAATCACTGCGCGACGCTCTAATCGATCTATCACCACTATGTCAGGCTTATTGGCAACAATAGTCCTGTCAGTGATGATAGATCGATCCCAATATAATGTGATATTGCCATTTTCAAGAACTGGGTTGGGCACATACCTGTAGTAGGGTACTTCCGATTCCACAAGACTGTATTTAAGGGCAAGCTGCTGGTGGATAATCCTGGCTACTAGGTTATGTCTATGCAAGTAGTCTCCGTTAGCCAGACGAGAACACCCAGAAATAATGTGCCGGATTGATTCCCCGGGACGGTGGCATGCCCGACAAATGTCAACCGTACCGTCCTTCACAATATATCTCCGGTAGTTGTTCGTCATTATAACTTCGTCCATAATTGCACAGACAAAACCTTCGGTTTCCCCAAAGAGGTCACCAAAGCTCAGCCAGGATACGGACGCCATAAAGTCTACATCAGGCCCATGTAGGGCCCGGTAGTAGCGCCCGTGAAGCTCCTTGCTCTTCCATACCTCTATGCGATCATTAGTATCCAATACTACAGGTTTGCGCCAGTTCTCGTTCGCTAAGGAGAGCGGGGTGAGGCCCTTGTCCACTAAGACCACATCTCGGTGCATCCCCACGTCGGCTTTTAGGAAATGCTCCCTGAGACTGCATATCTCACGGTTGTGCAAGGTCTTAGCATTTAAAAAGCCTCGACCTCCACACTTCCGCGGGACATACAGTCTCATTACCGATGACCGTGGGCAATGCATCCGATTTGCGGTCAACAATGTGCGGACCCTCTTAACCAGGGCATCAAGTTCCGTCTGAGTCCATTTGAGTATGCCGAAAGAGTAGGTACATCAAAATCCATTTGAGTATGCCGAAAGAGTACATCAAAATGCCGAAAGAGTACATCAAAATTATTATTATTATTATTAAAAAGCTAAGTGTTAAACATTGAAATCATCTACACTCTCCCTATTCCTTTGTCTGTGACAATCATTTATTCGTTTAGAATTTTGTTAGATCGTCCCTTTTGTTTGTTTGAGACAACCTACTTTTTATCTCGCATATTTCTGAACTAAAATGTCAGTGTCGTTATCAATATATTTTGTCGCACAAGTTTTAACTCATGTTGTGCAATTTATCTTGTAATTTTTGCAATATCGTCTCTAATTTTTGTAATCAAAATTGTTGATATACTCCAGTCACACCAGTCTATAGAAGCACTTAACAAGTTTGTGTTAAAAAATTCAAAATGCGGCTCGTGGATTCATCAAAACTTTTAGAACTTCAAAACAAACCTACAAATATTCGAAATATTTGTATCGTGGCGCACGTGGACCATGGAAAAACAACATTGGCGGATTCTCTGATATCGAGCAATGGGATAATATCGCAGAGAATGTCAGGAAAGTTGCGGTATATGGACAGTAGGCCCGATGAACAGGAGAGAGGTATAACGATGAAAAGTAGTAGCATATCGTTGTACCACTGTGTGGAACAGCAGGAGTACTTGGTAAACCTGATAGACTCGCCAGGGCACATCGATTTCTCTAGTGAAGTGTCCACAGCGGTCAGACTTTGTGATGGAGCTATTGTTCTTGTGAGTACACTTTGTTTGTTTACTTTTTGTTTATTAGCCAGTAATGGCCCACTGCTGGGTAAAGACCTTTCTGTAATCTTTCCGGAGGTCAAATATATTTCCAGTTTGTTATACATCTTCTTACAACACTTGTTACACTTAAATACTTTATCTATTTACACACATTTTTCTTTACTATTTTTTAAAGAAATCGATGCTTAATTCCAGGTTGATGTGGTAGAAGGAGTATGTCCCCAAACCAGATTGGTACTAAAACAAGCATACTCAGAGAACATCCGTGCAGTGTTAGTTCTCAACAAAATTGACAGACTCATATTAGAAATGCAGCTGACTCCGTTAGATGCCTACGTCCACTTAATGCAGTTGTTGGAACAAGTTAATGCTGTAATGGCAGAGCTGTTCACAACTGAAGTGTTTGAGAATGAGGAATCTACTATGGAAAAACAGGTAGATGAATAAGTATTGTATTTTAATTCTTATAAGATTCATACTTTAAATCTGTGTGACTAAATGAGGAATCTACTATGGAAAAAATATGTAAAAAGAAATCTCAAAAGGGATTTTACTATAAATGAGAGGGAATGAATGGGAATTTGGATGTGGATGTTTGTTACTCAATCACGCCACAACCTGAAAATGGATCTGAATGAAATTTGGCACAAAGATACACTGAAGTAAAGAATTGCACTTAGCACTTACTTTTAATACTGAAAAAAATCATGTTTCAGCTAAAAAACAAAAATAATTTTGCCCGGAGCGGCTTAATAGCTAGATCGGGCCTTGAATAGCTGGTTTTATTACAAATTAATTTTGTATAATAATGTATATATATGTTTACAGGAACAAAAAGAACAGCTGAATAAAGAAGACAACAACTTCTACGACTGGACCTCTGCTATGGATGATGCGGATGACTCCAATCTTTATTTCGCACCTGAACATGGCAATGTAGTGTTTGCTAGTGCAGCCGATGGATGGGGCTTCACTATTCATACATTTGCTAAATTGTTCTCTGATAAACTTGGCAAGTATCTATGTTACGAAAAAGTTCTACCAAATTGCTTGTCAGATTTTTCATTCATTTTTGACCAATGTTATAGGCTAGTTGACACCACCATCAATTGACGTACTTTTTATGACCTGTCAAAACGCGATTCTTCCATTTTTGTATGGCAATATCGGCCCGTCACGTCACTTATTGGCAAATATTTATTGATTTCAAAGCCACAAAAAATCTAATTTTACAAAGTGTATGAAGTGTTTTTTTTTTTGCCAAGTTGTGTCTTGCAATTAATTTTTAATGGTGTCAATGAGTACTTGTATTGATATTTTAATTAAAAATCATGTCCATTTCAGGTGTAAAAGAAGAAATATTAAGAAAAGTTCTGTGGGGAGATTTTTATCTAAACACAAAAACAAAACGGTTCATGAAAGGAGCCCAGGAAAAAGCAAAGAAACCTCTTTTCGTCCAAGTGATATTAGATAATCTATGGAATGTATACGAAACTGTAGCTATGAGAAACGAAAAAGAAAAGGTGCCAGTTATTTGTGAGAAACTTGGTATAAAGTTAACAACCAGAGATCTGAGACATACAGACTCAAGAGTTCAACTCCAATCTCTCATGGTGCAATGGCTACCTCTATCTATAACTGTCCTTAACATGGTCTGTGAGAAACTTCCGTCACCCAAAGAGATTCTACCAGAAAAAGTTGAAAAATTAATGTGCTCAAGAATTCGTGACTTTGATTCTTTCTTTCCTGAGACACAGAAACTGAAAGAAGACTTTTTAGCCTGTGATAGTAGTGATGATAGACCAATAATTATTTTTATATCCAAAATGTTTAATGTTGATAAGAGTATATTGCCAGAGAACAAGCCTAAGGTCTTGACGACTGAAGAAATGGCTCTGAGGAGGGAAAGAGCGAGACAGCTGCGCGAAAAGAAAGAGAACAATGCAAATATTGAAGAGACTTCAGAAGAAATCAAAGAAGATCCTGATGTACAAAAGGCAGCTGAAGAAGATGACCAGCCAGTATTTATAGCTTTCGCTAGAATATTTAGTGGAAAAGTAAAGAGAGGGGATAAAGTTTATGTTTTAGGCCCCAAACATGATCCTTCTAAAATACTTAGCAAAGATTACCACATAGATCCTAATAAGAAATTGAAGGACTTGCTAAATCATGAGCATATTACTTGTACAGAGTAAGTAAAACATTTTTTTTAACAGTAAGTATAACTAAAGTACTTACATTTTTTTAAAGAAATTCCCAGGTCGGGCAAAATGGCGGAGTCTGGATTTGCGCACGGTTTATGGCAATAGGCTTGCCCCCTATTACATGGGATTTAAACATAAATGGCGAAATATAAATAAATAAATAAATATCATGGGACAACTCACACACGGCTATCTGATCCCAAGCTAAGCAGAGCTTGTGTTATGGTAACCAGACAACTGATATACATACTTATATAATTTATAAATACATACATATTATAGATAAATCACACCCAGACACAGAACTAACAATCATGCTCATCACACAAAGTTTGTCCTGTGTGGGAATCGAACCCACGACCTCCGGCTTAGCAGTCAGGGCCACTAACCACTAGACCAACAGGCCCGTCAATATGGGTGTGAGAAAAATTCCCTTCGGGGATTACAGGCGTGTTTTTATTATGTATGTGATAAATTAAAATGTCAGTTGGTAAAATGGTGTGAAAATGATAATTACAACTATTCCAGTACTGTCCAACTGCTGGGCAAAGCCATCCCTCCATTTTGTCCGTCTATCATGACTTTGCGCTACGTCTTGCCAATGTTCAAGGTTGAATAGGGAGATATGGTAAAGAAAATAATAAGTTTTATTTTTGTAATTTCAGAATTAAATCTTTGTACATTTTAATGGGAAGAGAGTTAGAATTAATTGATGAAGCAATAGCAGGAAATATAATTGGTGAGTCATAATTTTATTTTTCTAAAGCCCAACATGCTCGACGATACGCTCACGCTCTCTGTGTGTGTTTGACTTAAATGACTTATTTATAGACACGCGGTAACATGTCAAGCCAAGAAGGGACTGGCGATTTATCTTCACTTGGCAAATGTTTGACCATAAATTGTATGTTTCGAAAATTATTTTAAAACTGAAGTAGTACAAATTAAATTTTTAATTCAAAAGTTTATTGCGATTCGTAATAAGTGATCGTAGTAATTCGCTTATCGAGCAGGAATCGGATGATTGGATGCATATTTACCTATAGTTTAGGTGTAATTTAGGTGTTGGCTTAGTATGGAATGGGAAAATATTTATTTTTTCAAATCAATATATATATATCTAGAAGTCTCATCCACACTTTCCAAGCAAAAAAAGAACTTTAGTTAAATACCTATGCATTTAATTTTTTTATCCCTAGACTTTTTACAGTGTTATTAAAAAAAATATATTAATAAACAGTATTTTAATTCCAGGTATTGGTGGCTTAGAAGAACATGTTCTAAGAACAGCTACGTTATCCAGTACAATAGCGTGTCCTGCTTTTAGTGAGATGCAATACTCAGTAGTACCAATATTGAGGGTAGCTTTAGAACCTACCTATCCGTCACAACTACCACAATTAGTTAAAGGTATTTGTAAATTCAACTCTATGCTGTATGAAATAAGACAAAATTTCCTTTGCAGAAATCTGAAGTGTCAAGTTGTATTCTTACAGGTTTGAAACTGCTTAACCAATCAGATTCTTGCGTTCAAGTATTGGTACAAGAAACGGGTGAACACGTTTTGGTCACAGCTGGTAAAATTCATTTAGAAAGATGTCTAGAAGATTTAAAGTAAGTAGATACATATTTTATCAAGCGACACTAGCTTCCGCCCGCGATTTTATCCGCGGGGGAATTTAAGTACACCACAAAACATATTTTATGATACTCGGCAATTGTGTAGCTTTCTATCAATGAAAGATTGTTTGTAATCGGCTTAATACTTTCAGAAAATACCTTAAAAAAAAAACTTGAAAGCTTTACCTGTTTATAATATTAAGAACTAGCGACCCGCCCCGGTTTCGCACGCATGCAATATTGATACATAATAAATCTTCCATTTGAATCACTCCATCTATTGATTAAAACCGCATTAAAATCTGCATTGCGTAGTTCAAAAGATCCAAGCCTAGAAACGGTGGAAAAGAACTTCATTTTATTCTATGTAGAAGATGATTAGTAAATGGTAGCCTAATAATATTGTGAAATACAAGATTAACATAGAATATCTTAACCTATAATCTAGATAGAAGAACTGTAAAAATTAAAGCATTTTGTTTATATTTCTTCCAGGAACCACTACGCCAAAATACCAATCACAGTATCCGAACCAATCGTTCCATTCCGAGAAACGATTATAGAGCCTCCAAAAATTGACATGGCGAACGAAGAAATAGACGCTCAAAACGTTGTAGATAAGACTGTAGATAAGGATATAGATCCAGTCATAACAGTGTACTCAAACAACAAACAAAGTAGGATAAAGATTAGAGCAAAACCAATACCCAATGAAATAACGGCACTATTAGATAGATCAACTGATTTACTCAAAGCAATTTCCCAACACATAAAAACACAACAAGGGCTACACAAAAATGATAAGTTAGAAACCAAACTAGAAGAATTACAAATAAACGGTACTAAAAACGTACTATCCGATCGCATGTTAAAACTTATCCAAGCTTTCAAAGATGAACTCCAAACTATTTGCGACAAACTCAACCCCGAATGGAAGGACGTTGTCAAACAAATATGGTCCGTAGGCCCCAGGAATTGCGGTCCAAATTTGTTGCT
Source organism: Hoplodrina ambigua (assembly GCA_949774945.1). Lineage (NCBI taxonomy): Eukaryota > Metazoa > Arthropoda > Insecta > Lepidoptera > Noctuidae > Hoplodrina > Hoplodrina ambigua. Next base: position 5,776,271 of record OX458979.1, read on the forward strand.
TAATCAAACTGAAGATTATAGAACTAAATATTTGCATCACGAACAAGAAATAAAAGAAGATCCGCGTTTTGAATACGAGAGCAGTTTCGTGAATGGATTCCAGTTGGCTTCGTTAGCTGGCCCATTGTGTGATGAGCCAATGATGGGCGTCGCGTTCTGTGTTGAAGAATGGTTTTTAGATAAATCTGCTGGAGATGATATGTTACATTTTGGACCACTGTCAGGTAAGATCTCGTTGCTTACTAACTAACGTACTTTGAAGAAATGGTAATGTCAGATTTAATTGATTATTATAGTAATTACATAACATAATGTAAGCCTGCAATCCCTGAAGGGTTATGCAGAGGTGTACCCATTAGTACACTCACATTTCGTCAGTTATGTTTAAGTCCCATGTAATAGGGGGCAAGCCATCAACCGGACGCAAATCCAGATTCCGAGGTTGCTACTGGCAAATTCCTGATGGAAAAACCCAATATCCGTTTGCCTGACCTGGGAATTAAGAATATTATATGTTCTATTAATTTTAACGGAGAGTTTATAGAGTTTTTTTACATAGTTATTTTCTATAGAAACCTACTGTTTACTGAACGAGCATATCGCTTCATCTTTCCGATTGACTGACTCCTGACAATTTAAAAGTGTCCGTAAATGGTTTATTTGAAATGAATAATTTGATATGCAGGTCAAATCATGTCAGCAGTGAAGGATGGCTGCCGAAAAGCATTCCAAGCGCAGCCCCAACGTTTGATGGCAGCGATGTACACCTGCGATATCGTCGTCGACCAAAAAGTATTAGGTAAGTCATTTTATATACAGAGCTTTTTGCTATGCCAATAAGAACTTTATTACAGGAGGACATGGTCTAGAATTTAACGATCATCATTCGATGTTCATTTAAGGATGTGCTAAGGAGTAAAAAAGTATAAAAAATCCGTTAAATTTATTTTCCGTAATTACAAATATTGTAATTTCTACATCTAATATTTACAATTCACTATACTAAGTATAAATATGGTTCTTAAATAAATATATTATCATTAAATTAAACATACTTAAATAACTATAAATGCACTGAAATGTTACACAAAAAAACCATTGAAAACTTATCACATATCTTTTGTGTACAATAAAAAAAATATTTTACCTTTTAATTAATATGTAATCACCGTCTATTGGTGGGGAAAATAATTATTTTATTTTGAAATTATAATAATCCAAAACCTAACTGCTAATAGTCATGGTTATTTCTATTTCTGGCAAAATTGTTATGCTAAATAATACCGAGAAATAAATTATGTGTTTTGAATAAAAAAAAATAAGAAAAAAAATTGTATTCGAAACAGAATTAATTGTTCTATTTTTTGTTCGGATTTTTAGCACTAGCCATTCGTTATTTAAAGTTTTAAGAATGTATAATCATAACTTATGGTAATAGAATTACTCAATTTGGGGGAATGTATAGACAGTCTAATTATTTATTGTCATTTTTTTTTCCTAACCTTTTTACTAACTAAACGTTTTCCACTTTACTTTTCTTTCTAACTTGACGGATCACGGAATATAATACAAAGAAAATCAATTAACATTATATTCTAATATTTTTTAGTGATTCTGAACGAATTTGTATAATAATGAATTATAAATTAAGTAATGGCTAGCAACACTTTCACCTCATACTGAACAGCTTTACTATTATATTTCAATAAATAAAATTATTATTAATTATTCTAGTAAATGCAGTTGTACTGAGTATTTCAGAGGCATCCAAAAATAAATTTCACCACACTAAACAATCACGTTTAGAATGGGAAAGTTAGTAAGCAAGTATTAACTAAAAATCGGATAAATAAGCGACAAAGCGTTTCGAAATTAAATATGTCTCAAGTATAAGTTGAATTCAAAGAGGCGGAACCGATTAATATAAAGCCTCCATGAAGCCAACAAACTTTTTTCTACTCTAAATTTAAAAGAGGTCAGATTCTAGTTGATCCAATGTAATGACCTTGCTAGTTCGATAACTTTGTACCATGGGAAAGGGGGGTATTCTGGTGCAGATCGCCTGGTTCTCGTGACTCGAGATCTCCGGTTGTAGTAAGGCTCTGTATAGCTGTGTGTGTGATATCTGTTGTACACGGGTTTGTCCGGATACGCGTGGGACTGAGAATAGTCCACTTTGTAGGCGCTTGTGGTACTCTGGACGGTTAGGCCGGTGTATCTGTTTTTGTTGTATGCTGAAAAAAAAAACAGAATTGTTAGAAAACATGCATCGAGGCAATTTAGGCCTGTAAACACAGATATTCCTGGATACAATCGAATATCAACCTAGCGGATAATTTTTTCGAGCCACGTGGATCTATAATCTACATATTGACATCTTTTTGAATATATCTTAAAACTTTTAGGTATCTAGAAAGTTTGTAATTGTATACTTTCCAAGGAAAAGTACTAACCGGAATGGTAAGCGGTGGTGGGTCGTACACACATCATGCCGTACACCCTGATTCCAGGCACAGACGCGTACGTAGGCTGGTCGTGAGACATCGGCCCTTCTGTAAAGTAAAATGATCAGCAACATTTATTAATCAATTCATTATAAGTTCTATATCTAAACTTGAGAGTATTTAAAGGAAAAGATTTCAAAGTTTAAACGCACATAAAATGGTCTTGTAGTACCTTTTGTACTTATTTAGCTAACTGTGAACACTTTACAATACGGTAATGTGCTGCATATAATGCAACACGAACTGTCAACATAAATGGGAGTCAAGATCCCTTATATCGTAGCTGCAGCCATGTTAGTAACAGTAACTGATAATAGGAATTCTTAACCAAATATAATGGACAATAAGAATTCTCTAATGTACCCAGGATAGTCCCTTGCGGCACTCTTTGCGGAAATCCAACATCTGACGTGACAATGATCAAAAATTCTTAAGTAAATGTATTTAATAGCAGGAAATTCCACGCAACCCACATTTACCCATAGCTTAGTATAAACTTCCATTTCATAATGCCAACTTTGTCACTGGTTACCTTTATCAATTGCTACAGTTCGATTGCTAAAATTGGTAGTACTTTGTAACTTATTCGGAATTGGATAGCTAACACCACCAATTGAGTTAACATAACAGTCCCTTAATCACAGAGCGTGAATAATCATGTGAAATAAACATGGCTTACCTAATATATGATCTTCTGGACACCGACAGATGACCAAATAGTGTGACTTGCCAGTTCTGATATTCTGCAGCGCTAATAGGGACCAGTCTCTAGGCGCTCGACACTCTCGCATCTCTGACACTGCCTCACAAGTCTTCACTAGTGTTACAGCTTTGTTGGCAAACTGTAATGAAAATGATAAAGAAACAATTATTTGATTGATGTTGCTATCATTTGTAATTGCATGCCTTGAAGTTTGGACATTAAAAGGAGTTTGTCAAAGTATGTGAGGAAATTAACCTTTTCAGTCCAATCAACAAAGTTTCTGATCAACGTTCCTTCATTGTTTCAATTATTAACTAAAGGCAGTATGTACAGAATGTCTTGCGATTGTGATAATGATAACGATAGCTCTCACTAACGTTGGAGTAAGCAAAACTAGCGTGACCACAACATTATTCAATTAATTGGATCATCGGTTTATATACTGAAATAGAATTCTTCAATTAGAACTGGCACGCAATTCTTTGTATCACGTAAATCGCACTCACACTTGACACTGGCGTGAACAAGTTAAATCTGTAAAGGAGTTGCATTTTTAGATTCTAATTTGTTCGTTACACGTGCACCATTATTTTCGTGTGACCTCAAATCATCATTGACCAGGTTTCAGCAACGTACAACAATACGGTGAACTAATGTGTGTTACACGTCTTTGTAAGAAGCATTTGATTTGGCAAAATCGAATTCTTTTGCAACAAACATGCCAATACAGCCACAAAAAGTAACAAGGTATACGTAGAATGAATTCAGTGTGTCAAATCCAATTATGCCTCAGCGTTACCTTTTTTTTCGAGTCGGTGGTGAGGCGCGTAGTATGCAGGTCGTCGGCGTTCAGACTAGCGGAGCATGGGTCTCGGTACCGAGCAGGGCACGCGCACAGCGGCTGCGTGTAGTTCAGACGCACGTAGACCGCGTTGCATACCTGCAACGTTACCACCATATGAAGCTAATGAACCAACATACTGCATGGCGAACGGTTGTACCAGACATGTGGGACTAGATTCTTTAGTATTGATATTCATTCATCACATGTCTTACATAGACTTGGTATGCCATAACAAACATGGACTGATCTTTACTTGCTTAACTAACTATCACATAATTACACTCTTAATGAGTCCATCTAGTAAACCATCTGGGAGTGTTAGAAACTATATTTTTCTTAGAAATGTTCTCTCTTCGTTAATGCATTTTAATTGTTCTTAAGATTTATGTATCAGCATCAAATATTTGATATATATTATTTTTATAACGGCATTGTTCTCTGGCATTGCACTGTATTTAGAACAAAAGCACATTCGATGCGCATCTATCCTGAGCGTAGATAATACGGGGAAGTTGGGAAACCTTACAATATTATCTTCGCTCAGGTTTTAAAAGCTCTCGCAATTACTGAACTCGACTAGCCCATCGATTAGTCATAGTGTTTGTGAGCATTTCATTTTGTTTCAGTTGCGGTACTTTCTTTAGAACAAAAGCGTCAATTACCTGTTGAATAGCGCATTCAGGCAACAAATAGATGTGCTGATTGTGAGGATAGTAGTGATACTTTGTCGGTTTCGCCAGCACTGAAGTCGACCCGGCGGGTAGGGGCACCGTCTGGAATCAAAGAATAAAGTTGATTTATGTGTCTTCTTCCATTATAAGAAATGAGACAATCATCAACGGAATGCAATTTGTCAATGAGGCTATTTTCGCAAGCAACAAGAATGTAGTGTAACAATTTATGTATCCGTTGAAAGTGCGTCAATTTATCCGAGTTATCATTAGTAATCGTAACAATGATGGGAAATCGCTCGAGCTTGGTCTCGGATCGCGAATCACAATCTCATTCATCCCCGTTTGTCTCTCCGAGGGTTTCTGTGTCAACGCTCTCGCGTATATACCTTATTCGTTTCTAATCTCGTTCATCTTCTTAGAGGAGACGTCTTGTTTTGTGAAGTTGTTCTTTATCTACTACTCAAGGATTCCGCGAAATTTTGTGGTGGCTAGAGATTTTGAAACTTAGTGTTGGTATACGAGAGGAGTGATTCGTGCGCGTTGGTTCTTACTCGTAACAATGCTTCACGGTCATGTACCCTGCGATTTGCCGATTACTTCGTCACGTTTGTTGCTGGATCAGGTTAATAAACCTGTTAAATGACGATTATCCTTTGTAGTTTTTTTCACAAAGAACATTTCGTTTTACTTTTTGCGCCTTTAATTTAATTTTGGACATAAACTTGTTAGGTACGGAACTTATGCATTTAAAGAGATCGTTTTTATTTGAAGTTTCTTTCTTTGTAAATTAACAAGGTATTCCTGATTATGATCTAAATGTAAAATGTAAGTAGGAATGTAAAAGTTGTAGCTATCGTAACACGTCGTTTTGAAGCGCGCGGCGGCCATGTAGTGGCATCGTCCGCGAACAATTACAATGTCCACCTGCTGAGAGATCCAATTTGGATTGCTATCAACATAAGCTGGTCGTCGTACTTACTTATCTGGCCCACTAACCCGTATATATTGACATTCGACTAACTCACAACAAAGAGCTTTTTGTGTCCACAACCGCTGATCGTGTTTGTTACAATAATTTTCCTTTTACTTTGCACAAAAGAGGTAATGCTATAATGGGTTCAGTTCAATTTTTGTAAGTAACCAATCGTTATCAGTGATTTTATTTTATGGCATTCAACGCATTTTCTTATTCGATGTGGTATATAAAATGTTAACTCAATCAAATTGCGATGATGTTACGTAGGCAAATAAAATCAGATGCAGGTATTACTTTTCAAATTGTGAATAGTTATCTATATTCCATTTCATAAACTTTTCTAACTGTTCTCACAGTTAAATTCAAATATAAAAGCTTCCACGCATTAGATATTCAACGACTTAAAAAAAAACTGTTTTTTTTTGTTTATTCTAAAATTGTTAATCAACAACATTGCAGTCACAAAGTTCTCAAGGCTAAATTATGAAATTAATTACAATTAGGTACATCGATTAATCATCTTGAAGAATCTACATTATTAGCGAGTTATAATTACTTCTAATAGTAGGTAACTCAACACTTACAGGTGAAACAATTATAAATTTTAATTTTAAGCTCATAAAGTATTAAATGTTTATTTAACATCACGTATTTTAATTTGAAGAGGCCGATGTACAATAGCAGACCTGAGATATTCACGAACACTTATCTCATCAACCGCAGTTCTCACAAAACAAATCTGTTTCAATCATCAAATATACAAAAGGAGTAATAATTCTTAGAGCATCCATTATGTCATAACTTTCTTTTTTTATGGTCTCGTCTGAAAATACTCATAATTGCATTAACAACATTAAATAATATACCGCCCGTGCTCCCAATTGACCTTCACGATTGTGTTCATAATAGAAATGTTTTATTACTGATACAACTCGCAAATTTTTGTTCTTATATTTAATCGTAACAAACTTTCACTTCTTTCCGTTTGTGATTAACTCTTGCTTTTCATATTCGATTATTTCCTAAATAAAAATGAGCGCTTTTGAACGTGAATCCGCTTTACTTTTACAATTTCACTTTGCTTTACACGTGGTGACGTAACTATTGCACTGTTTATTAATTTTGTATTTAAATGCTCACCATGATTATACACAGAACTTGCCGCAAAGCACGATTGAGTCGGATTCTCATTGTGTCGGATGTTATCGATTGTAAAGTTACTACTCTTTTTGACCGTCAGTACCGTACTGATTCTGTGTTCGATAACTTACAGGGTACCGCGGTTGAGATGACTCAGGAGAGGGTTACCGCGCCAGGCTAGATCCTCGAACTGGCATTTTTTCTACGAAAATAGCACCGGACGTCACGTTCAAGTTGAACGATCTAAATTGTCTCAACGGTTTTGGGCATCACCTGTCATGCGTTGCTTTTTATTATGTTTTTTACGTGTTGGTGCATTTTTATTTTTTGGTTTCAGTTTGTTAGGATTTTTTTTATTGAATTGCTTTTATTTAAGTTTTTGTTCACATGTTCATTATTTTTCATTATCTCGGACTTCAGATATAAGTATTTGTTTTCATTGTAGGTCTTTGGTATTTTCTTTCGGCTCGTAATAATTTTGCTTACTGAAAATTTTATCCTTCTGTCCCTACCGCAATTTAAGGTCGAACTGTCCAAGTCAGGGCTAAAAGGTCAACTGTCGGGCAGTGCTGTTCACACGAGATGTTTACCATAAGAGCAAATCTTCGGTTCGCGATCTTGACATGATCCCGCCATCGTGACGTAACTGATCGCGATAGCTGAAGGTTGTTCAACTATCGCAATGTTCTATGAAGTTCTTGGTCATTGGTTCTTATAGTTGGAACTGATATCGGTAAAGTTTGTTTTTATCTTTGTAGGAGGTAATCTTTGGAAGTAGGTACTGTCCCGATTACATAAAAAACATATGTGTATTCACTAGTTGATTTAAAGCTACTTTATTGGCTGGCTATTCATAGGCTATGTTTTATTGTACCATTGTCTTTCAAATAAATTCGTATTTTCTGTATCGACAAAGTAATTATTATTACCTACTACTGAATCGGTATGTTCTATTATTGCCAATACGATAGAAGACTTAGGGAATAGAAGATTGAGAATAGTTAGCATTGAAAGGTGATGATATTCACCAGTCAGCAAGGTGGTACCTTTGAATTAATTAAATATAGGTACTTAACATTTTTGAATACTAGTAATATGTTAAGTCTAGTCATTGCTCTGTGTGAGACCAACACTTAATTAATCGCGGCCATCGTAAGCGCAGTGCTTTAGAATTCCTTTGACAGTCATTCACACATTCTAACAGCAATTAATTGAAGTGAAATTCCAATCAACATGCAATAGAAATGCATAGAAAGTCAAGAGTTACCTTCCTTTTCATGTGTTATTAATTAATTCACAGTACAAATGACCTAACGTCAATAACAGATCAGTGTGATACTAATAGCGCGATGACCACTTCTTGATACTGTTAAAAGAAAAAGACAAAAAAAAACTGTTTATTATTTTTATGTTCATCTGGTGCAGTGTTTTGTTTGTTTAGGAAGACATAACTTTCATTCACATAACATTCAAACATTAACAAATAACAAACTTAATTAATTTATAGCGAAGTTAAACGAAGTTTTATTTACCGGCTGTAAAATCGACTACCATTTAAATCTTTCCAGAAGTGTAACATAAACATGTCATTTATTACTCTTATAGGAGTAATTCGTTCGTTATAATTTGTTTTGTCATAAATACACTGAGAATCCCACAGTAAAAATATTACGGTGAGTGTATTTTATAATTGATTAAAAGGTTAAGTTTACAGCATAATAATTACTTAAGAGTGCTAAGGCGTCCCAGATATTTGCTCCCACGCTTACTAACGAGTTAAAGTGGTCAAATGATTATTATGCATGCACCTGTTAATGTAAATACCAATAAAGGTAATTCAATTGATAATTATTATTAATTATAAAAGATTTGACTTTATTAAAGTAGTGTGAAGGTTGAGACAGTGTCTAATAATGCTATTCCATAATTGATTGATAATTAAATTTAGTTTTTTATATTTAAGAATATCATTCTAAGTAAATTTTATTTATAACTGTCGTGTTTGTGAAAGTTTTACGGCTATTTCTAATTAATAAAATATTTTAGATAAAACTAGATAATATTTTACACTCAACGTCAACGATATCGAAGTACAAACTCTTAATTAAAGCTCTAAATTCGATTACAAACTCTAATAAAAACAAAGATAAATAGATTATTAAGATTTTAAATGACTTTATAACGTGCCTCCAAAGCTATCTAAAACGATCAAGTGCGCACGGTCGCACATTAGTCGCACGCAATCTGCGTTCGTTGGCCGCGACCAACCTCAATACAGGTTCAGGGTTGTGTTACATAACCAACGCGTAATTACTTCCGACTTTATCCTGATTTATTTGTATACTGCAATCGATGTTGAGAAAACAATCGATACCATCGTAATATGCAAAGTTTAATTTACTATGTTTCAATGGTGCGAAACAAAACTGCATAATGAATGGACTTCTTTGCGTGAATCTCAAGGAAATGCTGCTATTATGATAATACAATGCAGGAAGAGGAGAAAAAACTTCATTACGCTGACATAATATCTACGTCCGTATACGTATATAAGACTGGTTCTCACCGTCGCGGTTGCTCGTTAAATATAGTACACTCTCCTTGTGTGTCTACATTGTTTTTAGATAGTAATACATGATACACGCATTATCATCTCGCCGTGTTTCTTGCTGTAATGATCACATTTGATCGTAGTTCAGGCAATTTACTTAACCCTGAGTGAAGCAAGCTGTGAATACTGTTTTTGCTTACTTTAGCGAAATATTTCTTCAGTTATTTTAATGTGTGTTTCTAGTGTTAATTTAAAGGTTTATTGTCGAACCCTAGACATCCGATGGCCCTTAGAATAGGGTATTCTGAGCCTATCCATCTGATTAGTATCTCTCGAACGCTTAGACACCTACGCGTAGAAAATGTAATGGCTAATTCTTTGCTGTGCAAAAACGACCACGACTGATTTCTATACATTCTTAATAATAGAAACGAATGTGTAGGTACTTAGTACATACTTTAATATAGTAGTTTTTATACAAAATATATTGCATTCACGCGTCCCCTGTAGGTATACAAATATTGTAAAACATTTATTTTAAAGTAGGGACCCGCCCCGTCTTCTTGCGGGTGCAATGTAGATGCAACCTGCAGCTTTCTTGAATCGCCCTATGTATTGATGAAAACTGTATTGAAATAAGACAGGGGAAAGCGACTTAGTTTTAAACTACCTATGTAAAAATATAGGAGTAAGAATGGAGTTTCTCGCTCATTCTTCTCCATATGAAAATTTTATACTTCGGTCTAATTAATTATTGAAATAAATAAAAACCTTTTCTGGCAAAATTTTAAAACAGTAAATTAATGCGAAGACAATTTTAATAAAGAATCTAATTTGGCACCAAAGTCCATAAATTCAAGAAAAAGGATGCATAAAATAAAGGTACACAGACACACATAACTACTCATCGTTATCAATGCTTTCCTGTACTGCAATCATAAACTTGAACTTATCAAGTACAGTTGCGCCTACTCTTACGCATGCGCCAGGATAGCGGTGCAGTTATTCAATACTTCGTTACGGACTGATTCGAGTGGTCTTCGTGGTGATATGAAGAACTTCATAGTGGACAGTAATGGGGCGGTGAGCGTTTATGGAAAGATTAAATGAGAGCTAGTACAATTAGGTATGTTTAATTAATTGTAGATACAGTGAATACCTATATAGATAAATACAATTTAAGTGTCCGTCAAAAACAGCGTTTTACTAAATGCATGTCAGTTTTACTAGCCTCGTTGGTCTAGTGGTCGCAAAGCGCAACTGCTAAGCATAAGGTCTTTGGTTCGATTCACAGGTCGAGCAGTGTTATTGGGTTTTTCCTTCAGAATTTTCTCAGTAACAGGGTCGCAGTCTGGATTTGTGCTCGGTTTGTGGCAATAGGCTCGCCCCTTAGTACATGGGACTTAAAAAGTTGAAAAGACTAAAATAGCGAAATGCGGGTGTACTAATGGTACACCTCTGCCTAGCCCTTCGGGGATTATAGGCGCGATGTTATGTATGTTATGTTTTACTAGCAAGTGTTTGCAGCACCTTAGGTTTCATCCTCGACTTTGTCTGCATCCGCGACTATAATTATGCTGCTAAATATGACTCAATCAAGGAAATAAATATAATAGATAACCTTCTATTCTATCTTTATGTAAATTCCTAAAACCAGATCTAACTATTCTAAGACGTAACGTACAACTTGCAATAACAAGATACTAAATAGGTAGTATCTAATAATAGCTAAAACCAGGGATTCTTAAACTTAATTTGTCTACTGCCTACTTTGAGAATAAATTATTTTCAAGCGCCCCCCATTTTTTCATCTACTACTTACTACTACCATTGACTGCTGGAAAACACACACGTTGTGTTTCGACTAAAAAAACGCAAGTGCGGCGCCCACACAAACGTATGTGTTTTTTTATGGCGAACACAGAAACAGTGGTAGCTAGCCGCACTTGCGTTTGGCGCAGCGAATGTTCGCCCGCAGTCAATGGGTTAAAAACTACCTAGTAGATGAAGTTACAAATCGCTCCCCAAGCCTACTCAACGCTCCGATTTTTTCCTGGGTTTCTTACTTACCGCTCCCCTTTACGCCTGCAGCGCCCACAAGGGGGCGTTATTACCCACTTTGAGAAAGACTGACTTAAACCATAAAAGGATAGTGGACACACCACTACTTATTCAGAAGTACTCATAATTATACTCAAGTTCAGTTGACAATATAATTAGCGATCCTTTATGTTTATTGATTTTTTTCAATTACTTTAAAGATGGGTTACTACAGAAACTGGTAACAATTACTTATGTAATGTGTGTGCTATTTTAAAATATGTAACATTGTGTGTTTACTTATTAGTAGTGTTCCTGAGGACTATAGGCTTTTAGCCCTATAATTTACACCAATCGGTTCTTTTCTGGAGCTATGCTAATAAAGAAGGGCTTTAAAAGACTTAAAAAGCCCGTATGCCTATTATTAAAGCCTATAGGCTTTTTTGCAGCTGGTTTATTTTTTTACTTATGGCTGTAAGCTGTCATCAAAAATGGCCATTAAAAAACAAACAAAAAGTTTGGACCTTCAGCCAAGAGTCTTGAACAGACCTAGCCTAAAGTCTTTATAAGCTTTTAGCTTTTGGAGCCCGCCAGGCCCCTAATTAAGAGTCTAGCCTAAAAAAAGGCTTAAAGCCTATAGTCCGCGGGAACACTGCTTCTTAGTGAGAGGCGTAGGTATCGTAAAAAAAAGACTGGCATCAGGCGTTGATTACGCATACGCATTCGTATATAATTATATCCTTGCGTATTTAACACGTTTATAACATCCACGAGGAAGTTCGTGTGGTTTTCAGATCTATTTACTATCTGAAACGGAAATATAAATACGTGCTCCAAGCTAAGATTTAAATATTGAAGTTTATGTAACTCGACACGTTTCAATGTTATTTTATTGCGGAAAACGTAACCGGTAGACACTTAATTTCGCTGTAAATATTATGAATCTGTGTGGGCTTCGGTGCCGGAATTGGAAAATGGATGGGAGAGTCCCCTGTATCCTTGAGTGACGCCGACGGAGTAACAGTACTGCGTGGGGTCTAAATTACCTAGAACAGGGACAATTCTACTAACTTCTAGAAAAGGTCGTAATCTAATCTCCGTTTTAGGGCAAATTTTTCAATCGTCATATAACTCTTAACGAAGGGATAAATATGGTGGTTTGAAAGCTTTTCTATAGAAAAGATATCAAATTGTCATATTTGTTCTTTAGATAAAAGTTATCTAACTATTGAAAAAATCAGCCCTTCATCTGTCAAAAATACCACTAAATTATTTACCGAAATTTATTGAGTGAATTTTTTTGCGAGTCCCAAACTATTTTAATAGTATTAAAATATGGCCTCTGGGATCCGCAAGAGAAAGAAATTCACATGGACAAATTCGCGGGCAAGAGTTAGTATTTTATAAACATCATAAATCATAATATTATGCTCGAGAACGTATGGTAATCGTAAATAGTCATAAGTAGGTACTACAGATTACCTACTCGTAATTCGTAGCACTTTTTTCGTAGCACATGTGTAGCTACTACGACTTTCACCATTATAAGTAACGCCTACGAGAATATTGTATGTGTTGTTCATATCTTTAAATAGAAAAGGCATTTTGTAGGTTAGGGGCAATAGTCTTAAAAGTACTGTACCGACAGCTTGTACCGTAAAAAAGTAATCTAGTTATATTTTTTATCAAGTAATAATTTATTTGCAATAATTATTGACCTAAACACAAAACTTAAGAATAATAAAAAAATATATAAAGTATGTACCTACAATTTATAAAAAAAAAGAAAAAGAAAGGAGGAACCATAAAGGGCATGTAGATTGTATAAGGATACTAATCTAGGCTTGTGGTTAGTCAGTTTCCGTCAAATAACTTAATTTCAAAATGATAACTACGGAACTCAAAATTAGACAGACGGGAATCTGACTACCCGCACAGTTTCCTTTTTTAGTTTTTTTTTCTATTATTTTTATAAAAATATTTAAGCCGTTCCTATTCCTAAAATTCTATCGAGTTTAGTAACTCATAGATCAAAACATGACATGACTACTCCTGCATAGAGAGCGCCGTCAGGAAAATCCTCTTAAAGTGACCTTATGACTTTAGGCCCTCCTTAATCGCTGATTTATTTCCGCATCTGTCCCATAAATCATAGGCTAAAGATTGCGCCAACAAAGGTACAAAGGCAAACTATGACTTTACGCTCATTACATGAGTTAGTGTACAGAAAACATTATTTTATAGCCCCTTCTACAAGATAAACGGGAATTTTAGTTAATAATTCAGCTTAATTATGTTCTGCCTTATAGCTTTATTAGCGTATAACATTATTTACCGTTGGCAATTTAATATTAATAAGTGGAGTCGATAGCTGTTGTCTTGCCCGAAACGTTGGCTTCTAGCGCTATCTACAGGGTCTTATTGTGAATCTAAAAAATCTGCTGTTTCATATATTTTGACCGTGTTATAACGTATGAAACTGCTGTTTTTTTATTGAATAACAATCTATAATCTAGAATTATGAACTAAACCTATGGTAAAGATCTGCGTCACAATGTACCTTATCATATCTTACCTATCGAAATGTGCTACGCGAGCGAGCGTTTTACATTTCTTCGTATTTTTGATCAATTTATTAAGCTACGTGTATTATAATTATCTTCTAATTATCAAGTGGCTACTGCAAAAGAAAAGCGATAGTATATTTGAGTCTAAAAAAGTTAAACTTGGCTTAATTTCAAACTGAACGTAATTCTTAATCTTGTACGAGATTTTAAAATCATCATCATTTTAAAATTTAAGTTAACTGATTGGTAACTGAAAAACCACACGCCTAGATAATAATAACCTTATCCTATCTACAAACTTACATTGATCCTTATTAGTTATTAACCAAAATACGAGTATGTCTAAAGGACTTTTGCATGCTGTGCTCTATCTGGAAAGTCCTCTTAAACATTCCAAGCTAAGAGAAATAAAGTAAAATGTCTGCAGCGAAACTCGACGAAGTTCAGCCAACATAGCCCGTGTATAGGCTTTAAGTAAAAATCCTAGTTCCTTTTTCTACATAGGATATACCACTTTGTGTAAACAAGCTTTAAAAAGGTAGGGCTGCGATTCCTAAAATGTCGACATCCGACAAAATCTTCAAAATCCCACATTTTGATGAAATTAAGTATTTTTCCCGGCTCCTTAGAAAACCATTTTCATTATAAAATATGGTTTGCATTTGTTTTATTTAATTTACTGCTTATCTTTCAATTTATCGAGATTCCTCTAAAACGATGTCCGGGTTTCAACAAAACAATTTTTAAATCCCTTTCGGACGACTCGGAATCCCGGGAATCCTGAACAGATGGCAGCCCTAGAGAGGTGCTACATAGCTGAATACCATCCCTATGACAAGTAGTATATCCACGTTCCGACGGCTGGTATCATGATGGAGATTAGACAGCATTTCTCGCTCATTGACAATGAATTATTTATCAGGTATAGAATTTTAATAAGGCCTCCATTTTAGTTCTAAGATACCGCAAACTTGATACCTAACGTCACACACTTACCAAATAAAAACTAGTAAAATAAAAAAACAAAATCGAGTCAATACCTGGACGAAAAAAAAATGTTTCGATCAACCTCGTTATATTTTTTAGCAAATACAAAAACGTGCAGTTTTATCTCAAACAATTTATTGTACACTATAGTTTTTGCAGTTTTTGTACTCTCCGCCATCTTAGACCACCTGAGGTGTGGCCGCTACTATTTGTGACTCTGTGTACATTTGCAATAACCGAGAAATCACGAACGTACAAACAATGCAATTTTCAACGTCTTTTTTTGTCTCAAATATGTAGTACTAGCTTTTGCCCGCGACTTCGTCCGCGTAAATTTCGGTTATCGCGGATACAGACGAAGTCGCGGAAAAATTACCCACGTCCTGTCATTTCAATTCGAAACGACACGTGGCGCCGTCTATGATTTTAAGAACGTTATTGTAATTTCCCTCGGAAACAGTACTTTTTTTCGAGATTAAAGGTACTCTATGTTCGTTCCTGTACACCTGGCAACGTATATGCAAAATTTCAGGATGATCGGTTCTGTGGCTTAGGCGTAAAATGGTAACAAACAAACAAACAAACTTACTTTCGCATTTATAATATTAGTTAGGATTAGCATACGTACCTAGCGGTTTCACCCGCTTTGAAGTTACGTCTTTGGTTACTAATCCGCTCTCGAGAGTCGTAGCTTGATGTTACCTAACCTTTGTCGATAAACGGGCTTTATAACGTAATGTTTTTATTCTTGTATGTATTTAAAAATCTGCATTGTGACTATATTATTTGGCAATGTTCATCTGAATAAGTTTATATACGAGTATGTTTATTATGTGCAAATATTTGTTTTGTATTTTAATATACCTAACTCGTATGAATAATAAATTATTCTTAATAGTAGACAATAGATTAACAGACGGTGCAATTTTTGAATGGCGGTTGAGTAGCTGTTGTTGCGAACATTCGAAGGGAAGCCGGTTAAAATCGAGTTGTAACTTGCTTGTTCATCAAATCACACTTTTCTGGAGTTAAAATGAACTTACAAACTTTAACATAAAACCTAATCCTTTAAAAAAAACCGCCAAGTTTAAGGTAAAAAGGAACTGGCGACAGCAAGCACCTGTGTATTATTATATGTTATTTCGTTATTACTTCGTACACCCTTTAACGATTATTGCAATAGAACGTCGTCGCCGGGTCATTGCATTTCCATAGCATTGTAAGCTCTCAGAACATGTTATATAATTGGCACCTTTATTTCCAAGAGGAATAGCTTTTACAATGTTGTATGGCAGTAGGGATCTACTAGTGTTATAGCTAAAGCCGCGCCTGCGAGGCACAGTGGCGCTGGGGTAGGACAAAAACAAGGTCCGGGGGAGGTGCGGGTGGTGGGCACTCGTAGCGTGATACACAAGAGGCGAAATATGCACTGGACAGTTCTTAAGATATGTGACGTCACAGTGGTACAATATTATTTATTTTCCGCAGCTAAGGACTCAACAATATGTGTATAGCTCTTTTTTAGATGCTCTACATCACAAGAAATCCAACCTTTAACTACTATTTAAATGTAGGTATTGCCAATGACAACAAAAAGACAGACTAACTACTTTCATAAAGACTTATCTCTTCCTGTTGGTCCTTCTTGATATAAGGGTCGATCTCACTAGACAGACAGCGGCATCTATCGTTACACAGATCAGATCTCAGATCATACATAAACTTAGTTTCCTTATAGGAGTTTCCTGGGTTGAGTTACCTGTACAGTAACTCAATCGCTTTAAGATTTTATCATACAACTCGATATCGCTGCTAAATCAATCTGATAAAGACTAAAACAAGTAAATTCAATACGTAAAAACGAATAAAGAGTTAAAGATACGTACAGAGTTACAGACACATCTAATTTAGACATATACACACAAATAGTCGTATGAAGCATCTAATTTGCACACATACGATCAAGTGGCATGTCTATAAGAAATAAGTATCTTCGTCAGATGTAATCATCATAAAGTTATATCGGTAACTGGACACCTGATTACCGACGCTTGTTTACCGGTAACAACCATACAATTTGTAATTCCAGTAGCTTAATGTCGGATAAAAATATTGAGATATGAAGAATCCGTGATAATTTAGCTTTACTAACTTACAGTGAATAGTTATTCATTAGCGCAAAACTGCTGAACAAAAGCCCTATTCTACTAATTAATAAAAACGGTCTAAATCTAGTCGCATTTGAAAAACTTAGGTAATAAAAAAAGGTAAATTAGAGGCATTTTTGACAGTTTGAGACTAAAAGTTAGTTCATAAAGCTAACTTCTCAGAATATTAAATCTTTTCAATCTAATTACACTTTAATTATTTTTGTTCTTTTTCTTTTCGCTTTCTTTATCTTTAATTATAAAGTCTCACATCTTATTCTTAAGAATATCGTAACTTTTCTCTAAAGCCTTCAGATTAATTTCATAGAAAGAGATAAGAATCGAATGATAGCTTTTCATCATGAGTCACCCAACTGCAACAATATTGAAACCAAATGCAGGACCATAAATAGTGGAACAATCAATCTTATTGACGGCCCTTAAAGTTTAAATTATCCCTGTAAGGATAAGACACGCATAAAGTAAAGAATTCGCACATTGAAACTGGTTAAATAGGTGAGCCTATTTAAATACAATATCTTTTGTCACATTGTATCATTTACAACGCTGAGTATTATTCTTTGTTAACATTAACAACACCTTCAACACCACAACACCACCTCGTTAACATCTTGTATACCATGTTTTAGGCAAATAAATATTATATATTCTATTCTTCTAGACTTCAAAATTGAGCCACGGTCCTAAATTATCTCACAGGTATACAAAACTGGGTACAAATTATCCTACGTATTGTGCTGTATATGTGAACCTTTAAACGTGAAGAGTAACAAACACATCCATCTATGCGTTTATGCATCATGTACCAGACCCTTCCTGTCTACTTCTTGACTTAAATATTCATGTAACAAGTAACAATAGACAGTTTGAACATTTGAGATTAGACTGCCAAAAACCGCAACAATGATGCGTAAAGAAAAGTGGTCAAAAGTTAGAAACACATAACATACCAATCAAAAATATTACCATCCTTTTGGACGTCGCCGCAGTCGAGTAATAACACTTAAGAGTCGATTTTATGAAGAGAATGCAATAAAATCTTGTAAATAATCTCAAACTCATACAAACTCTACTACCACTTTATAACTAACAAATGACGTCACACTAACAAAACATATTAAACAAACTCAGGACAGCCTACACACGCTAGCAATGATTCCACAAAGAGAACTAGAAATTTGTTGCAATTTAAACAGTACCTACTAACTGACACAGTAAATCTCACACGGCAAAGAGCTCTTGAACCGTACCATTGATTTAATATAGTTAGCCATACTTTGAATAGTCCAGTAAATCTAAAGGGACACAGATTAGCATTAGTTAAGTACGATATTATTGTCAGGTATATATTTATCGTTTTAATTAGCATAATGTTCTTAGCGTCTTGATAAAATAATCTTAATGGTATATTATTACCAAACCAGTAAACAACGGTTTAACAGTTATCTTATAACGATAACTAGGTAGGAATCCTGTTAGGGAAGATAATTAGGAATTCAATAGTTTCAATTGAAACACGGAAGGGAAACGAGTCCGTAATTAATATGAAAAATTCAAGATTCATTTTCTGTACAGCTAAACTGCATACTAAAGCAATAAGAAGAACAAAAAATAAATGAACAAGTAATAAATGTAAAAGAGTGTGTGGGGCTTAAGTAACTGCGAGGTGTTGGATAAATTGTGGTGTGTATTGCGTTATTTAATCGATTAACTTTGACACGGAAGCAATAGAACATGTAGGCATACCACAGCTGTTTTCCCATTTTAATTGGTTCTAAAACAGCCACTAATAAACTCTCTAAACATTTTATCTCTTAAACAAATAACCAAGGAACGCACGATCAGATCAGCCGTAACTAAGGCGACGCGAGTGATGAATCGACGCATCGGAACGTCGAACGTCGCCGTCGAACATAGTTACAATGTCGTGACATTCAGGAAACCACCAAGATAAACAGTTCGGAGATCCCAAGCTAAGTCCCCCAGATCGAGTTACAGATTGTCGTGTTGCCGTCTGCCAGGGAATTTGTTACGGCCCGCTCAAGTAGCTGAATCACTTTAACAAGCACCAAACAAGGCGTGAAAACTAAAATAAATAACATTTTCGAGGTGTGCCCTTCGAATGGTAAATTAATGGCCTCCGCTTCCAGTCAAATAGATAAGGATGTGTGGCCACTTTATATTCGTAGAGGTTGAGGCGTGAATGCAAATAATTTATAAGAGACAAATGGTATTGAAAGAGCTGGTTAGAGTCTTACTGTTCTCGTTATAATGAAAAACAGAGTTCAACTTTTGCAGTCTTGCCAAGAAATTGCCATCAGAATATTCATAAAAGGAAATTATATACAAATAAAAGCACAATTTAGTACCTGCTTACTTAATGTGTTGTCCCTATTTAAATAAACGTTCACAGCTTAACGCGTAGGCCGCTAGATAAGTGAGAGAACGACGGTTGGGCGAAGCGAAAGATTTGACTTGTACGATAGGAACCCTGCCCACGTTGGTCTGCGACACAACCGCCACGCCTCACCGGCCGAGATAACCCACCTTTAATAAGATAAATTGAATTTATCGCGTATTAAATCTACTATTACCGCATGGTTCATGCGTGGTCCACTCATATTATACCCTTGAGATACGGCTTGCGCTAAACGCACATAGATTTCCCTTAGATTGCTGTCTGATATTACCGGCGCAAGCTCACGAGCATCTTCGCCATTAAACCGCAACACAATAAACGAGGATCTCTAAAACTTTAGAATCCATATTTCCTAATAAAGTTTCCTAACGCGATAAATTTATCCACATTGACGTTACAAACATTTACTTTCCGTATAAAGCGCTTACGAAAGTTGGAGAAATTCGCTGGAATTGTATCGTTAAATAGAACAATGCGAACCATTGAAAACGAGTGGGTAGAGATTTACATCTGAACGAGAGGCAGTGGTCTTCATTGTGTGCGTGTTCCCAGCGGCTTCCAGGACGAACGCGGAGACACGACAATATTCTATGCGATATCGAATATCGATCCAGCCGCATCTATGTATGCAAAGGCACGCGCGGTGTACAGGGAACCGATATCCCGATAAGGAGGTACCGATCGTACATTACGCTTATCCAGGCGCTGTTGGTGCGCCTAGCGCCTATACATTTTACTCAGCATCTTCCTATGTAATGAATACCTCGCCGACACGTAATTGGCTAGTGCAACCCTGCTAGAACTCGTAAACGGTCCTATTTGCCTATACGGATAAATGCGCATGCGCGCTACCGGACGGACGGAAAGAATGCCACGGCTGCATCCAAAACATTGCTCACGATTCCACATTCTGAAATATCTGTTAGATATTAGATGCCTTTCAAACGCCGGTCAAGTTTGCAGTTATAGCTTTTTGCTTCCAGTGTTCTGCAGTTTTGCAAAAACTAAGTACAATACCTCTCCGGCAAGAAATCCACTATATCCATAAACAAGGCTACTTCGGACCAACGTATTTTTTGTGTTCATCTAATCTAGCTGTCCATGCCATGTATCTGTTGCTCGGCCCGGGAAATGCCCACAAAAGCTGGTCCCGTTCCAAGAGTGCTTGCGGTAATCGCTGTCGGCATCAGTCTCCGTTGCGATCACTGCTCAATTAATCTCTTTTTCTCTCGAATCCATTGTCTTCCCTGTTTGTCAGTCTTACATGCAGTTTGTGTGTCATATTAACGGTGAGCGTGATGCAACTCTTCGTGTGACAACGTTGAAACATTTTTTGCAGCGCGTTCGATCATTGTCGTAATTGGATTTTTGTGTTGGTTACCGTTTGAACTCTGAGCATCGATTCCGCAAGCGGCGCCAAGCTTTAATGGTCGATGTTCGAAAATACTGGTGGGAATTACGGCTGCTATTTTCGTATTTTGCCGGTGTCATGGCTCGTGCTCCCGTGCTTTTTTGTTACTGTTTATCGCAACGACCAGTTCGCCGAAGCATTTAGTTTTGTTTTTAAATAATGGCGTCTTCTCGTACTTTAACGAACGAAAGTTTCTCGCATTCGAGCCCAATAATGGTCGTATATCACCTCACGTATTGTTAGAAAGTATTTTAAACAAAACTCGTAACATTGCTTGCATTATTTATGTGCTGCATATATTTTACGTTTATGGCTTTCCAATATAATTGCAACTATTATCAAAAACATTACTAATGAAATATTGCTTACAGTGAAATTTTAGGCTTTCACTTTCTTACCTAAGTCTTAAGCTAGTTTTAGGTTTCTACTTTATAATAGAGGCATTGTTGCATCTGAAATTTCTCAGAGATAAATTACATAGTCTTGTGTAACTCTTACATGGGGAATAGACGTTGTCAGGTGTGTTCGTACGTCGTTTTGAACAACGGTCATTAGTTGATTCTTCCGCTAACCACGATGATATGGTGCGAAACTCGTTCTGGGCACATGCGTAATGGCCGATCGGGCGTATCGGGACCCCTGCACGCACATACATCGTAAATTACCTATTGAAGACTTGCACAGTGAAACACAGATACCATCGTTTCACGCCTGATAAAATCGTTTTGTGAATATCTCAATTATAAAATTCTTGCATTCTTTTGATAAAAAATACTGTTTTACTTATAATATAAATAGCAGCTTTTGCCGCAGTTAGAAACATATTACATAGTTCCAAATGGTATACCATAATATATCATTTATATAAAATTTCAATTACCTTATGATAATTTTAATAGCTTCAAATGTTTGCTTCTAAATTAATGATTCGTTTTGTTTTCCACGTCGTTATTTGTAGAAAGTTCAGTACTGTCAATATATTAAATTGGCGAAGCGTTCTGATCACGATTAGACCCGGCGCTCACAGGCCAATCCCTCGATGCAATAAGAAACCGACTTTAATTTCTATCGTGACAGGCCGCACTATTCCCCTCTTATTAATTGATTAGATCGCATACAACGTTGCTTAGTTTAAAACAATTGTTATTAACAATCGCCAATGTATCGTTGCCTTTATTATTTCGTATGATTCCTAGAAGCGATCACGTTTTATTATTATACTCCCTGTAACAGTTCAGATTTCTGCGATGTTTCCTGGTAATGTATCTTATTTTGCCCCGGAGTCATTGAATGGAATATTAAAACCAGTAGCAAATTGGCTACGGCTGATTTTGTATTACATTATGTTTCCCATAGAGTAAGCGGTCGTGACTTTGAGGGTTGTATATAGTTTTTCCTTGTCGGCTGTAACTTAATGGATGTTAGTAAAAAGCTTAGAGACTGTGATGCTTATTGATAGTCCTGTATTAATAATAATAGCTTCTATGGTGTTCTTAGAAATCGAGTGACATTGTGGAGAGCAACAGTTTATCGTTTCTAGTTTAGTTACTAATAATCTTCATTTTGTTTCGGTACGTGCGTTGGTCGTATTGTATGCTGTTATCATATTCTTTGCTGTCTTATCTTCAAAGCTAAGAGAAGGACATTCCCAACTCGCGGTTGTCGTATCACATGCCGTTCGATGATGATAAGTCTTTATTTATCTGATCAATCGCACAAATCTGCTTTAATTCAAGAACCGGTACCTACAGCTAGTATCTTATCCATAGTTATAATGCAGGTTCTGGTTTAACTCAAAGCGACTGCAGACCTTCGCTACCCTTAGGGAAACCAGGTTTCTGCGGATTAAGTAATGTTTTCTGTTTACAAATGCATGTTGGCAATATTGCTATCTACTTCAAATTACTGCTTACTCGAATAATTGCTCATTTGAATGTCTCACTGATATTGGCCAATGTTTTAGGTCATTTGGTTTTTTTTTTTTAATGGTGCCGGGTTCATAAATCATGTTTGTGAATGTGCAATAGTAATTAGCTAGCTTCATTTTTCCGACTGACCGACTCATTGTCAATTTAAAAATGCCTGTAAGCGGTATATTTCAAATAAATTATTTGATTTGATTATATGGGAAGGCGTGAATCAGACGCCTGTTGATTATCATACTGTATATAAGAGTACCATATAACAGTGGTGGTAGTACATATTCTCGTTCTTAATACGATCATAACACTTCTACAATAGGGAGGAAACTATTACCTGTATCCACTACATCGTAACCGTTTTATGTCTTCTAATCGCGCTATTAATAATAACTGACACAAGTATTCGCAGATCGGTAAATATAGGCGTCATAAAGTGCTAAGAATGAGACTAGGTTTGCAGGCCTTACAAATTACTATCGCCCGCGGTGGTTCTACGTGTTGGAAGTATTTCAATGAGCAGCCTTTATACCGTATCATTATGTATTATAAAACTGTTCCTGATTTGCTGTCTGTACGTTCCGGTTATTATCGTAAACGACTGTAGTTGTTTTGTGGTTTTCGCACTTGATATTTTGTTGTGTCAGTGATACTCGTTAAAAACTGGAAGCTTTGTAAAGAGAACAGGGTTGTTAGAGCAGACTAGTCATTTAGTGGTTAAGTTGCATCGACAAAACGTGTGAAAAAATCATTTGCTTCGTGTGCCCAGGTGGAGATAATCAAACGAAGATCAAGCATTCATGTAGTCATTAAATAAATACTCATACTTTGTGATATCAAAACGGGATTAAGAATTCTGCTGATATTGTTTTTCACCTGTTCACTTACTCCATTTTTTTTCTAATGTTTATTTCGAACTCACCTAAGAGTACCGCGAACAAGACTCATTGCAACGTGCTTGCCGTATAATACTCTCTTTGAATAACGACCTCATTAAATAAAGCGGTACCAACCAGAGGCTGCACTTGAAAAACAAATGAACACTGATACACTAAAGACATGCCATTCCATTAATCAAAGTTGACCTTAGTCGGCTTTTCAAAACGTGAGCTTGAAATATTTACACTTCATACTGATGAGATAATAGGAAAGCTGTGGGTCCAAAGAAGGTAATAGATCAGTCAGACGTTCTGTTGTTCATGCTCGTGGACGTACCATGTAAAACATGATCGGTCCTAGAACGACGCACAATAAATCCTATCATATTGCCGTCATTATTGTGATTTATTATTTCATCGTTTCCGTAGACCACGACTATGGAGTTGCGCAGCTTTTCCTTACAATTTCTGGGCAGCTCGTGCTTAGACTTAACAGAGTCTAGGAAATTGCCCTTTCGCCGGCAATCATTGCGGCTGGCTAATGCGGCGCCGCCTGTTCAAATAACACAGCAGTGGCTTCCGCGTGGCTAAGAGAAATATTTATTTTGAGAAAATTGATAGCTGTGTGCAGTCACTATAGTCATTAACGAGGCTTGCTAACCGCGTCTTCTTTAATTCTCTTGCTGAATCTTCTTCCAAGCGTACTTGAATCTTTACTTTAACAATGTTTATAAGTTGTAAAGTGCTTACATGTTTTTCGCACTGTCTATTATTAGCAAACGCCTGTATTAAATTATAGTCTACTGGTACAGTAGTTCTTATTACGTATTCTATTTCTCTGGGAACAGCATGTCTAGATTGTTGTCATGTTTTTGTTAGTTGCGTGTCTGTGCGCGGCACGCTGTTGATCGCAACGTGCGGAGAGCAGATAATGAATGTTCCACATTTTGTTCCACATTCGCGTCCACGAGTTTTATTTAGAACTACTACGATGTGACTCAAGTTTTCTCAAGTTTTTATTCCAATGTCCCTTAACAACAAGTCATTCATTCAATTCGCATGTATCAATTACAGTTTAATTAAAGCTATTTGCATAGTTAAATAGAAAGTCGCAACGTCTATGAACATTCCCTTAATGTTGCTTTCCATTTTGTCCCTTTTAAAGAAACGCTTGTTGCACGTAGTGGAACGCCGTTCTCCCTCAAGTTTTACCTTTAAAAACTGTCTGGTGACTACGTTTAACCTAGTTGCTTAGCGTTTTCATGACGCATCGGAATTTTGTACTACATTTGAATAATCGGCCTTCACTGTCTCCTTTGACAAGAAGTTCTGGAAAAACTGTTCATGTCTTCAAAGACGAGCGATGCGACGAGAAAAAAGTAATCGTTTGTGACACGGTCGCAGTCGTGACTTCTTAATTTAGTAAACGTTACGAAGTAAATTAATTTCAAGTTTGTATCCATTCATATATTCAGTTTGTAATCATTCTTATAAATACGAGTTGTATACTATTATGGATAGCAATCGATGTAATGAATGGAATATTATCTACGTACTAACTTTAGCGATGTTTTTATTAATTTCCTCTTATTTTTTGTAAGTTTGATTCATTTTAATTTTGACAGACAAATAATATTTTTATACAACTCAAATTGGATATGAAGTACGTATGGCCTGCGTCTCATCTATACTTAGATCGCACGAATGCGCACAAAACCTGCTATCAAAGGCGCCAAGCTCAGTGCGATCCCATATCATGATCGTGCACTCCGATGCCAATGTTTCTGAACTAGAAATCGTTTGATCACGACCGATGTGTGAATCACTTCCATAACAATAGCTAGTCACTTAAAATAAACTATTGATCTAAAAACAGACAATCTGCGTATCTAATTTAATAACTGAAATGCATTTCTAAGTCCTCTTAATGTAAAACAGCAACAATACATAATATTCTCCTGATAATAAGCAACGAAATAGATTATAACGAAAGTCTATTAATAGATAGTGAATTTCTCTTCTAAGTTTTTCGTTTTTCTTGACAAATTGTTGGTCGTAGCGGCTCCATTCAATTTTTGTTTGTAAATCGTCAGCTAAATGATTAAGGTAGTTCCGTTCGAGTGTACAGTTTTGTTTGGTCGCCGAGTGTGACAACAAAGGCAGTGTTACAATAAGCGTTAGCGCCGAAATTGAAAGTGAGCCGGCAAGTGCGCGTGCGTGCGTCGTCCGAGCTCAACACAACAATCATAAAAGAATAAATACGACAGAAGTGTAAGACCGTACGAAATTGCACACGCACGCATCCGTTGTGCTACGTAATTGAGTTACGTATTCGACTGCAAAAGATTTTAATTGAATGACCTCATAGAAAATACGTGCACCTGAGCGTTTAGTAAAAGCAGGAATAAACTAAAAACCGGTACCAATGCACATTCAAGTTTATTACAAGAAAAGCAAACACGCGAACGCAAGTAACAGCTTTCTTGTGATAAAGCGTAAAGATAAGGCTTTGTATGACAAGCCGCCTCGTTGAACAGGCGTTCATTCATTATAGGAGCTTACGTGAGTTCGCGATAATGACGTGTAACTACGCGCAGGTCTATGTGTCTGACAACTAGTTTATTTCAAGAATGTGTCGATTAGACTACTGACCACACTGCTTTATGACATGACTACATGAGAAACATCTGTCACAGACATAGATAAAGAAGTTCCAAACAGAAATATATTACTTTAGTTAAAGATGCATCCAGTAACATAATTTGTTATGCTAATGTTGACTTTTAATGGTCTAGTAGCACCTAAACATACATAATTAAAAAATGCGATTTACATTTTGTTTACAGAGGAAATGCTTATTAGCATAATAGTCGATAAAAATCTTACATCTATTGGGTTGAATGAATAAAATATGATATAGAAAAACTAGCTGTAAGAAACAAGCGATGTTAAAAGATATTAACAGCTAAGTTTATCTAAAATTTAAGCTGACTGATGCATTACTGTAAACAGCTCATAAAATAGTTCAACAAAAAGCTTGACTATAACTCCATCCGTTTAATAATCTTTCAAGTTCTGACCTATAATTTACAAATTAATTCCGTAAGCCACATCGACAAGTTGAATTAATTTAATAAATAAACAATAAAAAATAAGTAAGAAGCCACAAAACATAAAAGTAGAAAGCCCATAGAGAAAGGGCTCAACAAAAAGGTTGAATACTTTTTCCATTACCACAATACGTTACAGATTGTCGATGGAATTTGATTATTCATACGATTTCACCTATAATTTCGTGTCTAAATTATAGACTTGATTCAATTTTAGGCCTAGCATTATTTTCTTTCGTTTATATTGTTTTGTCTTAGATGTTTTATTATTATAGTGTGATGTTTCGACATCTTAACTAATGTAACTGTTTCATGTTCAATAGTAACAAATATTTTAATAACAGTCTCTGGACGCATTAATGTAAAAAGCTTTTGAAGAAATTCAATTCCACTAGTGGCACATTTGAGTAAATTGTAAAGTACCTACTATAATTAGTAATTCTTTTATATGGCAACATTACCTACAGCCATAATAAAACTCTAACAACCATTATTGGCTCATTCATGATCATTAAAACGTGAACTTGTGTGTTTACTTGAACGATTAGGATTAAGCTCTTATAAAACGCATGCGCTATTTCAATTTCACACACGATTCATTACTCAAAAGCGGCGATTGTCTAAAGTTGTGTTCGTTTTTGAACAGAAGTGTGCACGCGACTGCAAATCGAACTTTCTTCCGCGCGTTCGGACAGCACCTGACAAATTGCTTTATAATGATAGCTAATTGATGATCGTTTTAGGATGATTTGTGCGGTTTCATGTTTCTATTTTTACAAAACGATGATTGAGAAATGATTCATAAGTAAATGTAAGCTCACTAATTTACAACTTTTTTTTTCTTTCGATCTAACATGCGATGAAGCGATTATATAAATCAGAGATTAAAGATAAATAGTGCTAATCAATGATAATTATGACACTACTAATAATTCTGTTTCATCTTGCTTTCAGAGAAATACACATGTACGTTTAAAATCGGTACATCAATGGAGAGGTCTATTAAGACAAATGGTAATGGATTCCAATCGAATCTCTTTGTTAGAAAGTTCCTTCGCAGATAGCGTGTAGATAAACACTTTTGAAATAATAGTGACGCTTCCGGGTTTCAATTTAACATTCCTCATTCATTTTTATGGTCAAGACATCTGCTCGCAACGAGTCAACAATAATAACACTCATTATCATATATTGGATCGCTTCTATCAATTACTACTAGTTAACTGAATTCAAATTGCCCACTTCACAAGAGTCGTTTATTCTAATTCTATTTGTCATTCAATTTCGCCAATTATTGTATGGACTGAGAATTGTATCGGTGAACTTTAGAAAGCTATATGTAATTAAGTAATAATGCCTCTTGCTGTAGCTATTGTTACTGTATGAATCGACATATCTAAAGTTTTAATTTGGTTAATAACAAAATCAAAAGCAGTGATGTTTCTAATTTGGTCTCCTGTGACTTTCGTCTTAGTATGCGTGTAATGTGAAATAGTCGTTATCCCTTTATATAATACTGAGTGAAACTGATTGCTCATTGTGCGTGGAGTTATTACCATCACTGGAGCTTGTGGGAACTCGTTAGGAGCTACCCCGAGCACTGAACCCTTGCACCCGTTTTTCTACACTAGCCTTGTGTGACTGCTTTTTGTCTTTATTAATTTTACTATAACACTCCATCTTTGCGAGCAGTCGCCATATAATATGTTTTATTAACAACTTGTTATTTGCAGTACTAGTAGCAGAATTGTTAATAGAAAAATCTCTGTTGTTATGAATAAGCAAGTGGAATTCTCGACCTCGAACTTGATTCATATTTACAAGATCTGTATCTGTGTTCAATTGAAGTTGATGATAGTTGACCTATCGTCTCAGTGTTCACCTCTGCTACCCTTCGGAAGCAATACATCTTACATTTTAGATTGCGATCTAAGTGAAAGGCTGTTATTTTGAATTTCAGATATGCTACTAGAAATGGTCGATTTGTGCCGAAGATACGTGTATGCAATTTATTAGCAGTACTATTTCTCTCTAGATTAGGATCATTTTCAATTTGTTCCAAGTTTTGACAGATACCTGTCGTACCTACGTGGATATTTATAGCAATGCTCGCCCCTAACCGTATAACCGTACATTTTGGCACAACAATAAGAAGACTGTTTTCAATCATAATCTACTAACAAGATCTAAAGTAATGAACTGAATTCTTTCTTTATATTTTCAGTGTATATCTGATCTAAATTTTAAATTCACAGATCTTGAAAGCAATGTTCGCAGCAATCAAAGAATGCCACGGTACGTAATTTTGACTGTAGAAAATCAAAATTTCTTGCGTTACTGGTTCATTGATTCCATCGATTAACTACACTTTTTAAAGAATTTGCCTTAGCCAAATTAGCAATTCTTGATTTGAAGAAAATAAATGGTAGATACCAATTAAAATTCTACTTAATGCTATTAACAGGTGCATTTGATACGATTTAATTGGCGTTTTATTATTAATCGATAATAGCTTCAACTTATTAAAAGGTTGTGTAACCAGGTTTTATAAGCTGTTGACGCAATGCAAATGTTTGTAATGAGAAATCCGATTCATGGTAGTTGATAAGTAGATAGCTCAGTGGAGCCAACCAACCAATAAAATTAACTTCTGTTATGTATCGGGTAAAAAAGGTGTTCATACAGAATCCGTACTCTTACCAATTTACCGGTACATTAGCTCCGGTTACTCGATCGGTAATTATCATTAGGTTACCGTTCGTCCACTTGGATTTCAATTGTTGCTCGTGTCACTTTTACCTTTGATAGTTTTAAGGTTTATGCAGAATAATAGAAGTGAAAAGTTGGACAAAATTCAGATTGTGGATAAAAATATACAAAATAAGAACTTTAATATTTCCAAAATTGGTTGGCACTTTAGTTGTGAGATTGTGGTCTAAAAAAAAAAAAATTAATTTAAACAATAAAATGTTGACCAAAGTAATATAAATGACCTAGAAAATCACGTCTTACAAGACTAGTCAGCTAATCTGAACATTATTTCATTTTTTGCCGCGCAAAACTGTCACTTTAAACAATGCGGCTCTTCGATACCGCAAACACCTTTTTGCGAACTTTCTTATTTTATTTAGAGTTATTGTTGCATCTAAAATCTTAGTTTCTTTTTAATGATTAAGTTGTACTCAAGCGCGTAAAAGAAAACTACAAGAAAAATGAAACGAAGCCGGCTAATCCATATAAAAATCTCGACGCCTACCGCGCGTTTAAACCTTCAACAACTTGCTTAATGAACTGCCACTTGTAAGATAAATGCATGTCTTCATAACTTTATTACTTACCATGTTTCTGTAAATCAAGCAAATAGAACGTTTAAAGTCGAACAAAATGCCAATGAAAGTAATAAACATATCAAGAATTAAATTAGATTCATTCCAAATCAAATTACCAGAAGACTTCACAATAAATTCTGCGTAATTGGCGATGTAAACGTAGAAATCGTACGTCAGAGTTAGAGGAAAGTCCCTCATTCGCAATTCAATCTGGCGCAATCTTTATTCGACCGTATGTCAGTAGGCTGAAGTTCTCACATACATATTTATGGTTATTTTCTTATTATCTACAGATGTATTGCGAGTAAGGTACGAAAACTATCCTGTCATCAAATCAGCATCGGCTCTCATCCAATGGTCGTTACCCGGCAATTTTCTACGTGCCATGCATCATATTCGCGGGTTAATCGTAGGTTGCTTGTTTCCAGCATAGTATGTAGGTTGCAGCACATTGTAGGTCAATGGAACGCGGCACGCGCTGCGCTTTCCTGCAGTTGTCTTATGCAGATGAGAATTATTTATTAACCTCGCGAGTTTATGTTACCATAATATTATTTGCTGCTTTAAGATGTTTACAATTCATTTTATTTTATACACTCAGTCTTCTTGTTAACACGTAAGAATTCATCCTAATCTTTGATTTTCTGAGCAGTTCTTGTGTGAATATTTATAACTTTAAAATTATGGTTATGTACTCAGTTATCTACAGATATAGTCAAACAAAGACTTAGATATAGAAAAGAAAATTTAATTAAAAATAAGTCGTAAAATGCTACTAAAGATGCATCGCAAAAGTAATTTTCCAATATTCATAACCAGTTTTACTGTTGTCGCAACATAGTAATCAAATCTAGATTATGTACGAAGATATTTAGTGAAACTTGCCAACACTGGGGCGTTACAATTTATCTTATATACTGATCTTAAAGTTTTACCTAAAACAGCTTCAGTCTCCCAGGTTATAAGTAACCTTTAAACAATGCGAATGGTAGAAGAATCTGAACCGAATCCGATTGTACACTTCCGTTCCCAGACATTTCTAGACCGATCGAAGAAACAATAAAAGGAAAGCTTGTAATTATCAGCTCTGTTGCCCATTACACGTTGCTACAACTTCTTCCGAAAACAAGGGGCGTTAATCCAACCAAATCGTGCTTATATCAAAAGATGATTTGTTCAATAGCCTACTTACATACATCTGCCAATGCCTTTGCAATTCATTGAAGTGATTTAGCTACGTTTACACGTCCACGATAAACATCTACGAGTATTGTTTTCTCATTTAGTAACTTTGAATCATTACGTTCAAGGCAATCCAATTTGCTATCGAATGATCGGTTGAACGATTTACTTTCTTCTCGTTCAGCCTTAATCTGATCTTCGAGATACTTATCGCCGGTAATCACTTCAAAAATGTTGGCTTGTTGACCCTTACGGTGTTATAGCGGTAATGTTATTGTTTATCACGATGTAGGTAAAGGTCGGATATTACGAGTGCCTCAGTAATTTTACAATTGTTTTAAGGACTAGATTTTGCGTCTCTTGAATATTTTCCGGAATATTGTTCAAATAGTACTGGTAAAAACTTTTACGGTTCACTTGACATGGGCTGCACATCGGAGGCACCTGTTAGCACATCTAGGTCAGTTTTTGTTCCTCGTTTTCACTATCCAAACAAACGCTGGTGTACGTCACTTTTCGTTCGTGAGCACAAACGTCTTCATGTTTAATTATCTGAGA
Source organism: Hoplodrina ambigua (assembly GCA_949774945.1). NCBI lineage: Eukaryota > Metazoa > Arthropoda > Insecta > Lepidoptera > Noctuidae > Hoplodrina > Hoplodrina ambigua. Next base: position 5,808,231 of record OX458979.1, read on the forward strand.
AGCGAAAATGTCATTCCGGTCATGTAATATTTGGAACAATTGTGCATTTCTCATCAGTTAATTTCGCTTTTAAGTGTTGTAATGTTTAATTTTACGGTTGTTGTTTGTAAATTTGTTTTAATGGTAGTGAATGAAAGTGTTTCTATTATGTGTTTCTTTATTCATGAACACATTAGGTTTTTTGTTTCTTTCATTGTTATCGCGTAAAATATGGATTACAGCAGTGGTTACAAATTTCGCACATCATTTTGCCGTTTCTTCTTATGTTTGTAACGTTGCGTGGCTTAGTTGGGCGTGACGCACCGTTTTGTCGGCTGCTCTTGCCGATACGGTCTACATGCGCTTAAGCATCCGCCGACTAACCCCTGGTTTCGGCTTCAAGTTTTCTTCTTCCATTGGGAAAGCTATCGATTTCTTGTTTGTAATATATATCAAATCATCGCACTTTCTTTTACTTACCTGTGTCCACTTTGTTTGTAACTATGTTTTATTCATCGCCGTCTATGCATATAACCACACATGTGTGAAAGCGTTGATTTACAACAATTATAAAAGCTAATTAGGTATTACATCACAGTGTTTTTGTTCGTAATTATATTCTTTTATATTTCATGTTTAAGTCCTGAAGTTTTTCAATTGTGTTCCCACGATCTATTGACTATTCAATTGTAAATGGATATCGTGGAGTGCTCTTACATCAATAATAATTATTCAAATTGTGTTCATAATACTTAATGATGGTAACCTTTCTTTTTTTACCATGAACATTACAAATAACTATGTTATCAAGATCGTATTCTTAAATAACATGTATAATGTGTTATTTATTTGGGCAATTTTGTAAATGCTTCCGAATAATTCGCGCATTTTAATGCTGAGACACGTAACATAATTGGATTGTATACGAATGATTCACGAATGATTTTCTCGTTCCTTTGCATGTCAATGATTTTTTTTTTACGAACAATACTGTGATAATATGTACTTTGTCTCGAACAATGAAGATACAGTCTCGTGGCGTCATTGAGAGCATAACGAATAAAAGTACGATTGGAGTACTTCTTTCAAAGCTATAAAATTATTTTTGTTTTAAATATGTATTTAAAATATTGCAAACGTGACAATAATCTAATCCAACTGCTTCATCTGTTTTTATATCAATAACTGTAAAGCCAGACTCCGCGTTGTAGTTAATGTCATCTCGATTCCACGTTCCAATATTAATAAATTCAACTTTATCGAGTTCATTTTCTTTCGTAACAATAGTTACGTCTTTGGATTAAGCGGTACTCAAAACGGTATTACAGTTAGCGATGCAATTGAATAGTTTACCGAAGTGGGATCTACAGGCACGACCACAGCCCAGTTCTGAGTGAAATGCAAGGTCGGGAACCGCTCAGTTATTGTGTTTATAAACTTTTTGTCATGCATCTCACCGAGTTGTATTGTTACAAACAACTGAACTGCTCCATTGAGACAGATATGCCGTGCGATACTCGACTCGGAAACGCTCCTTTTTTCATCATCTTCCGTGATGGTTGACGACGAAAGCCCCACTTATTCTGACGCAAATATGTGTTGCAGCAGCGATTAACCACGATATGCATCAGTATGTAACGCTAATTAGATTCTTGTTAATATTCATCTTTCATTGCAGACAATAATAAATTCTAATTACAACACTGAATATTTGCTCTTGGGAAATCATGGTCTCCAGCGATTTGTGACGCTTATTCTTTTCTTGAGTTTATCAAGTGTTTAAGTTTGAATGTCTGTCGATAACTTGGCACCGGGCTGCACGGTCCATGACGACGACTTTGCGAAGTGGCTGTGGTTTGCTTTAAATCCGAAGTGGAAATGAGCTGGCAGTTAGTGTCCGTATTCCCTCCTGGCTGAAACCGCAAATCGTCGAGGGGAGACGGGTTATAGTCGCATTTTGTAATAGCTCTGAGTTTCCGCCGCGGATGGTTGATGTCCTCACCTGTCGCATGCCGTTACAGCTTCACGAATAAGTTTATTGTCCGATATTACGGTCGGTAAACGTATTTGGACGATAACTTCATAAGCACAGACACTTGCATGCGCGTTTCGAAGGGTCTTGCTTGTTCAAAGTAAGCAGTTTACGCGCTACTATCTTATTTTGTCGTAAAGCACACCTACCGTAGCTTGGTGTTTGCTGTCCGTATTAGGAGACTTTGCAGACTTTAAATACCCATTGTATTTAAATTATTAGCAAACATTGTAGTAAAGCCACTATATTTTCTCATCAAAACTGTTTACTTACATAAATATTTGTTATTTGCTAGTTTCTAACAAGTGGCGACGACGCTTGGAGGTACATAGTCTCTTGCAATGGACTTCTTTCGGTTGAAATGATGATGATCAAACATGTTTACCTTTTATTTTCCGCATCAAAACGAATGTATTGCTTTATCGGCTTCAAGAGATAAGCTTGGATCTCAATTATTTTATTCCTTAGGCTCGTTAATGCATTAACAATTTAATTTATTATATTTCTATTTAATTATTATGTAATATTACTGCAATCTCAATTGCATTCGCATAAACTTAACGTTCGTTTTATACGTTTCCATGTTGAAGCTAATGGATTTATTATTTGAACAGGAAGTGTTTATGTGGGGTATTAATAATTTTTCCGCAGAATAAGTTCTGATTCAGAAATGTATTGCATCAATTTACATGTTACAGTTAGTTTACTTTATTCTGGGAAAAACTTTTATTATGCGTCATTTTAATATTTGCTGTGATTGGACTTACGGTAACTTCTGAAATTCTTTGTAATCGTGAAAATAAGGAGATGCAAGAATTTCTTTTCGATTTCAGACATTTTTAGACAGCATTTATGAACAAAAAAAACTGTAGAAATCCTCTTTGTGAATAAAATACTGCCAGATAAGCTGTCGTTTTATACTATCTAGAATACGACGAGAACAATAAACGGAATAAAAATTATCTGAAGTTTTAAGCTTCATTAATATCTGAACAGAATTTGAACTTGCTAAAATTGAATGGAATTTAGGCACTTTATGTGTATATTGTGCCAAATTTCAACATGTTTCGTTCTGCCGATTAAGCGTGAAAGACTTACAATCAATCCATCAATCCACCCATACATCCACCCTCGCAAACTTACACGTTTATAATAGTAGTTAAGTCATAACAAATACCATAAAAGTACCTTTACGCAACCACTTGAATGCAACCAGCTTTGTGCAGTTGCTAACATATTCCCCATACCGCCTGTTAGTATAACGACCGGATTTATATGGAGTTGAATTAACCGCCCATGTCGATCTCAAGTCCTCACTATTGACGTGGATTTATGATGCAACTGATTGGAAATTCGCCACAACTCATTGTGAATGTTGTGCATTGAAGAATATGTTAAAGCCTCGCAAATTGCGAAGTGAATGGGCTATTCTGTCCTGTTAAAACGATGTTAGACAATTTTGCTTTTACATTTCTTGTTGGGTGAACAAGAGCTGATAAAAAGAAATATGAATTCAGTGGTAATTGAAAAGATAAATGCATTTATGTATGTGAATGCTTTTATTGATGTTTCTGGCTTACGACGGGGAGCTATCGAAATAATGAAATCATATAATTAAGACACTGATGATCCTAAACTTAAAACCAAAATCTTGATGAAAATGATTATCAAAAGGAATTATAATTGCTTAAATAGCCTAATGCAGCTACATTTTTTTTGTGTCCGAGTTAAGTTAATAGAGTTCGATAAAATTAACTTAATTAACTTTAATGGATTAAAGCTAAACGAATATGAACATTGTTGCTATCTTTATATAAAATCTCGCGTTTATCTGGGATGAACTCCGAAACTACTTAACGATTTTTTATGAAAGGCTTACTGTAATGAAAAAAATGAAACAATTATGTGTAATTAGGTCAAACTTAAAAAAAATAAGGATAGCTTTTATATTATTGACCTCAATATATTTTTATTGCTTTGAACCACAGCCACGCGTGGTCGAGTCAGCTAGTTAATCATATACACATTGCCAATTGTTTCTTTGTGTGTCCATGACCCTGAGGCTGAGCCCATAATGTATTATATCACTAGGTCACTCATTAAAATGCAAATCATTTACAATATTGTATAAATCTTAGTTTCTTCTTAACACACACGATAGCGGACTGCAACAGTACTTTATTCGCATCTACGTTTTATTGGCAGTAAATACATAATTCACCCAGCAATTGAATATAATATCGTTCCTATCATTTTCCGTCTGAGGTCACTATGAAAAGTCACCAGTTCCGATGATTGGTTTGTATAATTTCACGGTACCGCGTGAACTTCGTCTAACGGACTCCTCTCTCGGATTACTATAACCCCTTGACATAGTTACATCGGATACTTCGTCAAATTGATTCTAGGCTGTTCATCTGGCGTGCCCTTAGGTCTGACTCCGACCTGACGGACTGGAAAATGATTGGTGAACTTTATTTTGCAGTCACGTTCACATAACAATATTAACCTTATCTGACTTCTATTCACGGAAACTTTCGCTGTGAACTAGATGTGATCAAAATAAGAACGTTTAATTTATCTTTACAAATAGTGACATAGAAGTGTCAGTTTGTAAAATAAAGTGTCAAAATAACAACTTAATGCAAAACTAATATGAATGTAACTCGGTAATTACAAGACAAAAACATTTTTTTTTCCTGTGTGTTTGTTCCGAGTAATTGACAGGACTTTTGCTGGGTAGCTAGATGAGCTATTGCTGATGTTATAAGGAGTATTTTAGCCTATTTTAGAAAAAAAAATGCTCTTCGCTAAAAAGAATGGAAAACCGTTTAACTTTCGACATTCACGCGAACGAAGTTGGGCATAAGCTAGTCTTTACTAAACTATAAGCAAGTGCGTGGAATGGAAGGCTTCGTTGAAAACTATACAAAGTGAATTTTAATACATCGGCAATCTTTCTAGGGGTGAAAGTACTCATCAATAACTTTCATATTTTAGACATAAACATAACATAACATAACATCACGCCTGTTATCCCCGAAGGGTTAGGCAGAGGTGTACCCATTAGTACACCCACATTTCGCCGGTTATGTTTAAGTGCCATGTAATAGGGGGCGAGCCTATTGCCATCAACCGGGCACAAATCCAGACTCCGAGGCTGCTACCAAGAAATTCCTGATGGAAAAACCCAATAACACTTTGCCCGACCTGGGAATCGAATCCAAGACCTCGTGCTCAGCAGTCGCGCTTTGCGACCACTAGACCAACGAGGCAGTTTCGTGATCATATTTTAGAGTCCCATAGTAAAAGTTTATCTCGGTATTTAGTACTACAGTTAGTGTTATTTACTCATCAACTTTTTGTGAAGATTCCATCTCAAAGTCAAATGATTTGTTTCAATTAGACCGTTAAAAGGGATTTTTGAAAAATTTAATAATATTGAATCTAGTTGCCCATTCCAAAAGATGGTTTCGTATGGAGTAGAACAGGCAAGAAACTCCATCATACTCTTAGATTAGTGCTCGATATCCTTGTTCATCATCTCAGCTTTTCGCAAGATCCGGTTTTCTTCTGGCGGTGCTCATTAGCAAATGAAAGGCCGGTTTCTTACTCCCCTGTCACGCGAGACACGTGTTTTACGAGAATCGACTACCGTATGACCTTTGCAACCCTCGGGATCTGAGCTTTCACGTCATGATGCTATCAGTATCCCAATGGTTGTTGCTACTTGAACACTAGATATAATCGCCTGACGCCTATAACATAAAGACTCGAGCGCTAGGATTTAATATATCCATACTAATAATATTATAAAGCTAAAGACTATAGAAGTATTTTTGTATATGATAGCCACATTCATGAGGAATAATATAAGTTATAGAACATCACGCTACGACCTACGAGAGTGGAGCAGAAGCCAAAAATGTAACTTAACGTGTGTAAAACCGGATGACGACGCGGCTAGAACCTAGTACATAAAATAAAATGTGATAAACTTGACTGTTTCTTCGTGTTTGCACAGAAGCTTTTCTTAGAATATTTCTCCGGTTTCGTGATCATGTTCTAAGTTCTCGTGACTACAAAAGCTTGTAACGTCTAGATTAAAATGTTTCTGCGGAGATAAACATTATTGTTATGGCGACGTTGTCCCACTTTTTGTTTAATGCTATAAATGTACTAGGCTGTTAGTTTACTGGAGTCGCATATTTTTTAGTATACTTGAAGCTTATCTGCGCCGATGATGAATAGTCGCACGTAGCTTAGCATTTGGAACGTCTGGCGCATCATCTACCTATTGGGCGTAAAAAGACACATCACATAGCTGTTAAATGCATTTACTGTTCATCAAAATAAGTAACATGAAGCCGAAGTTATTGCTGGAAAATTATTTTTTGTTTTTAGTGTTAATAATCACTGTTCATCTTAGTGCGTACGTAAATTATTGTCCTTTCAGGAGTATTTAACAGTACAGGTGGATTTAAAGCTGCTTTTTGTACAAAAATCTTTAAAAAATTGGAACTTTCGACCTTCAATACCGCCGTAATCTAAACGTTATCAGATAAATGGTCTTGAAAAAAAATCTCAATGATGGGTAGAACATATAACTTAGTTATCGTTAAGTGTTTTTACACCCTTTATGCTTTTCAATAAAGTTATATTCCTCTTATCCTTCTAAATATAGGCTAATAAAGTCTCTATAACATTACCCCAAAATATCCGCTGATATATGAATTTCTTCTCCCGGTGCAATTACAACGTGCTGTGTGTATTTAAAACTTATAATAGGAGTACCCCCAGGTCCAGGTCTCTTAGTTCAGGCATCATTAATAAAGCCCCGGTCATTATACTGCTCTAAATTAACCGTTAAAGTAATGCTTACGGTTTCTCGTCATATTTGAATTAAGAAAATATCTCAAGCAATTAACCGACAAACATATATGTCGTTGAATGTTTAATTAACGTTTAATTTAATTACGTACAAGTTTCAGGATTTATTAATTAATGTTTAAACGATGGTTTAATTTCAAGTTACGAGGTTATTTTGTGGTGGCACAGATTTTCCAAGTATGTTATATTTACTTGTACTTATTCTATGTTTACTTTTATTTTATTAGCATTATAAAAGTAGATTCACATATTTCTTGTATTTTCTCTACGTTCAGTGTTAAATCAACCGGTCTCGTTGTTCAATAATATACTAATAACCTATGTTAATAGACCTAGGTATCTATGGTAATATATAAATCCACTCTTTGCAAATGGCAGTCGTGGTAGTTAGAACTTATGTAACTTTATGACCTCAGTATTAATAGTCCGTGTCTGAAGATGGGAATATACAGGACTACTTTTACCATTCTACTATTCCCATTCATAACTACTTGCAAATAGATGCTATTTCTCAGTGCACTTTTCTGTGCACTACTTAAACAGTACTCTCTTCAACAATTCCACTGTTAATTGCAAAACATTGGTACAATCGTCAAGTGATACTCATACGCTCACAGTTCGTGACTGGCGCATTAACACAGTGCTGACCCGCGGCGCTTCTCACGCCATTGACTCCTTTCTGGGTTGAAAACCTACTGCCTACCATCGGTAACTGTGCTTGCAATGCACTTCCTACAAACTCAAAAGACCTGTCAAACACTCTTCGTTCAAGTAATCGTTCAGTGATGTCGACGACGGAATAATGAACTGCAAATAATTTGCTTACCCTTGTATGGGCTTAATCCCTTCTGATTTATTACCTTCATGACCATATTATTTGTTTACCGTTTCTGGTCGTGAATTGAATGTACCTTACGACCAAATGTCAGAATGGAATAACCCTTGTTTATTGCCAGGAGAAAACTGCGGTTAATAAATTGAAATCTGATTAACACTTTAATAGCCCAGGACTTGGCAAACCAGACGATTATGTGAACAGATATTTACGTCACTATTAAAGTCTATGGTTTGTTCGGGCTCGCTTCCGTCATAACATTTGAAGTACAACCCTGACCGTTGGACATTATCACCCATTTTCCACGAATCATTGAGGTTTGAATTCGCTTGCGGTAAGACGGACAAAGCCGATCAATCTCTATAGAAAGCTGTATTGTACGAAGGTCGTAACGTTCCGTGAAGTTTCCGTGAAAGAACCACAATAGACAGATTCTTTAGGGCACAGCCACACGATCGATATTGGTCGAATAACAGTTTGTTTGGGGTTAAAAATATGTTGGGTTCTATCACCTACCAGTGTTATTTTAAAGTATACGGAACTGAAGGTCGATTTTCCTTTAAAAAATGTGTTATCATTGACAACAAAAGGTTTAACTGGACGTCTAAGTTGCCTTGAGTGATTTCCAATTATTTTGTCATGTTAGCATGAGTTGGACTCTCGTTCTCTCTTTCGTTTATGTGTGTAATTTGGAAGGTCATTCTCAAAAGCTCACTTTTTACAATGACGTCAGCTAGATGGCTAAAATTTGACAGTAACATAACATGAAGAATGACAGACAAAGGGGCAAATCAGGAATGAACGGTACATTCGATATTAAATTAGATCAACTTCTTCCTTTTTTAGGCGTGTCGCGTAACTTTTTTCACCGTACCAGAGAGGGACACGGCTAATTGTATCAATCTTATGTTTTTTACGAAAGTTTCAATTAAATCGACGACATCTTTCCGGTTCGCCGGTCATTCGTGTTGCATCGCCTTTTCTTGCTCGGGGCCCTTCGCCTATACAATATGGACCCAAATTGCCCATCGATGATCTCTCAACGGGTCTATTGTGCCGCCTCTGTGGAATTTGTATCTAACGGGAGATATCTTGCACTCGACTGTGGCATAAAGTTGCGTGAGGTGCATTTCGCTTTGCCGTCATCGTATAGTTCGAGTTCCGAAACTCTTGAATCTCATAAATAGCCACCCATATCGAATTACTTGCAATCGACACAAAAGGTTAAAGCAGATAAGCAGGAAGTTAGGCTGTTACCGCTTTCTAGACTTACCTTAAATGGGTTCAGATAAAACAGTCCTATTTTATTACGGCGTATCTTTTCTAAAAAGGAACATTAGTAACTGTTCTCCAGTAAGTATAAAACATGTTACGTTGACGGTTTCTGTACGTGATTGACATAAATTGCGAATAGTTTCTCATGTCGATGTCGCTACGAAGATACTAATGCACGACCTGAAATGTGTCGAACGGTAACTAATTTAATCATGGTGTCGGACTTTGAAAATCTAGCTTTCATTCCTAGGTTAATAAGTATAATTTGATCTCTAAATACAATAATGACGACCAGTTACTCCAAGAGAACGAAGGTGAATGAACAGTTCATGACAAATTGTAGAAGTCTACTTTGGCACCGATTAACTATGAGTTTATGAGTACAATTATGCCTGTCATAGCAACGGTCATGGATATAACGATGTAATGTTTCCACTCACCTAGTAACACCAAATGATAAGTGCAATCAACATATACTACTCTGTGAGAATCAGACAGGTTGCACTCTCGAATTCATAATCACTCAAATCGTCAACGATACTTAACGTCTCGCCAGAACAGTCATTACTACGTTAGGAGAATATCTTTATTGACAGCTCAAAAGCGAGCACAAAGGCCACGAGAAAGCCACTATTGTGGCGAACCACATCGATGACTTACACAATGCTACCGACGACGCCTAATAACCCATCTGTGACTTTACAACCAGCAACTCATTTAGGAAAATGAAAAGTCCGTTTCAATGAGCTCAACTCTCCCTTATTGTTGTTCGGTTAGAGGTTGCTCGTGTACAATAGCCTCTAAGGTTATCAGACCGGATGATGAGGCCTTCAGATGCTATTGCTTTCTCCCATTACGTAGCCTTTTGTGTATGCCTTTATGTCTTCGAGCTGTCGATAAGTTGTTATATAATCGTGTACTAATTGGTTCCAAATTCATCTTTCATCCGTAATAAGGGAGGCGAGTGGTCGCCTGTTGAACTTTCTCCCCCTTGTAAGGCTTTAATAACGCTCAGCTTCCCGCTAGGATGGTTTGAACCCGGGGTTAATTAGGATTGGCTGTGACTGTAGCTGTTGCTTTTTTGCCGTCTACGGTCAGAGAATATAAACGAAAGGGTAGACTGGGTAGCGCATCTATTTACATAGCTATGCGTATATCGTCTTGTATTGCCTATTTTTTAGATTTAAACAGAAGATACGTAAACATGCACGCTCGCATGTTCGCTATTGCCTCATAAATCTTACAAAATCTTCTTTTGAGTCACGAAAGTCTAAGCTGGTGAAAAATTAAACAACTTCCGCACACGGTCTAGTTTGTTAACCAAATGAACAGTTCTTGCACCGTATCAATTTATTCTAAAATAATATAATCGGGAAATGAATAACTTTTAAATTGCTCGTCGCGAATGGTGTCATTTTGTACAATTTGCGACGGCCTATAAATACCTGCGGCATCTTGTTTGTCAACTAGCATCAGCATAGGAAGCCGTGCACTTGAAGTGATGCCTCAGATAAATTGACTCGCTGCAATTTTCTTTATGATGTTTATTTTTCACAGTTTCATGCTTTTGATATATTGCTCTCGATTGCGAATACTTATCATCAATTCACCCACGCTCCATAAAAGTAATGCGAACACAATTAACCGAATATCTTCATTCAAAGTCAGGTTTTTGATTTATTGTATTTATTTTACGTCAAGCATTGTACATTGGTATCTCACGATCGTTACCGTTGGTCCGGTGGGCGTTTGACCTCATTGTAGGGGAATAGTAGGTACCTTAAAAGGGAGCCATTAGTTCGTAGTTCAGAGACATGGGAGTAGACACAATTGTCCATATAAGCTCGTTGTCATTGAATTTAGAATACTCGTAGGAAAGAGGTCTTTTGCTAAAACATCATCTTACACAGCAGGTCATTAAATTGATGCAAATTCTACGGAGTGTTAGTATCCTGCTTTATAGAGCGCCCCGCCTTGACGTATTCGTTATGCGAACTTACATTTCACGTAACATAAACGTTTGAGACAGGAAGCAATTGAACGCATCCTATCGGCATATGCAAAACGCTACAAATTATTCCGCTACAACAATTTTCTACACGCATCTCTATATCACGAAACAGTGACTGTTGACTGTTTGCGAGGAAACTTATACTCGGCCCACGTTGTGTGGATCAGATAAGAAATCGCAACGGATTAGATTAATCTAAGGGGCGTAGATTCCTCGCTGCGTGAGCGGCGAATGGAGAAAGGCTTTCCACAGTCTCCCCGATTTGTCTATCCCAGCTGGTAAAGATATTACCGTGCTGATACATCCATAGCTGTTCTATCTTGTCCACAATGAATAACAAAGTTCCTTTAAAAGCTTTGTCGGTAAAATCTTTAAAGAAAGCGAAGATATCTAACATTTTAGTATTCCACAGACAAAACCATAGTAGGAAGTTCGAAATGCTTAATTCAAGAAGCTTAAGGACGCAAGTGAATCTTACTCTCATGAATGATCGTGAACTTGACCGAGTTTTGAAGTAAACAAACGCATTAGTAGTCCGAGTCACTTGGCGGCACGAGCCAATGACTTGAAGATTTCGCTTGCGAACGTGAGCCGCGTACTCAATTGGTGAGTTAAAGTGATTCGCGAACAACCTTTGCATTCGTTCCGCAATGCAACACACTGGCATGATTAAAGTTTGACCCGCGTCGAAGCAGGGAAATTCTGTCCACTGATACATACGTGCCTGACCAAATGTAGGTTGAAACTTTCGTCCGCTTACAGTCATTCCAACCGCAATCCAAACAAGAGCAGCGGTCACGTTTCCGAGATCGCCAGCGATGTCTACCTCGGCCGGATGATTTATACCAATCCGTATTAACAATATGCGGCGAAAGAAACCGACTCATTGTATAATTGTTAATCTATTCTGATTTCGCACTCGGCTCGGTTATTATAACTACTCCAATGTCAGCTTCCCACGTCCGTATGCTCCAAATACTGCTAATGACGTTTTCTCCTGCATCGGCCATCGCTCACACTACGTTCATTAATTCTTTAGCTTTGATAAATAACCGTAGGTCGAATCAAAATGCATGCCTGCCGCAGTAATGCATAGTGCGAATGATAATACAGCCAGTTCGTATAACAGTTCCGAGTCATTCCGTCAGAAGTGATATCGCCATACTAGATTACAAGTTACAGTTACAGACGTTAGTGAGAGGTTTCCATTTAAGTACATTGTATCTACAATCCGCTTTTTACTACTGTAGATCTCGCCATTTATCGCCGATGCTATCATTAAACACTCGAAACGAAAAGTGAACTTGTTATTTAACGCCTTTGTGTTTGATTTTGAGATGTTTTACTTTCTAAATTTACGTGTAGGTGAATTAATGACGCGTTTATGCTTTTTTGTGTTAACGGAGTATCGATGGAGTTCAGTGTTTTGTGTCTACGAGGTTTTGAAATAAGAACTAAACTGGAGTATTCGATGAGATTAAGTTCAGTTCGTCATTGTTGTTCGACCAACCAAGGTGGATTGGACAGGGAAAAGAAAAAAGTGCATACCGCTAGTTGACACAGTGCTTTATTGAACACAATTCCGTTGACTGGTACGCAACGGTAGGCCTTACCGAGATGTAGATGGCGACGAGTGAACGGGAAGATTAATGCTAATAGTTGACATAATCTTACACCGGCGCGTCGCTTCCAGCAGCGAGGAGTATGGATGCGTTTACTGCTTCGAAATAAATTATAGCAAATAAATGGAAGTGGACATACGACTTCGTTTTTGCTTTGATATTTTTAACTTGCAAATAAATATTTTCAAGATATGCGAGATTTAAATGAATATCATAAATTAATACTTGAGATTAATACATCAAACATGGTGTTATTTATTGGTCTTTTGAGTCGGACACAGCATTAAATGAGAAGTTATAGCTTGTTATCAGTTTAACAAGCACTGTGGTAATTTTTTTTTACCTATGTTAGTATTAGTTAATGATCCCCTTTCGTATACAGATAACATAGTAAGCCTTCATGTCGGCTGTCAAGTTAACTTCGATAAAACCAGTAGCTGAACATTCTCTTCTAATTAAAATCGGTCTGACATCATACCTTTCGATAACATCTATAGTTTTATCATTTAAGTGAATCATTACGGCGGTAAAAGTGCTTTCCTGGTGCATATCCCTTTAGTTGGAAATACATTAACACCGGACGACGGTTATGATTCCTAATGAGTCCTAAAAGGACCTATTAGGTATAATTAATTCAAACCATCTAGATGATTAAGTAATTTAAAAAAGGTATTATTTTTTTGTTCGCTTACATTTGCTGTTGCTCGCGACTTTGTCCGCGTTTGCTTTCAGAGTCCTGATGATTACCGCATTCAATCAAAAAACAAAGAAACTCTTAAGCATTGTAATATCAGCATACAGTTTTCATTCAAATCATGTAGAATTATAGATGACGTGTTTTGTTTCTGCAGTAAATGTTTGGAAACATTTTCCTTCTAAAACTGCATCATTATAATATTTACAACCTCACACAAACGGTGCACATATTATTACATCGTTCTAAGATCATCTACTAAAGCAACTGTTACCTCCTGGATTACTATTACGGCTTGCTCGAGTTCTTACTAGCAGAGATCGGTTTTTACGTCACATAGAGGTTTAGATAAATCTCGCTATTTACTACTAGAGTAATTAATCTTGACTGAACTGCCTTCACTTTTTACTATTTATGTGTGAATCAAACCGTTTTTTCCGTCATTTAGTCGCACGGAGAGGAATGTCTGGACATTGGACATGGGACATTCATCAATCGCTTTCCGTTAATCGGTAAACAGTTCAGTTCAGTTCTTTGTGATATGTAATCTACGTGATTGTAGCTGTTAAATAGGAAATTTTAAATTGAAGTGCGGCATTTTGAATTGCAATTTGTTCTTGCAACATAAATTGAACGTGAATTGAACAAATATTGTTCAACTAGCTTTTACCCGCGGCTTCGCCCGCGTTGGTTTAGAATTTGACAATCAATTCGGGCTGTACTCGGCTTGTTGCTCGGCCAGATCCAGAATTATTAAATACCTACGGACCAATAGACTGTGATTCATAAAAGTCCGTCGGCGTCCAGCTTGCATTTCTGCAAGGGAGGTCCTTCTCGCTTGCGTCTGTTCTGGAGTTTCAGTCGCTGTAATGGCTGAGCTTCTTCTCTGAGACGAAGTCGTGTAGTCATGTGTGTTGTGTGTCGTGTGTGAATAGGCGTCTCAGTTGCTCTTACAGCTCTCTGGCTTTCGGCTTGTTCCTCCAAAAGCAATTGCGTTTAGAAGGGCGTCTCAGTCACTCTCAGAGAAGCTTGGCGGGTGGACGGCTTGGCTTTCCAGTCTTTCCTGGCTTTAATAAAATGTCTCATCAGCTCTCAAATTTGCTTGTCGCTCCGGTTGTGCTTGCTTTCTTAATGCGGCATGAACGGAAGATTCCGGGGATTGAGCAGTAATTTTTGCTCGGGCTAGCAAAGAGCTTTTGCCTGAGTTGGAGCTGTGAAAAAAAGGAACCTACCTACCGTCATTAAAATACACCGAACATACCTCTAAAGAAAACATAAACAGTACTGAGGTACAAACTTAACTTTGCCGTTGGAAAACTGCTGTCTACACATCTACATCGACATAGGTCACGGTCATAGTTTAGCAACTAACCTCTTCCTTCAGTCAGTCATCGACTAAACGCATTAAACAAAGCAATTTTACTGTTACGACAGTTCTGCTGTGATCCTATGAGGAATTCCGTTCCATATCTCCGAAGTTCATCATCAGATCATGACAGTATTTATATGGGACCAATTCGGAAAAAATAAACAAAAAAAGAATCATCCAAATCAATTCACAATTGGCGGAGCGTGTTATAAGTTCGCCTTTATTCTTCCATGCATCCTCTATGAATGCGTTTACACCTGTCAGTGTCAGTGACGACACATTGATGACAGTGTCAGTTACGCAGTTTTTCTGTATCCCTGACAACGTATATAAAGTGGGTCCCAGACAAACGCGAAATGTTGTGGCGGCCGCGTCAGTTGCAAATTTTAACAACAGGCCGCGTGTACTGCTTTGTAAAATGACACCAAATATGAAAATTGTAATAGAAATAGTTGAATTTAAATAATAATTTAAATTTAACCCACACTTCTCCATTCCTAAGAGTAATATGCGATGCTAATGATAATATAGGTAGAGATAAACTACTATAACTACTATAACCTCACACCAATCACCACCTCAAGTGTTTAAATAAACGGTTTTTTTTTCCCTTTTTTCTCATCTTCTGAGAGGGCTAATGAGTCATGAGAGTAATAAGACAACGTTACGGTTAGCCATATTGACTGACGTCCGATTGTGGCACAAATACCGCGCTAATGACACTTCAGACCGCCACTGTGACCGCAGTGGTGTGTTTTTACAGCGGTTGGAGCCGCGGCCTGCGGTTAGCCGCAACCGCAGGTCGGTCCGTCTGGTAGCCACTTTATGCAAAATGTCAGTATGCTCTTCAGCGGTTTTGGGCATAAAAAATGATTAAGCAAACAACTCCGTACGCCTAGGTTGTATACTTGAAACTGGTCTATCGACAGTCTAGACTCAAAATGTATTAGATGCTCAAACTTAAAATTTGATCATGATTCGATAGACACGTGGCGCCATCTACTGTCATAAGGACGTTATTGTGATTTCCCTCGGGAACAGTACTGTTTTTCGGGATTAAAAGTACCCTATGTTTGTCCCTGATCACCTGGCAACGTTTTTGCAAAATTTCGGGATGATCGGTTCAGTGGCTTAGGCGTAAAGTGGTTACAAACAAACAAACAAACTTACTTTCGCATTTATAATATTAGTTAGGATTCACGTTCAATTTGTTGTTGCTGCATATTGACAGTGTTCTTGGAGAAAAATGAATCTGATTCTTAAATTGGGTAATAAATGACTACGTATTGGCACTCACTCGTTCCTAATACTTTTATCGGCGGATTGAGATTGAAAATTGAAAACTTCTGTCCTTAAAGAATAATATCAAATATAATCATTTCTTTATTATAAAATAGTTTAACTGCATTTCGACGTAACTTAATCAAAAAAAAAAAGTTTCTTATAATACCTACTTTAATTATTTTGCCTTGCAACGAGAACTTAACTATGTAAATTTAGTTTACTTAACTAAACTAAACTTAACTTAAATATGTAAACTAATATTTACCTACGTAGACATATTTTAAAATACCGCGATACCGTGTTACCAAGAGAGTTCTTATATCACTCACTACACATAATAGTACAGTATTACTTGCAGTACTCGTCAGAAAATTGCACTTCATTCTCAACAGTGTCTGTCCACTCGATGTTGGAGAGCTGCGTTTGCGCATCCAGTGGGACAGTGTTTGCACTTACCGCTCGTTTAGACACGGTTCAAGTGTCAAGTCGTTCACTTTGTCACTAGTGTGTTTACTTGATAGTTTTAGCATGTTGTATGTTTAAGCTTGTTGTCGTGGTAGGGTAAGCACGAGTCCAGGTTATAACAATATTTGGTAACTGCAAAATGTTAAAATATTTGCATTTCATCGCTCTTAAAAGAAACTGATACAGAAGCACGAAAATAGGTTTTTGAGCTTTATATTTTCGTTACTACTTCAATTCTTTGCTTTAATTTTAACTTGCACTGTTCAAAGCGATCTCTTATCTGCTAAATCTAAGCTTTAAAACAATCATGATAGGATATAATTTTATCTATATCATAACATAACATCACGCCTGCAATCCCCGAAGGGTTAGGCAGAGGTGCACCCTTTAGTACACCCACATTTCGCCAGTTATGTTTTTTTTAGTCCCATGTAATAGGGGGCGAGCCTATTGCCATCAACCGGACACAAATCCAGACTCCGAGGCTGCTACTGAGATATTCCAGATGGAAAAACCCATAACACTTTGCCCGACCTGGGAATCGAACCCAAGACCTCATGCACAGCAGTCGCGCTTACGACCACTAGACCAACGAGGCAGTTATCTATATCCTGTCATCATTATACAAGTCGTCTCTAGTCTACTATTAATACTCATAATTTTTAATTAATTTAGAACCTACACCCTTCAATTAGAATTAATGGTGCAATAGTCGTTCAGTAGCCGATGCAAGGAATTAATTGACATTTCATTAGGTTCTAAAGCAATTCAGGATCGAATGCGCTTTAAAGCACAAAGTATGTTAATAGGACCAGAAGTTGTAAATGTCAAGCGGCTTCCTTTAGCTGTCTCTCAAGATTTATGCTAAAATAATCACTAGAAAGACATTCCCACTGAATTCAATAAACTCCTAACCGATGGTTATTCAAAATGTTTGTGCCAATACCGCTTGTGCCGTTTCCAGACGACTTGTCAGTTTATTTGGTCGATCGTGCACGTAGGCATGCAAGCATGAACAAATTTACACTTCAACCAATTTTGTCGACCCAGTAAAGATCAATTCCAAAACATATTTGTGTTGCAGTTAACGTAATGTAGAACATGTTAGAACATTCCTACAAAATCCCAAGGTTTGGATTGGTCACGGTGAATTTTGTAGGACAAAGATTTTAACCCACTTATTCAAGTGTCGATTGTATCGTGGGCGACTAATACCAACTTCCCTTTGTACCTTTTCGCACATGCGTTGATGCACTTTCTTTTTCTTTTATGGTCGATGATTGTAATAAAAACGGCATATAGAGGCCATATATTATGCTTTTATAGAATTAACTGTAAGATAGAATGTTCGGAATGAACTCTATTTGCATGATTGATACATTTAAATGCGAAAAAGTGTCAACCTGGGTTTGTTTTAGCATTAATTTGTTAATAAATTATCTGAATGGTAATTTTTTATTTACGGTAATGGTTTTCCGATTTTGACGAGGTAAGCTTAGAATTGTTTATGTTCCGATGGGCTAGTCTTGCTTATTTAAAAGCGACTCGACCTGTTTATTCATGAATACATGATATTTTTCTAGTATAACGTGAAGTGGCTTCAGGCTGATAACGCTATTAAGGAAACCAGATTTTCCCGACACGTTCGCGACAACGCGCGGTCAATGACATAACTAAAATAAAAATAATGACGTTTACTATAGGAATAAAGAACAAAATATCTTGAATTGATTGATTCTTTGTTGATTTTATGAAAGAAAAAGTAATATATTATTAGTTTATGTATGCACGTTTATTTAAACATTTAACATTTTCCGATCAGAATCATTAATTTATCAATCTACATACATACGTACGTGTACGTCGATCAGAAGGTCAATTTTACTAATTAAAAACGATTAATATCTAGTCTCAATCTCATCTCAGCGATATCAAGTCAATGTGAAAAGCTTAGACAAACTAGAAGCATTTGTGACAAATTAAGACTGAGTTTAGATTGCGATCGTTCCTAAAAGTTAGTAGTTCTAGCCCCTCTGTAATAGATGCTTTGATGGTAACCACCTCTTTCAAAACATGTTGTGGTTACCCGTAACCAAGCCGGGTTTTACTAAGCAAAACTGAAGTTAATAAGACCAATTAGTATGTCTGCTTATTTCCACATTATTTACTATGTGTAGAGTTTCTCAGTCATGCACTGTCATAACATAGTAGAACTTGCAATTAGATTTTCAAGTAAACTCAGGCTTAAGAGCTTGAGGGGATTTATTATAATTGGCATTCGCTGTTGCGTCTCTAGTAAATTACCTTTACCATATCGTTAATAGTATTTTCTAATACTATCCATGTTTATCTTCCATAGTTATTTATATAACTTTTGCTTGTGACTTCGTCCGTGTAAGTGTCAATTACCGCGAACACAGACGAAGTTGCAGAATAAAAAGTACCCTATGTCCTTTCTTGGGGTTCAAACTTACCTAGTACCAAATTTCATTAAAATCAGTTCAGTGATTTAGTCGTTGAAGCGGAACAGACGGGCAGATGGTGCTACTTTCGCATTAATATTATTAGTATGGGTTATTAAAGTATGGATAAGAGTGCCAAAAAATTAAGTTTTCTTGCATAAACTCAAGTGTTAATGACGAGGGTTTTAAGGAACATTACACTACAAATTAACAGTTAAATGTTCCTACGTACACACGTGGAAAGGATATAAACTCACTGGACCAGCATTTCTACCGTTATTTGATCAAAGTATTACTACACACATATTAAATGTATCAGCGGATACAAGTCCTGTTAACAGGTCTCTGCGTCATTGGCGACAAATCGTAGTGTAATTAAGGATAGCATATTTAATAGCACCCATGAATTACCAAGGAGTGGGCGAAGTGAGATATAGTTACTATAGTCATAGATTTATGTTATAGCAGGATCGGGTAGTCGGGTGCCGTCCACGCTCGTAATGCGAATGATGTCATTAATTTACAACCTTATCCCGTTGATATTAAGTTTCTGATTGGCATCCAACCTATTCGAAGGTGATAAGTAGATAGGCTATATTGATAAATAAACTCCTATATCGGTATGGTGAAAACACTTGTATGTTATTAGGGTGAAAATCTAATTACATAAAAGTGAAAGATCCCTCCTCGCTCACTCATCACGAAATATAGAAAACAGCTTGACGTATAAAGATGAAATTTGGCAGGGAGGGATTTTTGAGTTAGTAAACGTTCGCTAAGAAAGGATTTTCTAAAATTTACTCCCTAAGGGGATGCAACGGGGTCCGACATTTACGCAGACGAAGTCGCGGGCAGAAGCTAGTACATTCATATTAATAGAATGAAAATACATACATACATACATACGTAACATCACGCCTGTAATCCCCGACGGGTTAGGCAGAGGTGTACCCATTAGGACACCCACGTTTCGCCAATTATGTTTTTTAGTCCCATGTAACAGGGGGCGAGCCTATTACCATCAACCGGGCACAAATTCAGACTCCGAGGCTGCTACTGAGAAATTCCTGATGGAAAAACCCAATAACACTTTGCCCGACCTGGGAATCAAACCCAAGGCCCCATGCACAGCAGTCGCACTTGCGACCACTAGACCAACGAGGCAGTCAATGAATGAAAATACACCCATATTAAATGGTTAAAAATGCTCTTATATTATTAGGGCAAAAATTCTTCAATATTATTAGTGAATACTCCCATATTATTATGGAAGGTACATAATTTCAGCTGAATGAGTAAAAAATTGCGAGTACGTAAATGTATTGACTTGATCTTGAAAACAAGTTTGCGGAATGTACTCAGGAGTGATTAAAATAATTCCCTTTTGAAATGAAGTCTATTTTTATCATTGAACTTCGCAAAATTATTGCCATTACTACGTCCAGTAATAAACTGAAGAAGACTAGATACATCGTAACAAGTTAACATTCGTTGCGGTAATAAATCTCTGCATCTAATGCTATATTACGATCTGAAGTTATTTACACTGCATTCGTATTCAAACAAACAATTGAATCGAAGTAGATTTGCAACTGATTTTGCGAAGCATTTGTATAGCATTAGCATACGATTAGCATTGACTAAGACAAATTCAAAACACTAGACCATAAGTTGATATATTTAAGGCATGGTGAAATTATTTCTGCGTAGGTAACTTCTATGGGGAGAAAAAAGAAATTTAAACGTACTCGCGTGGTCCAAAGAGCCTTAAAAATATAACTAACTTCTAAATAGGAAGATTTTCTAATAACCATAAACGGACAATAAGGCGCTTTGCACACGGAGCAACTTTTGCAGCAACTGGCAACTGGCAACTTTCTGGCAACTCGCTGTTTACATGTAATTCAATTGGACTGCGCACAAAGAGCAACTCAAGTTGCGAGTTGCGGCAATCGTCAACAGTTTCCAGTTGCGGCAACTAGCAACTTATTTAGTTGCTAGTTGCCGCAACTAGCAACTGTCAAATATTCGATTTCACACCCTCCCTCCCTCGCCCTGTGCCCGGCATAGTGTTGCCATTAACTTAGTGGTTTTTCCCACTAAGTAAACACTTCTTTTTGGGGTAATGTGTAAAATTCTATAATAAAATACTTCTTGATATTCCCTAACTAAATGAGAGAAAATTTAAACCATGCATAAAACGCACGCTATCTAATCAAGCATTATTATAAGTTAGATGATTATATCACGGACAAAAATGCTTGGCTAAATGCTAGTCCTGCTCCACAGCCACTCGGGCTCACTAAATAGGATTGTTTTTTAAGAGAATGATGTTTCTTACCCTCTTTTTTGTCGACCTGAATAACTTGTAACGTTATCAGTACGATTACTTTTTCTTTTTTTACATACCATAGTACTCTAACGGATAAGTACACTGAAAGTGTTAGTATTGTAAATTTATTTCAATTATGTTTTTGAAAACCATCAACCTAAAACTTGCCCACTAAAAAATCCACAAGCCACCAGATACAAATTCTGACCACCAGAAGGTGGTCCCAATCTACCAGATCTAGTGGTAATACCGCAAAGTTTGCAACACTGCAACTCGGCTAAAAAAGTTGCTTACAAATTGCCAAAAAGTTGCGGCAACCGGCAACTTTATGGAAACTTTTAAAAAGTTGCCAGTTGCGTCAACTTAAGTTGCTCCGTGTGCAAAGCGCCTAAGTATTTATATATCACATTAAAAAAGACCAAAGAAAAAGTTCAAAAGTC
Organism: Hoplodrina ambigua; assembly: GCA_949774945.1. Classification (NCBI taxonomy): domain Eukaryota; kingdom Metazoa; phylum Arthropoda; class Insecta; order Lepidoptera; family Noctuidae; genus Hoplodrina; species Hoplodrina ambigua. Next base: position 5,829,921 of record OX458979.1, read on the forward strand.
TTATTCGAGAAATGTTCCTGGTTATGTAGATTTAATTTAGCTAAACACGATCTTTAATCCCGCGAAACACAGCAAACAGCAATCCAATACAAAATACTCATTAATTAATGCATTTATTCAAATTAATTCACTTTATGCGATACAGAAAACTATTTATTCAAATTAATACAAAATAAACCATAAATTAAGTTAACACCTCTTTTTCAATGTGAAGACTTACACATTTAGTGTTTATAAAAAACAAATTGACTATTTCCGAGAAAAATTAAACAAGTCGTGATAGATAACATCGGAACGCGGTTTCGTGTTTACTCAGCTATGGTTTTACTGACAAAAGTACCATATATTTTGGTTTTATTAGTTTTGTTACACGCTTTGTATTTATCTTTATCTCTCTTGTTGCACCTTAGGACCTGCTGCGCATGTGTAGCTTAGGTTCCATTCCGCACGAGAGATTGTCGCCCACAATGCAAGACCAATTCCTAATGTAACCTCACTCTTTTTTAAATAATAATGGTATTCCATTTAAAATTAGTTCGTTGAGATAAGCACTATTCGACCACATAATAAGTCAAATTAAATCGAATCATTTATTTTAAAATAAACCAATTAAACTCTTGAAACTCTTGAACTCTGGCAGTCAAAAAGTTGAAGCTAATTGTTGGTTCTAAACACTCAATGTGTGAACACAGAAGTGCACGATATAAGACGTCTAGAGTAAAATATAAAAAAAATAATCATCATCATCATATCAGCCGTAGGCCTCCCCAACAGATTTCTAATAGGACTGTTTGGAAGCGGCATGCATGCAGCGCGATCCCGTAAAATATAATATTAATAAAAACAATTAAAATAGGCCGCTAAGAGATACCCAGTCTAAATAGTTTCATTAAGATTCAAAGCTAATTGCTAAACATCTCAAGAAACTAAATTTAATGATTTATTCTTACTTTATTTTCCAATTACGCTTGTAATTGATAAACCATTCAAGCATAGCAATGATTATAGACTCAGAATTTATCCTAAGATGCCATACGTCCACGTGAGTGAAGGCGAAGAAAGAATACTATTAAGTTATTATCTGCTCGCAAGCGGTAATTATCTACTGCAGTGAGGATTGGACCAACTAACGAGTAGGCTCGACTCTTTTGCCAATACAATAATTATATAGACACCCTGAGTAGTGTCATTCATTCTGAAAAACACATGAATTATTATTTCATCCTTTATAAATAAAACAAGGTGCAATTTGCGCCCTCATCAAATTTCAAGAGATTCTTATGAATAATCAAATAAAATTACGATTTTTAAGATTGACATCATTTTATAATACAACTCTCAGAACAGAATTGGGCAGTGTTACACGACTTTAACACTGTATGCGTGAGAAGATGGATAGTTCGAATTCAAAAAACACGTAAATAAAAACAGTTGATTTTATTATTGATTCATGTTGAGAATCACGAGCATAGTTACCCCCTTGAATTTTACGAGGATGCAAATCTGCAGCTTGTTAACACAGTTATAAGGTTTATACTTAACAAGCAGATGAATCTTGAAAAATGCTAGTTTGTACATACACCTGAATGACTGTGCAGATCTTAATCATTAGCATAACATACTTGCTACAAACTTCCTTAAACAACCATAAAAAAAAAAACAACTTAATTCAACTACTCACAAATTCCACCATGAAATTGTAATTTCTTAGAAAGCCTACTATTATGACTAACCCAGTAACCCGTAGGTTACCACTATAATTGAGTCATGCACCTTGAAGTATATTAGGTTCATAAACCACTGTGTACCGTGCTTACCCATTACATGAACGATCTATCTTAGAGATAGTAGAACTTTTGCGGTAACCCCTGATAACGGGTACGTGCAAATATTCATGAATTTCTTTATAACTTGGAAAGTAGGATAAGTGCTTAGTACTTTAGTGTTAATAGTCTCGAGTGATTCTAGCAAAGTACATACTTAAAAATGTTCTAGATGAAAAATGCAGTTTTGCTGCTAAATGGTAATAAAAATGAATAGTTCATGAACTATAACTGTTTTGTAACATTCACATAGTTTATCAAAAAAATAACTGTACCATTTCCGATTTTAGCACCGTTGAAACAATTCACTAGAATATGTGTGTGAATTAATATAATTACTGCAACTCATAGTAATTGACAGTGCAGTTTCACATAACTCAATATAAGTTACTTGCTTCTGGCTGCGACTTTGTCTGTGTAAACTTCAGAATTAAGCTAAAGTCCCAAATTATGTCACAGGTACACAAAAACGGAATACTATCCGAAGTGTTAAATTCGATCAATATCTAAATGTGTACATATTCCAGATAATTCCGCTTAGTCATTTAAGTGTGAAAAGCAACAACAGCAATCATCCATCCATCCATCCATTTATCCATCCAACCATCCACCCTCACAAATTTTCGCGTTTATATAGAAGTAGAATGAACCACTCAGTCTGTCGCTGAACTCATAGAAAACTACTAAAACTAAAAAAGAACGATAAGAGTAATCTTCTGCAGTATGCTTAATAAAAATAACTTTATGAAAAAGTGTTACAGGCTAGACAATTAAGAAAAATAAAACTATCAGTATCGATATACATATATAATAGCAGGAAGCTCCCGTTTCTAAAGTATATTATGCGCCTGAGCATATATCACACAAGCCAAGACCGCGGGAGGCCATTACTCGACTTGGGGTTGTGATGTTTGATATGAATACTATTGTATACAAAATACATGATGCGGGAAAGCTCATAAAATGTACTGAAACATGTAGAAACTCTTGTCTTTGAAAGCGGCTATTTATTGTGAACTAACTGAAGCATTGTTTAACTTGTTAGACTGGGTAATGGTAGAAGAGTTATTTGTCAATTGTTGAGTTCAAGTGTGGGATGAACGACAAGAACTGTAGAATAACAACTATTTATAGCTAAGTCACCATACAAATATATAATATTGGAGGCCGTAACAAATGACTAAATATTACCAGCCTATTGTGGACCCACTCTAAAAGCCTCTTCTCCTACGTTTGATCACCGTGCTTGGTTAAGACTGATTGGCGATTTCTAACAAAAAATAATTATAAGTCCAGGTTTCCACACGATGTTTCCCTTCACCAATGTCAGTGATGTCCAAAATAAACATAAAAAGCACAAATGTCTTGAAAAAGCCGAACCAAAGCAACAAAACAAAAAAGTGTAAACTTTATGACCATTTCGTTATACCAATTGCCATAAAAGTAGTCACGTTTATAAAATAAATCACGATCAAACAGCTTCCAAATCACTATAATAATTTAATTACCAACGAGATAATCTATACTCCGTTCAGCAAATGATAGCCCATAGATATTACAAACCGGTTCCGAATCAATCAAAATCACTGAATGACTGTGCGTCATCAATGTAGCTTCCGTTGAGTAGCTAGTTACTACTTGTAACGTCAGAGTAACATCTCAAATCCTCCATAACCGGATTAAGGAAGCGATTGCGATGATATAACGCATTTATTACGTTACACAAACATTAGTTGGATTACGGTAAATAATTGCAGTAACCTGTTGATTTCGTCAACTGTCTACCAGTTCCGACCAGACCGTGGTCTGCCCTGACCAGACCCAATCATATCACAGTAATTGATCCAGTGACTAACTTCCGTCTTCGGAAAATATGTATTTAATCACTTCTTAGCGTTAATGGTTTATTATAGCATGTATTTATAAACTGCACTACATTTACGTAGGCAGTATGTTGTATCATCACCGTTATGAGTGTGTCTCCAAGCACAGTTATGTTTTGAAGTATTTATAGCGTACATTATCGCGGCTAAAAGTAATTATCGTATTTATTTAGAGTTTTTGAATTTAACAAGATTCCAGTAACATTGTTTGAATTTATTGGCGATATTAAAGACATCTTAGATGAGGCATTTATTATCAATTTGGAAATATTTTTGAACTTTTCCACAAGATGTGAGTTTTCAAGTAATAAAAGTAATTTCACTCTCCTAGCTCGGAAAACTAATATGCACAACGTGATACCCATATTACTACATTAAACTGAAATCTAGTACTTGATTTAATTGCTACAATAGATCCGTTAAAAAAAGTTAAGAAAAGTAACTTAAAATTCCCATTATGAGTTGATATAAATTCTACTTAAGGTGAAGCGAATATGAAATAAATAAATCAAGATGAAGTACCTCCACCTACCGATGTTCCATCTACCAATGTCATAACAAAATGCGAAGTATTCATGATTATAGCAGTACCCGACATATCTTGCGGTCTACTCAAGCCCACGTTCACCGCTGGACATTTACGGGCACATATAAAAGACAACAAGGAAGCTAAATATCAAGTTATATGAACAGTAATAAAACAAACCTTAGCAATAGTATTCGCTTTAGACATTTGTTATGCACATAAAAGTTCAAGAATTTACTGGTAACATGTTATAAGTTAATACCCGTATGAAATTGACAGTACGGAAATCTGGATTCTCACATTTTGATATGGAGTAGCGGAATTTTTAATTCAAGCATGTGTAAAAATTGTCTGAGAACTTCACATTTATGTGATATAGTACAACATAATATCAGTTATACAATATTGTTTTTATTAGAGTAAGTGAAGACGTTGTTGTAAATGAAATAACTAAAGCTACAGACCGTTATGCTTTCTTAGTCTTGAGATCAATCGTAAAAAGTAAGTAACAGAAGTTAGTTTTGGTTTGGCAAGAACTTAAACAAAACAAAATAAATCTCATCAAAGTTAATGAAGACCTACATTTTAATTGAGATTGAAAATGCTAGCGACTTGATTCGTAATGCTGCTTTGTTAGATTTTACAGTCACTCAAAAAGGTAATTAACCATCCAAAAATGTACTACCATAGATTTTTACTTTTATAATTATAAACAAATTACTGAAGCGAACAATATTTCATGCATATTTCGAAAATTTCCCCATCTCAATGACGAGAAAATCAATTTAGGTCTTCATGTAACCGAAATATGTGTTAACAAAATCGTCAAACTAATCTTATCTCGATTTAATTTCACTTTCGATTATCTTCTAATGAACAGAGAGGTCAGTAGTGGTAAACTTTCGCCCGAGGCTTCTAATATAATAGCAGCATTATGTATGCGAACAAGAATTCGTCATGTTCTTACATCATTTTGTTTGTTACATTTTTCATTGATGACTTCTTTTGTTGCAGGTATGTATCACAACGTGGTGTTGTCAGTAAGTGCTTTTTCCTTTTTACTATTGGTTTGATTTATTGATTTAATATTGTTATCTGTATTGCTATTTTAAGTAACGAAACTTAGTTCTTTATATTTATGTCTTTTATCCTTCTGTTCTTCATTACTCCCTTTGAGAGCATGTTTTTTGGATATGTTTCGCCTAAACATCAACATCTTATACAACAGTTTTCTTTTCAATCAGTACTATATCACGATCTGTAATTGCACGATTAGATAGCCATCAATCCAATGAAATAACTTCATTAGTGCTTTAGGCACTTTTGAAAGTAATTAGCTTTAATTAAAAATGATCTGGAAGTCTTCAATCAATGTCAATGTGAGCTTAAATAACATTTATTCAATATCTAAATTAAGATATTTCTTTTTTATTTTGTATCTAAGCCGGAAAGCTTAAAGTTCTTCTAAGATTTGTCTTCCAGTTCGAATTATTTACATAGCTATTAGCAACAGTGTATTCTGAAGCACAAAAAACCACTTGATTCTTGCAAATCATTATTATTCATAGCGTCTTTGAATACAGACATTGCACTCTTTGCTATACAATAGACTTTTATTTCCCATGAATATAAAAATCTCATTGACACAGAGGTCAAATACAGAGCATTAAAATCATCATTACGCCACTCAAATTGATTGGCCTTATGGCTTTCACTGAAAATGTATTATTCCATTGTTAGAAAGCAAATGTTACATATGCTTTTAAACTTAGTTTCTCGTTCACTTCACACTTTGACAATTCGTTCGGTGCTCTGAATACATAGGTAATTATTCGCGTCTTACCGAGAGTGAAAATCATTTCTTCAAACACTGACCATCCATTTAACACACTTATTTCTGCTTTCTAATGTTAAAAGTAGTATAATAATAATTGTAACGGATCTCTGGGAAAATTGATTAGCGCAAAGTTATTATTTTCTCGAGCAAACTCTGCAACCGATCTCATTGAGTCGGTTTTGTTACAGTAGCGCTTGATTAATTCCTATGCAAATAGAGGACAAAATTTAATTTCACTTAAGAAATTGTGGACTTAATCACCTGTCAATCAATCGATGTACCATAATGACCTTCTAATCTAGATCAATCAATTCTATTCACGTTGCTAGCGCACAATAGATATCACATACAAAACGATTGCTTTAGTTTTTGTGTTCAAACACCCGTGAAATAGTTATCACACGTTCTTTTGTAGTATTACTATAAGTTTTTTTTATACATTTAAATGTCGTAGCTTCTTAGTGAATTATCAATAGGTAGCATGCTGAGCTTGTGTGCTCACTGACACTTATAGTCCAACTGTCGTCTTGAAGTAAACCGCGTGTAATAAATTATTCATTATGTTAATTTGTACAATCGTCATAACATTCGATTGCGGAAACGTGAACTAACGTATTAGCTTTTTATGTCATCGATTAAAGAAATTAATGCGTAGGTAATGGACATCAGTGAAAATGAGTCCGGCACATGTCTATGTTTGCAATCGAACTGCTATCGACAGTACATACAAGAAAACAATTTTGTACACTTTCTACGATTATTTTCTTGTTAGTTTCGCTTTCTTAGTACTCACTATTTATTTACAACTTCTGATGACGGCGATGTTTCGGTAGGTGCTGTTAATGAAAAGAAACAGTCGTCATTTAAACAAATACAGGTTTTTGCACGTAACGTAAAAGAAAGAAACACGCAAGAGTAATAGTAGCCATTTATTGTGGGGTAAAACGTTATTGAAGAAGCATTATGGTCAGTAAACATAGATCGTACATTTTATAGGTCTAAGTTAATTGTTATGTGACACAGCGGCTAGTGGCTTTATTACTGTGATTCCATTTTATTTATTTTGATAGAACTAGTTTTTTCCCGTACTTCGTCCGCGTGAATTCTTTCGGATTTCTTTTTAAATAATAAAATAGAGATCCGTAAATCATTCAGTCAGGAATATCAGCTATTGTAGCATTTTATTAGCAAAAGAATTATCTGAAACGGACCGGTAAAGGACCAGACCGCAGTTCCGGAGATTAGAGTTTTTAAACAAACGCTATAGCTTTAAGATGTAAAGTATATGTTGTGGTTTGTTTAGCGTTTCGATCTATTGATTTAACATTATCGCAGCTTCAATCTCTATGGATTTAATGAAGATGTAAGCTACATATCAATAATTCCGTTTTGCTCCAGACTTTCCACCTCTATCAACTGTTATCTGTACTGTCAGCATATCACTATCCGTTCACAAACGAAGCAAGGATAATACGGTTATTGCAACGGACTTAACGCGATTTCGTACTTAACTGTCCGATTCGTAAACAGTTTAACTAAGGCAAGTTTCGCGTGTGGAATTCGCGTGATAAGTGTAGCGGATAAACGCATTTTACGCCGTCAATCGTGACGCGAATTGCCACCTGTAATTGGCTCCGACGAATTGGTTATGTCATATTGGACGCACTACGGGTCCATGCGGTCAGCTCCCGGTCTAACTCTCCACAATTAGAAAAAAATTAAAAGCGGTCATAGCCCTGATAAAAAGCAATGGATAAGCACGAATTTATTTGACAGGTGTGATGTTCGTGACACTACAAAGAAAACTTACGTTATTTATAACTCGATAGCGTAACTGTATTATGAAGTTTAGTGCAGCGCTGCGGAAAAATTTGTAACATTTATAGGGTGACGCCGTATGACCGTAATTTTTATAAGATGTTAGTCGAGTAATTTAAGCTGTTCTTTTACATACAAAAGCTCTGTAGAAAGTAAAGTTACGCGATTCGCAACTCAAAAGTTTACGTTCCTTTGGCCTTCCCCTCAGGTAACCTAGCTTATTCAATAATTCTACAAATGGAAACCTACCTATTCTATCAAACATTCTGTTTGAAACTACTATTTTGAAGTACAGTTGGCCTAACACAATTCTTAGTGGTCTGTCTTACTCCAAGCAAATACTCTTCCATGATTGTGTACATATTACCAAAAAATGGTTAAAAATTTCTGCATCTACACTTCTATACTAATATTAATATTATGAAGAGTGAGAGATGAAAAAGTTTGTTTTTTTGTTGAAACGCGATAATCTTCGGAATTACTGACCCGATTCTGATTTTTTTTTCGCTTATAGGAAGCTACGTTATGCCTGAGTGCTTTAAGCTATATTTTACTACCAAAAGAATTAAGAATCCGTAAGAAAATGCACGCGAACAAAATCCCAGGCAAAACCTAGTTCATTTTAACGTTCAATGTAGACATGCGTGTTAAAACACCACAATTCACTGAATGTTTGTCCGACATTTCACGCTTCTAAATAACCAGGGAATAATAAATTGATGTATCCCAGTATAGCGGGTTTACTTCAACATTATCTAAATCAAATACAGTTACGTGAGACACTTTACGCAATAACAGATGGCCTTGAACGAATGATCGAACTCTAATTTCGGTCACATACGAACTTATGAACGCAGTAGAAAAAACACAAACCTGTATTTTTTACTTTTCATCTGAGCATCAGCGAGTCTTCTTTTACGACCCCACAATAATAATAAAGTCAAAATTAGACTATTTACAGGCACTTTTGAATTGTCAAGGAGTCAGTTAGTCAGAATGTTGAAGCTAGTTACTCATTCTAAAACGCAAGTATGCCTATATGGAGAAGAACGAGCGAGAAACTCCACGGACTCTTTTCAATTAGTCAAGACATCCGTTCTCGTAAAGAAAGGATTGCATTTTCTTGCCTTTCAATTTATCACCTTAATTTGCACTCCTCGGCGTCATGTCGGCAATATTTTATTACAGGAATGCTTTTTTATTTCTAGAACTTGCATTAATTAAATCGTCCATAATTAGATGCAGAATTATCGTTATGACAGTAGTTTAATAGCTAGTGTTTTATTTAAATATAACTTTAAGTGTTCTTATAAAAGTGCTGAAGTCTACGTTTTATTTATATTATTATTGCGACCACGAAAGGAATGGATTTAACGATTTATTTATCAAGAATTTCCAGTACATTTCACCGAACAGTACAATGGACAACTTGGAAGCTAACCTTTCACCAACTAAGATATCTAAACAACCCTTGCAGGATGTCGTGACTTCGCGTCGGTACACTCCCATGCATATTTATGCACACGCTTCAATCATGACCAGAGAAAATAATGATGTACAAAAACTAAGAAAGGATATCATTAGCCAGTCTGCTGCAGCTAGCAGCCGATACAATAATGTGGTCAGTAATGATATCGGTAATCGGATCGCATCGATGTAGCTCACTCGATATACTGAAATCTACTCTCGCTCTATTAATGCGCAATGTATCACACGTACTCTTTTAATGCTGTTTTCCCCATCATTACTATACCATCACATTTATTACTCATATTAAATAGTTCAATGATTAAATCACAGTCCGTATCTAGTGAATGTTTCCTCTCTTGAATTTCACTTCCAATTGATGCGAGGTATGTGTTTTACATCGTGATTTCAATTGTTAGCAGACGATTCTCTTATTTTTATTGTTCGAATTGAATTACCATTCGCTATTGCAAAGTATTCGGTTGGATGTTGTGCAATACATGATTTAATCGTAGGAATCTCGAGCAAGAAAGTTGAAATGCCGTCTCTAATAATCGAATCCGATTCAAACATGTCGTAAAAGAAAACAAAGATTGGATGCGCTTTGAATTACGTAAACAATGACATGCTTACGTAAGTTCAAGATTATTTAGAAGAACATTTTGGACACGGTATAACTAATGTCCATTAAATTGTGAACAATGTTACGTTGATCTTTCATGCTGTTGTTTATTTCAATTGTCTGTTTCAGTTATTTACATCATGTTTTTCTAAACAAGAATTGCTACAGAATAAGAATCATAATTATGTAAGTGCAAATTGTCGTGTTCACACGTTACTATTTTGATGATTTTTAAAACACTTTGTGAGACTGTATCTTGGCACAATATCGCTTAGAGAATTTTGTATTTTCTTAAACCTGATTTAGTCGGTGCGAGAAATATCGTGCAAGTTGTGATGCATTTCCGTCGATGATCGGTCAGTTTCGGACACGACGCAAGGTACGACAAAGCGTACGATATTTTTCGCATCGTCTAAATAAGGCTTTACTTTAGCTTTATAGCATTTTAACCAATCATCACAATTAAGGACCACCCAAGTTGATTATGATTCTAAATGCTTATCATCATCATATCATAAATGTTATATTACGATGCCCATTCAACAAAAGCATTTTCTCTCATGAAACACTCTCAGCTAAGCGCAATTTATCTTTACGAGTATTCCAACCTAGTTCCCTATTCACAGTTCCTCCTAAGGTACTGTCTACTGCCCCTTTCTCTTCAGAATCGTCTGTACTTTCTACAAGTAATGCGTAGTGATTAATTAGACACGATTAGTAACTTCGATACCTTTTTGACGATTCATTTCACTCGCGAAAGTGAGATTTGTTTGGTTTCGTCTCGTTTTGCTCTGAATTAATTATGTGTTAGTTACGTTTTGTTCGGGAAAATTTCGTTTTTGACTAATCGTGCGTATCTGAGTTGGTAATTGTAATGGGTCAAATGTCATCAGCTTGTATTTGACTAAATAATCAAATGGAACTAGCCTTTTATTTAATTTCGATTTAGAATATTTTAGATTTCTTTGTCGCTTTTATTTAAAAATCTTTTATAAAGATCATAATTCATTCGTTACTGGATTTTCCCAATCCTAATTGTTTTTTTACTATAAATTATATTCTATAGAAATCCTGGATAACGAAGGGTCCTATTAGAGAAAGAATTTGAATATGTCACAATGTCTCAAATCTATACTAACTAAGCTGATAAGATTTATAATGTTAGTATAGATTTGAGACATTGTGACATGCTTCACAGGTCTTTGCCATCCATTATCTGAATCTCACCAATGAACTCTGCATTGAACAATACCTGATTTCAGCGCCGTTTATTAGCATTAACTGTACATTTTAAAGAAGCGTGCCACCGCAATCAGGCTCTTTCCATGAAGCCTACCGTATCTTCGCGGATAATCTCCCTAGTTCAACAAACACGGGCTATAAAATATAATAAAGCAACTGTTACATGGAATTCTAAACGACCTTAATAAAGCCGGCTCGAAGACCTTTCTCAACATTAGATTCTTTCACCGTGTGTACCTGCATCACAATAGGCTTATGTACTTAATGATTAGGTGCTAGTATACGACTTACAAAGTATTCCACTTGCAGAATTCACAATTTGATTTTTCTTTGTTATTTACCATAGTATTATGCTTAGATTTCGGTTAATTTACTGCGTATTCTTCCGCCTCTTATACTGTTCTAAGGGTACCGTACCCAAAGAGTGCCGAATGGAAATTATTCTAAGACTCCGCTGTCCGTCAGTATATCTGTCATCAGGCTGTATTTCATGAACAGTGATAAGTAGAGAGTTGAAATTTTCACAGTGTGTACAACAATGGTCGCTGTTACAAAAAGAAATCCCCATATATAAGAAACTTGTTTTTTTTTGTTTAGGTATAGTGGTAAATATTGCTCGATAGTACGGAATCCTTCGTTTGCGAGTCCTACGCTCACTTGGCCAGTTAAGACTTGTATATTTTAACGACACTTTACTATGTTATTTATTTACTGTTTTACTCTAATTAACAGGCACTTTGCGGAAAATTAGCCAAAGAGAGGAGTTGAATCTGTTTAAAACCAAAGGAAAGAAAAGTACAATGAACAAAACTGCCTTTTATTTTTTTAGTTTATTTAAGATTTGTGTCAGAAGCAGTTTCTTCTTTCAGCAAAACTTGGCATGATCTAATGGGCCCATTTGTCGCTATGGAGCACGCTAATCTTTAATTAAGTTCTAGATTTTCTTTATTCTTTTTCTTAAAGATTCTTTCACACTAGTAACATAAATATTGGTATCGTTAAAGCCAGAATTCGATCAGGTTAACGTAGCCCGTTAATGAAGCGAATTCCACTTCCCAATTAAAATCTTCCTGTAAGTGCAGTGTCAGGATATTAAAAAGCTAACGATGTTGCAGCACCGGCAGATAGTCGCGTTTATTATGGATAAACGACACTAAAATGCAAATAGCTGAACGTCAAGCGGCGCAGGCGCATCGTATCCGCAAGTCCGTTAGAATTGCCCGGTGGCGCCTAACAACGGTGAATTTAAAACCCAAGCTTAATACCTTCATGGAAAAGGGTGAATTTATTTTAGTCTTTATTATTCTCTTTTTTATTGTATTCTTATTACATATTAGATGCGTTATATCTTAGCAGCTTTCGAGAGCATACTTAAAAATGAACGTAATTCTATAGCTGTAATTGTTTTGCCTTTCTATCCATTTGATGCTCGTTTCTCACTCATCAATTTCTTCAGATCTATCAGATACTAAACATTACTAATAATCGTTTGTGATTTTCTCAAAAGCTGAACATCAGGCATATTACTCATAATATTTTACTTTCGAATTACAAATTTGTTAAATAAATTAACGTTAGTATGCGATGCAATTTCTATTCTGAATGGCTTTTGTTTATACACTAGGAAACCATAATTCATAATGAAATTGAATCGTAATGGCCATAGCTATAACATGGCCAAGAAATGAAGGGGTATTATGTGCTTAGTTACAAATACTGAAAAGCGATTAGCAGCTGCCTCCAATTCATCAACGGAACGCATTAGAAAATGTTCATTCATTACCGATGATGGATCAGACTGTGTAACAGTGAAAGTTCACATTGTGGAGTGTCTCCGGTATGTCCAAAGTAAATTTGTTTCTATCCAAAATTTTACGGGCTTCCACTACAGTTAGAACAGACCACAAAGTCGCTAATGATAGGAAAGTACCGCCGCAATATGATTTTGGACACTTTTTTGTGTTAAGTCTGCGATTTTTCGAAGTTTTCGAATCTAAGTGCTTTCTCTATTAACTTTTTTTTTTTAATAAATTTCCATATCGACAAAAACGTTATTGAATGTGAGTTTCTACTTGCGTGCATTGTTATACTAATAATGATGTCAATGATCAACTTTATTATTTCCTATGCTGTAACTGATAAAAAATCTTTAATATGCATTCTCACAGCTTCATTCTTTTATTTATCTTAAAAATACTGATCGAATATTAAAAATGACATGACTGTAATTTATCATCGTGTCCCTTAATGCAGAAATTTAATATTTCTCATGTCTAGTACTAGCATTTTTTATCGAAACTCTCGATGTAGCAAATGACTGAAAATACATGAATTTACTCAATAATTGCTTCGTTTCTTGTTTCATATTAACTTAATGGAGTCCATTGTTTTAGTTTTTGTGCAATTATAACTTGATGGGTTTTATGCTAAATGATTTTTTCAGTATTGGATGTGTTAGGACATTTGTGGATAATGTTTTGTACATCAGCAGAATCTATTATGTAGTAATTTAAAATACAGTTGATTCGATGAATATTTTTCACAAGTAATGGACTGTAATTATGAAAACTTTTATGTTTACTTCGACCTGTGATGCACTTATTATATAATATGTTATAAGATACCTAAATCCTGGGCACTCGATACTTTAGTGAAAAGTGTTCTTTATTTTATGCAAGCGTCATGGTGAAACTGCTTTCTCATTTGGAAAGGTAGTAAAACTGAAATGGTAATGTGATTTGTGACAAAGGTTTCTCTGCTCGTGTACAAACTGCCATTTTGAGATCTGAAGCAGATCTTCCAAAAAAGAGTAAAAATATAAAAAAATATCTTGTGCTATAAAATCATGTTCATTTTTATCCGTCGTCAAAGCAACTTCTTGTTTATAAATAAACTAATAGAGATTATAATATTGTTGTAACGAGCAGATTACGGTCCAACGTACATGCAATAAATTACGTCTGTGTATTTTTAAATGCATTCCTTGTGTTTTTAATTTCATTAGCAACAATATTACTTCTTTATGCTTAATTTAGTACCCCGTGATGCGTTCTGTAGGTACTGTAATTAAAACCCAATGTTCATCAAATAAAAGCAGCTACTTTCCTTGCAGCGCGTACATTATTTTTTTACTTCGAAGTATTACTTAGCATTTAATTCGAACGATGATTAGTGGGAATGATTTAAACGTTCATTATTAACCATTACTGTGCAATAGAAACTTAACAACTAACACCGAGTAATAATTTAGTTTACATATGGTTACAGGGCGTAACACAATGTGTTCTTGTTACCATCTTTTTTACAATCGTAATGCACTTCATCGGGTTTCTAGGAAATAAATAATTCAAAGCAATTTGCACGGCTAATGTGAGAACAAGCTTAGAGCTGGTGAATGCACACCAACTTTTCTCTAAGGGCTCATTAGCTCCAATTTATGTGCTCTCCCGTCTGCCGGCTAGCTCACAAGCTATATCTGAGAGCTTTTATGTCACATATTTTACGCCTATCGAATGCTTAGCGCTAAGAATATTTATGTATCGATTGGCTTTACCTAGCCTAAAGAAATTTACGATCTCTTCGAGAAAATAAGGCGGCGACACAAACTAGGAAAGTTGTAGCTATTAGACTGTGAACAATTTAGAAAAAAGAGAATAGTATTAAATCACTGACCTCTTTCTTGGTTTGCTCGTTGATCTTAACATGGGTCTGTTGAGGCTTGTCACGGAGTGGCAGGTATCCCTCGCGGCTGTCCACAGGCTCGGTGCTGTCGGTCGGCGTGGTGGACTCCACGGTGCCTGTACTTGCAGTACCAGCGTCCGTGGACCGAGTCTCGTCGGCCGTGCTCAGCGTCGGAGCCGTTTCTTTCGGACCGTCAACCGTCGTTCCCACTGTATCAAAATCAGAAACAGTCTCCGTGCTGTCGCTGTTCAGCGTGGTTTCCGTGTCTTGAACCGTGGGCGTTTCCGTAGTTCGCACAACCGGCCGGATCGTGTAATGTTTGGTCGGGGGCTTGTACGTAGTCACGGTCGCGTCTTTCGTAGTCGACGGCGGAGCATCGGTTTTAGTTTGCGTAGTTTTTATCTCGGTCGTTGTAGCCGCGATAGGTTTGCGGGTGGATTTTTTTGTTTTGGGCGGTGTCGTAGCGGTCGGGTTTGTCACGGGTGCAGTTGACTTTGTTTTAGTGGATATTCTTTTCGCGTAAGTAGTAGAGCGTTCCTCAATAGTGGTTGGTGCAGGGGTATTTTCGACCGTGTGTGATGTGGTTTCAGGGGGTCTTCGGTCAGCGGGTGGGTCAAGATTGGTTTGTTTAGGTGTTCTGGATGGGGGGAAGAAATAATCCATTATTGAGGGTGATTTGTTTCGATTTGAGGGTAGCCATGCCCAAGGGTTAAAGTCTATGAGACGGGGTCGCGGCGGGTCATCGGCGGCGACGATGGTTGCGAGGGCGGCGAGCGCGAAGACTACGATCAACGAACGATTCATGGCGCGTCGTGCGCGTGCGGCCGCGACGACGTTTCAAGCGGGACTGCGCGCGCGCCGTCGCTGAAGAGAACCCGCCACCGTTCACCTAGTTCATTCCGCCCTACGGACAACGCAGCAGATGCAGCCGCTGTAGTTCCTGTTCAATTTTCTTTTTCTTTAAAACTATCTTCACTATGTGTGAAGGTGATTACGTAATGGGTAATTATAGAAATAAATTGCTGTTAGGGTGGTAATTTTAAATACCGTTTCTGACATGTTTGTTTGTTTATGTCTTTAACATACTACACCTGTCAGTTTTTTAAAAATGTATAAACGATATCATACATAAATGCTTTGTAAAATATTAAATAGTTCTAACTCGTAACTAACTAAGGCGAGGTCTGCTTGAGACTGCACATACAACTACACATTATTGTTAAACATAAAATCTTAGACTATGGTAAATTGGTAACAATGGAACATTTCTTGGAAACTTTCAAACTAAAGTAAATTAGGTACGTCTTCTCTAATTATTTCATTGAAAATCAAAAGGAAAGCTTTCAAACAAATTACTTATAATACCGAACTAAGAATGTTTGACCATAAACTTTCGTGTGAGTAAGCCGTTTGTTAAAGTTGTATGTTTAGAAAATGATAATAAATTAAAATACGACCTAATAAATTCCTTACCTGAGATATTGCACCAAGATGCTACTAATAGACGAATTAATCTTAGTACCACGTGTACTGGTTAGCCAGCGTGCTGTTCCGTTACATTATGTGCATCAAGCAGTATTATAATCGAGTAAATTAATTCAGATTTAGAATCGATTATTCGCGTATATTTTCCCTGTGGTTTATCAATATGGCACCCAGTACCGTTATCCAATCAGAGGCGTTGAAATTCACTTTGGGTACAGCGATGCACGTCTGTCCCCTGATTTTGTATCAAAAATGCTTCACCGCAAACCGTGTAATGCTCGACTGAGGCCGTTCTGTACGCTCCATTTAATTTCCAATATTGTTTGGTCTTCCAGCTTAGCCAGCCAATCTATTTTTAAGGTCAGCGGTCATTGCTAAAGTGCGTCTGGGTTAGGCTGCGGTGTAGACGGACAAACCAAATCTAGTAAAAAAAAAACTGTAGACTAGATAAATACTTAAAAATCTAAGTTTTTGGCACCTAGCTAGTCTTCGCAATTCCATTTGGAATAAACCCATTTTCTGGTACCATAAACGAAATTATCGAGACAATTACTACTGGTTGCAGAATATTATTAGTTTTCAGAAATTATCTTTAACCGAGGCAAATGTATATTAAATAGGTTTAGAGATAAAGTATATTTGAATACAGCCAAGTAAAGTAGTTATTAGTCAATTACAGATTGCACTGTGGAATCTTTAATACCGTCTTAGCTATGCCGCTGTATGAAGATAATAACCCCAAGCCTTTGCAAAGGCCGTACGGAAAATTAACACAAATGCCTCGTAAATAGCTGGCAGGCAATAAAGATCTGTTGGAGCGCCTACGCTAATCTTATAGCAACAATTAATCTGTCCGTGCTAAACCATCACCTTTTGTTCTCACTAATTGTCATTCTGGATTGTCATTAGTCACTGTTCAAAAATTAAACCAAAACTTAACACGTAACTTGAACCTGCTGCATTTTTATTATAATCCTCGCTAATTTCCGCACATATTGGTCCCTACGAACCGGATGGATTAAATAGCGTGGATCTGCTATTTATACTTATAATTGGAAGAACCAGAAATAAACAGTGGATTAAGTGGAATATCATATATTAACTTTGAGGTTATCAACCGGCAGTGTGGTATGTGGATTAAACGGTGTTAAGTCCAATTGTTTTAAAATATCACCACCCAACACTCGATCAGGTAGTATATAACGCTAATTAAGGAGTTATGAGGTTAGTCCCATTTATTACCGATTTTATGTGTAATTAGTTGTTTTGGAATAAACCGGACCATTGGCATTGTGGTACATGGCAGTCAGTAGTAACAATATTTAATTGTTTACTTAACAGTAATTAAGTTGAAAAACATACTTTTTACAGTATAGTAATATTGATTTTACATTACATTATTTCAATTTAATTGTGTTTGCCTAAGTTCACTTTAAGTATTCATATGTATACATATGTATAGGTTCATATTTCCATTTAGTAACGACATAATTTTAAGAGTGTTAGATATTGATAATTGTTTACTGTAAGTACAGTTAATTACCGTGTTAGTAAGTTATTGTGTTGACCTTCATAATAGTTTGTAGGTCATTAAGTTTTTATAACAATTCAACAAGTTAATTACACTTTGGTACATAGTTATTGTTGTCATCAAATCATTCCAATCAATATTATAGTTATCGTCTGTACATCTATAAAAAATAATACACAATACGTAGACACTTAGTTATTAATTTTTGTTAACACATTATATTGTATAAATTCCAGTTTACACCCGAATCCCAGAATGGCCGAGGAAAAGGAGTTAATAAAGAAGCGAGGTAGCTTCAAAGGTCGATTAACCGCCTTTGGCAATTATTTAGACGCGCTGGATTTAAAAACATTGTCTAGCTCCAATGTAACGGAACTACAGCTGCGCATGGGCAAGATGGAATCGTTATACCAACAATATGATGAGGTACAGTTGCGTATGGAATGTATAGTGGATGATATCAAGACACAGTTTTCGGAGCGTTCCGATTTTGAGTCCTTGTATTTTAAAGCACTTTCTAAGGCTCAGGATTTATTAAATAGTTATAATAATAAAAATAATGAAACTGTATGTAGTAACAAAAGTGATTGTGGCAGTAGTTATAAGCCAGTTAAGTTACCCACAATTCAATTACCAAAGTTTAGTGGATCGTACAATAATTGGTTAGAGTTTCACGACACCTTTACGAGTCTCATTCATTCTAATGATGCTATAGACGACATCAACAAGTTCCACTACCTCCGAACGTCTCTGGAGGGAGCCGCTGCCGTGGTGATTCAGTCGATTGAGTTTTCTGCCAATAATTACACTGTGGCATGGAATGTACTTTGCGAACGATTTGATAATAAGCGATTGTTAATTCACAATCATGTTTCAGCTATATTTAACATGGACACTATAACAAAGGAATCCTCTGTCACTTTGAAGAATTTAGTTGACCAAATAAACAAGCACTTACGAGCATTAGATACCTTAGGGGAGCCCGTTAAGTATTGGGATACACTTTTAATTTATATTTTTACTCGCAAATTAGATAGCAGAACGTTTCGTGAGTGGGAGGAGCGCAAAGGTCGCATAGACAAAGACAGCAAGATTACCTTCGATGCATTCCTTAAATTCATACGTGAGCGCGCCGAGCTAGTTGAAACTTTAGAGTTGTCTCGTAATAACCAGCCTCAATCTAGCAACAAATCAGGGTCTAGGCTGAAATCTATGGTTACCATTCAAAGTGGTGGTACATCTAATTCAGAGTCGTCTGGTACAAAGGTCTGTCCCAAATGCAAAGGTGAGCATAATTTAGGTGAGTGTGCGCAGTTTCTCGCACTAAGTAACGAAGCACGTATTAAAATGCTACCAAGTTTTAAGGTATGCTATAACTGCTTTCGTTCGGGTCATTTCGCAAACCATTGTAAAAGGCCAGGTTGTAAGCTTTGTAAACGCAGGCACAACACTCTTATCCACGTAGCTGATTTTAAATCTAATAATATAAATAGTAACTCGTCCGATAACTTGTCGCCACAGTCGTCTTCGGCGTCTCCTGTGACCGAGACAAATAATGTTGCGTTGTCGGCTAACGTCATATTATCTGGACACAGAAGTGTGAGTCACGATGTGTTATTGTCAACCGCATTAATTAAATTACATGATCGTAATGGTCGGGAACATGTTGTTCGTGCAGTTCTTGATAGCGGTAGTACATCGTGCTTTGTGACCGAAACACTATGTCGACGTTTAAATTTGGAGACTAGGCAGGTTGACAGGTCGGTATTTGGGATTAATAACGTGACTTCTCACGTAGGTAAAACGTGTCGTATTAACGTGACGTCATTACATAATAGTTTTAGTATTGAACTTTTTTGTTTCGTTTTACCATCAATAACTAGTGATGTCCCATGCCGTGAGGTAAATGTATCTTCTCTGAACCTTCCCACTGATATCTGTTTAGCAGACCCCACGTTTTACAAGCCCGCTGATGTCGATATTTTAATCGGAGCTGATGTCTTCTGGGACTTGTTAGGTACACAAAGAATAAAGTTAGGTACCAATAAGCCAATTTTGTGTGAAACCAGGTTAGGCTGGATAGTCTCCGGTCCTATTAGTTGTAATTACGTTGCATTGATGTCGACATTACATCACATTAGGTGTAACTTTACAACAATTAATAATAATAGTTCTACCGACGATGGTTTCGATAAAATTCGAAATGATTTAACACGCTTCTGGCAGCTTGAGGAAGTGAATAAGAAGTCTTCTCATTATTCGCTCGAAGAGAAATTGTGTGAGGAACATTTTATAAAAAATACGACACGATTGGCTGACGGTCGTTTCTGTGTTCGTATTCCCCTCAAGCAAAATCCTTCCATCTTGGGAGATTCTTTCAATAAAGCTGCTCATTGTTTACAATCATTAGAACGTAGATTAAAACCTAAATTTGATTTTAGTCAAATGTATTATGATTTCATGTCTGAGTATGAGTCACTAGGTCATATGACTGAATGTAAACAATTTGATTCGAACCCGTCTGGTTATTTTATTCCGCATCACGGCGTGTTACGTGAAAGTAGCACCACCACGAAACTTCGAGTTGTGTTTAACGCAAGTTGTCCTTCTTCATCTGGTGTTTCGTTCAATGACTTACAGATGGTCGGCCCTACCATTCAGGACGATCTGTTGTCGATTCTTCTCCGTTTCAGACAGCATAAGTATGTTTTATCTGCGGACGTCGAGAAGATGTACCGTCAAATAGTCGTCCATCCGTCTGATAGATATTTACAACAAATATTATGGCGTGGTAAAGCGTCCGATCCCGTTAAGTGCTATAGATTAAACACCGTTACTTATGGTACGGCTAGTGCGCCATTTTTAGCTTTTCGGTGCCTTCATCAATTAGGACTTGACTGCAAGAATCCGAAGGTGGCCAACATCATTAAACACGATTTTTATGCTGACGACTTACTATGTGGCGGTGATGATTTAGAAGAAGTCAAATTTATTCGTCAGGAAGTCACTAATGAACTTGAGTCGGCTGGCATGTCCTTGCGTAAATGGAAGTCGAACGAACCTCAATTGTTATCTGAAGTCGCTAAGTCGTCACTTGATTTAAATATAGTTTCTAGTGAACCTGATAAGCTGCTCGGACTAGGTTGGTATGCAAGTTCAGATGAACTCGTCTTTTCACTATGCTCAACTTTATCGTGTAATAGTAACACTAAGCGTGACTTATTGTCTGTAATTGCAAGGATATTCGATCCTTTGGGGCTTCTGTCTCCTTTTGTAATCACTTTAAAAATGTTACTACAGAAAATGTGGTTGGATAAATTGTCATGGGATGAGCCATTGCCTACTGAAATTAATTTACAATGGCAGACTATTATTAAAGCTTTACCTCTTTTAAATGAGGTCCGCATTCCTCGCATTGTTGTGTGTCACTCATACCGGGAGTTAGAACTACATATATTCACGGACGCCTCTGAGCGCGCATATGGTGCGTGCGTTTATGTCCGTAGTATTAATGATAAAGGTGAATGCATTGTTCGGTTGCTAATGTCCAAAAGTCGAGTGGCACCAATTAAGCCTACCACAATTCCCAGGTTGGAGTTGTGCGGTGCGGTTGTGGGAGCTCGTCTGTATGAGAAGGTGTTGAACTCCCTTCGGCTTAATATCTCTCGCGTCTTTTGTTGGACTGACTCGACCATCGTGCTGGGGTGGCTACAGATTTTGCCTTCAAAGCTTCAGCCGTTCGTACGCAATCGCGTTGCTGAAATTTTAGATCAGGTAGGTCATTGTACCTGGAGGCACGTCCCAACCGATAAGAACCCAGCAGATCTAATATCTCGTGGCGTGGATATTAGTCAGCTGCAGGGTTTGGACATGTGGTGGTCTGGTCCTGACTTTCTCCAACAAGACTCACTTAGTTGGCCTTCGCAATTTAAATGTTTAGAATTAGGCTCACTCCCTGAAACTCGACCTGACATTTCATTAAGTGTGGTTCTTGATACTAACGATAAGGCATTACTTATAGATTTTAAACGTTTTTCTCAGTATTTAAGACTTTTACGTACCATGGCTTATGTGTTGCGTTTCATCAAATTATGTAAACGGCAATCGCCCGCTAGTAAATCGTTATCTCATGATGAATTAAGAAAAGCGTTAAATATTTTAATTTATCAAAGCCAACAAGAATCATTTCCCGAACATACCTTACTTTTAAATAAAAAATCTTTACCGAAAAAGAGCGTCCTATTAAAATTTAATGTATATTTAGATGAAAATCAGCTAATGCGTGTCGGAGGACGTCTCGAAAATTCAGATTTTAGTTATAATAAGCGACACCCTATAATTTTACAGTCCACTCATAATCTTACTAGATTATTATTTAATTTTGAACACAAAAGATTAATGCACGCTGGTCCGCAGCTATTGTTAGCATCGATAAGAGAATCCTATTGGCCTATAGGAGGTCGAAATTTAGCCAAAGCTTTCTATCATAGATGCGTTTTGTGCCGACGTATGCAAGGTAAGGTGGTTACTCCATTGATGGGCAATCTGCCGCGACAGCGCCTTCTTCCAGGGGGTTACCCGTTCGAAAGCGTTGGTGTTGATTACGCAGGTCCTATAATGAGTGCTAGTCGTCAAGGTCGTGGATGTAGACTCGTCAAGGTGTATATTGCAATTTTTATATGCTTCACCACAAAGGCTGTTCATTTGGAGGTTGTGGGCGACTTGACTAGTCATAATTATTTATTAGCGTTATATAGGTTTATTTCGCGAAGGGGCAAACCCGTCCACATATATTCCGACAACGGTACTTCATTTGTTGGTGCGTGTAACGAGCTATCAAAGTTCTTAAAAACTAATTCCGAGTCTTTAAGCGGAAGTATTGCTAATGATGGCATTAACTTCCACTTCATTCCCGCGTATACTCCACATTTCGGCGGTCTCTGGGAGGCGGGTGTGAAATCCGCAAAATATCATTTACAGCGAGTGTTGGGACATTGTAAGTTAACGTTTGAGGAGCTTAACACCGCATTAGTTCAGATCGAGGCAATATTAAATTCACGCCCACTAACGCCGCTGTCTTCAGACCCCGCTGACTGCACTCCACTGACACCAGGTCACTTCCTCGTCGGCCGGCCTCTTACTTCGTTGCCGCAGAAAAGTTATGCAGATCAATCCACAACCCATCTCAGTCGTTATCAGCGCATTGAGCAGCTCCGACAGCACTTCTGGACGAGATGGAGTAAGGAGTATGTTGCAGAGTTGCAGCAACGGACGAAGTGGCGTTCATGTCAGGAAGGCTTGAAGATTGATTCCCTGGTGGTTATTAAAGAGGAAAATCTCCCACCCTTAAAGTGGAGACTTGGAAGAATTGTTGCCATCCACCCTGGCTCTGACGGAATAGTCCGTGTAGCGGATATTAAGACCTCAACTGGAGTCATCAGGAGGGCCTTCAACAGGATATGCCCGCTACCCGTAACCTCAGAATCGGAGTCTGGTTGAAAGCACGGCTTTCAACGCCCGGGGGCATGTTGGAGCGCCTACGCTAATCTTATAGCAACAATTAATCTGTCCGTGCTAAACCATCACCTTTTGTTCTCACTAATTGTCATTCTGGATTGTCATTAGTCACTGTTCAAAAATTAAACCAAAACTTAACACGTAACTTGAACCTGCTGCATTTTTATTATAATCCTCGCTAATTTCCGCACAGATCCTTCTAACTATCTTTATCTATGGATCGTCAGCTCACACTCGCCACACCGTTATCGACGACTTTATATTTGAATAAGCTTTTCACACACTTTCATAGACTCATTTTAGTCTCAACTCGCACATACTAAATTAGTTCACTTACAAAGAAACTTAGTGCAACAAGTACATCATCTAGATAATTGAAAGAATAAACAAAAGATCTAACCACTACAACAGTTGATTTAGCCTATTGTTTAATGGGGTTTGCGATAATTTCTATGGGAAATGTTCTTGTGTAAGATAGATCTACCATTCATTAGTTCAGAAGCTCAGTAATTGAAGTACATCTTGATCTAACATGCGGATCAGATTGATTAACGCGAACGGTAAAAAGTGCGGACGTGATCTTGTATTGAGTGTGCGATGACAGCGCATTGATTGTGTAATGCCTTAGAAATAACAAGACGGTATAAACTGTATTAAAATCATCGTCTTTCTGAGTGTTCCTCAACTTTTCCGTCGATGCAGTGCGTTCACCTTCTATTCTTGGTTAATATTCGCCATCTCAGTGTTTACTTCCAACTTTGCTTTATCATTTACAACTATCTTCTCTTTCTTAGAACTGTCTCTTTTCGTCTAGCCGTCATTTTTTTCGTTGATATCGTCTTTCTGCACTTAATCTAAATCGGTCGGTGCAATGGTTTCTCTCGCATAAAGTCGTCAACTTAGTGTTTTTTCCTTTCTTGCTATGTGATATCATCTTAGGTCATCTTTTACACTATCGATTTCACCTTTTCCCAGCTTTCGTCCATATAGCTGACCACATTCAAGTCTATCATTTTTCTTGTAACATGGACCTCATTACTGTACTGTAAACTAAACGAAATACTAAACACGGCGAAGATGAAAAATAAAAAGTAGTTTATCTTGACGTCAGTAAAAACTAGTTAACGATTTAATCTAACCGTAGTAGTCTAAATAAAAAAGCAAAAGTATTTCAAATTCTTTGCTAATTTATTTACTTTTGGAATTTGCAGTCATTTCTTGATTAACTCTCACTTAGTACGTGACGTCATCAAGTTTGATGCTTTGATGCTTTCTTGCAACATATGGCTTACCAGATTTTTACACTTTGTGTCATTTAAAATTAGTCTTTCCGGTTCAAAAGTTCAACACTTAAGTTACAGGTATATACATATTTACATACATATTTGGTATATACATATTACAGGACATATTTGGAAATACCATGTGATATACTTTTATTATTTCTATAATGTATGTTTTAAGCATGTCAGGTTTTCTCTTTGCAATGATTGCTCTAACGTTTTTCTCCCTTTGCCTTCGGTTCCTATGCCCTATAAATATCTCTCTTTACAAATCAAGTAATCTTTGGTCGTAAAAATGTCTCATTAGCGCCAGGCGTTGCCTTACTCTACTTTTATTGTTACTGTATTTTACGATAACTGCAAAAAGAGGCTGTTTTGTTACCACGTTTAGTGATGATCCAATTAATCCAAGACTTTTTTATTTTTGGAGAAAATTTGAGAGATTTTTCGCTTAATAGCAACTCAGATCATCATTGGTTAAGTGCCTTAATCGAGTATCATATTAATGACCCGTTAACGTCCCGATTTTTTATTATTCTTTATATTTTCTAGCAAATGGGTTTATAATAATTGGGATAATGTAAATAATTATTAAAATATTTTGAAAAAATGTCAACGTGAAAATATATTTGCTTGCTGAAAGGGCAATTGCAATTCTTAGAGGAGCTACTTAAAAAAAAAACATAGTGATCAAAGTTACATAAAATCAGGTAACAGCATGTCTAAGTTTGACGGATTGCACAATTAATGCCAGTGGCGACCGTGCCAAGTGACTTATTTACCCGGCAACCGCTCCACTTGCGACGGATAACGCGGTTAACGGAATTTGTCGTTTTCACCGGACACTGACGATAACTATCATCCGAATCCGGAACACAAACGCAACAAAATCTGCGTGAAAATGTTGTATAAACAGACGCCTTTTTACTTACTTGTTTGTAAACTTACCGTTTCGCACATGCTTTCTGAGCAACACACTTTTCCTTCACGCTATTTTAACCTTTGCTTCTTACACAACTTAAACTATATTTGTCTGCACGTTTTCGGCAATGAGACAAGCATTTCGGATCGGAAGTTTGAAATTCGCATCAAGCTTATACATTGGTATTGAACGCGTGCATAGCGTGCTAATGTTAAAAGGATGCATCAAAGAGTTCCTTGTTCACGTGTGCTACGAATGAGGTTTGTGTGCTAGAATTTAGACAGACTATGAATTTGTATTTTCTTTTAATTTGATTTACAAATGTACCTACCGACGCATTAGAATATTACAAAATCTTTGCCCATTCTGTGCTACAAGCGATGACTCAGTTAAAAGAAAGTGAAACATATTGAGATAACAATAAAGATTACTTTAGTTGGTATATCAGTCATATAAATCGTATCAGTTGATCGGCTTGCAAAAATACCTCTTTAGATAGCGAACACTTTCAGTAGCAAGAAAGTACTTAAGATTACTGGGGCGCCAGCCTTCCGCCAACTAAGTGCGTTATAATATTCTACCAATATTGAAAGTTTTAAACAAATACTTTTACTTAGCAAAAGGTTTTATATTTTCATGGTTAATGCTTAAATTGGAAAATGAGGAAGTGATTTTGTAGACAATCGTATTGAAAGCTGGGTCAGTGGTTGCCATTAGTCGTGATTTGCTCAATCAATTATCGCTATTCAGAAATGCATTTTTGTGTCAGTGGGTAAAACTGTAATGGCTAACAAGCCGGAGTAGTACAATAGATTGTACTATGAGCGAGTTTCTCACCCGGCCCGTAAATTACGACCGGTAATAGCAGCTTTTGAGCACTCTTTAAGTGGACTACTTTGGATTGTCTCCAAGGTGTTAGTGTGTTTATTTGCTTGATGTAATAATGATAAGTGTGTGATGATAATCAGCGGCCTGTCAATGTTCCAGGCTTTTGAAGATGATCTGTTATGATGAGTTTTACTGCTAGTCATTTATCTAGGTAAACAGATTTAGAGCTGCAGAATTCGATATTTAAATCAATGAAGATGTGGACCTAAAAATATCGAAGCGATACGGTTGATGCACTTTAGGCTCATGAAGTTCAATTGTTTTCGGGTCAAAGCTTTGGCCGCAGGCTGTAATCAAACCAATTTATTTATTCAGCTTTTGACCTTCTGTATAAGTTTGAGATAAATGAGAGGTTCTAACTTTTTGCCTCACCCTTAACATAATATGATAAACATCAATGGTAAAACCAGTCAATGGACTGTGAAAAAACGTAAGAAAATATGTCTTTCACTAATTAAATCACGCGACAAGTCTATCACGCGGTTCCGACGTTGTAAGTACCTCGGTCCGGATGTCCAGATGCAGTACGTTAACCACTCCTGTTCCGTGTTTTACCGCGCGGGTGCCCATCCTGCCTGACATGTTCTAAAGAAAGCTGAATGTTAAAAGAAAAACAGTTCCGTTCCGCCTTCCGTATTCGCAAAGCAATTTCCCGACAATTGATTATCAGATAAAAAGTAATGTTATAGCAGTAACCTTAAGGTAGTTTAAGTACACATCTGTAAGTTCACGGAAAATATCCACATGGAATATTGAGTCAAAGTCAAAGCTATTTATATTTATGCGTCGAATATTAGTCCTTTTTTGTCCCAATCCTAGGCAAAATCCACTCCGATCTTTCACGATTTCGTGTTCGTCCAGCCATCTCCTTCGTGACCTGCCGCGACCCCAACTACAGGCTCAGGGCACCAGTTTTATGCGACTTGGATTCACAGTACCTAAGTGGCAGACATGACAGTCCAATCCCATTTTTAATTAATTGAATTCAACAATATAATTGCTGTCCTTTGCTAATAGTAATTCTAACTAATCATTTACGTATAAATAATAATTAAGATAATAAAACTAAACGCAAATCTACCATCGCAAATCAATCTGAGATATAACAAAGCATTACAACTCCATAAGAACGCAGTGTTACAGCCTATGACTACACTAAAAAGCTTATTTCCAGTAGCAAACGTTCACGGGCAGTATGGAGCGATTTCATGCCTATCATACTGATTTATATGATAATTTTCCTTTAAAAACCCGATTATACTCCGCATAACGAGGGTTTGAGCTGAAGACATACTAGCATTACGGACGTAAGACTTCCAAGTTCACTAAATACTTGATACTTGCATATAAGTTTTACTGTGGCAATGAAAGAGAAAATAGAATATATACCTACGTATAAACAGCTTATCTCCTTCGTAAATTGCGGACACGGGGCGTTAAATAACAGATTTCTCTCAACTTAGGGCTCAGGCACACGATTGGATGATGATCAAGAATTTTAGTTCCACGATACGATTAAATAGTACATTACGGTCTTACTGACTGGCTACTATTAGGCACCAAAAACATAAAATCACGGCCGTAATCCCCGAAGTGTTAAGCAGAGGTGAACCCATTAGCACACCACACACTTACAGCTATTTGTTCGTGCTAATACAAAATAAATAATAATACCAGCCTATTGCTGTTTCAATGTAGGACGAAGACCTCTTCTCATAGAGAGAAGCTACGAGCATTTATCACAACGCATGCTTAAAGCCGCTGGGCGAATTTCGGTCTACGTTAATTAACTCCAGGTTTCCTCATGATGTCCAAGATTAGAAGAAGTACATATGAGTTGAAGAAAAAGTTATACTGAACTCACAACATCAAGCATGAGAGGCGGGCGCCTTAACCACAAAAGATATTAAAGAAAACAACAAAAAAAAACCGTACAATAAGTTAAAAAAGATAACTAATAAGTTCGTATGCGCAGCGCGTCAGGCGCTACCTGTGTTGTTTTGATAAATGCGTATAATGTAACGGATACGCTTGAAATCCCTGAAGGGTTGGGGCAGCTGTGTGGGTTCATCCACCTTTAAGTTCTATGAGACATAAAGTTAGCAACTTGTTAGTTATTTAATAATTTTATTTGCAGACTAGTCTTTAATGCTCGTGAACGAGTGCTGTCAGTTGGGATTGGTCATCTCTTAACTGCTATAGCTTACATCTTTATTTTTATTATTTTTACTACTGTTTTATATTCATCTTCATTGTGTTTTGGAACGAGCCACTAGCTTCACGTTTCGGAATAACTGATCGACTTCTTGACAATTCAAAAGTGCCTGTAAATGGTCTTATTAAAATAAATGCTTTGACTTTGGATGGCGACTTCCTTTGCGTAGACTTCAGCCTTCCCATGGGAACACAAAAACGGGGTAAAAATATTCTATGTGTTAAGTTTAGATCATTAAATATCTTAGAAGTTTAGATTATGATTGTGCCAAATATTAGATAATTCCGTCCGGCCGTTTAAGCGTGAAAAAGTAAGAAACTTCCTTTCATCTATCCTCACAAATTTTCCCGTTGCTGATTGTAGTAGAATAGGTTCCAAATTCATGTACTTCACCGCTGTTCTTTCAGAAACAAAAAAAAAAAAAAAAAAAACAATTGTTTATTGAAGCTGCTAACAATGGATAATACCATCAATCCCAGCCCTTACTTTTACTACCAAGCCATACATTACCAACGTGTCAAATCTTGCGCACTGCCGCCATGTTTCAAACCAGTATGTCATTCACATTTGCATGCGCATGCGATTCGCGAATATAAGAGAAACGTTCTAACTTTAATTGTAATTAGATACACTATAAAATAGGTTATTGTAACGTTAGTAACCTAACATCCTTTATGCACTATTGTTATCTGATGGTTAAAATGACCAACACGTTGACTTTAGTCCTTTATCGGTCATGACATGTGTTTAATATTGATGGAGATCGAAGCACTGGGTGAATGAGGCTTTGATGATATGAAAGTTAGAGATTTGTGGGCTTTTATATACTTAGAACTAACGGGGGCACTTGCGTGGAACCCTAATTGTTCTTCTAGAATTAAAAATAACCTAACTTGGAAGCTATCTGCTAGTAAATGTCTCGTTGAAATCGGTTGCAATCGGTCGGATGTTGGAGAGTAGCCGGTACGAAAAGACCAACAATTTTTTATTACCTTTTTGTTTTTAAATTATTTTTGTGTGCACATGGCATGAACCAATAAACATTTTTTCTGTCTTTATTTTTTTCAACAAACGGACAAAAACTTTAAACACATGTTTTTCATATTTATTTTGTTAAAAGCTTTTATTTTATTTTAATTATATTCCAGAGGTATGACACAAAAATTTAACCTTTCCATTAACGGCTCCTCACGGTTGTCAAAATCAATTAAGCAGACAAACACACCTGGGTTGCTCTCGTTTACAGTAGCGGCAAGCTCTCACGTTACACTCAATTCATGCTATCTCTTATCAAATCTCCTGTGAAAATATCTCTCGCCATTTACTGCGGGAAGTAAGATTTAGGTATAAGTAAGTACTTGCTTGTGCGTTGGATTGTTCAAAATTCGAACACTGATGATTGATTTGCAGTTCTATAATGTAATAAAGCTGAAGAGATTGTTTGTATGTTTGCAAGCGCTTATCTCTGGGACTACTGGTCCGATTTAGGAATTTCATTCGGTAATAGGAAGCTACGTTATCCCTGAGTAATATGGGCTATATTGTAACTATATAAAGAAAAAAAGAAAAAATCGTTTAGAAATTCACGCGGACGAAGTCACGGGCTATGGCTAGTGCTTGCATATTTTTCTTCATCAAGTAATAAAATGAAATTCAAGTGACTTTCGGAAAGACCTTTAATTAACATAAAAATCTTAATTTTTACAATTAATTGAAGACATTTTATTATTCAGCACCACAACATAAAGTATTTTAATTTGTGAACAAAGTTCGCCTTGTAAGTCAAATGAAGACTTGCGATGCATTCTACCAACATGGCCTAAAGCCAAGTCAGGGGCGCAACTATGTAGTACCACATAAAAACGCAATATTTCACACTAACATATAATATTCGTAGATCATCTGTGGAAACTGGGAACTTCCCGCTATTAGTTAGTTGCACTAAGTCACACACGGGTCCATTCTCATCATAATAATCAATGGCCACGGGGACTAACTGAACATAATGATGCGAGCCATAGCGTAATGGTGCGAACATAGGAAACACTTTTATTTTATTCCTGCTCAGGTACGGACTTAGTTTCTTAGAAAATAGTTATGATTGTTCAGAGAAATTCTACTCAAAGGACTAAAAAATGACTCGGAGGACCAATATATTTTTTTGGTGTTTGAAGTTAAGATTTCGGAACGCTTGCTACCAATTATCGGGAAACACCATTCTAAAGGAAGTTATTAGTTTTCTGACGGTTGTTACGGAAATATCTACTGAAAAATTTATTTTATATTTAATTTTGCAAAGTTTGTTTTTTTGTTTATCCATCCAGTCTCTGTCACTGCAGGGAAAAGATCTCTCTTTCTCCCTGGAGGATTATTGCATAGCTGTGTACTATAATGAATATTTATCTCGCATTTACTTCAGTTGTACTCCTCAAGTCCATACCTGTCGTTTACTGAAGTCATTTTCAAGGAGTTGTCCGTAATTACTGTTTAATGATTAGCTTTATAGTTCCAAGTTACCGCGAATCAGTGTTGATTGACGTTAGATTGTTTGCGTAAAACATATCCACTGATGTGAAAATAAACAAACGGGAAACTTTCCAATTGCGTAACTTAAAGAAGCAAGCATTGGATACGGTTACGTAGAAGACGTCTTAATAGAAGCTTAGAGATTTCGGGGGAAAGGCTTTTCAGATGGTTTACAAATTGAATGCTGTAATAGTGGGTTTGTGTTGAGGTGAACTATAACGGATGTAACGAAACCGAAAGTTAGGTACATGTTGTTCCTATAATAGCGTTTTTTTTTTTATTTCAGACTATACCTAAGAACCTTTTGGTTACGGAGATTTTAAAAGTCGAAAGTTTTTTCTACGTGTTCGTTATATTTTTCTCACCAAACATTAAATACCCCACGACCCCTATAGCGTTACATGTTCACTTTACTGCAAAGAACTGATTTATAAAATCAATAAAAACGTCGTTTTACAGCAATATTTTTTGTTCAAGGTTACAAGGTTAGTTTGATGGACAGTATGCTTAGTAAACGGTTATGTGATGTGTCTTTTTACATCTTGTATTTGATTGGCTTGATAAAAAGACCGTGGCAAAGGGAAAATTTTAGTAAAAAAGGAGACGAAGTAAAATAAAATAAAAAAAATTGCCAAAAGTACCTATTACTCACACACTACTTACACTACACAACTATACTTACACTACTGACTGTACTATTTTAAATGGCGGGTAGGGAAGCTGTTTTGGAATTCACCACTTTAACAAAAGTTAATCTACCACAGCAAATAATCTGAACTAAATCCAAGATGAATTTTATGGGACAGCGAAATGAGAAAACTTTTACCAGTGTTTTGTTTAACTTGCCAACCAATAAAGGACCTTAAGATTCAATAAATTGTAGAACAACTTTCCCTGCCCTAGGATCCATAAACACTTAACTAAATATCAACACTATCTAGATAGACACGATAAGATTTGCATTCTAACTCTGTTGCAAGAGTGAAAATTGATTGTACGCCGTATAATTAAGCAGTGGAACGCGGTCGGTGTGACAGGCAGCCAGCCCGTGGGACCTTCGCGACCCATTAACACGAATTGAACGAGTGACAACGTTGTAAACGAATTGATGTTGAATTAGCAACTAATGATCGGTTCCGATCGAGTCTTTAGTGAAATTGTGTGTTAACGTTGGTAATTGACGTTTAGTGACAACTTTTAAATTTAGAATGATAAAAATCAAGTTAACAAAATAAATACTTTTTAATTAAAAATCATAACGTCAATTTTTTTATTTATTTAGTCATTAAATATTCATTGAAAGGCATCTGTAAACATCAATAAGATTTTAAAAAATCTAGAAGAACTATAGATGAACGAAGAAAAATATTTAATCTAGTTGAATCTAATAATCTTCTATTTATATATATAAAATTAGCTGACTCGACCACGCGTTGCTGTGGCTTGAAGTAAATAAGGATATTGAGGTATAGATATAAAAACTATCCTATCTTTTAAGTTTGACCAAATTACACACAGTAAGCCAAATTTCATAAAAATGGTCGAGTAGTTTTGAAGTTCATTCCGGACAAACAACGTGACGCGAAATTTTTATATATTTAGATAATACTTATGCTTACATTAGTACCTATTCTATACAGATTTGTGTAAGAAAATTACTTTTGTAAAAGGTTGATATCTAAAATTATTTCCATACGTAATAATAACTAATGTAATTGCCGTACCGTTTTTCTTAAGAAACAGGAGTCTAACATTCCCGCCCGTCTATTCACATTCGCATCATCGCTCCAGCGAGGCGTCATTAAAACGCGCCGACTAACCAACCATTCGCTTTAGATGGAAAAACTTTAGTTCCTGACTGTATGACGCTACGAAACGAAATAGATTCACGGGTGGTCGCCCTTAATGATTGCTGGCCACTGGGATGCGTACAGTCAGCTCCGAAGATTAGGAGGAAACGAGGGCGGAGAGATTTTTGAAAATTAGGTATTAAGACAAACTATCGCCGTCGCTCTGCTAGCTTTGGCGTGCGAAAAGGACAACTGTAGATCCGACTGAATAGCCTAAGTAAAAAGTCTTATTCGGAATTAATATTGAACCAATAATAAAGATATTTCACAGTAGGATACCTACTGAGTCCCTATGTTTTTCTTTTTTCATTAAGAGTTTTCACGAGGTCTCAGACAGCAGTACCAATTTTGAGCATTTTCTGTGGGTTTAATGCTCATAAAATAAAGAAAAACATAGAGACATACAAATAGTTGATATTCTCTTTACTATATACAATCATTGCATTAAAATCATAGACCAGAAAGAAAACAGGAGGAAATGTTTGTATCGAGAAAAGACCACCCGCATTTCCTCTTTAAGGGCTGAACACAACCGACACGCCTAGGTGAAGCCGGCGGCAATAAGTGACGGGTGAAGTCTTCAATTTTGCCAAGCTTCCTTATAAATCCTAAATTATGGAAGGCAATGGATCTCTCGAAAGCATCCGATTCAATTAACTGAGATTTATTCTTCGTTAATATTACGTATTATCCAATTGATATCATAAATCGATCATATAATCTCTACTAATGTAAATCTATGTAATGTTTGTAAGAGATAATCTCTGGAAGTAATGGTCCGATTACAAAAATTTTTTCACAGATAGAAAGCTACTTTATTACTGCTAGCATAGGCTATGTTTTATTTTACACTTGTCTTCTACGCAGACGAAGTCAAGGGCAGAAGCTAGTATAAAATAAACATCTTGACTAATTGAAATAGCTGCCTCCGTCCTGTCTAGGCAAGCTAGCAAATAAGTAACAGTGCTTTGTTGAATAATTTAAAGCCGTCTGCTTGAACTTGCCGGGCACCTTTGAACCTACGATGTCCTGATTTGTCTAATAGCAAATTCAGACTCGTGAAAATGCTTGCCCCATACATGGTCTAAGTCGTTGACCGTTAGTTCTCTGTCCTAGCCTTTAATTCTGCAGTGAGATGGTAAACGCAGACAAAATGTTGGTCTGCGGTTACAAACGTACTGAATCTTTCTACCTAGACAGAAAATAATTTACGCCCGGCACAGCTATTAGTGATAATTTTCCGTACGGTGCAATTTTTGAAAAAGCGATGTAGATTTTTCAAAATCTCTAAGTTGTAGCTAAATGTTTTCTTACAAAAAAACACTACGTCGAAGTTTACTTACATACAATCCCCGAAGGGTTTTTTTAAGGTGGTAAAAATCATCAAATGAGTCCTTCCGCCCCACCCGCCCTGGAAGGACTCATTTGATGATATTTTAGGACTGTCAGACTTTTACTGACAAAAAAACCACCCTGTTCCATCTATTGCCCTTTACGTTCCGGGGCCACGGTATCCTGTTAAGACGTCAGGGTTAGGGTAGAGGTGTGCTCAATAGTACACCCACATACATAAAATAATAATACCAGCCCATTATTGTTCCACTGCAACAAAAAGGCCTCTTCTCATACAGAGAAGACATGAGCACTGATCACTACGCTTCACTACGCTTGCTCAAAGCGGATTGGCGATTTTAGACTTAAATTAATTAAGTCCAAATTTCCTCACGATGTTTTCCTTGGCCGTCGTGAGTTATGTCTAAGATAAACTTAGAAAGTACATATGAGTTGATAAAACAACATTTGTGTTAGCCATACACTATACATACTTTGTAAGGCGTAACACATCTTAGAATCATATATTTATAAGGGCTATGAATCTAACGTTGCCTTGCCACAAGTTCGTTTAAGGTAACTGCGCCTTACCGTTTCTTATATTACCTCAAACACCGTTAAACCTAGTACGATATCTTCGACAAAGTCATTCGAGTGTATATTCGATGTTCACCTATTTATGTTATGTCTCTGAATGAGCACTAAAGCTTCACGACTTCGGTTTGTCGTCTTATTTGTGTAGCTGACGTTACTTTAGTCACGAGTAAGGTTATTCGCTATTCAATTACTCTGCGCAATAAGACATGGGTAGGAATATGCTGTGGCGGAATTAAGGGCGTGTGCTAGAGATCATAATGTTCAAGTAAGATGTCTGAATGCAATTATTGGTCATCAAAAAAGTAATTGTTTTGAATTATAAATATTCGTGTTCGTTTCCATGTTTCGTATTTAAGGGGTGTAAAAACACATATTACATAGCTGTTACCTACGCATTCTGCTCATCAAACTAAATAACATAGAACAAAACGATTGCGGAGACACGATTTTATAGTTGGATGTTTGAAATCACTGTTTACGCCAGTTTATTTAACACTAGTACTCTCCCCGCGACTTCGCGTGATTTTTCTTACGGATTCCTAATGTATTGATATGGCCTATAGCACTCAGTGATTGCGTAGTTTTCAATTTGCGAAAGAGGTTTCAAAATCAGTTCAGTAGATCCAGAGATTTTCCCCTACATTAAGTCCGCCTTTGTACTGTTTTTGTTCATTTTGTTTTTGTACATTCTCACAAACTTTACCTCTTTACAATATTAGTATAGAGTATAGATACGCAAAAAAATGCATTGCATTCAGGTGCATGCAACAATACCCCTGTATTGTCCCTGTATTATTGGAGGGGTATTTATGGTTTGTTATAACATTCAAAACTAATTACCGTTGAAAAACCAAAAAACTTTTGAATTTTGACCTTCAATATCTCCGCAACCACAGGGTTCCTAGGTATGGTCTAGATTCTAGAACAACAAAATTATCGCAATGGCGGGAAGAACATATAAGTTTCGGCTTTTTATGTGACTTTTTACATTATTTTAAAATCTACTAAAGATGGAGTTTAATTTACTTCTAGAGAATTCGTTTTAATTACAAATCGGAAAACCGTAATGCGATTGTATTGTGAAATTCTTAAACGTAGTTTTGCGTAACCTCCCGCAGAGTGCACCTTGACAAGACCATAGTTTCGTGTATTTAATTCTCAACCTTAGTTACTGAAGGATAGAAGCGTTTATGTTAAACCCGCTGAACTAAATGTAATGAATACCGAAATCCCTATTTTTTTAATTGTGGAACAGAGCAGTGCAATGGAACTGAACCTCTTAATGTACCGATTCTTATTTGAAACGATGGAAGATTAAGCTTGGTGAAACATTGTCAAAAATATGCCTTATATGAAATCAATTTGTCTTTAATTTATTTATTTATTTATAAAGGCTTACCAACTAAGACACATACAGACAATCTTAACAATATAACAAGCAACAGTTAATGTATGCTCTTAAATTATTGCTCTTAATTAACTTTATATAACTACATGTTTGCGTTCTAAGGATTGCTACTTCACAATAATGATCTGCACTGTAGAATGAATGCCAAGAAATATATACGAGATTTTTACAACAGAGTTTTCTATCTAGTGTGCAAAGTACCACAAACTGCTACAAAATACCTTACAGCCGCACTAAATATCATAATCTTCTCGCCGAAGAGGTATTTCTAAAGCCACAAGCAACAATCTAGAAAAATTATATCATAAATGTAGAAAAAGAAGAAAGAAAAGAGATTAGCCATAAGTACTTAATATAATGTTGTACGAAGGTACTTAGCCATACCACAACATTGTTGCAACTTTCACGGCGCATCAGGGATGTTACAACTTAACTTTTATGGCGAAATGACGTAGTCATACAAAAATACACACGAAACTGACCGCGGACTACGCATTTCACTTTCAACAAAAAGTCCAATCGTGACATTAACAGAATAAAACTGATTGAGTGAGTGAGAAATTCGATTAGTCTTATAGAACTTGATTTACCAAATTATTTGGCTTTTACTATGAATGCACGCACTTTGGGGTGAGTATTAGGAAAAAGTTGTCAATACTCCGCGGAATAAAGTGCTCGCCTACTGACCTCAAGTGCAATCTCGTTATATTTGATGCTAGTTTATAAAACGGTAAATAAAAACTATGTATTGTCGTAAAATCAATTCAGAAGTAAGCCAAAATAGTGTGTCGTTGTCCACAAAGCGAAAGAATCAATTAAACAAATTCAATTTCTATGGTGTAAATACGTCGCCATATTGTTGTAACTTGGCGATGCAAATTGCAAATGGCCGCGACCTATTGCTACTTGTGCCCAATTATAATGAACCTAACGTTTTGAGTGCGCTTCAGAACGTGCGGAAAGCACGTATTTTGAACATTATTTTAACTTGTAATGCTTTTGCTGTGCAACATAATATCATATCAGATATTTAACATTAAAGGAAGGATCATTAACCCATAGACATAGGTGTTAACTAGTGCTTCAAACAATCACTATTTTTAAAGACAATTCAACTATTTAAAAGAGATTCAAATGTAGTCGCAATCTCATCTCAGCGACAATCATTGTCAAAAAGTCTTGGAAAATTGTAGAAATTTTTGACAGATTGAGACTGAGATTAAATTGCGATCGTTTGTAAAAGTTATTGAAATTGTCCCCCAGAGTGGTGCCATAGTAAAAGTTGTTCCTACTCGTGCTTACTTTCACACCCTGGAAGATTGCCAATGATTACAAAGTTAACCTGTATAAGTAAGTAAACCTTCCTTGAAACAAGTTTTTTTTCTGCTTTTTGTTATTTAAAGTTATATAAATAGAAACAATGATTTTCTTTGCCAGTTAAAAAGCTGTGCACGTTAATAAATCTCTCGTCAATGTTATGAAACAAGTTGAAGAAAGGGCTCTAATTCGTCACCGCTTTAAAGATGAAATGTCAGTTTAGAAACTTTAAAAAAAGAAAACTAATTGAATTAAATTGCTATTTGTCATTTGCATGTCCGACCAATAACGATTGGTCGGCTTAGAGAAAAGGATTTTGATTGGTTGCTTACCTTGATGTTGGATGTTGGTGTTTGTTAAGCGATTACACAAGGGGAACGTGATCAATTGGCAAAGTTCTTTTTTTAAATGAAAGAGAATACTTTGCATTTCAATCTGATTTTTGTTTAGTCATCATTATCATCATATCAACCGAATAACGTCCACTGCTGGATATAAGCCTCCCCTAAAGATAGCCAATGACCGGTTAGTGCTGCCCGCATCCAGCGGTAACCCGCGACCTTTGTCAGGTCGTCGTTGTTTAGTACTCAAAAAACTAGAAACATTTTGTCGTGTTGAAGTGTTTTGTCTTACTTGTCCTAATTAATCTAAATTGTTTTGAAGAATCAATAAAATAGCAACTTAAAAGCTGAAACTAATTCCATTTTTTTTTTCTTTGACGCCTTTCCTAAATAGTTTGACATACCACTTGTGTAAGGGGCTAAAATATATGAATGACCTTGGCCATTCCTTAACACGATTACTTTTTCACACTCTGTTCACAAATTCATGAACTCCAATACATTTAACGTAATGCCTCACATTGAATGCGTTTTTACGCGTTAAAAAAAACTCATTTATATTGCGAATTAGTAGAATAAGGCGAGCTTTTTCCCGAGCCATTTGTTACGTTATTATATCGTAATTTCTGATTAGTTACACTCTATGGCGGACGCCTATTCGGTGAGACATCTTGTCTTTACTAGCCCAGTCGATTAACTGTACTTCTCAGGTATTATAGTTGGGTTGCCATTTTAGGTTGCTTCCCACCGTTTGTTGGGTGAACAAAATAAGTTGAAATACAATTTGTAGAGGCAAACTTTGACATAATGCTGATCTACCGTTGACTGTTGACCCAGACTGTCGAACTATTTTACGGTTTATCATCCTACAACTTACTATAATAAACGTGAAAGTTTGTGACGATGGATGGATGTTTGTTTTAATTTTACGCTGAACGGAATTAGCTGAAAGGCCACACACAATAAATATTGATCTAGTTTAACACACAGATAAGTATTCCATAGTCTTTTTTTATGTTCCTGTGGGATAATTTAGGACTTAGGTTTAAATCTGTAGGCTAAATCGCGAGCACATCAGATAG
The DNA here is from genome assembly GCA_949774945.1 of Hoplodrina ambigua. Lineage (NCBI taxonomy): Eukaryota > Metazoa > Arthropoda > Insecta > Lepidoptera > Noctuidae > Hoplodrina > Hoplodrina ambigua. The sequence goes on from OX458979.1 coordinate 5,869,114, forward strand.
TAATTCATAAATATTTGAATTTTTGTCCTGAAGTGACTTTTCTATTAAAAGCCAATCTACTTCTTAGGCTACAAACAATAAATTTAAACACACACGAATTAAATACTCTTAAATCTTATTTCTGAGAAAGATTCCGCGCAGTACTTAAAAAGAGGTGTGCACAATCTTACTACTTTATTATTTTACCTATAGACGAGTAATTTTAGCTAACACGTACGCCATTTCTTCCGCTATTTATTCGCTTAAGATAAACTAAATCGTGACCACACTTTGACGCCATAAAAAGTATGATTGGATCTTTATTAGCAAAATGTATGTCGATTCTGTTGACGATTAATACGTAATTCAAAGAAAATATGAGTGCAAAGTGCCGTTTTTGTGAAAAGGTAACTAATCTGTCATAGTCACGTTTCTGATTGCTAAATGATAACAGACGGACGATCTGTAGTTTTTAGTAATGTATATTAAAAAATGCCGTTTTTCTTGTCATGTTGTTGTAAAATTGAGATATTGTTTTAAATAGAGGGATCTTGTTTTTAAGAGTATTAACAGTATTTTCCATGGCGTCACTAGTTTTTTTTTATGAAAACTTCTTTAGCCACGTTGAGCGATATTTGGTAGGGACAAAACTAAGGGTTTTGCTTCACCGACATGCTAATGTGACTGCGTCACCAACATGCTAAAGTGACGCGTTACGTTAAGCCAGACTAGCGAGCGACACTTATTCCAAGGGGTTAAGTTGATTTGGCTGCCATATTTTTTAGCAAGGTTTTACTAAATCGTGTTTTTTAAGTTCCCTGTATTGCCTTGGTTTATTGGTTTGATATAAATCATGTGTTTATCTGTAGGATTAACGCTCATACCTCTTGGTATCACGCGATAATATCACAGATCATTAACTTATTGCTATACGTAGTTCATGCGGCACCGGCGCATTTCACAATCTCAAGAATTCCAAATTTAAATTTTCGATTGTTTTAACAACTTATTAGCTAAATTTGATTTTAGCTGCACTGTTTTTTGTTCATAAAGAAGCCTCACCTTTCTCCAGCCTAATCGAATTTGGAAAATATTAAATAGTAATAAATCTCTGAATGAGCCTCTGAATATTTTTACACTTCATAATGATTGCGCTTTTAGTTTTATTGTAGTCTAAAAATTATAATCATGTCTGTAAATTTACTGGAATATTTTTGGAAATAGAATCAGTACTTGAAAGCAGCAAACACAAATGAACGAACCAAAACCAAAAGAAAGCTTTAATTAACTAAATATCTTTTTAATTCATTCATTTAAAAACCGAAATTTTCTCTTCAAAATATTCCCTATCAGCGTACCGACTACGGAACATTACCTAATTGCCTGCGTTATGCATCTGCGTACGCGCAGTCCGCATGGGCGCAATTGTTCGCAAATTAGTGTGTAATAATGATGAAAATCTCGCCGTTGCACTCTCTGTTGCATGTTGCATGTCAATGATCCCGTATCGGAACGATCGTGAAACAAAAAAGTTATTAGTAGCGATTGCGTATTTCAGCACATGCCTCGCACGTCAGAATGTTTTATCGCACCTGCATTGCGCGCGCGTTGATATCTACGATCAATTGTGATTTACTTCCTTTGTGATGCCGCTGCGCTATGCTTCACTAGGTGAATGTATGCGAACCAAATCATGAGTTATTTCAAAAAAAGAATACAGAAATGTTTGTTTTTTTTACGTTTCAATTCGGTTGTTTGTTTTTTTAATGTTTGTTACCTCAGAACTCCTTCGTTTAATAAACCTTTTATTTTTTTTAATTTAAAAAGAACCATTGGCAATATTGTTTGAAGAACAAAAATATCGAAATATTCCTGCAACAGCCATATTTTTGTTATATTTTCTTTGTATATCTTAAAAAGAAGAAAGTAGTATTAATTCCACATCTTCAAATCAATCTTTCCGGCAGACCGTGGAGAGATACGACCATAATGATGACCCACGCTTAGTAAGTAGGGGAATTAGTTACCGCAATATGGTATTAGGAACAACTGCGAGTACATCTGCTAAGACCGATAGAGTTAGCACTAATTAAGAAATAAAAATAAATAAACAAAAATAAAATTGATATCGAAACATTTATTCATTTTCTTTCAATAATTTAACTTATTGTATACCTATACATAATAAAACAAATAAAGGAAGACGTACCACATCGCAGGTATCATTTTACAAACACCAACATTCTATCATATTTACATAGATACAGCGTCATTAAAACTTCGACGAGTTTCCTATACAAAACTCTAGTTAGAGAAAACTATCGCCAATAATAATATTATTAAACATTTTGTCACTGGTATTAATCCATACATGTTTTTATTAAAACTATACATTTATTTCTCTATGTAGAAAACAATGTGTCACTAATTTAGTGATGTGTTTTATTTAGCAAATATTAAAAACTTCAACTGGTATTAGTTGATACTAAAACACAAATCTATAAGTTTATAAAATGTATTTTAAAACTTACAACCTTAAGATATGGCTATCAAATAACTCGTTTTCGTGTAACAAAAAATATTATTATACAATTTGTTAACATAAACAAAACAATGAACATAACGTTGCCTTCTTGACTGGAATGGAAGACTCGGAACAAACGCAACAAACTACGTGAGTATGGCAAGTAAATAATTAAAATATGAAAAATAATAATTTAAACTAAACGTTTGGAATGATTCGACTTACACTAAAATTATTTACACGATTATAACAGAAACAGTACGTAATACAAAGTACTTAAATAAGATATTTACAGTAACTGTATCACTTAAATATCGTTGTACATTATTATAATTAGAAGCTTAATCATTTGTTCGTTAATTTGATCGTGTCACATGGACTAGCGTACGAACAGTTGATTAAAAATCGGTATCGGTATCCGAGACCGTTATACAGACATCACTGTCGTTTAAATTATTTAACAAATTAGTCATTCTTTTTAAAACCAAACATGCTTAACACTTTTGTACTAAACAGGTAATGAGCAAAGCAAACTTCGTTGTGCTCTTGGAAGCTGTGGAGCGCGTTCAATGTACAGTTTTAAGTACATTTCCAGCTGAATCGCACAATGTTGAGGGTTGCTGTTGGTTGTTGATTCAATCTTTATCTCCGACGAATCTGTAGGCGTCAGGGGGTGGCTCGGGCATGCAGTAACCATGGTAAGTGCGGATATCTTCTGCTGCGTACGTGATGCCGGCCAGCACTCCCGTCTCCGTATGATGCCTGGGGCAAGTGTGACCACGTGGACACTGGCAAATAGTGTTAGCGTTCACTTCGTCGATTTGTTCATGTCGCCGCCTTGCGCTGAATAGTTTGCATGGCTCCTTTCTTGAACAACGTAACCTCTGTAATAAAGAAAAAGTAATTTAGTTAAAAACAATATTTTTCTTATTACCCCTAACTCAAGATACTTACCTACCTTTACCTACTAACTCAAGATATACTTTTGTCAAAGTAAAACTGTTTTCAATCAATCTCGTTGAATGCACAAGTTCAGGTATACAAAGAACAACTGCTGCCACCTAACGCCACTGGCTCAAACTTAAAACGAAAGTTAAAGTTCAAGGCAAAACTTACGCTTTGCGGCGAGCACGCGAACTGGTACTGGTTCCCTTGTTCCCCGCTAGGTGTCGTGTACGGCAGTTTCTTCAACAGATACGTAACTGATAACTTGGGGCAGTGACAGTTGACAATCTGCTGCGTCGCATTGCTATCAGGAAATGAGTAGATGATCCAAGCAGCATCCTTGAAGTACTTGCACTTTGGCAAGCGTTTGACTGGCTCACACGTTTTATAGAGCGTCGTCTTGTCTGATAACGTGTGGTTGTCATCGCTTGTGAGATCACTGTAATGAGAAGAGTCACAAATTAAACGATGTTCATTTGTTTAAGAGCATTAGAACATGATTGCACAGTTTCTGGTATTCGATGAATTCAAGTCCGTTAGAAGCGGTTACGTGAATCCAAACTACAGACACCAATGACTCAGGGATAATTATATTTTATGCTAGACTTAACTCTGAGCAAATTGAAATTCCTTTATAGACTCGTCACCCTATAAATTTTATATCGAACCAAGTTTAGAAAGTAGACGAGATAAACACATTTGTCTAATCGAGCTAAATGTTGAAATTCGTCAAAATATCTTAAGATTTATTTTCGATAATCCGTTGAAGCGTAGAGTTCTTTTGTAGTTTTTTTTGCCGAATCTTAGCTCATTGACAAAAAGCGACGCACCTATCTCAATAACGTCACTAAACCAGAAAAAACGGAACAACTCAAGACCAAAATACCTACGATATAACTATTAAAACTAAAGACATTTAAATAATGGCCTCGAGCGCCATCCATTCAACATAATGAGATCTTTAAAAGGGTAACCCCGTCAAAGGTTGGAATAACAATCTGGCAAAATTTTAATGTAATCTGCCTTTTGAAAGGGTCAATATAAAGATTTGCAATTGTTCATTTCCTTAATGTAATTCAAATCAGTTATATGGGACAAGATGAAGAAGCGAAGGCGCGTTTTTATATAGTTTCGTTGCATGTAGATGATTTCGATGAGGCTCTTCATGGTCTTGTGTTTTTTTAGTAAAAATACTTATAGAAGAGTAACGAACTCGCTTCGATGAAAAAAAAATTAAGAAGAAATAATTTTATACTTTATGTGACAAAGAAAAAAAAATAAAGCACGTGGACTCAGAATGAGACACGAGTTTGCGTGTAGACTAAAAAAAAAGAGTCATGTGTCTCAAATATTTATCGTAACAACAATACTGACCTAGAGCACGGCCTATGCCCCAAACAGCGACACTTCCTCTCAATCCAGGGCTGCGTCGCATCGTACAGGTCTACTTTACTGCACACCTGTCTTGGCCTGCAGTCTGGAAGATCATCCTCTGAACCCTGGAATAGAAGAAAATAAAACAAATGAGTATTGTTAAAGACCAACTCCGTCAAAGACTTTAGTTCGGTTCTAATTTAGATCTAGGCTATGACAATCCTTTTCTGAACAGAGGGACTTCCAAAAAAGGGAGTATGAAATGTCAGCACCACTAGCCACGATTGGCAAAACAATGATACCATTAGTAAAAGGTTAAGGTTTAAAGCTGGTTTTAACTCTTTCAATAAACGTTACGCTAACAAAGTAGTTCATAACGTAAAATAAGCCATAACTGAACACAATAACACACAAACATGACCCAATCATTTCACCAGCGTGTATACAATGTTCGGTATGCACGGAACCCATCAAAATTCGCGTGCATTGTTTACCATTCAACTCGCGTCGCATACTAAATCAATCGGTACATTCGTACAATTCGACACGTCGAACAATACGAAAATTCTAAAAGAATCAATCATCACTACAAAAGAAGTTGGCGTGGGAAAAATGGAAGGTGTTTCAGGACACCTGCTTAGTGAACATAATGAATAGGATTATGAACGAGTCCAAATCGATGTTAATCATAAGATTCCGTAAAGGAATCACAATATGAACATGTGCTCTGGTCCTTTTAGTTTTTTGCTACCAAAAGGACCATCGGTCGTACTTCCGACCGGAAGACATACCATTCGGCAACCTGTTAACTGTGAGAACATTTTTTCTGCGAAGACTTGCAGGGCTACATCAGAACTGTAATTAAGCTATTATTGCCCGTAATAAATTACTATGTTTAATTGGAAACGGTCGACATCCGATAGATGGCTTTAATTTCCTTTGCTTTTTGTTTAAGTACGGTTTAGTGCCAAAGTGCAATTATCAATGATGCGAATTGGTAATTTTATGCGAATGGCCGTCTGCACCTAATTGAATTCATAATTATATTTATGAATTGAATAAAGAGAATCAATCATTATAAGAATTATGATTACTTCTAGGCTTTTATTGAAGTGGGTATTCTAGAATTTCATTTGTTAAAACCTACAAATCATATTTTTATTAAAAGAATGGAATCCCTGTGTATATGTATCGTTTACACTAAAGATAAATTCGACAAATCGAATAAATTAAACCATTTAAATTCTTGCCCTTTCGACAACCCTGTTCACGAATAGGTGTGAAAAAAAAGATGTATATTTTTTTCGTTGTTCCGGATATGCTTCCCGTTTCTTGTGTATTGCGATAGATTTCGCGGAAACGGCCTCAGTTGGATCTCCTAAACACCGGATACAGCCCTTTTGTGTTACAAACAAAAAGTACAACGCATAGACACAATGTATGGGTTGTTGACTTTCTTCGTCAAGAGTTTGCCTTTATTTAACGGAGTCTCAGTGTCGGCCTGAATGCTAATGCTCGTTGTAAGAAAATTACATTTTGGTCGCACCTTATTGAATTCCTAATAAAGCTGACAAAAAATTGACAATAGTATACACTACGTTGTACTGAACAGTTTTATTAATGTTGTGAGTTTCAAGAAATGAGGATGTTTTGAAAGACAGTTACACGATTATCGCAAAGTGGTCGCATGTCGCAAATGTATTCAAGAATACACAATCAACGATCACGAGTTATACGAAAGAATAGCCATTTGTAGTGCCTCGGGAACCGTCCGATGCTCTTTCTAGATTTTTTGGACACGATATCTGAGACACAGACAGCGCTTAAGGCGACTGTGCCAGTGGACGTATTGCCTTCGTCCTTTTCTGGAGTCAGAATTACCAGAAGTTAGTTTTTGTAGAAATTGTAACCCTTATCCTGTATCCTTAAGGTGTTGAATGGTGTGAAGGATTCTTTATGATAAGGTCCCACTAAAAACGAAAAGCGATAAGCGTTTAGCCTAAAACTTTGATTTCTTTAATAATTTGGTTATCCAGCCTCCAATCTTCGTACTCCCCAAAAAAAAAAACAACTGTATCTATTCAACTGTTACGGCTAATGGGGGTTGACCCTAGAATCGCTGCAAAGATAAACCCTAACAATGCAATACTCTAGCTCGCCGGTAACCTAACCACTGCCTAAGTCCCTTGGCAGGTGGGAGGCGCGGGGGCCGGGGGGCGCGGCATCCGGTCCATCGAACAGGTGGCGCGCGCGCCGCGCCCACACTAATAAAATAATTTGTTACCACCGCCGACCTTCCACAACCTTCTCCGTATAGCTGGCCCTTTCTAACGTAGGCGTTGCATATAGCGCTGTCTTTATTACACTGTTTCAGTTTAAGATGCTGGGTGCTGAAGGAAATTGCAAAAATGGAAGTAGCTACTATTGTCTGATGAAACAATAAGAAATGTGATTGTCGAGTTCAATCAATCGTGGTGGCTACTGGCTACATATAAATACATAATGATTGCTTTATATTTGCCAAAGTTAATGAAGAAAAAAAGAACACATATTCCAGTCTGATTGTTACATCGTTATGCCTCTAGAAACTTTTTTTTTCTGAATTATTATTGCTTTGCATTCAAATAATTTCATAATAAAGTACCCGCAAAACCCCATGACATAATTTGGTCAATTCATTCTCAATTAAGGCCCTATAGAATCGAAGCCATAATATTTTGAGGTGTATTTTCGTCAATGCATTCATTTTCATTCAAAATTAAAGACGGTCGCGTGATTTTTGCTAGAGGGACAAAATTATATAAAGAAGATTATGGTGAACATTGATAAATTATTCATCGAGTTATTTGATTTTAATAGTATGTCGATTTCTGTTATTTAATTTTGTATATTATTTAACGTTTTTATACTTTTGTTTTGGATTAGTCTCTAATTTAGTCCCTAAGGACCAGAAAAAACACATAATAAAGTATATATCGATATTTCTTTGGCTATTATGTTCCTGACAAGTTTTAACCGGTAAAGTATCGCGTTACCCTTTAAAATATCGGCTCAAAATAAATAAAAAGTAAAAAAAACTCAAGAAACCCTAATCAAATCCGATTTCCACCTGCTATAATTTAAAATATCCGTTAAAATCGCTCCCGAATCCGTAACTTGAACATTAATATCTTTTCGTATAATTACACGTCCGAAACAGCAGTGTATATTCAATAAATTATAAATAACGATTTGTTAGCCGCCGGCTACCGGTCCGGATGCTGGCCGGACCATTCCGGGAACACAGGTAGCCGAGAAATTACTAATCCGAGTAATTACCGAGCCGACGGTCACATGTTATTTATTACTTTCGTAATTAGTGTTTTGCCAGGTAAGGTTATTAGTGATCGGCAAATGTATAGGAGGCTAGATTATATGATATTTGTGTAGGTGGAAGTGTTCTTCCGATTTATTCAGCTCGATCTACTAAACATATTTTTATTTTACAGTCGGTTCCTAACTTTTAGGAACGTTCGAAATCTAATCTCACTCTCAATCTGTCAAAAATGCCTCTAATTTACCTACATTTTTACATTGATTGTCGCAGATATGAGATTGTTACTAGATTTAGAACGTTTTTAATTAGTAGGATTGACCTTCAGTTCATTAGACTGCAAATTGACTAAATCTACTTCACAATTGAAAGTACCTATAGTACTGTACTTCTGTCAGTATGATAACAATGTTAAACATAAGTTTTCAATTAAAAATGAAGTAAAGAAAATAAAGAGTCTATGAATCTCGTTTAAATTGCCAAAATCATTATATTTAGCAATAAATCGTAGGCATTTAACCAACACATACAATCAAAATATTTATATTATACTATTTTAATTTCACTACACTTCATTAATAAGGTAAACGCGTAATTAAAAGTAAAATTGTTCACAGTTTTCGTAGCCGTATAAGGCGCTGTCCAAACCCGCGTTTAAAAGACATCAACGGCTCACGTATCAGAAATGTTAGCACGCAGTATCAATGAATGAACGCACGCGCCTCTAATCGTCACTGTAGTTGTATAGTGATACACACATTGTCATACATATGTGTCCAATGACACCGACAGTTATGAAACAACTTGTATAATGTTCATACGTTATTATGCCTATGCGAATGTAAACAATTTAAATAACGACGTTCTGGTAAAGTGAGTTGGAATCGTGTATGACTGTTAATTGCATGTTTTATGTTCAATAGTTTTCCGCACATTATTTTAATGAATATGTTGATAACAAAATCGAAACCAAACCACGTTTTATAGTCTGAGGATTTTAGTACGTAATATTTGTTAGCTTACGCATGCGTGTTGTCGTTTCAAAGGACGTAATTTTCAATGGGATTCACAGCCATTCACAAAATTTACATATTCAACCGAATGATAACCCTCTAAATCTACAGACAATTTTGCTCAAGGGGAGCATCATATAAAGAGTACTGAAAAGCAACTCTCGAACGAACTTCCTCAAATTACAACTACAACGCACATCCGCGACGGTTGCATCATTTCGAAAAGTCTTAACCGCCCACATGAGGAGTGCTCTTGCGACGTTTTAGTACGGAGGTGTTGGTATAATGTCTAAGCATACAGGCGTCCCCATTGTGGGCCAGGGCATCCGGAGCGGTCCATTGACGACACACGTGGTCGCCCCTTGAGACGGAAGCCGGGCCCAGTTCGTCTTCCACGGTAATCCCGCTCGAGTGTCACCTACTTGAGTCTTGTGTTTGACTTGAGTAGGGATTGTCTGCCGACCTTAGTCTTTTAGGGCACTGAGATAAATAAGTATTTACTTGTCAATATTGTGGATTAAATATTTTTTGGTTGGTTTCATATTATACTTGGCAATTATCAAAATACTATTGCGATTTTGTCTGTGTTACATCATATTAGTGAAGTTTCTAAACAGCATTCTCCAAATACTTTTGAAAATCAAAATTACAAGAGACTTTATCATCCACATATCTAATTACATTAATTTATCAACTTTCTTCATCTCAATATTTCTGAATAAAACCAAGAGCACATCAAAAAAGTTGGATCTAAACAAAAACTGACAAGATTCGATCCGTGTTTATTTTTTGAGTCGCGGTGAGGGTGTTTAGTGTTTTTGTTGCGTAACGCAGGTGTCTCGGGTTCTCCTCTGAAGCTTATTGGTCTTTTTTCTTTAATATTCTCTAGAGCTGAGTGTACAGGACTGTGTAAAGCAGGTCCTGATTTTGGAGTTTGATTTCTTTGTAATTTTTCGTGAATTACGAATATATCTGTCCAAGTACTTATCTTTCGATAATCTCGTTGATATATTTTAAGGATGGTTTGTTTTATGTATTTAGTGGCAACTTTTGAGTTCTTGAGATCTGTATTGAATATTTGCCCTAAATCCTTATTTATTATTGCAGCATCTGAGAATTAAATCTTTCTCAGATATCTCTATTAATGAATAGTAAAATGGCCGTTAGGTTTTTTGCGACTTCTTCAGAAATAAAGGTAACTAGTTCCAGAGATGACTACATTCACTACAACTTTAGATTAAACTCTGAGCTTTAACTTTCTCAACATTGTATCCCGGCTTTACCCGCGTCCCTGCGAGGTCATTTTTTACTATTGCTTTTCTTTGTTGACGCGTGTCCCACTGTCACGCTTTTTGTCCGTCCCAGCCGTAGCGAAGCGTAAATTATCTCATTATTTCTATTGATTTTATTTTTCTCTAAATCCGGCTTGTGGGATGACTTTATTTTTAATTTTTGTTGTACGTTATGTTTAGCTTGTCCAAACACTGACATAACATTGTAGGTAATTATTTTTATTCACCCTTATTTATGATTTCTATTTCATCATTTGCAAAACCTCGTCTTAAAGTCTTCGATCTGAATTCAACACATAAGGTGTCGTATTGTAATTTTATTTAAATATCAGCACGTGCATAAGTTTTATTGTCAGAATAACTTGAGCTTTATTCCCGTTACATCCGCTTCGTCACATATTATTTTGTGTCCTTTGCATTAAATAGAGACCTTGCAATGAAAAGTCGTATAGTGTTACTACTTTTAGTTCTCCTCGTTCAAAAACTACACTCTCAGTTCAACTTTAAAATCTATCCTTACGTTGTAAGACGGCTTGTTTATTATTTTCTTGTCTTTTATTATAATTCTGGTTCTTTTTCCATATATTCCTTTTTCCATATACTCCTCGTCATTTGTTTAGCACACGCAGTGTTAACATCGTTGAAGACAATTATTAGCAAGATCATTAACGATTTTGTTATTGACACCAGTGTCGCCAGTTATATGCGAGTCGTCGTCGACACTCATCGTTTAATTATGCTTAAGCAATGTGTTTTCATTTACATAAATGTTTACATTTAACTTTATGGTTTTCTTAATATATTTATTTATTAGTGGATGGTTTACTACTTGATGTAAAGGCTAATTCGTCTTTTAACAACCCTTTTGGAGGAGATTAATGCAAAATCACGACTTAAATAAATACTGATAAATTATCTAATCATCTAAAAGCATCCGTTACGAATTTGGCATTATCAAGATATGCAAAACCAATTAGCTAATCAAATGGCGCCAGACAATTCAAAGCGTCATGAAAAAAACTTGCCGTAAACAATATGTTAGCTGATTTAGAGCTATTTATGCGAAGTTTTTACGACTTTTTAAATATGTGTCAGATATGTATTTTATTTATAATAGACTTGTCTTTATCAGTAATTGCTTCACGGCGCCTCCACTCCGTATTTGCCACATAGTTAATTTAATAGTTTGGTTTTTATTACCATAATCAAGTGCAGTTTCGATTTAGTTTAAGATTACAACAAACACATTATTATTATGCAACTAACATAATATTATATCATTTTCTAACACTTGTACCTACATCACAAAGAAATTAATGATATTTTGCAATACCTGCCGTGCGACCCTATTTCACACCTACACGGAAACATCTATTGTGTAATGGAAAAGAGCACAAAAACGGGGCGGCTCCCGAGGTCGACGTCTAATAATGTTTTAATAATGATTGATGATACGAATAAGCTGGTAATATCCTTAGCAACATCGATGACGTCTGAATTTTGAACGATACCTATCGCAACGGCTTTAATACAGAAATTGACGTAATCTATACGAAAGAGATCTTGGAATGACCGGTGAAGATATTAAGAAGAATATATAAACATTTCCTTGTAAGGCGAAAGATGAAGAAGAAATTAATAAGCTTTCTATATGCAATGATTCCAGTTCCCCTTTAGGGTTGAATGTTGATGTTGAGTCATTTGTATTCCCCTGAGATATTTACCACAGTATTCGAGAAATTGGTACAATGCGTCATAGTTTATACTATGAATGCAGATCACCCCATCTGTAATATGTTTCAGGGGCGTGATGTATTTTTTACGTAAAATAATTTGATCTATGTTTAGAATAAAGTTTCCGTGCTAGAACAATTCAGGTCAATAAAACACGACACCAGTTAAGTCGCCTGATTAGATGTTTACATGCAAACTGCAGTAGCTTCACTTAGCTTCAATTTATGATGATTTTCTAATTATACGATGTTATTTAAAGCACGCACTAGACAAGGATTCAATGCTCTAAATATTCCATATAGTTTCATTTCCCTCAGCAATTGCTCCATTCCTAAGTATCGCAACACCACCGTTTGTCTCAAAAACTGATGTAATTTCCTTAATAGAATTCATAAATGTAGTCATAATTGCAAGATACAGGTACAACTTCTCGGTTATTCACTTCCTTTGGTTAACTTTATATTTACATAAGTGTAAGATATAACTTTACTGCAATCATTCAGTGTACTCTCAATGTGTGGTAACTGCCTTCAAGGAAAATGCAAATCGGTATACCAAACAGGGGCGACAATTGATTCGTAATCAATTTGTCGCCAGTTGTGCGACAAATTGCAGGTCCATTATTCTATTCTCTACATCAGTCTGGAGTGCACAGGAATTGAACTGAAATTCAATTATCCCATATACATATTTTAAGCGGCATCCTTTAGCACTTATAAATTGCGTCAAGACTCTTGTCACTTGTCATGTGGTAAGTGAGGATGATGATTTATATCCGCGTCTTCTGATTGTTTTATTTGCAACATCTTGAAAGTGTCTGCTGAACTTGACTGCCTCGTTAGTCTAGTGGTCACAAATCTCGACTGCTGAGCATGAGGGTACGATTTCCAGATGGGGCAAAGTTTTATTGGGTTTTTTCATCAGAAATTTATCTGTAGTAGCCTCGGAGTCTAGATTTGTGCCCGGTTGATAGCAATAGACTCGCCCCTTACATGGGACTTAAACAATAACTGGCGAAATGAGGGTGTGCTAATGGGAACACCTCTACCTAACCCTTCGGGGATTACAGACGTGATGTTATGTTATGTACAAATGTAAGTGATGTTTTAATAACGTACGTGACGTCCAATTGAATTAATTAAAAACGTTCAAAATCTATTTACAATGTCTACTCAGCAACAATATGACAAAAAATGTAGGTAAATTAGAGATATTTTTGACAGATTCAGACTGAGAATAAATTGCGATCTAAACGTCGTACAATCCCCCCCCCCCCTATCTAACCAATTTCTTTCGTAGCACGTGTCGGTACAAACGGAACCGAAATCTAAAGGCTCAGGTTTGAATACGTTTGCATTTCTTAATGTCACATTATATGTAATGAATCTATTCAGATGTTATCAATGATATGTTCAAAGTGGCCCGCGCGGGATTCAAGAGGTGTGTCGCGTCGGCAGATCACAGACACCCTCTCATAGTTTTGTTATTCAAATCTTGGGAGCACTAAACTCAACTATTATTTACCAGTCGGCACTTTGACACCCGCTGCGAGACTAAACGGTTGATTACTCCGAACACTGCTGCATCTCAAACCTGCACAATGGCAAGCATGCACTTTTTGTTAAAGAAAGCTTAAAAAAATGGCACGCCGCTTAATACTCGTATATCTGTCAAGATTTAAGCCCTCCCATAAAACGAAATATGAATAAACGACGAGATAACTTTAAATTCCATCGCTTAAAGAGACGAACGATCGAAAAGACGGTTACCGTTACGAATGAGCTTAAAGGCAATGACATAAAAAAACGTATTTTTTTATACCAAATAGCACACACGGGCCGGGAGCGAGGCTCGGCCCGTAAGTCATCGAAGCTGTCAAGATAAGAATGAGTGAATGAACACCTGCCGCCACCGGTGTTACGCGTGCGCCTACGCACCCGCGCAACGCTCCCATTTTATAATACCATTTTTAAAACACTCGCGACGACTAACAATTTGAATTTTATTTCACGACTCATACAGTTCATATTCCAATAAACAAATCAATATTTTAGATCTATTATTGAGCAAACGTAATTACGGACCTAGGTTAGAGCGATTATCTTCTTGAATCGACTTTAAAATTAGATATAATAATGATTATCGTTGTTTTTAAAATATAGCTGACAAGACTTGACATCCGGAACTGCTTTTATTTTTATTGGTTTATGGTCGTATTTATTATGATACGTACTGGTTTCTGACGTTTATATCGCATAAAGATTTTAAGAGATTTATATTTGATGGCGTATCCGTTAATATAAATTGTGTTTTTTTCCGCATTACTTTTGGTTTTATTTACGATTTCTTGGTAGTGGTTTAGTCATGGGGGCTCTCCGTGTTTAATATGGCTGACATACTTATGCTATTTGTCGGTATTAATTGGTCTAATTGTTGGGTGGAACCCTTCGTGGAATCTCATAATTATCTTCTCATATAATGACGCAATGCGTCATCTGTTGCGATAATCTCATAAATTATATATTTATTATAAATGTTTTACTTTTATCATTAATCTACGAGTATAATCTTACCATAAAAGCGTAGAAAATTAATAATTGCAAACTCCGAGAAAGGTTTACACAATTTCTTTCAAAAGCTCTTTAATTTAGCAACACTTAAGGCGATATTTTTAGTCTTTCAGATCATGTCCTATTTAAAAATTTACAAACATTAATATTGTCTTCGGAATTACAAAAACAAGTAATGATTTCCTTTGAAATTCACTGTTCGTGACAATCGTCACGACTTTGACGTTTAAATATTAAACTATGCAACAATGATCGAATAAGGCATTCACTTTGTTTAAACCTATATTTATATCTTGCATCGTAAACTTCTATTTAATCATTGTCATCCTGCCTCATTCACAAAGTTTTGGCGCCAATTTCATAAAGTAGACCATATTTCGACAGCAAAACGTTAATTAAGCGGTTTCTTAACTTTAAATTACAGTGTTAATACTTATACGTACGACAATCTTGATTTTTTGAAGGTTGACTTCCAAATATTCAATGCCAGCGTAGTCACAAAGCGGTAACTTAGCTTGTTGTGAACTTTCAGAAACTTGTTAAAATTTAAAAATTTAATTTATTACTCTTTTTTAAAACTCTGGAAGTAAAACTTATTTCAGGTTTTGAGAGCTTTACCGCGTTTTTTTTTCGCAAAGCAAAAGGGATCGGGATTTATAAAACTTACCCCAGTCTGGTACAATATCCTAAGATCGCTTTTCGATGGTACTGGTATTCTCTTGTGTGGCAGATACGGCAGTTTGTCTGGCCTCCTCAAGTGGATTTCTCCTGAAGGCCTGAACGCTTCCAACGGTGTTCTTATCACACCACGGACCCCGCAGAGTGCCCACACCACCAACAAGGGGGTTAACACATGCATGTTCGTTTCCACTTACAAAAATACACACAAATAAAAGGTAACTGTCAGAAGTAACGTTCTAAAGTTCCAATTGTTTAAAAATGTTCGAATTGTGAACGGTGTTCGATATTCGGTGCTCGTGCGTGTTCGGGTCGCGTGCGCTGTGTCGCGTTGTGGTCGGGCAAGCTCGGACTGGCGGCAAGCGCGCCGAGGCAGGTACGACTTAGCCTACGCGCCCGGTATAACCACCTCCGACTACGACCAGTAAGACTTGATTCTTGAAGCTTTCCTGTGAATTTGGCGCGTGAACATTTCTTTCAACAAAATTGTTTTTTTTATTTGTTGTTTTAAAGATGCAAGTAAATTGTTAAAATGGACAGCAACATGGTTGAAACATTTTTTTGGCAGATTGTTACATTTTTCTAAATTTACTTTTTTATGAGGCAGGTTGAATTCTACATCGGATAGATAATTGTAAATATAGTTTCTTTACCAATTACTCAAAAATTCCAACAAGTTTCAAAGAAATTAAAAAAAAAGCGTGTTAATAATCAACCAAATAAGGGGTCATTTATCAGAAAGGTATCAATAATCAAACAATTAAATAAATGATCCATTCAACTATACGAGTTTTAAATAGGCACTTAATAAATCCCAAATAGGTAAACGGTCCTAAGTGTCAAATTTCCAAGTCGTTATCGTAAAGTGACGTAATAAAATATATTTTTTTAAATACCTCAGCGGATCAAGAGTGTTCGGTTGGGACGAGTTGACTTCCTACCGACGATGTTTTTTTACACAATCTTGTTGCTCTGATGGCAAGGGTGTGTTCACATATACAGCCTGATTTAAAAAATAATAGTTGGGATAACATTTATTTTTATATTGAAACTTTTTGGAAAAGTGTTCGTATTCAAACCTTGGTAGAATTTTTTGGCATTTTCAAAGTCGACTAAGAAATTTCCGGTTAAAATATTTTTTTATTCAAATTAAACTAATAATAGTTAACCTTCTCCACACAATTATTTATTTCCAACTATACATTTTCAGCTCCATTTTTTTTAAACAACTTCCATATTTTTTTTTACCTTGACAAGTGGTTAAACAATTTACTACGATTTTGAAAACAAAACATCCTCCAAGTAATCCTGTTTCAATGCAACTACTTGAAGTATACAATAAGAACAACAGATAATTCGGGTGATTACCGTAACAGGGGGAAACCTCGTTCCCCGTAATACCCACTCGATCAACAAAAGCCGTTGCTACCATCGTGCATATTCAATTGTTTTAAAACAAAACAATGTCATTCATGTATTCGTAGAACAGGATTTCAACTCATTCATGTGAATTCAAAAAGAATCCATTGTCAGTGTAACGCGACCTTATATCTTTCGTCTCGCTCGCTCCCATTCACCGACGTCGCGGCCGCATGAATGAACCGCTTCTTATGAATGGACACAGTCGCTATAGTACTATACGTACCTACCTGCCGATTGTTATATATGTGTTGTTTATATCAAGTTATATGAGTATCGGGAAATACTATATGTATATGTGTATATGATGGCACGTGGTCAATCGTCTTTTTATTCTATATAGGTAGGTAGTGTAAGTACCTATGTAATAAATGCTTACTGAGCGAACGTTAGCTTTGAATTAAGTTTTGATGAGAATATTTTTCGTTAGAAACTTTCATAGACACAAACCAAGATATTATTTATACTAATATTAATTTAACTAGGACTGTTGAAAGTGCTTTAGAAACTAAGGAAGATAGTATAACGCTAGTAGCTATTTCTGAGAAAACTCGTTAATAACACATCAAGACCCGCGGCGGCGGGTCAGACAAAATAAAAAATAAAATAAAGGAACAAGATGTTTACTCATCATTTTATCCATAATTTAGTAAACTTTTAAACATTTATTATTTATACGCATTCACTCTAACTTCCTACCTATTTGTTAGAACTTTAAATTCTGACCGCAAATGCTCAAGGTAGTCAAGATGCCACACTTTCTTCTTTTTCACACAAACTGGCGTCCTAGCCTACGATACAGCTACGCTAAATTAATCTCAAATCGTAATTAAATATTTAATTAAATTAAATTAACAATATTTTTTTAACTTAATTTTGTGTTTTGTTCTTAATTTACATTATTATTAAGCATTATGTCTGATGCCAACGGTTAAATATCGGTTGGTTATCCTTACTAATATTATAACTGCGAAAGTAACTCTGTCTGGTACGCTTTCACGACTAAACCACTGAACCGATTTTGATGAAATTTGGTACGGGGTAAGTTTGAACCCCAAGAAAGGACATAGCTACTTTTTATTCGACGACTTCGTCCTGTGTCCTCGATAATCGACAATTATGCCGAGCAAAAGCTAGTTTATAAATAAATAACTTTCTAATGTTTACGGTAAGTATCTGTGGGTTGAACTTCATATGCTTACCTGTGGTAAGGCTACCTCAAATAATAAATCTACGAGTCTAATCTTTAATGTTTACGTGATTCTTCTATGTAAAATTTAACATAGACTTTAAATTAATCTGCCTTTTGATTTATAATGTCTTGAGCGCGATATCCTATTTCTTAAGTTTACAGCAATGTAATTAGTTTCACTTTCGTTGATCACCTCGTTAAATCTAATTTAAAGAGTGTTTAAATAAGATTTTTATAGTCATTTTATAAGGTTTAATATTAAATGATCCAAAACAGAAAGTGGTTATTTGTTTTTTTTTTTATTGAACTCATTATCCGTGACAATTAAAATAGTTAAACAATGGTGCCGATTCCCTTGTTCACAAACTAAACTAAAATTAGACTATTTCTATCTTTTTCTGTCTAATAAAATAAGAAAGAGACTAATGTATAAGAGCTGTCCAATTTAGTCAGTCCCACACATCCATACAATCATAGTTGACATCTTAAAACTTATAGATTAAAAATACGGAAAAGTTCAAGGCTAAACTAATTTGACATTTGTAACTTAGTTCGTAAATATCACCGTCCTTTTCTTTCGCTGTATGTTAGTAAGAGATGTCAATTCTCTAAATTCAGTCTAGTTTGTAAACAAGGGAATCGGCACCATTGCCTTTTTCGCAGCTTGTACAACATGCTGTAAATAATAATGATATTACCAGCCTACTGTTCCGATGTAATGTACCTAAAGGCTTCCCCTCATACAGAAAAGGCAAGAGTATTAATCACCACGCTGGCTCAAGGCGGATTGGCGATTTCAGACTTATAATTATTATAAGTCCAGGCGTTTTTACGACGTTTACCTTCACTGCCATCCATTTGGGGGCAGACCGTTTTTCAGGTATCTGGTATACAAGGTACCTATACCTTACTTGTTTATCAGGACATAATTATTACCTCTTGAATTATATACCATATAGTACCTAGCTACCTACGCCCTGTGTACAAGATAAGTTTTTGGAACAAAGGAATTCCAAACCAGTGTGTTCACGTGTTTCAGTGAAAGGACGCGTCATACTTTCGTGAAACCTTCCCTCGACAAAGCTCAGCGAATGACGTCACCGTTCACAGTCTAGCCACTAATCAGATTGACAAATGAACACTGCTGACGTCATTAGAGACCTTTTATTATGATTTAGATTCACTTAGGTCTGGGGTGCCTACGCAGAGAAATAGGCAAAATACTTTTTAGACAGTCTAGGTTATAAATTACTGAATATTCTGAATATTATTTGTGTAAAGGAGCATATGCGAGTTGATGACTCAGCGTTATGGTTTATGGTTGGAAAATAATGTTTCACAATAACGAATCGTGTGGCATGTGGCACATCGTATTCACGTGTAGTCTTCTATACAAAATATTGCAAAATATTTATTTTCAAAGAATAATAAGTGTGGAGTTTCTTGTCCATTTTTCACCATACGAAATTGCCTTTTGGAATGGCAACTAGATTTTATTATTTTTCTTGTACATGACGTACAAAAGTGCATTTTAATGGTATAATTGAAATAAATGTTTTGACTTGTCCTTTGATTGCAGCCTCTTAGTACAAAATAGACTGTCTTTATGGTCTAAAATCAGCCATACTCAACGTTTTAGTCATTGTGTCGCGGGCCGCAATATTTTTTAGCTGTTCATAAAAAAAAACCTAATTCAAAATTAACGATGTTGAAAAAAGAAAAATGGAAAAAAAATCGAACAAATATAGTTAACAATTTGTTGTTAACAACTCCAGGTAGGCCTACCACAAAGGCTCGGACGGCCGCAGGTTGAGCATGGCTGGTCTGAATCATACACCCTCGTAGCTAGCCTAGTATGCTAACTTCAAGTTATTCCACTTCACGAATTACTTAAATATTTACTGGTACCTTTTACTAATAAAATCAGTAGAGAATATTCAAGCCCAGTACCTTAGATTTCCTTCAAAAATTTAAATAAATAAATTATTTTTACGACCCAAACATTCTATACTTCTAGTAGGAACGCACAGATTGCTGAAACTTTTACTCAGTTTTTTTTTTAATACCTTTTCCGTTAGAACATAAAGATTACAATTGTTTATTACTATTACCTTCTTAAATTACTTACAATTTTAATAGCTATACCTAAATATTATTTATATTGTTTCCCTGACCTTTAAGGAATCGCCCTTAGCGTTGTACCACAGTGATTAATTAATATTTCCAATACAACACGAAGTAAAATAATAAAAATATTAGCAGCCATTGTGTCCTGAACAAAATGCTTTTACACCTAAGATTTAGATCGAACATAATTCAAAATGGTCGTAAATAAATGGTTGTATTAAAACAAAACATGTTTTTATTAGCCACCTAGTTAATAAGCCTGTCAGGGATTTGGTTTGAAAGCTATTTTTTTTTTGTAATATTATGGCCGTAATTTCTTATTAAAGAAAACAATATAAAAATTATGGATTATCCAATATTTTCATACAAAAACTGTCAGATGTGTCTATTTTATTTATTTACTTAATAAAAGACTGACAGTGGTGCCGATTCCCTTGTTCACAAACTAGACTAAATTTAGAGAATTGACATCTCTTACTAACACAGCTACTACATGCAGCGAAAGGAAAGGACGGTGACATTAAAGAACTAAGTTAGCGATGTCAAATTAGTTTTGCCTTGATCTTTTTCGTATTTTTAATCCATACGTTTTAAGATGTCAACTACAATTGTATGGATGTGTCAGATTGACTAAATTTGACAGCTCTTATTTTCATTAGTCTCTTTCTTGTTTTATTAGACAGAAAAAGATGGAAATAGTCTAATTTTAGTTTAGTTTGTGACCAAGGGAATCAGCTCCACTATCTACACTAATATTATAAAGAGGAAAAAATTGTATTTTTGTTTGTTGGTTTTTTTGTAATGGATAAACTAATAACAACAGGACCGATTTTAAAAATTCTTTCACCATTAGAAAGCTACATTATCTGCAAGTAACATATGCTGTATTTTATATTATTTTTGCGCTGAGTAATACGCGGGCAAAAGATAGTGTATAATATTTTCGTAGGTCAGAAAACAGTCCATATCGACATATATTTTACAGAAAGAAATGCCAAAATCCATGCGTCCCAGCTAGCATAAAACATAATCAAGATGTAACATACTTGATACACCTAACAAACCACGATATAAACTAAATAAGTGTCCACTATTCAAAGTCACGTACGTAGGGATGTTGCAAGGGTTTGGCACGGCATGGCACTTGAGTGCATTGTTATAGTACTGCTAGACAATGCGCGTCTGAGCACCCACTTCACCATGAGTGGTCAGCATTTTTTGCACCTTCGCCTCGAGTGGGAGAGGGACAGGTATAAAGTGGTGGCACGCGCACTAGGCGTTAGGGTTGGCAGTGTTAGTAAAATTTTATGGAACAAAATTTTGTTTAAGACTTTAATGTTGCAACTCAATTTTATAAGACACGTGACGAGTTGAAAAGCTATTGAAACAAAGCGTACGAAGTGTTCTTTTCATTTTTTTTTGGTGAGATGATATTAATATTACGTCTTACATAAGTATTGATTGTAGTGCAAACAGATGGAGACGATTTTAAATAAAATAAATAAGCAAGTATCTTAAATGTCACTTAATGCCAAATAATTCCAATTTTAGGATGCTCATGCGCTCTGTGATTTTTTATTACATAAATATCACATAATATAAAATTATATGGAACTGCACATGAATACGATAAAGGATGTACTTAAAGGGATTATTAAATTGTGCTCTTAAAATCGCATGGCACTAAGCATTCGCTCCTAAATTAGTTATTTTTCTAATAAAATGCAACTACACCACAAAAAGCTTGCTCCAGAAAATTTAGTAAGACCGACAGCCCTACAAAAGCCTTTGTCGTCTCAGAATATCTCTTTTAATAAGATAGGTTTTGTTCTTTACTTAAAAGTGAGAGATCCGGTTAAGGTACTAGTGGTTTTTTTTTTTTACCGTCCGTACATATTTAACTGATAACAATGGACACCACGTGCTGTTTAGTTCAAATTGTGGATTACTGTTTTTTTTTTTGAAGTCGTGGTGAAATGGTTTTAGTAAATCGATCATATTAAATTATGGGGTACCCGAAAAATAACACTTGCAAAGCTTTAAAGATGTAATGCAACATTTTCAGTTGATTCCTACTCACTATGTCATCATCATCATCATCTGCCTAGCCTTTTCCCAACTAGGTAGGGGTCGGCTTCCAGTCTAACCGGATACCAGTATTTTACATAGAACGACGGCCTATCTGACCTCCACAACCCAGTAACTGGGTAATACGATATCCCTTGGTAAGACTGGTTGTCAGACTTTCGGGCTTCTGACGACCCGTAGCGACTGTTAAAGATCTACGCATCACAGCCGGGACCAACAGCTTAACGTGCTTTTCGAGGCACGGAACAATAAACGATGTGTCTGTGTTCAGATTGAAATATTGCATCGTCTTCTCTTCTTTTTTCGTGTGGGCGGTAAAGTCTTACGACCCAACACACCCTAATATCAGGGCATTAAAATGAAAATAAAATAAAAAAAATGAAAAAGAAAATGAAATATTGTATGAAAATTAAATTGTGTTGCAGCTATATGTAAAAAGCACGGGAAAAATTCGAATTTACTTTTAGAACCGCAATTTAATCTTGTCAGATTGCAACAACGTTTTGAACGTGGTTTAGGTAGTAAGATAGGTCTTTAGAACAGTTCTCTTCCTATACATCAATAACAGAAGATAACAACCCCTCAATACCCCAAAACATTGCCATCAAATGTTCCACATAAATAAAACAATATCTCTTGTAGAAAATTTCCTTTTTCAACTACAATGGCGGTCATAACTTTTTCCTTTATTCTAGCCGAGTCACGGAACCCAGCGTGATTCGTGCTACAAAATATTAACTTCGAGCTGTCATACGTATCTTGATGAAGGGAGCACGATATTAGGAACACGAATGATAGTGGGTTGCCTTAATTACGTAGGTAGCGAAACTTAGTTCATTTACAAGCTGCTTGGGTACCAACTCTCAAATGGGTCATTAAAACTTTAAATAATTATAACCGTTGAAATCACGCGATGCGTTAACTTTCAACTATAATAAAACATTGGTACCGGTAGAACTGTGTGTGTTTGAACGGTGAATAAACTGAAAAACTTCAATTAATTATTCAGAAAATTGTAGAAATATCAGAAGGAGTTATAACGTCAAAATATGGTAGTTTTCCTTCTGAAGATTTTTAACTTTTTCAATGAAATACAAAATAATGGGTTTTAAAATTTGACGTCTCAAAGTACTGTAATTTAATTTAAAAAGAAGATAATTAACTGTAATTTAATTTAAAAAGAAGATATTAAACTGTAATATTATTTGAAAAGAAGATATTAAACTGTAATTTAATTTTAAAAATAGATATTTAACTGTAATTTTATTTAAAAAAAAGTACAAACAGTAGTATAAACAGTTCATTAATAAAGTTAATTTTCAATCAAAAACGTCCACCGGTTTCAAAGAAAACTTTAACTATAACTAACGACCCTAAATTCCTATCCCATTTGTTGGCTGTACATAAAATTTATCCAATCTTACCTACACATGTTCTAAATTGATGTTGACAACAACACAAACATCATTAACCCACAACACGTCTTACTTGGACACGAGTAGGTTGATAATGAGTCGGTAACGAGACTACCTAAATCCGACCACTCGTTTTCTTTATTATCTGTTCAGAAACGTGTAACGTTCAATATAATGACCTTATATCCCTTACACGAGCACTAACGCCCACGTGTGACCTCCGGCCTAGCCTTCGTACCCCTTCGATGCCCATTTCTAACACAAATAACCCCCTAATAAGAACACAATGGGACTAACGAAGTTATTTTGATGTTTTTTTCATTGCATGGGTCGTGACGTCAGAAGCCAGTTCTTAGTATTGACTCTTTTTCATTGATTGCAGTGTTGTTTGATTGGCTGACGTCAGAACTGTGATTGGTGGGAATCCAGTTATGATTTTTATTTTATTTGTTGATTAAATTATCAAAATGAAAATTCGGTACTTATTGTTACGTTTTATTTTTTATTTTTGTCGTAACTAATGTAATATGTTACCTACATACGTCATGGTGATTTCAGACATACTTATTATTAATTAAGTTCTAAGAATTTGAAACACTTTGAAATCTTATTAATTTGAGACCTGAATAGTATCGCAATGAAAACTTATTTTCATTAGGATACTATTCAGGTCTCAAATCAATTCGATTGAAAACCTTAGCTTTAAACTTAAAACAGTTACTGATTTATAAATAAATTCATAGAATAGTACTAATAGGATTTCATCCCATAATTGACTCATTAGATAAAATTAACCAAATTGTCGATAAGCAAATATAGATTTTATATTAAGGCACGAAGATAACTTTATGAAAAATACCATCGATTGGTAATTTCGTAAAAAACTTTTTCCTGCTTTTGAATCTATCATTAATCATAGATTCTTCTTATTTCTTCGTATAGAATCAATAGGAGAGAAAAAACACTGGATATAATAGGTATAAAAAGACACTTAATGATATCGAAAATTCCATGTTCTCCATTATTTCTTCCTGGTTACGAAGAAATTAAAGGTCAAAGTTCCGACTTCTGCTTACGTTTTTTTACGCAAGAACGTTTTAAATATTATCACTAAAATTTTAATACCCCTGCAACCTGAACTGTTGCATGTACCCGTTGCATGCGTTACATTGCACACTAATTAACAGACCAGAGATTTTTACACCAAAAATAAAAGTTGTTTTCCAGCTATAATTTTTTGCTCAATGTTGCTTAATTTGATACACAGTGTGTGTCTTTATACACATTGTATTGACTATCGTCACCCCCCACTTATAGGTAGATATTATTATTACAGAAGTATAACATTACAGGTACTCGTATAAAAATCGCAACATCAATAAAGCTACCATAGCGAGTACCTAGTTACCTACATAAGCGTACCTTTCGTAACAACCTTATGTAATTTGTTTACACCTGCCCACGTGTGGGTAGTGGGCTCAATCCAGCCCACTCCGCGAAGCCCACAGTTTCCTTTACAGTCTACTTATATGGACACTTAAATACTCCAAGTAAAACCTTGGTATAAGTTTGCACAAACTGTTGACAGAATGTTTAATAGAATTTGACTTTTTCTTTTTTTGGAAGATTGAAATGTGAGTGAATACGGTTCTGCGGTCCTTGATGTTGCGTCCTGTGTCCAGTTTACGAATTTGTTCGAAAGAGTCACCGCGGCCCTAGAACCCAAAGGACAGTAGGA
Organism: Hoplodrina ambigua; assembly: GCA_949774945.1. Classification (NCBI taxonomy): domain Eukaryota; kingdom Metazoa; phylum Arthropoda; class Insecta; order Lepidoptera; family Noctuidae; genus Hoplodrina; species Hoplodrina ambigua. The sequence goes on from OX458979.1 coordinate 5,894,515, forward strand.
GAAACACAGATGGGTTTTAGACAGTGGTCTGACACTACCTTCCGCTCCGTCGGACGAAAGAAATAAAAAATAAGTATTTGTACCTACTGTGAATGAGTGAATCAGTGAGTGTGTTAGTGTAATTTTTGTTGCACCGTTAATTTGCGGTTTCCATCACAACTGTGCTGAAAATGGTTTATGTATATGATTCAAGCTCCAGTTTATAGAATGTTCCTGTCCACTGTCTTCTCTTCGCAAGCTGGTACGAGCAAGTACCACTGTGACTCTTTATATTTCATACTAACTTATATGTGACATTCGAGCGGACGAAGTCACAGGACTTCGTCTGCTCGAATGTCTAAAATCACCAATCCGCCTTGAACAAGCGTGGTGATTAATGCTCGTGCCTTCTCTGTATAGAACAAGGCCTTTGCCCTGCAGTGGGACAATAATAGCCTAACATTATAATTACTATTATTAATTACGTGGCCGACTGTACACGCATGTATGACACCGCCCACAACCGCCGACACTGCTCTAGTTCACTATATTTAGAGCCTACACGTAAGGCGAGCTATTAAAACATATCACCGTATGCGTGCCATATCTGCCTTTATGCGGTAGTCAGTGACTCAGCCTTACGCTAACTTCCAGGCGATTATAATTTAATTGCCACCTAGTTGACTGCTTATGCGATTTAAATCGTTATTAGGAAATCAATACGCTTGTCGATATTCGTTGACGAGAATGTACAGGATGGTGTTAGAATTCGAACTTACGTGAATGAGAAATTTTACGTGAAATAGTTTTGTCATATTGTTTGATCAATATTATTTAACATACACTGATACTGTTTGCTTACTGCTGTTTCGGATTCTCTTGGAACAGTTAGAGAACTGTTCCTACCATTCTACTAGTTACTATTAAAAGTGTGAGTGTGTTTAGTTGTGTGTCGTTATTATTATATTTTATACGTAGGTTATTTATCTATGGGTCTTTGTAACCTGAGAATAAATGGTTTTATTATTATTTTTATTATAAACACAAAAGTTTGTAAGAATGAATGTTTATGTTTGTTATTCTTTCATGCTAACGGCTGAATAGAATTGTGAAACGCTGTAACTTGGTACACATATAAATATTTATCTAGTTTAACACAGACTGTATGTTCTGTCTTTGTGATGCCGCGGGATAATTTAAGGGTTTGGCTTAATTCTGAACTCACCGTAGACAAAGTCGCTAGTAAAATCATTAAATACGACCGTGCAGCGACCAAATACCCATGCAAAGGCGGATCCAGGGTGGGGCTAACTACCTTGGGCTAACTGTTTTCTTTTAATTAGAATTATTATTGTAATCGAAACGGAGCCTGCCCTGACTAGACCATACTATATGACCCCCCCCCCCCCCCAATCAGAGGACCAATGTAATTTAGCGCCATATTGTGGTCCCCCAAAGCACAGCACTATGCTGAGTGGTAGCGTGCTTGTCGTAGACGCGACTTTTAGCCGCCAAATAATTTGTGTCCTGTATCCATCTATGTTGTATTTGAATGCACATATTTTTGTGTTTTTTCTTCTGTCAAATAATAATTTGCCAATGAGATTAATATATTTTTTTCTGTTACTATGGTATGGTTATTCATACAGGTACAACCTGTATGTTAATAAGGCTGTCCTACGTTGAAGGCAGTTTTGAAATTATTTTATGAACAGGCTTTATTTGGTGTTAGCGGAAAACATAGGTAGATAGTTATCTACATTTGGTAAACGAGACGATTAATTTGTTACTATAGACTACAGTTCTACACTATAATAACTTTATGTACAGTCGAACAACCTATTTAGTATACAGGCAGCTAACTTGCAACTACTTTTAAACAATGTTTCGATTGTGTCAATTCTTTTAAAGCATTCTTATTAGGTTTCAAAATTATTAGACACTACATGCTTAATAGTAGATTATGTCTGCAAACTGCAAATACAGCACTAATGCAAAAGTGTCTTCTGCATGGCCCCATTCATTTATAATAAACTACCTAAATCTTTAAATTTACCTTTATTTAAAAAAAAGCTACGAAAAATTGTAGTGAATAAAGCCTACTACAATATTTCAGAGTTTTTAGCAGAAAAAGATAATGCATTTGTGTATGTATGAAGAAAAATGTTCAATTTTGTGTGTGTGCCTGTAATCTTTCTGTTTGTTGTTGGTCTTGTACCTTTCGCGTGCCTAGTGATAAAATGTGGCTGAACTTGTTTAATTATATTTTTTTACACCATGTACTGTACCCATATTTACTAAATAAAATATCTTATCTTATCTTATCTTAAAAAGTGAACACAAAAAAAACAATAAATGGCATTGTAGCTGATAAATAACTATTAGGTATTGTTGTCTGTAAACCAAATAGCTTAATCGACCGTACCTACTCTCTTTGCCTACTTAACTAAATAATTTTCACATTTCCACTTAAATGGGTAGGCATATGTTCTATGCCTGTGAGTATCTACATATATGAAGAACTTCAACGCGACTTGTAAAGATAATTATTTAAATTTATTTATCACCCATTTTCGATGCAATAGGAATCTGCGTAGGCGCATTATTACTGCAACAAAATGTCACTAGTAATTAAGGATTTCCGAAAACCATTCAAGAAATCGTAATTGATTCAATGCATATTCACTAACTATTCACATTTCCATACATTTGTCTCGGTAAACAAACGAGTCTTGCTAAATCGGATTAGTTTCGTTTGCGAATGATAATTAGCATGTACCATGAACTTATGGGGTTATGGTATAATAGAGCTGGGCTTCGTATGGTGTGACGGGGTAAGGTTATATTTACACTTAAGTATTTCTTAAGTAATTTGTTTAAAGTTGTTATTTGTTATTTAGACTACCTCTTTGGTCTAGTGACTGATTGTGCCCGTCTGATGGCATTAGGCTTATAAATAGATTATGCCATCAGACAAAAAAAACTATAAAAAAGATATTATATTTATTTAGTTTTTCGGTAAAACTTGAATCTAGGTACAAAAGTAAGAATATCTTAATAACAACATTAAGACCATTTAACAGTTTTCACAAAAATATATATTCCAACAGCCGCGCATAAAAGGACCAAAAATTTCGCAGATTTAAATTCCACCTCCTAGATGTGTCTACAGCACATTTCATAACCGTCTTAAATCTCACCTATCACCCACGGACAGTAGGCGCGAAACATGTTGTAACCCATTGAACACAGCCTTAACGATTTGAGGACGCGGCGACAGGTGTCTAAGAGGAAATAAGTTCTTAGCGGCCATCTGTGCTTCGAACAGCTTCCCACCGCTTGAGAAAAACTTCTGTATCCCTCCAAGGAAAAAACAATCGCACTCACAAACGGAACTTGGCTTTTAAGTGTTCTAATACTTGGTGGTTATTTTTAGTGTCTATGAAGGTAAAACTGAACAGTTTGTTTGTTTGTTTAAACGTGCTAAACTCTAAAAGTACTAGTCGCATTGAAAAAATATTTTTGTATACGAAAGCGAAGTTTATAAGGAATAGTATAGGCTATAAAACATAACGCTACGACTCAAAGAACTACACTAACTAACTGAAAGCTTAAGTTAACGCGGGTGACAAAAATCATGGCGGCGAAGTCGCAGGCAGAAGCTAGTTTTTAAATAAGCAGTCCAACGGTGAGTTTGGTATGTGAACAAGAAGACAGGCTATTAAAGGGTTCAGTTTAAAAAAAAATAACAACACAATGATTTGAGATATTATTTATTGCTTATTAATTTTATATCGATTCTAAGCATAGCATTTCGTATTTAAGGTTTAAGAATAACTTTATTTCTCATAAAGAATTAGATACATAATTCACTTACTGAGAAACAATACTAAAACTAAGATTAATAATCTAAGTGCACAGAGGTGCGTATATAAGATAACAAAACAAAATAGTTAAGAACAAAACAAAAAAAGTAAAAATAAATAAATAAATATGTATTTAATTAGTTTAAAGTAATTACATCATTGTATTATTGAAAGATTGTGTATTGGCCTGTTTTGGAAAAACCGAGCTCAATTTTGAAATCATACACCACTTTAAAATAGACACAAGAAGGTATTCTATTCATCTATCTTCGAAATTCCCTACAAGAGCATCTTATAATAGTTGAAATTGAGTAGTTTGGAGTTGCCAAGATAAATCCAAATAAAACAAACAAGTCAGTTTCCTAATTGGATATGAAGTTGCAATTTTATGGGTTTCCAAGATCCTTATTACCAACGACAGGTCCGGATTTTCCCAACCCGTATTTACCGGCATCTAATAATCGATAACCGACACCTCTATCGTCTTTTCTATTACTAGGACAGTTAACAAACTCTTACTTTTCAACGGAAAGGGCAACTTTTGTCATTATCGAATATCCTCCGACATCCGATCGGATTTAATTTGTTCTTATGTTATGCGTTATCGTGACGGGAAGTTGTCGGCAGGAAGCGAGTAAAAATGTTATGTCGGCCGAGTAATGGCAAGCCAACATGGATCGGCTTTTTACCTCGCTTGAATAGGGCTGGTTCGTTTGTGTTGTACGAAATCTCCGGTGGTCCTTCTAGACGGAACAGCTCAAGGGGAATAATTCTACTAACTTTTAGGAACGATCGCAATCTGGAAATAATGTTTCTAATTTTAACGTTTTGTATTTGTATGATTGAAAAGTAAATGATAATTCCCACAGTAAGAATTTTCCTATTTAGGAATATGTCAGAATATTTTTTTGAAAAATAGTTTTTTTTTGTTTATAGCCGTTTTTTATTTTTTGTAGGATTTTTTTTTACCCTAAATTCTTACAGTGGTTGGAGCAACAAGGTTTCATGTTTAAAATTCCTTGCGAGTTCATTGCTTCGAGCTCAGCTTTCAAAAAGTCACAGGTGCACACCCTACTCCGGTGGCCGGTGACAAATTACGCTTCAGCGATCTGAGTTTCCGATTTGATGGAATCTACGGTGTTTTCAACCCGAGTCGCGTTGCGAAGTTTTTGTTCCACAATAATTGCTTGACCAAACAATAAGACTTGAGTAACATCTGACAAAAAATACCGACAATTTAGAAATTACTACCGCCGGAAAATATTTGACGGCTTTTGAGGTTTTCTGTTCCTCTGTGAATTTGTTTTTGAGGTTTTGTTAAGAAAGTTTATGAGATTTGAAAAGACAAAGTTTAGTTATACAATTTAGGTTACACTTCGTCTCTAAAGATTTGTTTCTTCCTTTAGGTGTCGAGTTTTCATTTCAACGGCGCCTTTTTTTAATGACCTCATTATGACGTTATATGAGATATGTCAAATTAAAATTGAATTATTAAGCCAGGATTTTTCATAGGATTCAGATTTTTAAGCCGCCTTTTTTAGTGATTACTTAATCCATAATCGATTAAAAATACTAAAGGCTTTTCTTGTAAGATTTTCTTGCTTTTAAACGTCTTCCTTAATATTCCCTTTTAAATGGTAACGTTAATGAAGTAATCTTCCGTTAGCACTCAGACTGACCGGTGATTACACCCGTTTGTTTTTTGTATGCGCTCGCGCAGCCGGCGGCTACACAGCCGGACGGACGGCTAACCGTATCGGTTATCATTATCACCTTCGAGGGAACTAGTCTAGTAGTTAGGTGTTTCATAGTTGTACTGTCGCGTGGTTAATTCCAGTAAAGTAGAAATATGTTTCATTTAATTTTACTACAAAAAGTAAATAAATACGAAAGTTTGGACTTATGAATGTTTATTACTAAATCGTGCTAGGACGGCTGAAAAGATCTAGATGAAATTGGGCAGAGAAATAGATTATATTCTGGAAGAGTACATAGGATAACTTTTATCCCCTTTTTGTGTATCCTCCCAATACAATGATTTAATTAAGAAAGACAAAAAAAATACCAGCTTCTGCTTGCGACTTCGTCCGCGTCAAAGTTAGTTTGTAATGTGTGTTGGTAAAGTATTTTCCAAGGGAACCGTACATTTTTCCGGAATGAAATAACTGTAATCTATCTTTGTGATAATGAATTTTGGCACAGATCCGTTCAGTCATTCTGGCGCGATTGAGTAACAAACATTCAATAATTTTGACGGGCCTGTTGGTCTAGTGGTTAGCGGCCCTGACTGCTAAGCCGGAGGTCGTGGGTTCGATTCCCACCCAGGACAAACTTTGTGTGATGAGCATGATTGTTAGTTCTGTGTCTGGGTGTGATTTATCTATAATATGTATGTATTTATGAATTATATAAGTATGTATATCAGTTGTCTGGTTACCATAACACAAGCTCTGCTTAGCTTGGGATCAGATAGCCGTGTGTGAGTTGTCCCAAGATATTTATTTATTTATTCATTCGCACACTTTCGCATTTACAATATCAGCATGTTTCAACATTCTTCATTCATTCGATATTTCCTCCTCGCGATGTTCAGGCCAGACGTACGTGACACATCTAGTAAGTCAAGTTCGGTAACAAGAACGAACGGTATAAAAACGTTGTTTTCTTCAAGAATGTCGTAAATTCTTTGCGGAAGTTTATCAACTTGTTTATTTTCAATAAGTGCATGTCACATCGTAAAGTAACCGCGACATGGCCGGTTTATTTGACGTGAACATGCGACATAATTATTAGCGCACTCGTGAAAGAAAAAAAGATTTTTAAAGTACTTTTTTAAGTTGTGTATTTTTTTTTCCTAAATTCTTGATTTTACGCCTCGTAAGACCAGGATGGTTGGCGCTCTTTGGGGGAGATCTACGTTCAGCTGTGGACGGCTATAGGCTATTATGATGATGATGACACCCTGTGATCTTAAAGATTGAAAATCATAACTATTCTAAAATATTAACCGATTTTTTTTAATGTCCGAAATACACACTATTATGTATGACATAAAAAAATACACATGTCGTTGTCATATTATAGTAAAATACTTAAAAAATGAAGAAACAAGTAAATATGCTTTACATCCGGTAATAAACTAAGCGTTAAACAAGAATAGCTTCATGTTAAAACAATTTACTACAGCATAATTGTGACAAGTCAAATTAATATGTGACTAGAGTTTTAATTAACCCATGTTCAGTACCACGGTCACGTTTAACAAAATAATATAATAATTATGCACATTATGCGTGATGTTACCAGCGAGAGACGTGGGACGATGTACGGTCAGCAAAACAAGCCGGAGTTTTTTTTTTCATGATTTTGTCAGGTAGCCCTGTTCTAGTAACTTTTAGAAACGTTCGCATTCCAATTTCAGTTTAATCTATCAAAAATGCTTCTAATTTTTTGACAATGATTGTCACTAAGATGAGATCGCGACCAGATTTTGACAGTTTAAAATTTATCTGATAAAATGCAAGAGTGAAAAATAGGTAGGTATTGTGATCTTCAATAACCATGTTGACTTCGCATCTTATGTCCAGTAGTCTAAAATAATCATGTATAAATAATTACCTAACAATTTTAAGGTACCAAATAATCATACCTCTTAACCATATAAAAACAAACCATTTAACCCAATTTAAACCAAAGAGCTTCGACCTACAGCAATTAAAAACATAGCGAAATACCTAAGCAATTTCACAAACACCGTTCACAAAAAAAATCCTAATCATTTACAAATACGTACAATAAATAAATCTTCAGAAATAGTTAACTAACCAATTAAAAGGCCGTACATACCGATACACATAGTCAAGTAAATTGGGCATGGTAATTGTTTTGCTGTCGGTACATCCGCGTGCCGTGGGAAAATAGTAAACGACGCGTGGTACACGACTGAGATTTGAGTGCGTATGTGTGTTGCTGGGAAACTGGTAAATAGGTGTAAAAGTAAAATTTACAGAAAATTATTAAAAAATATCAATAGTTGCGGAAGAAAAATTGAAAGAAATTAAAAAGAGAAAGTTCTATAGTTATTTTTTTTACACATTATTCTTCTTCTTCTTATCGTGTGGGTAGTAAGGTAAGGTCGTGTGGTAGTACGACCCTACACACCCTAGTGTCAGAGTTTCAAAACCGCCTGAAGGGCCTCTGACATGGTTTAAGTGGAACAGTAAAGTCCAGGTTTCCTCACGATGTTTTCATTCACCGATGCCAGTGATGTCCAAGATAAACTTTAGAAAGTACATATGAATTGAAAAATTCACATTGGTACTTGCCCGGATTTGAACCCACAACCTCATGCATGAGAGGCGGGCGCCTTAACCGCTGGGCCATCACGACACATACATACACATTATTAAAGATTACATTATCAATTCATTTTAATTTTTTTTGTTAAACTTCTGTTATACATAAATACAAAAAATATGTAATTTAAAAAAATAAGAAATATCTCTAGAATATATATCAAGAACAGTACCTACATATAATGTCAAAATAGATAAGAGTAAACTCATTAATCGAATACAAACAACTAACCGAATTAGCAGCAATCAATCACAGCACCGTAGGCACGTTTGACAATTTGTCACATTAATTTTTCATACAAACATACATAAACTCGCACCTTTTTCCTATGGGGATAGGCAGAAACTACAGAACGCCACCTGCTTAGATCCTTACATAATTTTTAATTTTTCGTTCGATATTTTACTGGTCAGTCTGTACTAATACTAATGTTGCCAGTTTACCTGCCACATGTAGACGCATTCAAGACGGTCACAATACAGCTCGCATGCTAAGCTTGTCATTAACGTTACCCGTTTACATTGTTGAATGAGATATGTGATATCTATCGCTGTGAGTGGGCGATGTGGAAGTGCTACTGGTCTTCAATGACAATTCTGCTATGAATTCATTACGTTTAAGCGGTCAGGAAAATAATAATCTAAGTTATTTAGAATGAGTCTGTTTGAATAATGAATAAAAAGTGACGTGATTTTTAATGTCATTTATTTTTGTATTTTGTGTTAATGTCAACATTTGCCGAATAGTTGAGACGTGTAGAGATAAACTACAAAAATATGGCGCGCCCCTCCACAATACAAAACGTTTGAAAGTGTTTAGTTTGTGTTTATTTGTCGGCTATTTATGATTAGTTGACAATCAAATCTGCCGGCCTGCTACTGAAGACGATTACTTATGGAGGGGCGTTCCATATTATAGTAGTTTATCTATAGTAGGAATTCACTGTAGGAAAATTGACTAACATGAAGCTGATATTACGAATGTTATAATATTTTATATATGCATAAAGGGATTGAGTTAAAAAATCTATTGTGGGTGTACTAATGGGTACACCACTGCCTAACCCTTCGGGGATTACAGGCGTGATGTTATGTGAAAATCTATTGTAAACTTTAAACATTTTTATTAAATCTGTAAAATTTTGGAAGCTGAAAATGGTGCTTTATTTCTTTATCAAAAGAGAGTTTTATTTAATAGCTTTCTAACCTTATTCACACAAAGAGAGGCGGAAACTAAATTCCATTCCTAAATTAATAAAGACACCCGTGTAAGTTAGGGCTGTCATTAACTAAATTGACAACGGCGAACAAACTCCAAAAAAAACGACATAAATTGGGTAAAACTGAAATATTATCCCGGACGACCCCGAAAAAGGAATTTTACATCAAAAATAAAAACATCGTTTACAATTTAATTGATTGATTATTTTAATTGATTGCTTATCATTCAATTGATGGGAGAAACCCCTAAAACGATTAATGTCTGGAACACTTTTTGAAAACCTCTTCGGGCCGACTACCGGATGCCGTCTAAACTAGGATAGGCCCTAGTATGAGCCCTATTTTTACTCAACTTATTGTAAAGTTCCGTAACTAACCTTACACGAGCGCAAGCGCATCCCACAGACGGATGTCCTCTGTAGCCCGTTACTAACGGATAGGGATATAGGCCACAACGGTCCACGCAGCGTGCCTCTCTTATAATATGGTATAACATAACCGTTTGATTAGAGTTAGTGCGGAATATATTGATCTGGTTTTCTTTGAATGTCTTAGTTTGGGAGACTTCCTGTATGATAATATAGCTTCTGGCCGCGAGTTCGTCTGCGTCAAAGTTGATATATCATCCCACGGAAACCGAACATATTCCCGGGATAAAAAGTCTATGTCAAACTTATTGATTAATTATAATGATTGTGTAATAAACAATATAATAATAATATAACATAATATGTTAGTGCCGAGTATTTTTTGTTTAAAAAATATAAATTGCAAAGAATGCATGAAAATTTTCATATTATTATTTATTTATTTGCATACTTGTGTATAATAGATAGATGTTACATAAGGCTTAAAGCTAAGGTATTTCGCGGGTTTACAATAGCTTATCGCTTTCATTTTAACTGCAGTCATATTTAAGTCATCTCAGAAATCAACGCAGATACAGGAGCAAAATATCACAAGAATCCAATTCGGAAGATAATTTCGTTTTAATTGAAAATAAGAAACCTTAAAAGCTGCTATGTATTTCAAAATTCTAATCTTCACTTTACAATTTCTCTATCTCATTGAACTATTCGCTCTCATGTTATAGGTACATACAAAAATAACTTTCTCATAGCAATGACTGTACCACTAAGCACCATTCATAAAGTATAATTATTATTTACTGAATGAAAACCACAGGAAATGGTCTCCCCTCGGCCGCGACCAATTGCAAGCCTTCGGTTACGTCAATATCGCTATTACGCGAGGCTTTCGAGAATTGTAGCTGAGATGCGTGTACGCTGCGGTTTTGTAAAGGCGAGATTGAGAGGAAATACCTATCCAATTTTTTTTGACTGCATCATTGGTCTACTGAGCATGAGGTCAAAGTGTTATTGAGTTTTTCCATCAGAAGTTTCTAAATAGCAGCGTCGGAGTCTAGATTTGTGCCCGGTTGATGGCAATAGACTTGCCTCTATTACATGGGACTCAAATATAACTGGCGAAATGTGGGTGTATTAATGGGTACACCACTGCCACACCCTTTGGGGAATAAAGGCGTGATGTTATCTGTCTCGTCTTCATTCTTTTGCTGCACGAAAACCATATAATGCGACAGTCAGGGCTGACTGCCCTGACCTGTGCCTTTATAAAGCTTACTTAAACCAAATGTAGAAATGCGAAATTGAGAAACAAATAATTTTGCAATATCTTGGTGTCGCTGTAGATGACCTTCCAATAACTTGGCTTGTAGGTGTCGCGAATTTAGTACTACCTTGTTTGTACTTAGGTGATGAGCATCTCCAAAGTACAGTGGAACAAGCTATATGGTTTACAGACTACAATAATTGTCTTTCTGCTACATCCCCCATTCAGTGTTCACTTTTTAAGCTAATAATTTTGAAATCTATTTAGAGTGAGTTAAAAGAATTGACACATTTGTGATTAAATATTGACATTTCACACAAATTGAAAAATTGTGTTAAAGTAGTTGCAAATTAGCTGCCTGTATACCAAATGGTTTGTTCGACTGTACAGACAAGGTCTTAAATCGCATGAATATCCGAGATGCTCGCGTTTCATGGTGAAACACTCATACGTAGTGAGTCACCATGTCGAAAACATGATTGACCTTTACTTTAATAACAATATTGTTACATTTGACTCACCGAACGACCTCAAAAAGGTAAATACGCACTGTGCCCGCAGCCTTACATTCCAATCACGCGTACACTAACAAAAATCGTTTGTTTTTATCTACAACCTCAACCAAATTCCGTAGGTACTTCCAGCAATTACAGTATGTGTGTTTCCCGTTACAAAATGATATTATTTTTTTCGTTAACATTCTTAGCACGGCCGCCTCAAGTTTCTGTGTCTACAAAAAGCTCCCTTATTTACTTGACAAATACGAGCGTTGTGGGCAAGATCACAAGATGTCTTGCGGACGTGACCAATTGAACCGGATGCACGCCCGTGACCGGAAGTCCCCCTTTCATCTCAAAATGGCCGCGTCGAATCTGTAAGAAGCAAGGAATTTTTCTAGGCTACTGACCACTGAATATTTGTCAAACAACTCCGGCGATATCACGAAGCGAACTTTTTTTGGTGTCAGTTTTTAGGCTTCCTTCGAACTCGCGGATACTTTTTCATTTGAGCACTGCGGACGGCTGTGCGTTGCAGTATATAAGTAGGTAGTTGGTATTAACCGCTCAAGGCCCGGCTGACATACCGGTATGACAAAAAAATAGAAAATCAACTGTGTCTCATTACGTGGGACTTGAGTAATAAAGACATCAATAATTACAAATGCAATTTTACAGCTACCCACTTATCAGTCCCCGTATTCAAAAGCATCGAAACTAATTTTTATTTTAATTTTACAGGAAAGCTGTACGCAGCATTGGGTCGTCGCGGTGGTCGTGTGGTCGGCAGTGACTTGCAGAGCGGCTCAGCATCGTTCAGAGTGCAAGCCTTACTGCCAGTTGCCGAGAGCTTCAAGTTCGCGCTCGAATTGAGGACGCATACATCGGGGCTTGCTGCGCCACAGATGTTGTTCAGTCATTGGGAGGTCAGTATTTATTATAGTTTGTAAATACAGCAACTAGACATCTTTTCCTAGTAGCTAATGCTTTGAGTGCGCTTACGCCGAACGGTATACTATACAAAATTTAAGTCCAAATCTTGGGAATTGTTGAACCAATCTTAAGCAAAAAGTGCGAGATTTTCAAAGGTAAGTAGGTAAGTAGGGTTGTGATAATGGATAGGGTTTTCTTTCTTTATCGTGTGGACAGTAAGGTCTTACGACCCTACACTCCCTAATGTCAGAGTTTCTAAAGCCATTCGCCTCAAGGGTTGATATGGTTTGAGTGGAACAGTAATAGACTGATATAAGTCCAGGTTTCCTCACGATGTATTCTTTCACCGCCATTGATGTCCAAGTAGTGTTATTCTTATCTGACATCAACACACAAGACTTATATCTCCTTATATTTCTATTACAGGTGATAGACATTGATCCTTTCTGGAGGCCTCGCACTGAAGAAGAATACCTGCATTGGGGTGAGAAGTGGGATGGCGTGAACCGAGCGAAAGCCTACATGGACTCTGTCCGAGCCAGGAAGGGCCTGGCCACCGACAAACAGCTGGTTCAACACGCTGAGAAACAAAGGACGCTGTCGAAAAATAAATAGAAATTAAATATTTATATTAACCTAGCGACCCGCCTCCGCTTGGCACGGGTGCAATGTCGATACATAAACCTTCCTTCCTTCCTTCCTTGAATTAGTCTTATATTTTGATGAAAACCGCATTCAAATCCGATGCGTAGTCTAAAAGATCTAAGCGTACAGACGGCGGGAAACGACTTTTATAGCATGTAAAGATAGATTAATAGACACATTACACACATAGCTAAACGCTAGGATTTCTGATATTACTTTCGTTCATTGCTCATTTCAAAATAGGTTCCGAAATAGGTAACGCTTACCGATAAAAATAGAACTAAAGCAATTTTTTTTTATTACTCAGAACGTCAGCCAATTATAGACAAATACTTAAAGAAGTATTTGTTTGTTTTTTTTTTTATCTAAAGAGATACTTCTAGGTGCACCAATTTATCATAGAAGGTAAAATAGTGCATTTACAAGCCTTATACAATTTAAAAATTACAATCTTTGTACTCCGCTAGCGTTTTACGACAAGACTTTTTACATGAAAGTACTTATTTAGGTAAATTAACGTCCACAGATAATTTAATTTTAACATTATAATAATAGTTCTCAAAATAAACAAAAAGCTTATAGCAACATTCTAGTATTTCTAACATAACTTACTCTATCATTAATCACGACTTAACACGCACTATAGCTAGGGTTGACAAAGCCGGGCATAGTCAGGTTTTTTGGATGTATGTATAATGTCCGCCATAGACGTTCAAGTATTTTTAATATTTTGATGAAACAGGCTGGTTCCAACAGTTTGATCCGATTGGCAGAAATGTCTGTGGTAAAATTTGATCAAATTTGTAAGATGTGTGGTCGCTTGAAAGATCATGCAAATTTAATCAAACTGTTTGAACCAGCCTGCTTGATCAAATTACTTGAACGTCTATGGCGGGCATAACTTGTCCGGCTTTCTATTTATTTTTGAGTGAGTTTTTTATAAGTTGATTTGAAAATTAAATACAATATTGTTGTAATTTTTAAATTTTAAAATACGCCTTTTTACCCGGGTTCCGCTTTCCGGATTTAGAAATTGGCAACCCTAACTACAACAAAACTATAGCTTATCAAGTACTAAAGTAGGTACTTCTATTTATAAACTAAACCTTTCGCAAAAGAATTCAGTTTCCATTAATACGACAAAATAAAAATAACTTGGAATGGTAAAAACATTTTTCATGCAAAAGTCGTTAGCTAAAAGTACACATAGCTCATTACGTTTGAACGATGACGTCAAACGACTCTATTAATAACTGAAATTCACTAAAATACTCAGAATGTTTGTTAAAAAGCCTTCGTTACGTCAACGAGGCTTGTTAAAGGAATGTGCTTAAATTAGACGTTAGGTACAGATCACAAGGATAAAAATTGACCAGCATTTATTTTTTCTGGCTAATCGGAATTTTGTATTCCTTGCAAGTAAAAATCGGGATTCATTCTTTGAAAGCATGACATAATAAAAGCACTTTACTAATTTTAACATACATAACAATACGCCTGTCATCCCCGAAGAGTTAGGCAGAAGTACACCCACATTTTGCCAGTTATATTAAAATTTAAGTCCCATGTAATAGGGGCCGAGCCTATTGCCATAAACTGGGCACTAAGAATTTTATTTTATTTATTTATTCTTGGTCTTTACAACTGCTTTTGATGATTCCTTTGTTTTCTTTTATAAAGGCATAAAATTCAGCACACGAAAATTCTTATTTTCTGCTGCACCGTCAAAAGCGGGACCGCGCTTTTCCCGCGCAGTAAAAATCGAGACGTCCACCAAAATCAGAATGTCTAGCATCGCTGCCGTTGAGGGACAGGGTAGCGTCGGTACATGCCTGTTCTCGTGCCTAAATTTCACTAATGATAATATAATCTGTGCTTCAGATCCTCCGCTCACGTCCGATAAATCAGTGGCCAATTTATCGAACGAAAAATGTAACATATACCAAAGCAGATGTCCCACAAAAAGTCGGTCTCGTGATACTATGAAATAATCGTACGATCCGATAATCGGTCCTACAAAAAGTCTGACGTGGGCAGAGTCTCTTTTACCAGTACTTGAATACAAAATTAGGGCTCAAACTTTTACCTGCCTTAAATAGTTCTTAATTAAAAATAACATAATAATTACAAAAGTTAACAACGTAACTACTACCATGGGTACAATACGCGCCACGAAAGATGATACTTGACACACCACACAAACTTTATTATTTCGTAATAAATATTATTATATTGTTAAAACTTTTAATCTAAATTTCATCGAAAAATCCCTCTGAATAGATATACAAATTATGGATAACTATTTCGTACATCCATACCGGCGCAAGCTTCCCATTACTGACGCTTGTGAAGTCTCACCTTTGTGGCACGTATTTTACTTCATCTTATCAATTTAATAAAATACAGTTAGTGCCAAATCCATGTATATCTACTTTAGACCAAGTTTATCATTATCTAAATTAATGTAACCTTAATATCAACATATGTATCCGATTGTATTGTTTTTGGCTAATGTAATATCTAATTAATCTGTTATTTTATCTTTTATGTTAATTTTATCTTTAAACCCTTTGACCGCGGACGAACATTCGCTACGCCAAACTCAAGTGTGGCTAGCTACCACTGTTCACGTGTTCGCCGTAGAAAAACACATACGGTGTGTGTGCGCCGCACTTGCGTTTTTAGTCGAAACACAACGTGTGTGTTTTCCCGCAGTCAACGAGTTCATCATTCTTAGAACTAGAAAACCTTGTGATTAAAACATGTTGTGTATAAATGTAACGAATTAATGAACGTAGTTATAAATACCTAGTATTTATTGGTAACAGTTGTTTAACAATTGTGTTTGATGTACTTTTCATACTCCTATAATTATTTTTTTGTAATTTACTGTTAGAAAAATTATTGTGTTTTTTATTTAATTTAAATCCCATTTTAATCTGCATGATGGATTTATGATAAACACTGATCTCTCAACCGACGATTATATTTAATCGTCAACATCACGCCTGTAATCCCCGAAGGGTAAGGCAGAGGTGTACCCATTAGTACACCCACATTTCGCCAGATATGTTTTTAGTCCCATGTAAATATTTTAATTATTTATTTGACGATTTAATCGTCAAATAAATAATTAAAATATTTATTTAATATTAATTAATTAAAATGGCTTTTTCTCCAAACTATCATTGTGTGGGTTGATTCCGTTTTGCATAAGTAGGTCGAATTAGTGACGGATACTTATACAAATGTTTGTACTCATGATAACATTGGAATAGTTATATTTATTGATCACATACAGCGGTCGTTACCCTCGGTCGGTATGGTCGTTTCGTTTCAGCACAACATCTGATCGGTTAAAGCTAAAAGGGTAAACAATAAAACAACGTTTCATGTTCAATTAACTCATCTATCTATTATTTACAAAATCAACAAACGAATCACAACTTCAAACAAAAATATACAAAACAAACTTTGAAATCATACAACATACGCGTCCATAACAATTCCTACGTGGTACAACTTAAAATCACTAATAATCATAAATCAGTTCTATCACCCATTGATACAATTACACTATTTTACTTTTCATATTCACAAATGTAGCTTTATCTATATTAAAATCGGCTCATGTTTTTTTACCGATTTTTCTGGGCATTTTGTTCCAAAAGCTGACTCCTTAAATTGGTAATTCCATACAAGCATACATATTTCATATTATGTGCATTTTGTAGTTCTTACTGGGCTGTTACCTAATAAAACTCATTTTAAATGCTTGAAAAATAAATATAATAAAATATTAATAAGTATGCTTGTTCGTCAACTTAACTTTGATTAACTTAAAACTCTGTCATATCTCACTGGTTGTCCTATATTGCACCAGAAAAAGTAATTTAATAAAATAATAAAATTACGTAAAATCATCATATTTACATTGATAATAATTCAAAATTAACAGCACGATCCTACCTAAAACTAACTATTGTACAAACCTCACTATCTCTACTTTTGATATTTCATTTAATCTAGTGTTTTTTTTGTCTTTGGCAATATTAATTATTTCCGATAAATGACTCGTAAAGGACAGCGTAAACAGCCTTAAATAACATGAAATATAAATCATGGAGCAAAACTGTTGTTCCGACCAACAGGACTGAGCAATACAACATTATAAGACTATTCAAGCGATAATGGACTTTGTAACGATTCATTACTTGGTCGACTGCTCAGTTAGTCAATAAGCCAAAGTCGGTACGTCTATAAGGATACATATAAAGGCCTAATTTGTCATTTGGAATACAAACAGTGATAGAGCACTTTGGCACAGATGGTAACCTAGTACAACAACATTAGGCCCTTATTACATAAAATATTAACAACAGCCAATTAACCTACGCGATACAACGAACATATTTGTACATAATACATCGAGTGAATTGTTCGAGGGGAAATAATTATCTAGCATCATCTAAATATTGTGTTGTAATGTGCTAATTTCTTATATCATTATCTAACAAAACCTCGGTCTCCGATATAAAATAACAAACTGTAATTGGTTCTACAATAAATAAGAAAATGTGTTAAAACATATAATATTTATATAACATTTTTGATTGCACAAACTTTACGAGTGCCCGTAACATAATTCCACACTTACAATAGTTTTTAAAAATCATCCTAAGTACATACTAACCCCAATAGAACCGAATAACAAATCCTTGAGCTTGACCAAAGACTAGAATAATAAATTATTAATTACATAAACTTTACAAGTACACAGTTACACGCTATAAACGACACTATTTTAAAAACTTTCCGTACTGGCTTGTCTTGAATTTGCATGAACTGGATTATTAATTTTTCTATGTTACAAAACTTCAGCTTGACTACAATAACGGCACTGTATGACTGCTTATGATGTCTACATGTTTTAATGACTGCTAAACATGAAGAAACTAAGCCATACAGGCCGCATAAATCCGCTGCAACTATAATTTACAGAATAGTTAAGCTATATTTTTATAAGTTGTAAGCTGTCATACAATGCCGCTGATTCAGACCCCGTCGTTCTTGCGTGGGGTGTTAAAACATACTAAATTTCCAACCTAATACTTCTTGCATCGATAAAAATGTAAAAAACTGTATGAATTTTTCAAAACGTTTGTTTAGTTAAGACTAATTTATTTATTATTGTCAAAATAGCAGTTTGCGAACTTTTTAACAATTGCATTTTGAGGAAGAAACGTGATCTAATGATAGTTTTGCAATCGATACAGAAATATTAGGTGCTCAAATGTGTGTACTGAATAATGTTTATTAGATTGGCAAGAAATATAAGGAAGCTATTTGGCGAAAATGATCTATTGAAGCAGTTGGGCCCGACTGGACTCACTCCACTGTCGAAACTCATTTTGTGGATACTTTCTCAAACGAGGAATGTTGGTTTTATAATAACTCTTATCTATATACTAGCACCTGCCGTCTGACACTATCACATTCACAATTGTATACTCCACAAAATCACTCTACGACTCTTAGGGCCCTATCTCACTTGTTGGCTCATATGCAGTTGTATAAAAGGTACCTCACCTCAGCTTTGTTGCCGGCAACGGAATCACCCGGTTAGCGCAACCATTAATTTTGTATAGAGCTGTTTGGCGTCTCACTCAATTTGCCGCCAGTTGTACTACCAAGGACGCCCCTCCCGCCCGAATCAACAATGCGTGCATGGTATGGCAAGCACGTCCATTTTGAAACAGACGGTGTTTCTCGCCTAGTAGCTCAACACACCACGCTAGCGCGACTAGTTACGCCGCCATGGTATCACGGTGAAATAGGGCCCTTATTCTGATTTTAATATCGCATTAAAGTATAACTGATCTACTTATGAAGTTACATACGTATTATCCAAATTTGAAGTAAATTAAACACCACTCGACTATACAATGACGCCAATCCATTTCTTACATTAAAATATGCAAAAATACAAGAATAATATTAACAGCAACATTGACTAAGATTATTCGTTTCACCATCAAGACTAATATTTAAATATAATTTAACGTTATACACGAATATATCGAAGATTGTTGAAGTTATAGAATTGTGATTATGAAAATATCTATCAAGAAGCCGAGACGAAGGAACGTGATTCAATTACATAGAAACGATACATATATGGACTTAACACCGCGGATAGAAGATTTTAGAAGTGAAATGCGGAGGTTGCCATAAAAGTCAAAGAGTAAATTGTGCGGTTTATATGAAATTCAGCTCAGTAGTGAAAAAAAGATTTTAAATGCCATTTCGAACACAGAACAGAGGCCATATTATAAATTATTAATTTTATCATTCTTCCAGTGCTAGAGGGACAGAGCTATACATGAACAGTGGCGTAGCTTGCCATAGACGGGCCCTGCATTTACATTTGTTGGTACCCTCTTCCTTCTAAGATTATTCACATCAGAAACAATATGTTTATTTTTTCCCGGGATGTTCAGCACACAGCCTAAGATTTTGAGTGATATAGTGGACAACATGGTGGATCTGGGCCCCTGTAGCTAGGGGGCCCGCATACGGCACTAGCTACGCCCCTGTTCTTGATCGATAGCACCATCTATTATTGGCAACGGAACAATGATGACATTACATCATAATACGACCACAGACACGATACTTTCTGTACTGTGAACCAAACAATATCTCATACATTATCAAGGTGTACTTCTAAATTGTGTATTACCAAGTTGATCGTCCATTCATCTCGACCATACACGCATCTTATACTAAACGTTTGTGTTTGACACAAATTAATATGACGTAGCAATGCCTCATAGACATTACGGCTTACTGCCGCTTATATACAAATCACATACATGATATATTTTACGATTGAAATGTTTAATGTCAATTTACTGTACTATTGTGCCGATATCGCTCTCCATATATCGATTAATTTTCTATCGAAAAGATTGCATACTCAGCTATGCATTGATTGCGGGTAAAGATGTAGGTATCTATAGATCGATTTTAGAAAGCGGCCGCCAAAAAATCTTTTACGTGATTTTATCGATTTTGTTAAAAATGGAGCGATATCGGCAAAATAGGACAATTAATTCAACCTAAATCATAGTTAAGAACATAAAATACAATTTGCGAAGAAGTGAATTTACTTTTTGCAAACTAAACGGTTTAAAATGACTTCGTCTAGAACTCGTTTTCTTAAAATATAAAGATTTTTTTTAACAAAAATATTTAAGACATGTTTCGTTATTGACGTACTTGTAAAGACGCCATTATTATTTGGTATACTCATCATGATTATATGATTATACAATAAAATACTTTCAACATTTATTTTAATGAAGCGAAAAATAATTTTTAAAATTAGTTTTATGATTAATGCATAAACGACATCGATTAATTAAAAATGCAAGGAACAGAACGAATCTGTCATTTGAGGATTTTAAAATTCTGGTCCAATATATTTAAAAGTTCTATAACATTTAGCGGAACTAGAAATGTACCCTAACATCCAAGACTTTAGGTTTATATTTGTGAAAACTGTCGTATTTATACGATATTATTTCTTTATTATATCGGACATCTAGACATCTACAATACACATTATTTTCTCGTAGAGAAAAAAAATCGACTAATAATATTTTTCTCTCGCTTCACTGTTACGACCAAACTTGGCGGATATATCCGACACACATTAAACAATGATAGAAACTGAAAATTAAATAAATAATAACTAGTATCACTTCCGTCTCACTGAGACATGGAAAAGCGTTTCCTTGTCGGATATTTGCGGCAGCATAGCTGTCAAACTAAACACAATAATATATTTTCCTCGGAGATATATCCACATAGTGATAACCCTAACTAGCGCGGTGACAATCATACCTCTAATCTCGAGGTCGTATAGGGCAAACCCAGGGTTGTCGGCTTCAGGGATATTGAGCTCAAGTTTTTCAATTCGTTTGGTGGTAAAAATGAGCAAAATTTTACTGGCTTTTTCTTCTAAACTTAACACCCGCTTTTCAATTCGGTTTTCGTGAAATGTCATCGCCAACCCTAAGTGCACCTTTACGTAATAATACAGTGGACAGGGTCACCAGGAGCTGGTCATGTGTGATACCGTTTAGTGGCTTCCACGCACTCGCTAACTGAAGACTGTCTCGTTGGGCACGTCCACGTTAAGATGCACGGTCCCCGTCTGCGCCATGTCTGTTAGTATTACGCCCGATAACGCTTCTAAGGATTGTCGTACCTGTAAAAGAAGTTATTATTATCAGTTAAAATATAAAAAGGTAAAAACAACACTTTACTGCACTAATTATAAAGCAAAATATAACCACCTTAGGCTCGCCCCCTATTACATGGGACTAAAAACATAACTGGCGAAATGTGGGTGTACTAATGGGTACACCTCTGCCTAACCCTTCGGGGATTACAGGCGTGATGTTATGTATGTATAACCACCTTCAGGATACATCATCAGTCACTATCACACATTTCACCACTATGTGACGAATCGATAATACGAACCAAATCAGCCCAAACTCGGGGGGTTTACTAGTAACATTTGAAGAGTTCTACCTCTCCTCCAGGTTGAATCATCAGATCACTTCGATGGTACCAAATTATTGTATTGTCATGAGTATTAGATACATTTGCAAAACTTTCAAATCGATACGACCAAAACAAGTTGGATAAATTCGAATTCCAAGATTTCATACGTAGTTTATTTCAGGTGAAGATAATAAAAAAAATATTTTGACGAATCGAGAACTTCCTTACTGTTTAAACACATAAAACAAAATTTAAAAAAAAGAAAACATTTGGTTAACCGACTCTATAGACTTTAGGGCCTTTGTTAGTGTCCTGGTTCTATTTTCAAAAAAATATCGTGTTTAATTATTTATTGACCAGTAAAGGCAGTTTTGAACGTCATTTACAATTTTTTTTTATAATCTTCAATCTAGTTCCCCATTCCAAAAGGTAGTTTTGCATGAGGAAGAATCGGAAAGAAACTCTATATTTACTCTTTAAAAAAGAAATTACAATATTATGAATGTGAAGACGATGTACCTAAAATAAAAAAGTCATCACGTGCACACGTCAATGACTTTACACATCATTGAAATAAGACTTAAATTGTAATACGCGCTCTCATAAAACGCATCAACCAAGACGTTTATTATTATGGAATACGTACTGAGTAAATTACCTTGGTAAGTAACAAGAGGTTGGTCGTGAGGAATGCGTGCAGTTCGTTCGCGGCTCGGCCGTGCAACCGCGCGCGCCATCTTACTAGCTCGGAGTAAAGTTCCTCGCCGGATAATTTTACTAGGTCCTCCTAAAAGAAAAAAAAAAATAGTGGTTATGTCATGAACAATTAATAGTGTTATTTGGTTTGTTGTTTTTTCACCATTGCAATGCAAAATGAGGATGATGCAAAATGGAATATATTCAGAGCAAATAAATATAGTTTTTCACCAAATTTTCTCGCCTCTGTTTTGACAACAGAAAACGAGATAATGCAATAATCTTCTTTCCACTTTTTTTTTATAATTCCAGCACAGAATGTCCAAAATGTCTCGAGTATCATAGGTGCGTTTACTTTTTTTATATCACTATTTTTTTTTGCGCCGTCCTTTCCATGCTATAATTGGTTTCATTTTATTCTGTAAGTGTCTTATCGATTTTTTTTTATTTAAAGATTTTTATAGGTACCGCCACGAGTGGTGAGCACAAATTTCATCTGCGCATTTGTTATTATTCCGGTCTCTTTGGCGGAATGAAGAAGGCGGGGGGCGCCGATCTTGCAGTCGGCTGCATGCGATTGGTTCTTCAATTGATGCTCATTGTCTATTTGTCTATCGCTAGTCATGTCATTCCGCTACTGTTACTGTTTTGAATTTTTAATAGTTTATTTTTTTTATTACGTATTAGATGTTTTTTTTTTTTAATATAGTTTAATTTCGTTATTTCGTATTTGTTGTGTTTTTAGTTTAATATAGTTCATTTTTATTATATCGTTTTATAAAAATGAAGTTTTTTTTTTTTTTAATACATTTAAAAGGAATATGTGTTAGCCTTTATTTGGCCAAAAGTGTACATGCGCGAAATCCTACAATCTGTGCTCACGACTCGTGGCGCGAATTATATCTTTGTCGTGTGTCCCCCCACCTGCACGTGGTAGTGCTTGTAGTACAGCTTGCAGGCCAGCAGCGCGGCCGTGAGCGCCAGCAGCGCCGCCGCCAGCGCCGCGCCGCGCCGCCAGCCGCCCGCGCGCCGCGCCGCGCCCGCGCCGCGCGTCAGCAGCGCCGGCTGGATCACTGCCGCACCGCCTGCGCAGTACAACAACGGCATTACATTATTATGAACAAATTAGCTTCTCGCTAAATATTCATCTGCGTAGAGGTTTTTAACACAAAAAAAAGTCGTTCCTCAGCAAAAAGTTTTTCTCAAAGTTAGCCAATTAAAATTGGATAATGGCGTTCTGACAGGTCATAAAAAGTACGTCAATTGATTGATGGTGTCATCTACCCTGTATTTCGACTTTTAATTATATTCAGTAACTTGACAGTTCAAAGAAAAATAATGTTACCATACTACAAGTAATAGTGTTGGGGTAGTGAACGATTTTGCGTAAGGAATGAATGATAAAAATTATTTAATATCAAGTTAAGTATGTGTGTGTTGTGTATAAGTGTCGTGTTTAAGTCATTCAATTTCATTCATTCTTACAACACCTCACTATCTTTTTTTGTGAAAACTTGGTAACCCTTTAACAATCATATTACTGAATAAAATTCAAAGTCGAAATATTGGTATTGATTAGTTGGTGTCAAATACTCAATTGTGGCTACGTTCTGAATGAACAAACCTGCAGCTATGATGGCTTCTGACTCTCGTCTGACTGGAGGGGTGGGTGCGTCTGGTTGGTCGCCTCCCGCTGAACTGCTGTCGTCTTCAGGCGAATACTCAGACACTTCTAGCTCTACTTCTGATGCTCGGAGATCCTGTAACGAGGATGTATTGCTTCAAAAAAATGTACAAAGATAAAATGAGGGGTCTATTTTATGCAATCAGACTAGTAAATAAATAATAATACCAGCCTTTTAATGTCCCACTGTAGGGCAAAGGCCTTTTCTCATATAAAGAGGGCACGAGAAATTATCAATACGTTTGCTCAAGGCGAATTAGCGAATTCAGGCATTTTAGGCAGGCATTCGGGCACAATTTTAGGCAATTTCAGACTTTATAAGTACTGGTTTCCTCACGATATTTTTCTTCATTGATCTTAACCATCCGACTACCACCCTCGACGAAACTCTTATACTTTTTGCCTTTCCTGCGTGTTCATGGGGATATCCTCATGGATACCCTCCGTCTGGGGAGAATCAGAGTTGTATCTGACTCTAACCGACTAAAACCACACGGTTCTTTCTGCTACCGGTAGTCGGGAATCCGGTATTCGCTTGACGCATGATCCGCACCCCCTACTATATATATACTTTAATTACACAAACAATTAAGCAATGTTGCTTCGACTTTCCGCTTACGACAATTGATTTTCGCCAGTGATACCTACATCACCCACCTGCGGTTTAGGCACCGCTTGTTCAGGTGCTCTTGCTGCCTTCCACACGTGCATCATCAGCTTATAGGTGGAGTCCCTCGACAAGAGAGACCCGAACACGTGTCTCTCATCGCGAGTGCACACCCCCACGGCGTTCGGAATGATTCGCGCCACCTTCTCTTTTGTTATCCGGAGGACTGATATTGTTGGTATTAGTAACTGGAATAAAGAAATTTTAGAGGTTTTAAGTAAAGTTGGTTTTCGGCAATAGTTGTCTTTGAATTTAATTTGAAGAGACTTAAAACCCCATAATTATGCCTGGCGATATATTATGTCGGAGACAAATCTGTTAAGGCAAAAAAAAAAATCCTTAGATAGGAAGAAAAAAAATTACTTTAGATATAATGAGTACTTTCGTCCGTATTTTTCTGTTCTTTCTTTTTGTCTGTATAAGTACACA
The DNA here is from genome assembly GCA_949774945.1 of Hoplodrina ambigua. NCBI lineage: Eukaryota > Metazoa > Arthropoda > Insecta > Lepidoptera > Noctuidae > Hoplodrina > Hoplodrina ambigua. The sequence goes on from OX458979.1 coordinate 5,919,696, forward strand.
TATTAAATGATTAAAGAAATATATCCTGTTGCTGATCAGTTACAATATGATCAAGTTTGAACTCAAAATCTGGCGTTCAAATCTAAATACCCCTTGATAAATAATTAACGTACTTGCAATGTAAAATTGCAAATTCTTTCACAAATAATTAAATTGTGTACGAAAAAAGCTGCAATTTTAAAATAAAACATGTCTACCATACTTTAAATAAGAACACTGCTAAACACAGAACCAATATAAACATAATCATAGATAATTAAAATCTAGAACGCCGATAACTAACAACTATAAAACGAGTCAACAAACCGATCGACACACATAACAAGCTGCTCACCTTGGTCACATAGCCGAACACATTAGAGTAGAAAGCGAAATAGTTCTTCGTGATGTACAGTTGACCTTGGAGGAGCAGATCACCGACCAGCGCACATGAGTAATCTGGAACAGGTAAACACCAATATTTGAAAAAAAAAACATCGATATGTTAGATGACGGTGACGACATTTTTAAAAAAGGAACTGCGAATATGACCTTTTTTTAATAAAACAAAAATCTTTTTATTAATGACCTTTTGACCTTTAAGAGCCTTTAAAACAGCACGTCTTGTGTAATGCGCTCTGCAGAAACGAATGAAGATTCTAATAGATCGCAGCCGGTCTACCGTATTTATAATAATTGAATTTAGATGTTCCTATATCATAATAATGACTACACCATGGAGGTTTTACAATCAAACTTTCATTATTTAATAAATAAAATATAATATTATTTTATATTATACGTTCATCAGGGGTTTGTTCAGTGAGTAAATAAAGTCAGTGAATGACATAGGTTTGATAAAATATCATAATAATAATACCAGCCTATTATTGTCCTACTGAGAAGGCACGAGCTTTGATTATATATACACTTTTATCAATTATAACTAACGATGGTTTCGATACCAAAACTTGAAAGTACAGATATGAATTGAAAAAGTCTCATTAGTATTTCTGGGGTATCGAACTAACTATACTACTAAAACTAACAAAATGATGCGTTATTTAAAATGTAGTACAACATAAAAAAAATACAAAATATGAATATCGTCGTCCTCGTCAGTCCCTAAAGACTAGAAAATTACCAACTCCAATCAAACCGACCTGATTTAGGGACATTCAATCTTCCAGGAAATTGTTTGCCTCGTACGAGGTCATTCAAAGAGGACACTACATCATCAATTTTATATTTGAGTAACCCAGATTTCAAATATTATCATGGCCTTATTTGACGAGGATCCAGTTTGGAACTAATTGGACCTCGATTCTCGATTACGATTGTTTATTTTCTGATACTAGCTTCAACCAGCGAAAAATAAACCTGTATTAATTTTTATTTGGCGCTATTTACGTCAATTCGACATTAACATATAGCTGTCATTAACTTTTCCATAGACACCACGTGCTCTTGACCGATTACATCATTTTTAAACTGTGACCTCCGTGGCAGGACCATAAATTATAATTATCATAACTTTAAAATTCTTAGAAAACTTTATCTATACACGCTGAAGAGTTTGTTTGTTTAAATGAGCTTATGTGAGGAACTACTAGTCCGATTTGAAAAAAATCCTTTTGTTTTTCGTTTATCGTGAATTGTCATAGGCTATATAAGATTACGCTATGATCTACGGGAGCAGAGCAGTAACTAAAAACGTAAGTTAACGCCTGTGAAACCGCAGGTTATTATTAGTTACTTATATTACACTCATAATATGAGTATTATTTTTGGTGTATTTCAATTATTGATGATGCCAAGGTCAAGTTTATTATTTACCAAGTTAGACAAAAAAAAAATTTGTTGACTACCTTTGTTTGTATTTTTTTAATTATAACGGTTTTTTTTTTCTAAAAGGAAAAGCTTCGCTAGATTGGGCTAGGTATAGCTCACCCTTAAAAAAGGTGGATTATCTAGAAATCTTAATGATTTTGCGTGTATGCATTTCCAGCATTGATTTCACGATCCTAAGACGTTTGACCTCAACCAATCTAGATTCTAATTGCATAAGAGTTGATTGAGCTAAATTGTTGCCGATAATCTAGGGCATTATATTATGCAGCAACGTGAACTGATGAAATTATTACATATATTGTTACTAGCAGACCCGACAGAGGTACACGATGGCTTGCACCGATTGTGACTCCAAAACAATCAAACACACAAAAAAAACATAAATATCGGGCCAGCTGTTTAGGATTTCAGTGACCAACTTACACGTGCCGAAGAAATCAAGATAGGAATACAAAAAAAATATAGGCGTATTTATCGAAGCAAATAACTGTGTATTGAATTATCCTTATTCAGCACAATTTTATTATGTAACAAGGATAAGCAAACAGTTAGTTCCAATTATTGTGCGTTGGCGTAAACATTATAATATATCTTATGTAGGTTGTGTTGGAATCTGTGTATTTTCTTCAAACCTCTGTAAATATTGAGTGATGCTAATGCAATTACACAATAATATTTTTTATGGTAATAATTAGCCATAATTAAATTTTATTCAACTTTTAATCTTTATGTGAGTAACTGTAAGATTCCAAACAAAATAAAAATAAAAAAGCATTTTTTTAATTAGAGTGGCCTGAACTTCGGAAAAAAGAATAACTTCGATTTTCAAAAGCCTATCCAAATCTTACATCAGTAAACACGATTCGTTGATAGTAGACTTGCTTCTCTAAGATGATGTCTAAACTTATGATTATCATGCAAACGTATGTAATGAGGACATACATCGTATCCAGAAGCATCGCTGAAAGGTTCGCTGACTTGTTATTGGTGAACGAACGCATTAACATGACGACACTTACATTTAGAAATTCATATTTCGAAAATCTAGGACGAGGCATTGACTTTGAAATGGCATTCAGTAGAAAAACAAAACGATTGTATATTTTATGTAACCAGTTAACCTAACAGGAAACTCGGAAAACGTATTTTTTATCGTTTCAGGAGGAAGATTATGTTCGAAAAAACCCAATACTTCGTTGAAATTTTGCAAATAATAGCCGCAATATCAATTTTTGAATTGTTTCAGTATCGACTGCTCGACATCGAATCGGGAGCAATTAAAATAAATTGCTTTCTTACTAATTGGGTTCAGATGTGCCAATACAATCTAATGAAGTAAGAGTTAATAAAGATTTTGAATATTTAACGCTAATTTATGTTTAATTTATTCGAAACATAAATTTTTGATGTGCGTTCATTGACTTATTTTTGATAATATAACACAAAAAACACAACAATATAATACACATTCGGTATATAAAATTAGTTTGACGTAATTAATAGACTTATTAGGAAATTGTCGGGTGGTCCGTTTTGGTAGAACCAATCTCAAAGGGCTCTCTCAGTTCATCTATCAAAAAATGCCCTTATTTTCCTAAAATTTTCTGACATAGATTGTTGTTGAGATGCGATTGTGACTCGATTTTGAACCTTATTACTTGGGGCTAATTTTTCAATCGTCACTCTGAACGGGAAATCAGCCCTTAGTATAATTGGCCGTCTGATCATTCTAGTTTTAGTTTTCAACCTTAATTCTTAGGAGATAGTACTTACAATTGAGCACCCTCTCTTCCGGCCCCACTTGCGGAAAGTGCCGCTGGAACTTCTTCTGCCGTTTCTTACTGGGTTGCTTGCCATCGGTCGTGTCGCCAGTGCCGGCCCCGCCCTGCGGTGCCCGCACTGACGGCGCCGACCCCGATAATGGCTTTATGGCCTGTCTGAAAGAAAACAGATGAAAACATTTAATTTGACATTTTTGGGACTTCAATTTTGGTCGTTTGTTGATGATCTCCTTAGTTACACATAATTTTCTCGCTTCTTAATTAGTGTTCTGTGTTTTGAATATTTGTGTGTATGACTTAGATCGTTTAAATGATCTTGAAGAAAGGAAATATTTTTATGTTACCCAGTTACTGGGTATCGTCACTCAAACCATGTCAGAGGCCCTTAAGACGGTTTAGAAACTCTGACACTAGGGTGTGTGGGGTCGTAAGACCTTTACCGCCCATACGATAAAGGAGAAGTGGGTATCGTGAAGATCAGATAAGCAGTCGCTCCATGTAAATTTCTGGTATTCCGATTTTTCTGGTTAAACTGAAGCCGACCACAACATATGTAGTTGGAAAAAGACTAAGCAGATGAGGTCTCAACACGACAAAAATAAATACAAACAGGTTTCTAATCACAGGTTTTCGGTTGACAGACGAGGCGATTTATCTCTATTTATAAAAATAAACTTTGCCAAAATTGTGCCATTTTCTAGCACACATAATAACGGTCTTTACATCACTCAAAATCTGAATCTTTAAGATAGTAAAGTAATAAAATAAAGTCTCCTTCAAGTCAGGTAACCGACAAGGTAAACTTGACAAAGAGACTACACATAAACGTTTAATTCATTACGATAATATGCAAATAGGCAACACTACATGCCACAGAAATTACAGAACACATTAGTACTTAAATACAGTAAGTAATAATGTAATAATATATACAACTGTATAACATCTGTCCTTTACAGGTACAGTACAATATAAGCCAACACAGGCTACACCTGAGTAAATTGTGAACTACCAAGCCACAATTAAACTTTTAATTACTGGTTTTTATCGAAGAGACACCACGATTTTGCTAATATCACGAATGTATTATGATTGTTTCAGTGGTGTTTAGCCTTTTAATGTCGAGGGATCTTACAATTCTTTTTTTGGAAAATTATTTGAAATCAAGAGTATTATGTATGTTACAAATCATAAAAATAGGTACATTAATTATAGTAGATACACATTTACAGTCAGTACTAAGGTACCTTTAGTGCGATTATTTGTGACTGAATTCTCCTTACCAACTGCTGAACCCAGGTTCAATGCAAACAGTGTGCAATGTATCCCCCCCTATATAAATCTGCCGCGCTTGAGTTAATCTAAAATCCCCACTTGGGCTCCTCTACTATCATATGATAACGTCGCAGACCACTTCTAGTGCTTTCAGAAACGCTGAAAATTATTCCGAGAATTTTAGACCTAGCCAAAATTCAATGATCAAAGGTGATCCAGAACTCATATTTGGCAACCAGTCTGGTCACCATAAAGCCAGACCGTATGAGTCCGAACCAAATGAAATCAATGCTCGCCTAATTCAAGCGTACCATTTCCTGAAAGCTTTAAACTTTACGACTACTAAATAGCGTAACATTAGGGTAATTCGGTACATACGATGTTTTACGATACATGAAACGACCCTTTAAACCTAGGTATTATAATAAATTACCGGTAGTTGAACAAAGTCAGTAGGTAATCAAAATAGTTTAGAGCGTAAATATGGATTTAGTTACTACATAACACAACTAGGAATATGCCGTTGTTTCGACCGCGTTATGTCTTTGATTACAGCTCCGCTCCCGCGTCATGTTATACATCCCTTAACCTTTCTAGATAAACATGCTATATAACGCAAAAACAGTTATTCAAATCGGACCAAGAGTTCTTGACATTACCACGATCAAACAAACAAACCAACACTATAGATTTCTAATATTAGTACAGATACGAATGGTCATTTGGTCCCCAGTTCCAATAACATTTTGTTCCTGCAACTAACGAGGGGGGATCTTGACGAGAACTGCCCTTTATAGCAGATTGATGCTTTAAATGTACCATTAAATACAAACAACTGTGAAGGAAATTGCTACCGTAGCAATAAATATAGCCCCTTAGAAAATAGGGTAGAATTTTCGTAGAGGGAATATGGCAACATTCACCAACGTACAAAATTCAAATACCGAAGTAAAACTTCTCTTGGAAAATAGGGATGCTTAATTAAATATTTCTCACAAGAAGAGTGGTCTAAGGCGCAATATTCTCCTCTAAACACACTGACTCCGGACAACAAGTAAAGTTGAATACTTAAGTGAAAAGTGTAGTCGTTCGCATAAAGAAAAAGGTGAATGTTTTAGTAGAGACCTTTTAGTACACTTGCGAGTTTTATGACACAGGGTAATGGAATATCATGATCAAACTGGATGATATAACCAGACAACTTTTTACGTAACATGGAAAATAAACTAACACGTTTGAAGGAGTCTGTCTACTACACCGTGCCATAGGTACCATATCCGTGCTAGAAACATGCCAGACAAAACCATTTTAAATGGAGACCTTCCTCAAAGAAGACCGTTGGTCGAAGGGAGTCATGTATCAGCGATTCCGCAGAAAGCTACGCGACACCACGCAGCGCAACATGACGCCGTCACTACGTGTACAATAGTACAACAGCTTATTAATATGTTTGTTTTTTATAAATACGTATGTTAGTCTGTAAGGTTGTTATGGGTCTTTGTTACCCAAATCATGATTATAATTATAACAAAAAATATTTGTATTGAAAAATATGAGACTGCCCGTTAATACTCTGTTGTCAAATTTATATATGTATTGATGCCGTTTAAAGTATTCCTTTTTGCTGGGAATCAACATATTATCATGATTTTAATAGTTTTATTTCCAGTAAATAACGGGTGATTCCAGAAATACATGATACCATAGTGAAGACTTTTACCATGAAATCAGCCCTATATGATTCGAGAGAAATCACCCAGCGATGAAATATTTCGATAAAAGATATCTTTTTACAAATCGATGCCAAAAATTTTGCTAAACGTTACTTAGCTTGAGCAGTGTGCCTAGTTAACAGCTATGTGATGTGTATTTTTTACACCCCATTATTCGATATAGGTAAGTGGTGTGTTATGTAACAAACGCATTTGCTTCTTCGCAGTTCGTTCTAAAGGTCAAGTTTGGCTAAACTTCCTCCTACCTTTACTTAATTATGTTGGAACTGTACGGTAACCATGTTCGGTATTATTAATACCATTACAAAACATAAATTAAGTTAAATTATGCGCAATTAAAATATTTAATTGCGCATGAAATAACAGTACAATTCATCGTTTTTGGGAAGAAAGTTGACTTTGATTGTAGAGCTTGAATATTTGTTGCTTTTGTAATGTTAACTTTAACAAAACTTTCTTTAGATATCACGTTATTTATAGTATGTGCAAGAATTGTTTCTGATTTCACTTGTTTCTTATTTACTAGCTGTTGCCCGCGACTTCGTTCCAGGTTTATTTTTCTTTATTTTTTAGGCCTGGATCCTTCGTGGGCTTACGTAGAACAACCCATCAAATTATTATTAAAATCAGTCGAGTCATTTTAGTGTTTTCGCGAGACTCTGTTCTTTCTCATTTGTCTAAATAAAGGTTTACTGTCTTATCCATAATTAAACGCTAACAATTCGTACGTACGCTTTAATTCTTATTCCTATTCATCAAAAAAAAACTATTTAGATTTTCCTCCAACAATTACAAAACAGACACTACCCGCCTGCCTACCTATCAGGTGTTAATCCTAACCATTGTTATCCACAATATGTAACTACCATTAGGAGTACCCACACCTTAGTTCATGCATCCATGATACCATGATTACGGTGCACGTGATGACCTGCAGCGCGGCTTACAAATTGCTGCTGATCCACGTGACCGACACTTAATAAGCGTGTTGATATCTACGTCACACGGACTAACGCGAATAAATACATGTTTTGTTGTTACTATGTTTCATCCTTCTAATCTTTGAGTGGCTTTATGTACATTCAACAAAAGATATAGGTATATCCAGGGTCGTCAGGTATAGTTAAAGTTTTCTTAGAATGGAATGTATTTATTTATTTTAAGTTTTTGCAACAAAAAGTATAAAAGGCGGACTTACTGCCTCAGGCATTCTGTACCCGTCAACCAAATGTGGTGGATGGCTTCGATTGCGACTTAACTAATGAACTGTTTATTATCTACTTTATAAATAAAATTACATTTGAAAACAGTCATCGGTTTCTAAAAAAAACTCAAATATATCTGACGACCCTGCAAACCTGTCTTGTGTTGACTGTACATAACGGATGTCTCTTGTTGTTTCCATAATACTTACAATATGCACCGTTTAGACTGACTGATTTGACATTATATGTCAGATAGTACAGCTACTTCCGTCTAACTGACAAGTGACGTAAACATTATTTTGTCTGAAAAGTGCTTTACTAGGGTTTTGAGTCGAGAAGGATATCCTGTCACAATAACGTCTAGTAGAGATAACTGTTCTTTTTTTTGCAAATGAGGTCATCGAATTATGCAGGACTGGCTTCTGCCCGCGACTTTGTCCGCGTCAAATTTAATAAAATAATATTCCACAGGAACCGTACATTTTTCCGGGATAAAAAGTAGCATAGTTGTGCTTTGTAGACTATAATCTATCTCTGTGCCTAATTTAATTCAAACCCGTTCTGACGTGATTGAGTAACAAACACTATTCACCCAAATTATCGCATTTATAATAGTAGTAAAACCTATCAAGGACAATCGAAGTTCATATCCTGCTTAAAAACCCCATAGCCGGTGAAGGTCAATCAATTACAAAATGAATAGCTTTCAAAGGTCAAAATCTTCGGAAACCATTCATGTTGGGTCTGTTGACGAGGTTATTAGAGATTATCTTGAGAAAACGTGATGGATCACGTTTACGACTCGGTGTAATGCCCACAAATCAAGCAATCACAGTCAGAAGCCATATAGAGCACAAACGTGTCGAGTTGAAAGACCTCATTGGCTATATTAAAGCCAAACTTCCAAGGTCTTGGTTAAGAATAGATCGGCACTTCCCGCAGCAAATAACTACGACACTACATCCGTCATGGTATACTTTTTGGACAATGGGCAGCAGTATCTTTGTAAACTTCGTGAGCATTTCAAATTCTAGATTTTTCTCGTGTATCAGAAACATGTAAATATTAAAGAGAAAAATGCCATTTATCGGCTTTCCTTCGGAAGATTGGGACAACAGCTACTCTAGCACCATTGTATAGTATAGTCGTTGAATACTCTATAGTCATTGAATACTGTATTATAAACAGGTTAGTTGATGGTGCACTTAAAACATTATGACGCTTTTTTTTTAGTTTTTGCCTACAATTTTATATACTTACACGAAGAATTGGAAAAAATTGTTTCGGCTTTCTTCTTACGACAATTGACCGTTCGCCAGTGCCATATATTAATACCATTATTATAGGAATATCTATCTGGGATACCTGAATCAAGTATACATAATTATGATTTTATACTTTTACGAAATAAAATAACTGTAATTGACTGCCTCGTTGGTCTAGTGGTCGCAAGCGCGGCTGCTGTGCATGTGGTCTTGGGTTCGATTCCCAGGTCGGGCAAAGTGTTATTGGGTTTTTCCATCAAAAATTTCTCAGTAGCAGCCTCGGAGTCTGGATTTATGCCCGGTTGATGGCAATAGGCTCGCCCCTTATTACATGGGACTAAAAACATAACTGGCGAAATGTGGGTGTACTAATGGGTACACCTCTGCCTAACCCTTCGCGGATTTTAGGCGCGATGTTATATTATGTCCACCTAACACTCTCAAAAACAATGTCTGGTCATAATGTGGGTTGGCAGAATTATGAAGTTACACAAATTCACATAGCAAAGTTTTGGGTTCTAATTTACATTATGTTTCCATCAACAGCTGTTTCTGAACTTTACATAATGGTCAAAGAAGAGACAAAATTAATCCTATTATGAGACCAAAGACGATAAGTCGATAACCAATAATAACTTGATTAAAATGTCAAAAAAGATACTCTTCAACCATAATCATTTAAGTCTACATGCAAAGTTATATTAATAGAAAAGATAAGACAATTTTTCGTGTAATCTTGAATGAAAAGATGTTTTTATCCGCCCAAATCTTTATTCTTGGAGATGGAGATTTCCAAGTGTTATTAATCATTTCCCTAGATTACACATCATCATCATCATATCAGCCAAACGACGTCCACTGCTGGATATAGGCTTTCCCTAAAGATAGTGACAATGACCGGTCCTGCGCTGCCCTCATCCAGCGGTTTCTCGCGACTTTTACCAGGTCATAAAACGCTTTTACAAGGTCGTAAAATCTATATATAAAAAAGAAAGTCGTGTTAGTTACACTATTTATAACTCAAGAACGGCAGAACCGATTTGGCTGAAAATTGGTCGGGAGGTAGCTTAGAACCAGGAGACGGACATAGGATACTTTTTTTGTTTTTATCCCTTTGCCGTTTTGGGACCCATGGCAGTAGAAATAAGCAATTTTACTCAGACTGGAAAGGTCATCATACCTGGGTTTATAAAAAAGAAACACTAGGGTGTCAGAAAAAACAAAAATCACTTCACTCATTATTATCTACAAACAGAGTACAACCTGAATTGATTAGCAAATTCTAAATTAACGCGAGCGAAGCCGCGGGAGAAAGCTAGTTGCACATAATTGTAGTAAATTACTAAAACTACAAAACGTAGCCGTTTATGAGTACAAATGACAATGTTTAGTAGTTTCGCAAACGGAAACATTATTTACGATTTCAAAGGAAACAGGTTCATAGCTTCAAAGTGACAAACAGACACACAATGATCGATTGACTTTTAAACATTGTTATGAAAGCGGAAACCGTTATCGTGAACCTAGAGTCAAGTTTGCAAATGGCGATCATTAATTAAATTATGTTGATTTAATGGACATTGTTAATGAATAATAATTAGGAGCTTGTTAGATGATGTCGTTTTTGTTCATCATGGCGTCTGCTGCTAGATTTATTGTTTAACATTTCTCTCTTGTATATAGTGGAAGGGACACCGTAGCACAAGCCTCCAACCAACCAACAACAACCTGGCAACCTTACTGCCCTCCTCCCCCAATAATAAAATTCGCCGATCATTAAAAGAAAATATCCATGGAAAATATAGATAGGTATTTATATATATTTTTTCGTGCCTAAATTGTAAATACCTAGAGGCTGAGCAAAAAATTTTACAAATATACGAAACATCAAAATTTGAAGTTACTGTCACAATCAAACTCTTCCACCATGTACCTATATTTCCGAACGCTTTATTTCCTATTTCCATCTACATTATCGGAATGGTCCTTTGAGCCGCGGACCCATACGAAAAACATACGTCGGTATGACGCAACAAAACGACTACGGCATGTGTTTAATTTCCGCCCCAAACACAGGCACGGTTTTAATAGACCTTTAACTCAGTATAAGGGTCTAACGATTCAGAAAAAGGTAGGTATGATTCACAGTAAAGTAGGTACACAAAGCTAACGTTTCTAATACCCAGTATTTCGGCTTTGTAACTTTATCCGCATGAGAAAAAGCAATTATGGAACAAGAAAGGACCAATCCCGTAAGGATTTCCTTTTTGGAGCAAAACCGTTAGATGTCCCAAAAACCTTTTAGAACAGTCGTTCTGGCCGCCAAAAGTTTTATATTAAAGATTTGAAGCTACAAAATAGTAAACCTACCACCTCTGTACTATTGCGTATACCCGAAAATGCAATGTTTAGCGTGTGTTTATCGCGTGTATTGCGTAGGTACTACCATAAATAATGATTTTCACACCCAAATCTGAAAGTGGTTTCCCAGCAATCATTTTTGCTGAGTTACCTACTTAGTTTGAAGGTCAGTATGAGTAGGTAACGGCTGTGTTCTGTATTTTTTATACCCCGTTTATCCTGAATGCTATAAATAGGACGATCTTCGTAACAAAAAACACATAACAAAATATCACGCCTGTAATCAACAATGGTTTAGGCAGAAGTGTACCACATGTGTGTGACATTTCGCCAGTTATGTTTCAAGTCCCATGCAATAGGTGAGCCATTAACGGGGCTCAAAAAGTATCAAAATTATTACAATGTTGTATCACAAGGCAAAGATCAGAAAATTTTAAAATCTCACCTCTTTAAGAAAAACACACCCATATTTGAAATAAGCACAGGAGGACACCGACTACAAAACGACGCCACATACAACTGACCAACAATCGTATTTGTCCGTGGTTATATGCATCCATACAAAATTTAGGAACCCGGCGTAAAAACATGTCCCTATGATCATGATAAAATCTACCTTATTCCAAGAGAGATAAGGAGTGATCGATGCTGTACTAAATACATAAAACATTATATGACGCATGAGTCTACGCAAGTTATTGAATTTTAATATGCCACGGATAACAGGGCACAGTATGATATCGCGTTTATCATGCAGGGCATATGGAGAACAGTTCGATGCAGTTTATTATTCGAGATTCAAAGTGAAATTTAATAATTTAAAAAATTAGAAAAATCAGGTACTAGGGTTTTTCATTGATAAATAACGCTGGTCTATTATTGTTCCAATGCAGGACAAAGGCCTCTTTTCATACAGAGAAGGCACGAGCATTGATAAACACGCTTGCTCAAGGCGGATTGTCAATTTTAGTCTTATATTAATTGGTCCAGGTTTCCTCACGATACTGATCGCTATTTAAACAACTCTACGGAAAAATATTGTACGTAGTTTTCTTATAGCATGCAAACAAGAATAAATTTTGTTACACTCAAAATATTCTTTAAGGCGAAAACAGTTTTAAACAACAGGAATTTATTAACAAGAAATTCCTGTTATGAACAGCCTTTGTTTTAACAAACATCTAGATACAAAATACATCAAAAACAAATAGATAGGCAAGGTATTACGAACAAAAAAGACTAGTCTGGAGGATGAAAGAGAAAGAAAGTCTATAGAAATGAGCTTCCAACTAATTTACTTATTTAAATTAACGAATTTCAATTTTGCAATATAATATTGAAACAGAATTACAATAAAGATTGATCATTATGAGGCTGTTTAATATTTTAAATCCGTCAGAATGGCGGCAAATCATAATGAGACTAGTCAAGTACACAGGAGATATTATAGTGCACAAGTGTGAGCGCAAACTCAAGTTCACTCCCTCTTCCCTAACTCATAGCCCTACGGCAATCCGACACGGCCGGGGAGAGATCAGGCGCAGGACCAACGGCTTACCGAGGCAAGAAGGTGTCTCAGCATTTCAGAATGAATAATAATTAAATATATTTATTAAAATCACAATCGCAACTTTTCGTAACACAATTCCATCATTATCACTCACTTTCTACCGAATATTAGAAATCAGGAAGCACTGTGATAGCCGTAATATTGTAAAAAATATCGGAATAATTAAATAGTATGCTAGATCAAGATCTTACCGTCCATTTTGATCGTTCACATTGATGCTTTCCCCGCTAGACTCATCAGAGTATTCAAACGAAGCGTTATCCACCATTCTTCACTATTTTTTGTTCACACACTTAAAAACTTCACATTTTTCATTAAACATTCCAGTTCTAACACCAACAAGTCAAAGAATAGGACATTAATAATACAGTGTTAACAAAAGTAATAAAAATAAAGTATTAAAAATGAAAATAGGTATGACTTGAATTGATAGGAAACACGATTAATAAAACTATGGGCGATAGAAATATTACGATTGTCGTTAAGCAAATATTCCGGATGACCACGTAATCTTGTAATAACTAATTAATGGTTTAAACGTGGCTATGTATAATGACTATGCTATGACGCAAAACAAGGTAAGTGAACGTAATCATAAAATAAACTATATGTTCGATATGTATGAAAATATTTAGATATTTGTCTACGTTATACTTTACACCGAAGCGTTTACACAATTTTGGTGAATCATAAATCAATTGTAAACATCTTTCCATCAACAGTAAGCCTACTTATTTTAGAACAAGATCTAGTTTATTTTGTACTGTATTTTAGACACGGTTTTTTAGCCAATTATATGAAGCTGTTTACCAGAGCTACCTACTTCAAGTAACGAACACGCTACGTACTTATACTGCAATTGGAGCAACTCAAACACGAAAATTTATATCTTTAATCAACTATACGAATGGTCATGAGTAAATAAACAGGTGTGCGATAAATAGGTGGTAGATAAACAGATTATACAAGTGATAACACAACGAGCCACTGATAAAAATAAAGAATTAACGATATTTTTGCATCCTAGGTATTTTAACACTTGCTTCGCTACAATACCTGTTTAGTCTAATAACATTATACCTATACCTAATTCAAATTTTGCACGAAAATCAACAAGATAATTTGAGACATTTTGATCTAATATGTAGGAGACACCGACGGTCTGTTAACATTTTTTGTAATCACTTTGAAGATTAGATAAGCAAACGGATGTTGAACATATTGAATGTAATAATTTCAGGCTTTTTCAGGCAATAATGAGTAAAAACGTAAGTCTATATAACATTTTTAATCCAAACTCTACAAGACACGATAAAAATAAAGTTGTAACATAGAACGATAACATAAATGATCACGATGCCATGCAGTGCGGGGTCAGTGGAAATTGTTCAGTTGAGCAAAAGAGGACGGCTCAAACCGGTCGAGAAAACATTACAAGTAACGCGACAGATTTACTACATTCAACCTGCATACTCTCCGGTGTAAAGACAATATAAACAAAAGCAACAAAACATGAACGAATGACATGTGGAATCACGAATTCGCCAGCTCGTGTTATTGCTAACATAATTCTATTCACAACACTAAATCCAACCGGCTCAAATTTTAACACAAAACACACACACTTTATATTCCTTATGGCTTCGGACGCACTAAAATAGTTAACACACTATTTTACGAACGTGGAATAAATAATTAAGAATTAAAAACCGCGTAACAAGACACCGATGTAGCGGTCTGTCCGCGCTCGCGAGAATAACTGTTGAAAACAGTTATACATAAACGTATCTAGTTATAATATCGATTGTGTATCGAGTACGAACTAATTTATCGCCACGATAAGATAGAGAGAGTTAGGAGGAAACAAATACAAAATAATATCAGACCCGGAGTGTAATTTTACGAAGGCCGAAGCGAGTTTTATGTAAAATGTTTCAAATATGACTATGGGAGGACGGTGCATCGTTACGTGAAGGAAGTTCAAGTCAATTACGCGTGCGAGTCCAACGACCTTGCGAATCGGGACACACAAATTTAATAACGAAATACTTCGGCCGACGTGCCCACTTGCAGCGAGATCAAATATTATTGACACAAAGAAGAGTCAAGAGAAAGGTAACACTAGTATCGTACGATCGGAAGAGTCGGATCACCTGAGGCCCCCATTCACTCGATCCGCGGCTGTACAGTTCGAATGCTCCGCGAGAATTCCTACACTGACTGGAAATATAATGTTTGCAAGCAAGTAAAGCGACAATGTTTATAAACAAGCGAGGTACGGACAGAAGACAATAGATTATAACACCTAAGAATTTCTATTAAAATGCTATGTTATCGCACTGACACGATTCAATCATGGAAATATTGTTTTTAAGTATGACTGACTTTATAAACAAAAGAGCTAGTTTTATGGCCTGAAGTGGTGATATCTACGCGAATAAAGATATATTGATATTCGTCAGGCTTCTCCATATTCTTCTATTAAAAGGCTTGCAGTGGCGAAGAGTAAATTTTCGAAAGTGGTAAGACAAAGCAAAAATTGCTTAATTCTATTAGGTATAGTTAGGTTAGGTTATATTATTTAAATGTCTGTTAAAAAATTGAGCACTGTGGTTTTATAGGATGTTTATTTGATAGTGTATTTAAAATATCTGCAGTGTGACTATATTATTTGGCAATAGTAGACAGCAGATACTATCTGTGCCTTTTGTCAATGGTAATAGTCTATTGCCATTAACAAAAGGCTATAACTCTATTACTAATAGAGTAGCTTTGTTTCGAACTTCCGAAGGGAAGTCGATTGAAATTGAGTTGAATGGAGTCACTGAAGTTTTGTATGATTACTAATTAATGTCAGGGTTAATTTAGCACTTGTAAATATGTATACCAAGACAGTGTTGATAAAAACTACGGGAATTCGGAAGAATATCGTGGATTGGAAACTAAAATAGCAATATTAATGTTACCAGAGTTTAGTTAGATATACCGACGTTACTAGTTAAAAATGAATTCTTATATAAAGAGAATACACATGAAAGTTAGTTCTGTAAACTCAAGAGCGTTGCAGTACATAAAACCTCTTGAGGTTCGAACGAGAGACTAGTCGATATCATTGAAGGAACTGTACTGTCTATACGATCACACATTACGGAATTACTAAAAAGAATTAAAAGCTTCGATATTTCTGACTTCCCTACCAAATCCAAGATTTTTGAAGAAATGCGAGTGACTCAACTTCCAGTTTCTGTTGAGTGATTGAGTCTCTGTTGAGCCAAGAATATCTTACGATTCGGTAAGATTTCACAATTTGTAAATATGGGTTACATAGGAGGATAAATCCGCAAGATAGTGATGTACAATCAAATAACTGTTGTGCTATCGCTACAGCAGTTCGCGCGAAACGAGGGCAAGCCGGGAACATCAATATTATCTGCGTTGATTGGACAAATGGGCTCAACAACTGTAGTGCTGTTCACACGTGACAGCGACACATACTTTGTACAAACAATACAATTTAATCCTAATCCAGCAAGGTTAATGTTCATTGATTGAGGCCTGAGGGTAGATTGTACAGCAAATGTACAAAGCTTTGAATGTGTTATCGTCATTCATCTTGAACTCTTAAAACAAAATCTAATAGATTTTTCAGACTTAAAATTGTAAAATATGAAAAGGTTTAGACTCAAGTCCAATTATAAAATACATCAGAGGGCCAATTCTAGTAACTTTAAGGAACGTTCGCATTCCAATTTCAATGTCAATCTGTCAAAAATTTCTGTGGTTTAGCTAAATCTTTGACTAGATTTTGACATTGATTGTGTATTGATTTTGAACGTTTTTACTTAGTAGAAATTGGTCTTCAGGTTAGCAATGTTGTTGGAATTTACTTTAATATCTAGGATAAAAAGTCATGGTAGGTACTGTCAAGATATGGAACTGATGGAATTGTAAGATATTATGCCAAAATCAACATAACAGAATTTAGCAAGGCATCATTCAATGTTCATTATGAAATGGAGTCATGTCATGTCAGTAAACTCATATGTGAAAAATCTTATATGTGATTATGCACATATAGAAAACTGGCTTTTGCCGACGACTTCGTCTGCATGGAGGCCATTACCATACTTAAGTATGGCAATGGTTTTGCCGTTTAAATTTTCATTAATGCTATTAGTAACATTTATTTTCTTATTGATTCCTTTAATACTGATATTGTTATGAACATAGGCCCATAAAACTAGCCATACTTAAACGTCAAGGAAGTTTTTGCGGCCTATCTTATCGGTAAAAAAATCCGATTAATGTTGTCAAGGACGTGTTAAACACTGATATTATGTGATAAACAAACAGACAACCGTTTTCATAAAACAATAGCTACCAGAAGACATGTAAGGCTAAACTAAAGTTAAAGGAGGGAGGGAGGGGAAATATTTCCATAAATTATTGTCAAGAAATATTTTTCATCATCATAACATCACGCCTGCAATCCCCGAAGGGTTAGG
This sequence comes from Hoplodrina ambigua, assembly GCA_949774945.1. Classification (NCBI taxonomy): domain Eukaryota; kingdom Metazoa; phylum Arthropoda; class Insecta; order Lepidoptera; family Noctuidae; genus Hoplodrina; species Hoplodrina ambigua. Next base: position 5,937,221 of record OX458979.1, read on the forward strand.
CAGTGAACCCATTAGTACAACCACATTTCGCCAGTTATGTTTTTTTTTAGTCCCATGTAATAGGGTACGAGCCTATTGCCATCAACCGGACACAAATCCAGACTCCGAGGCTGCTACTGAGAAATTCCTGATGGAAAAACCCAATAACACTTTCCCCGACCTGGGAATCGAACCCAAGACCTCATGCACAGCAGTCGCGCTTGCGAACACTAGTCCAACGAGGTAGTCAAACCTAACCTATCCTGTTAAAAGTGATGACTAATGTTCTAACGGTTAAAGTAGGTTTGACAAAGAGCATCAGTTAAAATAACTTTGAACCGCTAATTTATAATCATAAGCCCTAATAACTAATGATTTTCAGTCAAAATTACTTTTATATTTAAAAGAACTTTTGACTGTGGAAGAGATTTAAATGTAACATAATTATATACTTCATAGTCAATAAGTAGATTTGACGTCAGCTACACATGTAAGTACGAATATTTATAAAAACACGCATTGTGAGAAAAATATACAACTAATACATAGACTGTCATACATGTAGCGTTTCATTCATAACGTTATACGATTTCTAATATCTAATAAAAACTAGAAGAAATTGCTTTCCTCTTTCTTTAAATACTTAACTTAAATTTTACATTAATAAGTTTTCTTTTTTGTTCTTCTGTGTCTGGTTCTTTGTGTCCCATACACAAACAACAAGACACAGAACAACTTACGGGAATCGAACTCGCAACATGCAGCAGTCACCCACTGAGCCAGTGCCGTGCCGTAAAGTTGTTAAATGAATAAAATTGCGTTGTGGTAAAAAAACATTTTTTTGGAAGTTACAAAAGGGTTAAGGGCAACACGTGTCGGGGCTGCCGAGACGTGTGTTGCCTAGGCCCCAACAGGGCCCCGCCATGGTTAATCCGGCCCTGCCAACATTTCATTCAAGCCTTGATCATTTCGCTTCCGATCAAAGTATCACAATATTAGTCCACATTTGTTAATTATCTTTACAATTTTTAGTAGTAATAACAAAATAAGCCAAGAAACTTAAAGATAAAGCGCCAATGATAAGTAGTATCACAGTATGATAACAGCTTGTAAATATCCGTAGTTGAAAATGGACCACGTTGACCGGTACGATGAACTATGTCAGAAGAATCAATGAACCTCCTAATCAGAATACTTGCTTTTGCTTTTATCAGACATTGCTATAAAGAACCTATTTAACTAGAGATTAAACTAGGTAAAACTCATTGACTGCGGGAAAACACACACGTTGTGTTTCGACTAAAAAACGAGAGTGCGGCGCACACACACCGTATGTGTTTTTTTTATGGCGAACGCACGTACATTGGTAGCTAGCCGCACTGGCGTTTGGCGCAGCGAATGTTCGCCCGCAGTCATCGGGTCGTACGTTCCCGTGATTCCCGGCGTAAGTGTGAGAGGGGAACACTGGGGTGGTTTTTAGTCAGTAAGAGTCTGACAGACCCCTCCGCCCTCCCCAGGGCGGTGGACATCCACGAGGATTTTCCACCCCGGCAACAAAAAAAAAAAAAAAAGGTAACACGGTTTGTTACATTGTACTTGTAGATTAAAATTGAATGATGTAAAAGAGTGTTCATGGAGTTTCTTACTCATTCTTCTTCATAGAAACCTACTGTGATAATTCAAAAGCGCCTGTTAATCTCGTATTTTATTTTAAATAAATTATTTTGATTTATTATAAGTGTTTAGTAATTTTATAGGGCAAAGCTCAAAACTACAAAAAATAGGTACGTATCGGCTGCACAGCCGACTCTGTAGCCTGCAGTTATATACGGTCTGTAAAAACACATATCACATAGCCTAAACTACGCAAAATTACCGTAAAATTAAGGAACATTGAGCAAAATATATTATTAGAAAACAAATTTTATTGGTATGACAAATCAATTAATAAATATTATGCGTTGTCATAAAAAATAATGCAATCGGCGCAGCCCAGCAGAATGGTAATGGAATGGTCCTCAAGCCTTTATTATGCCTCCAGTACGAGAGTGCTTGCTTTCATCAAGATATATTCGCTTTACTGCGGATAAACCCTTAGTTATTTAATTAGCTTCAATTCCAATAGGTTTGCAGCACGAGCCGACTCGAAATAGGTACGAGTCGGCTGCACAATGAAGCGTGTCGGCTGTGCAGCCTACTGTGCTATACCGAATGGAAAAAGATACAATACATTTATAACTAATACTAAACTACTTAACTACTCAAAATTACCATCAAATTAAGTATTGAGTAAGAATTATTATTTTTATAAAACGACTTTTATTTTTGGTGTGAAGAATTACCATAAGAAATATTTTTTTAATAATTAACCGTAAGTCAGAGTATTTCAAATTTAGTAAGATCATTTACGATTAATTTTCGTTAAACCTTCTTCAGGTCTCCGTAATCAAAGGTTTCCAAGTCTAGTCCAAAGTGAAAAATAATAATATGAAACAATACTGGGTAAAACATGTAACTTTTGTTGTCATTAAGGGTCTTTTTCCACCCGTTATTTTTATGGAAATTATCTCTTATTATAACTTTCGTAGAACACATTAATGATCGACTAATTTCGAACTCAAACGGTCTTGAGTTAGCTCATCACCAGCCTAACTCATGTCTAAAAGCTCCATTCAAACTCGAAAATCATCGGGAGTACCCAAAATAACTAATTAATGAATGAGTCATTACCTAAAAATACTAGTGACTAATTAATTTTTCAGATCACATGAGTCATTAAAATTGAATTAATGAAAATTAAATTAATTGAGTTGAAAGATGATACATTGTTAGAGGCTCAGAAAAAAAGCTGATTGTTAGATATCAACGGTGGAAATGTCATAAGGGACAAACACTTATTTGGGCGTAGTTTCGCCCAGAAGGACCAACTAAAGACATCGTAAAGGGCTATATTTTTGTTCAGTAAAAATGACCCAGAGATAAACATAGATATGACCTTTATTACCACAACATTTTCAATAACACAAAATACCACCCAAAATGTGTTTAAGATTATGTTTACGACGTTTTTAGTATGTGTATCTCAATTTTGGGGTTTCCGTGGGTTTTGTCTTTTTGCGGCTATGTCCATTTGTTCATATACTTGATTTTAGGTAAGATGTGTGATATTTACAACATCCCCAATTAATGCGCTCAGAAGAATTAACTAAATGACGTTCAAATTCAAGTCAAACTTTTATTTCAGCGAATCAATGTCAAAAATTGACAAAAATGTAAATAAATGTATTTTTGTATTTTTTTTTTTAGTTATGATAGTTGATTTTTTAGACGAAAGGATAAGAATTTGATTAAATATACATGATGTTTTACTTTCCATACATGTAGGTATAATTTTATTGTATGGCTGCTTCGATCAACAATGTACTTTGTTGATCGAAATATGGTTGCAGATGAACTCAATATTTTGCGAGCGCCAAAATGTAGTCGCCCTTCATGTCAACGAACACCCACACAAATCGGTTATCAGTGGTTTATGTACACGCAAAAATCGATGCCACGGCTATGTATTCCAGAGAAGTTAACTTACATTTCCGTGTTCCATTGTGCCTAACACAATTAAATATTCATGTTTGTATGACAAAAATAAGTAACTTTACAATATGTTTTAAGAAAATATTATGTATGTCGAATTGTTTTAACAGTATCGTTATATGAGTTCCTCGACCCAACAGGAGTCCGCTAAGGGCTTTACGTTAAGGTAGAACATGAAATAATAAGGTTTATTTTATTAATAAATAATTTTTAACTGTCTTAAAAAATCCTTCATGGTTTTCGTTCCCTTCCCTCCGTGTCGTGGTATAATATACTGTTATTTTTTCCATGCACCAAATTAAGACTATAGTTACCTCATTCCACCAGCAACATGGGTTGCTGCTCTAAGAACTTTCCAAGAGGACTGCTCATTATCCTCATTCGTAGGTGTAACCTCCATAATCATAATGCGAAACACAAAGACAGTACACACAAAAAAAATCGTTAACCCATTATAATTCTGGACCGAAGGATCAGATACCAAAACAACGCGTTACTATATAAAAAAACTATTTTGTAAATGCGTATAAAAACATACGCTTAGTTGATTGGACGACGTAATCAAGACTGATTACTGACCTGTACTGTACGATAGTAATCATTCTATAATCGTAGATAATGCGCGATTGATAAATGACAAAATCGTTACCGACAATGACGTGTTGTGGGGTTCATATTTATTTAGAAGGGTGTTTCATGTAGGTAAATTATGTAGATACAGTTAAATACACAGGGCCGGAGACAGCCTTGACAAGACTTATAACATCAACGGCTCAAAGGACCAAATATTTTTAGTATACCAAATCTTTGGTCACGGTTATCTTCAATAGGAAATCCTCTATTTTACAATATTCTGCTTTATCACAAAACGTTACCAAATAAACGTTGCTGATGCCGCTGCACACATAAGCGTTGCAATCTGTGGTGTTTTAAAACCACTTCCGAGATTTGAAAGACACTTGCGCTGCACTGCCTTTTTAACGCAAAAACAGTCGTGGAATAAAAGCAGTACATTAAAAACAAACTAGAAATACGTGTTCCAATTTGCAACAAGAACGGCTGTTGTTGCAGCTTGGTTTAAGTTACCTAAGTATACATATAGCATACATATTTTGACTATACATTTTAGGTTAGTTTCATGTGAACGTCCTATCAAGTGTTAAACAATCAAGAACAATAGGAGTTGCCAATCTTTTGTTTTTAATAATAGGTACCTACTTGTTTAGGCTAATGAGTAACCGGAGGGTCAGTTTCTAGGTCAGGTAAATAGCGAAACAGCTGCCCATCACCTGATAATTTAAGCTGCTAGATACCTACCGCGTCAAGACTAATGGTCCAAATTACCGTACTCTCTGAGTACGACGAACAATTAACAGTTGTAGTAGGCTAAGAAGAGAAGATTTTTCTTACAAGTAAATGAGGGTACTTACTTCTCATGCTTAGTGGAGCGGGGAGGGTGTGGTTCGAGCTGCAGCGGGGTGGCGGGGGCGGAGCGCGGGGCCCCGCACCCGCCACCCGCCGCGCCGGCCGCGAAATTGCCGGTTGACCTGAAACAAGCAAACATACAGTCAGTCAGGCTTGAAGAATGGACACGTTGCACGAGGTATTTGGAATAGGAGCAATTAGTACTTATGTTTCTGCAATCTTTCTCATATAGCAATATATCTTTGTAACTGACAACTAGTTTCAATTTTGCCTAGACAACTGATTTAATGGTACGTTTACATATCTATAGCAAGTTTTAGTAGTCCTTCATTTAATTGAAGTAGATGAATAAACAACACTAGGTTTTAGAAATTTCAGTTGATGCTGAAGATTATCTAATAAACAACATGTAGGTACCTAGTAGCATAATGACATACAATACTATTATACCAGTTAATTATTGTCCTACTGCAGAGCAAAGGCAGCTCATACAGAGAAGGCGCGAGCATTGATCACTACACTTGCTCAAGGCAGATAGGCGATTTTAGACTTGTTTTGTTTACCGATATCAGTGATTTCCAAGATAAACTTAGTACATATGAATTAAAACACGTGGGTACTTGCTCGGTATTGGACCCACAATGTCATGCATGAGAGGCGGGTGTCTTAACCACACACGACGTATGGGTACATAAAAAAATCAAGAGAATATCGTTTAGGTAGTGCGTATAGGTATAAAACGACAGCCCACCAAGCTATCATATTCAGCATAGTAAACGACTCTCATCATTCGCTGACGTACTCAAATTATTTAATTCCTAGGAACACCGTGCAGGTACTTGTAGCGCCTTGTCCGCCTATAATTAGTGGTGTCATGTCCATGAGTAATCTGAAATTCTATACTAGCATTGTGTGACGTTTACATGCAATTAAATTATTAGGCGCAGTTTTTGTAGTTGCATATTCGTCAAAGTTGAGGCGGAAACTATGCTAGTGATGCTCATCGCGATTCAATTTTAGTTGGTTATTTTCGAATTTATTCTTGCCATCTTGCCGCTGGGTTTAGGCAGGCGGGGCGATGAACCCACAAGCATACGCATAGTCTTGCGACACTGCCTATCGCATACGCAACGGAGCGTTTCTGTTTTTTAATAAAGTAAAAAAGTAAACTAAAAAAAAACAAGTAGGTATAATACTTATTAATTATCTACTGATCAGGAGTCGTAATTTTATTTTATTTGTGTGTTTTATGACAACTACCTGAAATGTGAAGAAAATGCAAAACTGCACCTTGTTACTAGGTGCGTAACGTAGGAATTATATTTGAAAAAGGCTAAGTTTTACAATCTGCTTCCAAGATCAGAATCTACGCTTCGGTTAGAATATAAAAGTAAGTCATCTGAAAATGCATTTCGCGAGTAATCTGCTTGTGAAATGTCAGCCTCCAGGAATTGGGACATCTGATAACACTACACCATACGACCGCACCCAAAAGAAACGGTGAAAAGAGGGAATCAAAAGATATCGATGGTGAAGATGTCGAACTTGTTCTATCCATAGAACAAGTTTAGTGTCTAAAACATGAAAAAGAATCAACTTGTACATGCATAGAAAGTCAATAATATAAAAAAACAACAGCTGGCAGTGCCCATAAGCATAGGTAAGTAAACAGTTATAATATATATTATCGCAGAAAATTATTTCTTACTGAACAAAGAACGCGTAGGTACCTACGCGAACTTTGATCCCGTCTGAATGATTGACCTTTGAATTTTGACAATGGAATTATTTCCATTTACCTTTTTTATTTTTTACCTTTATAGGTAAAGACAAACTATACAAAATGTTCTTTTTCAACGGACATAATAACAAAGATAAGCAGCTTACACTACCCTCATACCTTTTGTACTTGAAACTTCTACGTCTTAACGCAGTATCCTGAGTAGACACAATATAAGAAGGATGAGATCTTATCTTCCGGGCAACCTTTTTTCTGACCATGTTTTACAAGCTATCACTCAATGTTGACAATACAAACACTACAGGCGAAACTTCAAAAGCACCACTCCTTTCGAGCCTATTGCCATTTGAGAACAATGAAAGCAAGTCCAAACATTATTATCATTGAAACAATCACTTATCAACATACGAGTAACTACAACGCACGTGGTCCTACAAATATTGGACACAAATATTTTGGAGAAATACTTTTCACTTATTTATAAACAATCATGAACAAAGCGACGAAGGTTTTATATTATCATAAACCGAGACTGTAACTAACACACAACCGGCTCTGCAATATGTTACAATGAAACTACGAATACATAGTACATTTGTACAAATAAATGACTTTGAACGTAAGTACCAGGTATATTTTGTGGACAATAAAATTTCTTACAGCAAAAAACGTGTATCCGCCAATTATATTACCTGTATATTTTTGTTTAAAAATGAGCAGAACGGCCGGTGTGTAATTACAGCAAATGATTATAAAGACAACTTGTATAAATGCAATAGTCATCACTTTAGATAATGCATTCGGATTAATTTATTAAATATTGTAACCGGTGAACGTCAGTGAAGCAAAATTAAAGGACACCAAAAACATAATAACTGCGGAACTTAGCACTAAAATTTTCATATGTAATCAATTAAAAATTAAAATAAATTAAGTTCACAGAAACATAAAGAAAAAAGAATAAAGAGGCGAAGTCCACGCAGGCATCTTACAACCACATATCTCCAATGGTAATGTTTGCCTTGACCCCATTAAGTTGATTGCCTGAGAGCGCCTGAGGGAACAAGACGCGCAAACAAGATGTTCTCTTGTACTCAAGGACTACATTCTTTATCGTGTCGTACGTAACATTCAAGGACAGTAAAGATACAGGCGTTATCTCCACATTTGTCCAGTAAATTTTGGTAGCATTACATATAATTCCTTCGATGACGTGTCCCGCTCTCCTGAGAAGTCCGACTAGACAGTAATTTGCTAACTAGACATAAAACTAATGTGGCGACATATCTCTCACATTTAGCAGAAGTGGCAATTTCGGCGTGGGTTTTTACGTCGTATAATTACGCACACACTCAAAACTAACAAGGAAAAAACACCTCAAAGGAAATAAATCAAGGAGGAAAACAGGAAAGATCATTGCTCCTTACCTTCACAAGACCTCTTGTGTGTGACAAGTGACAAGCGACAGATTATGATGACAGAATGTTTAGCAACAAATACATTGATACGTATAAGCATATAGAACGAATATCTAGAATCGTATAATGTACTATGTAGATAACAGATATTTTTACTTATCTTAAATTAAGTTCTGCATATTAAATTTAAAACTTTAGGAGTCTTATAGCACTCCCATATCTAAATCTCCTATGGACGAATAGTAGTTAAATACGTAACTAGGAATAAATTCCTAGAGGATATAAGGGTACAACTAGCTAGAGGAAAAGCGATAAAGAAACGAACGAGCTGTCCGAACGAAAATAAACTTTGAGCAGCGGGCGCCCGACAGTCTGCCGATATAATGCCACGTGCTCTATTAGAAACATGTCTAGATGCTATTCATACAGTAAATAAAGTCCGATACTAACATATGTATTAAACTTATCCATTACAAAAATCAAACTCACTCTAAACCGTGGAAAATCAAAACAATTTAGAACATGATTCCAGCAAAACTACTTATTTTCAATATTTACTTAATAAAACAAGCAAGCAATGAATAATATAACTAATGTTTCATAGAATTGGACTAAGAAATTAGTTTCAATCACTTTTGACATAGGGCAAAATGCCAATGGCGTCTTCATTTACGCAGAATCCTTGAAGAAACCTATTTGATTTAGTGTTTGATATTCTAACAGAAAAATGTTTATAACTAAAGCTCTTTATGTTGTTGGCACAAAGAATTTGGGAATAACAAATATCCAGAAAGTATTACCCTTTACAGCCGATAAACAATAATACATGAATACGTGATAAATAAACCATTTTAAGCAACCCTTTAAGAAACCATCTAGACAAACTAAGGAAAATCGCATTATTTAAATAAACTTAAACAAAAAGATAAAAGAAAATAAACAGAAATCGGTAAACTACCTAAATAACTTTCAAATCAATAAAATATTCCAAGAAATATCGGCTGTTCTTGGCCTTCAAGCTGTCATGCAATTGATTGTGAACTTCCCATGGGAAGAAACACACATGCTACAGTGTTTCTACGCCTTAACAATTACAAATAAAATTTTCATGAACAAAAAGCGAATATTGAATTTATTACAACTTACTCAGCCAACAACTTCCATAGTGAGCTCTTCGGCAACTAACGTGATTTGACTGTCTCTCAAAATTCAAATACTAACAGAGAATTTGTTCCGCATGTTAACATTATTTCTGGTTTATTTCAAAACATACTCTCTCATAACATGACGTGATATTTGAATAAAACTACTCATTTTCTTGGAAATTTGAGTTTCTGTTTATAAACTATGGAAGAGCTAGGTCGAGCACTGTGATCACTTCATTGACAGCAAGCAACTGAATCCATCATGAAGTTTATTGGAATTGCAGTAGTGGTATTTTTAAAAATTCTTTGTGCTGAATGTGTAAGTTTAAAAAAGAAGCATTCGTTTCATTTCTTGTATCCTTCTAAAGTGAGACTGTTTAACTCATTGACTGCGGGAAAACACACACGTTGTGTTTCGACTAAAACACGCGAGTGCGGCGCACACACACCGTATGTGTTTTTCTATGGCGAACACGCGAACATTGGTAGCTAGCCGCACTGGCGTTTGGCGCAGCGAATGTTCGCCCGCAGTCATCGGGTTAAGTGTTTCTGTGATTTTAGAGAATGTTGCCGATTGACTATGTGACTCTTCGTCCGAATCATTATAACCCCACATCGATCCGTAACAGCCCCGGGCCAGATGAAACCGGCGAATCTTCGCATGAAAAAGTAATTGGATTGGGAACACCATATGATGAGCGGGATCCCGAAGATGAATATATTGACTATGGTAGAAAACAGGGTCTCGATAAAACAAAAAAGGTACCTATAGAAAAAAACTGCAGAATTTGCCTCTAGATCATTAAATTTGCTTTTTATTTGGATTGATCAATTTAACACTTGTATTAATAACTACTTTACAGCCGTGTGCCATCGTAGTGTTATCCAACATGCAGAACCCAAACATGCAGTCACTTCTACGCAAATACAGATATGACTCAAACGGTTAGTTTTTTTTTATAAAATAATGTGCTTGCTTGAAGTGTAATTTTTTTTGGTTTCCGCTAATTTCCTTTTTCTTTACAGGTGTTCTTATACCGGGTAGTGTGAAGTACTTTATCAAGTTACCTCAAGGTCAGGCGTCGCCTGTCCTTGTGCCTTTGAATGATAAGGCCTTTTCACCTTTAGGCGGATTTGTAAGGTATGTTAATCGGTTTTAAACTGACGTGAAGCATTATTACGGTACTTCCCTTTTCCGGACATATGGCTCTGACATTTTACCTTTCGCATAATGACATTAACGACCTGACGATTAAAAATCTGATGATTACAGGTACTACAAAGAAGTTCCTCCTATTCCTCATTCCTGGTAATAATAATATTATATTTATATCATGTAATTTTTAATAATTACCTGTATTTTAATGGATTATACCTAACTACTTAAATATATTTTTTTGCAATGCAAAGCGTTTAATTTTGTAATCGATCAAAGTAACAAAATATTCTCAAATGGCGAAAACGCCTAACAAAGTCCCTACTTAATATTCGTCTAATAAATGATTAGACACGTGAACCATCTGTTGTTTGTCATACGCCAACGTCAATGAACACTGCAAATAACGAGTTTCGTGGGAAATGAACTAGTGTAGAAATTGTTTGACCTTGATAAAGTAGGGGAATTCATATTAAAGAACCATTATTTTCTTGAGAAACGAGACGTTGGAGATTTTAACAGATTTCGTCGACGCGACAAATAAGAGAACGATCCAATAACTTGATTGAATTAGGCCACCTCTTCAACAGCCTATAGTCATTGATTGGGAACAAGTGGTGTTCGAGAAACCCGGGTGACGTCAACCGAAACGACTTTGGTTTTATTTGACGTCTTTTCTCTTTGATTGTCAATTAACTCCTCGTAATCGATTTGTGAAAAGCTTGATCCAGATGAGAGCACTCAAAATATTTGTACCGTTTCAAACTCTTGAATCGGATTAAGATGGTGTTGAATGAACATCAGCAACACGTTATGAATTTTCTCCCATTATTTTACTTTTCTGATTCAATTCCCTAAGTGAATTGTTGAAATCATTAATTCTTTGTACATTCCATAGCACGATTTGAAATGACAAGTAGTCCATGAATATTCATTTAAGATTACTTCAAATTAACTATTTAAAAGTTATAACTTCTGAGGTTTCCCGTTCACTTCTTATGGTTAATAGGAACTTGTACAAGTTTTAAAGGATTTTAGTCAATCAAGTTATTTAAGTAAAGATTTCTATTGTTGTTCCAATGTTCCTTCTCTTTTGTATCATGGTGTTAGTCACCCCTAATCTGTGGACAAAAACTTGACTCCTTTACTGATCACTAAGCGAAAGTTCAAGGCTACGGAGAACAAAAACATTCTATAAGTACTTCTCGATAGCTATCGGCGTAGAAACCATGACGCCCGCAGGACCGACGCCTTGGCTTGGGACGCCTACGCCTGTACGCATAGATCGTATATCGTTATAGACTAGAATACTTATGTATATCTTGCTGAAGGGTGCGGCAAGGAAAGGTATGATAAAAGAAGCAAATATGTAGCTGTGACGTCTTTTGGGTGAGGCTGAATCTAAAAATGGTTATACGAAAAAAAGATAAATAGGAAAAAGCAATACCTTTATTTGGTTGAGTATAAAACAGGATATCGATAGAAAATAAACTGTTTAGGAGGCTCCAAATTATATTTAGAAGTTAATCATTTAGTAAACTTTTTGGCTAAAAAGTTGAGAAGAGATCTGCGTTATTCCAACTTAGTTGAAATAAAACATTATTCGTTTATATATTTCTATTTGTATAATAGACAGGCTTTATTATATTAATATAGATTTGACCATTTTTTTAAGGTGAACGTACCAACGTCCTTTTCGAGTTCTTACCTACCAAGAGAAGAAATAATATGATTGACTGCATCAACGTCAGCTTATCATACATCAGCATCTGTTGCAAGTATTGATAAAGTCAACAGGTCATTAACTGCAGTACTTGCAAAATACCAAGAGCAATGTCATCAGTAATAATCATTGTCTTCAGAATTCCGTTTAAGTGAAAACCATCGTAAATTCTCGTCCGTTATTAATAAAAGGAGCATTGGACTTGGGACTGACTCGACTGTCTTGACTGCCTCGTTGGTCTAGTGGTCGCAAGCGCGACTGCTGTGCATGAGGTCTTGGGTTCGATTCCCAGGTCGGGCAAAGTGTTATTGGGTTTTTCCATCAGGAATTTCTCAGTAGCAGCCTCGGAGTCTGGATTTGTGCCCGGTTGATGGCAATAGGCTCGCCCCCTATTACATGGGACTAAAAACATAACTGGCGAAATGAGGTGTACTATTGGGAACACCTCTGCCTAACCCTTCGGGGATTACAGGCGTGATGTTATGTTATGTTATGTTGGACTTGGGAGTTGTTAGGCATGTTGGTGTCAAAGTATGGTTTGATTATTCGACTGCCCTGTTGTTCTCCTGGTTGCAAGGGCGACTGTTGCGGGTGGGGTCGTAGGTTGGATTCCCAGGTCGGGTAAAGTGTTATTGGGTTCTTCCATTAAGATTTTCTTAGTAGCAGCCCGGAGTTTGGAAGTAACCCCCGTACTTCAGAAAGCACGTAAAGCCGTTGGTCCTGCGCCTAATTTCTCCGCAGTCGTTTCGGATTGCCGTCCCATTGGACTATGAGAATGAAGGAAGATGGAGTGCACCTGTGTTTGAGTACATACTTGTGAACTGTATCTCCGGCGTAAATGACTGGTCTTCATTGAGAATAGGTGCCGACCGAAATCGGTCTGGAAAATATTATTAAAGTGCTTTTAGCACATAGATGGAGGCTGCATTTGGACTTTCATTCCATCAAGTCCTTCAAGATTCCCAATGTGCATAATATGGAAAACATCTAACATAATCTAACTCGTGACCAGTCGCACGATGTTGACTTTGTGACTTAACATAACCCGGATCATAAACTATTCCATTTACTTGTAATTCAGCAATAACACTGTAGATAATGGCGTTTGAACCGCCATTAAATTCCATATCAACGTGCAACACTGAATCGACTCAAGCGCATAAACCAGTTCCATCCAATGCAAACGAAACTAGTTTCATTTCAATATTTAAAGCATTAAGATTCGAAAAAACACATTAGATTAGAAAGAAAGATAGGAATTGGGAATAGGATTACAAAATTAAATAGATTAAATTCCAATATAAAATTACAAAAATTAAAATCCATCCATGATGGTCTGCTAAACTACCTATATATATCTACTTTTAACCAGGCAGATGGACAGAACAGAATCATAAGTACTTTATCTCTCTCAAGTCATTATTCATTTATGTATTATACTTGCCACATTGAAATAAGGCTAAACAAATCGAAGCTGAAAACTTTATAGGTTGGATCAGTTGGATGTAAGTTGTTTACACCATCTCATCATCATTACAAGTGGTAATATACAATCGAAGGTAATGGTGTACTAATGGTAGCCATAAAAGATACCAGATACCCACTCATGTTTCATTTCTATTGCTAATACTTTATTACAGGTGGTTTCAAGTGTTCGCATCTCGTATCGACCGCAGTTGTATTGTAGGTATTTACTCTCGAGGAGAATATGAACAATACACATTGAACGCTATCTCTTTGTAACTGTAAACAACTGTTCTCGCATTTATCCGTGTCCATTCTTCTGCATTGATAACTGCTAGGTTGTTTTTGCAATGTTTGAAAGTGATGGAAACAGAACTGTCCTAAAACAAGCTTAGCATATTTGCTACTCTTCCCTTACTCTTATTTCGAGGAACGTGTTAGTATGTGTGTGTTCTCACAGTTGTACTCGTTAATAGTGCAGCTAGTTAATATAAAATCTTTGTTCTAGAGCGAAAAAGAATTGGAGCTGTATGTACGTACAGCGCTGAACGCATTAAAGAGCAACCTGTACTTAGTGGAATCAGACAATTTGCCGGAATTCACAGACTTCCTGGTTAAACTTAACATGCAGCGGCTGTACCTGACCTTACATACCGGTTTCAGGCATGTAAGGTCCTTAATAGAAAACTCAATGGGTTAGTCTTAAAGTCAAATTTAGCATGTTTGGACGCATGTGTACAACATGTGCTTGTGCAATCTAATCTTTGACATCCTGTGTCATGCGTTTAAGAGCAAAGACTCACGTTTTTCAGAAATAATAGGCTTTTTTTCCTTTCTTGTTTATCCACTGATAGGTATGAATTGCTAGATATTGTACTTCATTCACTTTAATCAGTATTCAATTCATAGATCAAGTCAAGATTATGTCGGAAACCTTCGGAAAAGTACACGACACGCACGGTACAGCTATTATCTAATCTAGTGCAGTTCCTCTTTCTAGTTAAAAGTAGAGCTCTTATTGCGGTGTGATCGTGATGACCCGCTAGTTAAAGCAACCCGCCACGCATTATAGAGGACACGAGTTCGATAAAAAAAACCATGATAATTACAGGCCTTTAATATTCATGTACTTTTTTATAAGACTAAAATTGTCAATCCGCCTTACGCAAACGTGGTTATCAATGCTCGTGTCTTCTCTGTATGAGAAGAGGCCTTTGCCCTGCAGTGGAATAAAATAGGCTGGTATTATTTCCATCATTTACCTAGCCTTTTTCCAACTTGTTTACAGTTGGCTTACAATTTAACTGGATGCATTTAAACTCCAGTAATTTCCATGGAATTACTGCCTTTCTAATTTCGAATATCCAGTCAGTGGGTAACACGATACCCACCATACTCGGAGCAAACTTATAAGATCACATCCACGTACCCAGACATCACAATTACAATGCCTATGTCTAAAATAATCATAACCGCGCCACAAATCTCACAAACAATAGAACAAAAAGGACTATTTGACGGCTAAATCACACGACCAACTTTGTCATTTTCATCTTCAAAATTACAGTGGGTTTCACAAACTTTCTAAAATACCTCGTAACGAAATAGGAGAAAAGTAATACTTTCCCCCACCGATGCCGTTGAAAAGCAATCCAGAATGCCAAGAGACGAAACTGGCATTAAAGAGTCCTAACCGAGAACGGTCCATTTGGCAAACGAGGCATCGGAGTGGTCTATCAAATAAATCCTACAGTAAGTGAATGATCCCTTAGCAAACGAATTTCTAGAAACTAAAGGATTTTCCAATGTTTCAACTCACGAGACCGTAATTCTTATTTTACGCATTCGTGGTTAGCGTCCGGTAATTTAGCTACTAGCGAGCTCGTAAAATTAGATAGTTAACCTCTAGACAACGATCAACACGAATTCTTAAACATTAAACATATTGTAGAAATGTATATTGTATAAAAAAGTTTTTATTGTACTGGAGAATAAAAAAAAACCGTTAGTACGTTTCTATAGAATCGTTAAACAGTCTCTTAGTGCATTTAAAGACTCCTCATTTATTTACAGAAAGGAAATAAGAAGAGTAAATAGGCGAGTTCCTTAGCATGTGCGGTACTTATATTACGAATCGAGAGAGCAACCGTTGGCAACGTGCCAACTTCCATACTCGACGTAGATAAAACTCTATAAGAGGAAACAATATATTGTGACGAAATGGTTACAACCAACCAATTTCAGTAGTACAGCCACATCAAAGAGCCGCGACGCGACAAACTCATGTTTAATTCAGTCGGTTGTTCAGTCACGTATTTGTACGATGGCCTTGGCACTGGCTTCATATTCTATAAGAAAATGGTCACGTATGATGATATTTGGTGAGGATACGTCATGATATGGCCACGACCAGTGACTAATATCGAACGATCGTGTCTCGATAGATGTCATGCTTGACTAGGTACATCTTACAACTGTATTAATTTGAAGACGATGAAAAATCATCGGCTCTGGCAGCTGAAATGTTGAGTTCAAAACGAACGCGACCAAAAAATAGCTTGTTGAGGTAGGTACTAAATCTCGTCACTGAGAGAACAATGAAACAGTTAATTAACGTACGTAGATACATACTGGTTTAATTTCAGCCCGCACACAGCTCTTTGGAGTCAAAGCGTTCGGGGCAATCATTCAAATTCTAACAAAAAAACTTATATTAATCTATACAATCTTCATACGTAGTCCATGACGTAGACAATTCAACAAAAACTGTAATTTATAAAGCCGGTCTGACAGAATACACTTGAAACCAAATCTATACAAATATAATAAAGCTAACGAGTTTTTTTGTTCGTTTGTTTAAACTCGCTAATTTCTGGAACTACCAGTCGGATAAAAAAAAAGGGGATACGATAGCCAGATTTATGAGGAATAGTATAGGCTATATAACTTCATGCTTTGACTCACAGGAGTGTAGCAGTAGGAAACCAATGAGACAGCTTAATAAAAAAAATAACAAACGGAAGAAGTAGCGGACATAAGCTAGAGACAATAACATAAGGTCTTCTATAAACAATCCAATTTAAGAAGCGCTTAAAAATATTCGAGAACATTTTACGGAACAAGGTTAAACTGAAACCCTACGATTTTAATCCAATTCTTTCCAATTTCAGTTTTTATTTATATTTTCCGCAATAGGATTAGGTAGGTGACCAAATAAAGACTAAAGACTAAATAAAATACTTTATAAGGAATAATGTTTTAGCCTTTATTTGGCCAAAAGTGTAAATGCGCGAAATCCTACAATTTGTGCTCACGACTCGTGGCGCCAATTATACCGCTAGTTAAAGATGATCATTTCCCACATTAAGTATCACTTTATTCTATTAGAATAAAACTTCCCGTTGTGATTGACACCGATGTGCTAAGAGCTACTATAATTAAAAAAATTAAAAAACACGACTGCAAAAATTGCACATATTTGTACTTTGTTTATTTGTCAGTTTTTTTACGACGTTTTTTATTTACAGTGTTATATATTTTTTTAATCTACTTGTCAAATTCTAGATATATTTTTCATTCTATATATTTTTAACTAGCCTATGTTACTCGGAACGGTGTAAGGATTCTAACGATACCCCATACATCTAAATCGGTTCAGGTGTTTAAAAGTTATGATGGAATAAAGAATCTTACATGCATACATTAACCCTGAACACATTACACACTCCTTTTTTTGGGGCAGTCGTGTAAAAACACCTTATTTCTGTACATTATTGATTTGCGGATAAACCGACACTTGGAAATCTCGATGATTTTGTGGCGTAATGAAATAAAACCGACCGGACCTAAAGCTTCTGCGTTGAGCAAGATATTTGATTGGATTTTCCTGTTAAGTACCAAGAATTCTAGTTTTAGTATAGGTAGTGAATACTGTTTTTGCTCTCGACAAATTCAGTGTATGGTCCTACTGTCGATGATTGTAATTTAAGAACTCATGCGTAACAGTTAGGAAATGATAATATTACGCATAAGCATATGCGCACATGCTCCAGCTCTTCGCCTTGCGTGGTGGGTCGATTTGCAAGCTGTAACAACACACTTCGTGCGTTCACACCACTTAAAGGACCACACACCACTTACTAACACATGTTTTGTATCAAATTAGTCAAAATAAAGACGACAAATATGATCCAGAGAAAACTTCCTTGGAAGATGACATGCAGTCAATCAACCAAAGAAAATATCGAAGAAGTCCATTAAAAATGATGCAGTTGGTACAGTCATACAGGCCATAATATCATTGCCGCAAATTCACTGTCATATCGCTATAAAATAACGCTTAACTAATAAAACTATCGAGATGGCGTTATTAAGTACTAGTCGAAGAGGCCACGCATTATAAATTAGATGCTTCCTTTTATGTTGCAACGAATTCGGTGACCTCATCCAAAAGTATAGGTCATCATAGGTTTTTTTGTCACAGAAATTCATAACTTGTACCTACTTGGAAAGTTAATATTTTGGGTTAACGTCATCGCTTCAAATGCTGAAGATTTATAATATAGTTGGAATGTTTTGACTCCAAAACCAGATAATTTGGTCAGTATCAACATTTAACTGCGATCGTATTTTCTGGTCATTGCTGTCCGAAGAATTAATTGATAGTCTAATAAAAGTCGTGTAATGTACAGACACAGAATTAAACGTGTACTATACGTCAAAACAAGATTTTCTATTACCAAATTAAATTGAGTCATGGGTTTCATCGCAATTTACTTGTACGTAGAGAAAGTTTAGTAGCCAACGCTGACCATAGAAGTCTTCCATTGACCTCTTACGCAATGGCATGAGCTACTGAAAATGTCATGTGAATATTTTCTGTCATTACGAAACAATCTTTACAAATTCACAAAACTAGGTGAAACTAAAAATAAATTGATGGTTCAACTCTACGTAATCATTATTTACGTCAACCTCAAACTATTTCAGTTAAAACCAGTGGCATGGCTTGCCCTAGACTGGCCTTCTCTTAAAATTTGATGGGGGCCTTCAGTAACTGAGTAATACGATACCCCTTGGTAAGGCTGATTGTCAGGCTTTCGGGCTTCCGAAGACCCATATGAACCGTCAAAGATCCACGTATGACAGCCAGGACCAACGGCTTAACGTGCTTTCCGAGGCACGGAGGAGACTCAATGTGTAAATAAAAATAATCATCCATCCACAGACCAAACCCCGGCAAGCGTAGCTTAAACTGATGGATCTACCCGAGCGGCTGTTATGCTTATTTTCACCCGGAAAGATTAGCGTACGGCCTAAGAGTTTGAGTTAGTAAGTTTGATATATTGGTTAATATTTTACGATGTTTTGCTTTGGGGCCCCTGCAGCTAGGGGCCCCTGTATCTTCGATACGGCGGTAGCTACGTCTCTGGTCAAAACGCATAACACTATACCCTAGAATAGATTTAGGGCAACGGTATTGACAAATCAAAATAAATTGGTTTACTTTGATGTGTTGATGTGTCAAGTTATCCAGAATGGCGTCGTCTCATTAGGCGCGCGTTTATGAAACAATTTGTCTTGGCCTTAACGTACCGTTTATTTTGGTAACGTCGTACAAAGTAGGTCGACAGCACATGGTAGGAATCTATCATAAAGTTGCGACACTGCACCGGTGTTTGCACGTAATTAAGGAGATGTGTACCAAAATACACCTTTTATGGGCCTTCGTCCCGGTTTTGTGTGGTAACAAATGTGCGATAAAGTTTCTACTTAACAGAACTAGGTGGGTAATTTTTGTAATGAAAATAGACTTTTGCGTAAGCCTATGGAAGTTTGGTATTACCGTTGCTTTTTACTAATATTATAAAGTTATTTATTGCTTGTACTTAATATCTTAATTTATTTATGTAAAAATTATATTTATTATTACTTAATTTATTATTCAGACAAATATCTACCATACTTAATTATTTTTGTAAAAATTTTTAGACCTAATACATACCTCGTTCATATTTGTTAAGGAAATAATACCTATTTAAACCAATACTATAAAGCTGCAGAGTTTGTCTGTTGAGAATGCCTATTATAGTCTGTCGTATTGTTCTGTCCAATATATTACGATTTCAACTAGGTATTCATGGGGTGCATGTCAGAGGCCCTTGAGGCAGTTTAGAAACTCTGACACTAGGGTGTGTGGGGTCGTAAGGCCTTACTGCCCGCACGATGAAGAAGAACTAGGTATTAAAGTACTGTAAAATCGAGTCACTTTAACATACATACATACATAAACTCACGCCTTTTTCCCATGGGGGTAGGCAGAAACTATAGAACGCCACCTGCTACGATCCTTACATACTCCTTTCGCCTCATCTACGTTCATACATCTCGTCATACAAGCACGCCGGTTACGAGTACTCCGCACCTGACCTTTCTGAAGGACTTCACCAATAAGGTCAATGTAGGTCTTCCTAGGGCGACCCCTCCCGGCGTTGCTCACCTCTGCCATATAAATACCTAGTCACCTTAACATTTCCCAAAATTAACTCTAAGTGGTTTATTTGTGTAAAAATATTATCAGATCATAATCTTGCAGGTGTTCATGAGGAAACTGAAGTTATTCTTATGTTATCTACGTCACCTCTTATCAATACCATAAAGTATATTTTCAAAATAGATAAAATAATCTTCATATTTGTTGCAATATTGTGGCTTTGATGATAATCGCATGATATGAGGTATGCTATCATTGAACCTTGATTTACCTATACGATTTGTTAGAGGGTACTATACTGACTTATTATATTAAACATAATAATTAATCAATGTTAACTTTATCAAATTTTACTGTGTTATTTTAAAAGTCTAAAAGTCAAATTCTCGAACATAACTAAATTTTAAGTTGCATTTAAGACTTTAAAATGCTATCTCTGTTACTATATGGTATATTATAGAGATAGAGATACATTTCGAGAATGTCTGAAAGTTAAGTTTTATTTGAGAATTGTCGGTAATAGTAATAAAATTAATTTTACCCACCCTACATACTTATATTTAAAATAATGTTTTATGAGAAAGTGAATAGAATTCATGATTAGCAAAAGGTCATTATATCCACCGATGATTAAAGAACTTATTTACCTTTATTTTATTTACTATACAGTATTATAAGCTTACTTACATAATCCTAACTAATATTATAAATGCGAAAGTAAGTTTGTTTGTTTGTTTGTTACCATTTTACGCCTAAGCCACTGAACCGATCATCCTGAAATTTTGCATATACGTTGCCAGGTGTATAGGAACGAACATAGGGTACCTTTAATCCCGAAAAAAAGTACTGTTTCCGAGGGAAATCACAATAACGTTCTTATGACCATAGATGGCGCCACGTGTCGTTTCGAATTGAAATGACAGGCCATGCGTAATTTTTTCCGCGATTTCGTGTGTGTCCGCTATAACCGAAATTTACGCGGACGAAGTCGCGGGCAAAAGCTAGTAAATGAATATTCGAAACAAAGACTGTATTCACGATATACCTACTCAGACATATAATACATGATTAAGTAATTTATAAATAGAATAAATCACATACAAGGCTGAACGAACCTACAGTACATAATACACATAAGTATTCTGGTAGACAGTGTAAGGGGGAGGGGGGAGGTACCTACTACCTAAGTAATGAGTGACATTGTCACACTGTAAATTGAAAGTCATGAACATTTAATTAAGGCCATATTAACCCTGACTTTGACATGGGGTTGTTCGGAGGGAAACGAGGGGTTAACAAATGGTACAGGTTACGTCAAGAGTGTGTTATTACAGTTCGCTAAAAGGTGTTATCATTGATGTAGATATCATCATAAGGGGGCATACAATATGTACATGTATGTAATTAAACTAATTTACCTCCTTTGCTGTTAGTCAAGCATACTTACTTTGTTTTTTATATCATTCTAAAGGTTTGAATTACTACCTACTTAATATAATCTTATCAAGGACAAGAGGGTAAACAATGGGTTTTAATTTACATAATAGTTACTTTATAGAAAATATTTTAAGTGTAAAAAAATATAATACTTAATTAGTTTTTAGTTAAGTGTTCAATATTCTTGTAGTCTAGAATAGAATAATCACAATGTCTGCATGTATTTTGTATTAGGTATTTAAAGTCCTTATTTATGTTTAGTTTAAATGCTCTAATCTCTGGAATTAAAAGTCAGATTGAATGCGAAAAAATGGAACAGTAGTTCTGAAGATTCGCATGTTCAAACAAATAAACTCTTCAACTTTACAATATTAGTATAGATAAAGCCAGATGTTTGATGAATAACCAGATCTGAGTTAAGAAGGAGATAAGAATGACATGACAATATGTCATCTCAAATCTTGCAATTCATTAGGTACCTATGAGGGGCAAGTTTTTTGTAAGGAGATTAAAGTATTGTCAACTATTTAACTGTCTCAAGTCAAAGTGATACATCTGATCTGCAGATGTGGTGGCATGGAGGCGGAAGAAACACCACAGCACATGCTCTTGGAGTGCAGAAGGGTGGCGGATCAATGGGCACGGACTCTCCAATCACCGGTATCGCTACTCTATCGTGACTCCTCCAGGATATTTTTTTCACACATACAATGGCCCAATAAAGGGGCTAAGTGCAGAAACAGCCCAGCTAAACTAAACTAAACTAACTAAACATGACCCACACTCCCCTGACTTGATGGCTGGATCTGCCCTTGAGATTTCTGCGATAATTTATCAATTTATTAAGGTACCTACATCAGAATTAGGTACCTACTGCTTATAAAATCTGTTTTTTTAATCTGTTATGGTAATTTTATCAGTACCAAACTTGGATAAACACAAACAACACAATGAGAATGTCCTTGCATTGATAATGTTACAGCAATAAGTTAAATTTACCAATTATTTGTAGGTAAAAGGTATAAATTTAAGAAAATACAAATATGTTACCTTCTTATTCTTTGCATTACATTCAAAACATAAAAAAAGTAATAATTACCAAGTCTTCCTTATGGTCAAGAGCCCTTTCGCTGGCCTCTTCCCTCCTGCATCAGTGATGACTGAGAAACGGTCACTCAAACTTCTCTTCACTTCTGGAAAGCGGCCTCCAGAAGACAGCCTCAAAGACTTCCCAGTTACAAGTCCCTGCGACTTCTTAGATCGAAATTCAACAGGTTCGTCGACTTCCCCACCGTCTAACTGCAATGATACTCTCTTTCCCCGTTTCTTATACTTCAGAGCAGCCTCTGACACATGGCCATCAAATTCTCGGTTCTTGCTAAACCCACGCTCACTCTCACCAAATCCTTGGACGAAACAGAGCATAATTTCATCAGGATACGATTCCTTCATCTAGAAGGTCATTCCTAATATTCAATTAATGTAATCCAATAATAAGGTCACAACAGTCAACGATTCGTTACACCAACTTTAATTTGTTGCTAAGAAAGCGAGTCACCGGACGTTTTCAAACACAAAAACAGTGCAGACTTCTATGAATTTCGTTTGAAACTTATTTTGTTATGGTGTACGCAACTGGGTTTCTAAAACACATCGATAACTTTGCAATGAAACGATAAATCACAAGGTCCACACAACGGAATTTAGAATTGATCAATTAAAATTCACTATTTCGCTGTCGTTTTATTAGCACGAATTCACTACCTATTTATTGTTCGAATAATCGAAGGATTTATATTTTATGTAGGCCGCCGAAAAATATCGGGGTAAACTGACATTTCTTTCACGTTCGGTAACCACCGCCCGTCAGTCGCGTTGCGTTCAGAAACACAATCTTGCACGACCTCGGCAGTTTGCGAACTGAGTGAACTGACACCGGTTTGGCCGCCCCCACTCGACTAGCGTCCACGCGGCGACTCACAAAATGTGCGCCGCGCGTCGCAATGAATGAAGAATGTGACGTCGTTTTCTATAGCACCTGACAGTGCCAATTTTTTTCACGGCAATCTACGTTATGTTATAGTGACAATACACAAAGAAGATACGGTAGATCTTCCTATACCTAGATTTTTTCATCAAGGCGGCCGTTGACCACAACTTTAACTTAAAGAAATTACTGAATAAATGGTCCACAAAAAATGTTTGGCTGTTTGGCGATATAAAACATTTAAAAAATGTTTTAAAATATTCTTAAAATATTTTAATAAATATTTTAAAACAGCTATCACAGTAACGTAAGAAAGTATACCTTACCACCTTACCTTACCTACGTACCTTTTGTACCTAATATCTGAAAAGGGTCAGCATTCAAGTTAGCCTACCCACGCATATAACAGGTACCTACTTAATGCTATATAAACGTATTTTCTTTCAACCATGATAAAATTAATGACGTAGGCATGGCGACACGTGGATCTCACTCTCAGTCCTTCAAGATCAATAACTTGAACTTGAGATTTCAAACTATCTCTGCCATACTATGGCAAAGATAGTTATAAATAAGACTTTATTTCGGCGTCCCAGGCATTTTTGAGATGACGTTGTAAGTCAGAATAGGGTTTAATTTAATCTTTTAGGCTTATAGGTATTCGTTAGTTTTCAAGTACCTTAGTATGAAGCTGAGAGAAAAGGTGAAAATAATTTTAATTTATTATTTTATCTTCACCTTTTTACGTGACGACCAATCCATCAAGAACCTCTATCGAGCTCAACTCTAAATGCGTCAGTAAAATACTCAAAGGAACATGCATTAACTACGTGATGACTTGTTGCAATGCGCTTGAGTTCACAGTTAGTTATATCAAGTAGGTAGATAAATAAGCACAGTACCTACTAACAATATATATAACCGTGAATAAGGTAAAATCAGCCATTAAAATCTACGAGGTAAATAGGCATTGAATTATTGCTTGGTAGACTTTTAGATGCATATAACATATAAATATGTGAAGGAGATGGTTATGACCCACGCTCTCGATTCGTTGTGGCAGGATCATCGATGGCTTTAAGACTGTAGAAGTCTGACGTAACTCCCTCCCAGAGGGCATCCATTAGAATTACCCAACTAAAAAAGGAGAGAGCAGCTGTAGCAGCCCGGAGTTTGGAAGTTGGTGGTGTGACGCCCCCGTGTTTCGGAAAGCGCGTAAAGCCATTGGTCCTGCATCTAGAGAAAAGGCAGAGGCGGATAAAACATTGAGAGCGCCATAGGCAAGTTTCTCACCGGCGCCCTTAATTCGGCAATAACTGCGCCCCTGTCTGTATTGAAAATATCTAATTTACTGGCGCAATTAATTTTATGCCATATTATATTTTTATTTCTGCAATTACGCCCGCGCGCCCCTTTGTACCTTCGCGCCCCTAGGAACATGCCTAGTTTGCCTTAAGGGTAATCCGCCACTGGGGAAAGGGAGTGCACCTGTGTTCGCGGACACTCTTGTGCACAATAATATCTCCAAGATTGGCGGCCGGTCCGAAGAATATTGTTATTATTAAATTATGGAAAATAGAATGACCTCGACCAATTAATTAACCCCTGATTTCCAAGTGACTTTAACGTGTTTATCAATTAACTTTCTCAAATAAAAGTAGGTAATGGCGTTGTTTTTCTGATCCAGTTTGGTTTGTTGTCTTAAGAAACGTAAATAATAAAAAAGGAACACCAGTCTTTCGCATTTATTTAGAGAAAACAACTCAAGATACACATAAATAAAGATTTTTTGGGTCATTCTTCATCGGTGATAAAATGTTATTACCTACTGTCGATTTCAGGAAATCAGAACACAGATCTGAAACGATCGTTTTATTCGGGTCTTCTAAAAAGTTAGCATTATTGCGAATATTAGGTAGTCTGGGTAAAACGGACTTTTACGATAGTCATCTATTCGAAGCCCTAAGGAAGATCAGCTCATTTTTTAAACGACTAGATAGATGATCCGTTGAACTTCGTAGCAGGTACCAAGATTTTTTTTCACAATCTTTCGAGCCATTTTCGAGTTTTTGCGAGAGTAACGCACGGCAAATTTATGTACAGGTGCTGCAACCTCGTCAAACAGGTGGTTGTCATAAAAGACAAATAATTAAATTTAATTAACAACACCTGGTCAATAAATTTAACAAAACATGTAACATCACGCCTGTAATCTCCGAAGGGTTAGGCAGAGGTGTACCCATTAGTAAACCTTCATTTCGCCAGTTATGTTTTTAGTCCCATGTAATAGGGGGCGAGCCTATTGCCATCAACCGGGCACAAATCCAGACTCCAAGGCTGCTACTGAGAAATTCCTGGTGGGAAAACCCGATAACACCTTGCCCGACCTGGGAATCGAACCCAAGACCTCATGCACAGCAGTCGTGCTTGCGACCACTTGACCAACGAGCGATATAGATATACGGTGACATAGAACCGGCCATTTTTTTATTAATTAAGGGTCTTTTAATATCTTCCTCAACACGATCCTCAAACCCCGGATTGCCTTCGCGACTTCCGCCAATGGCGCCAGCCTCAAAATGTACTAAGGTACTTTGTTCCATCATTTAGCAAAAATTACGCAGATTTTTGTCATTTGTGTAACAAACGTCGTTCGTCATAACACGACGCTTTAATAACAGGACGCCTATTCCATAAGTCGTAAGTGCGACACGAACAGAACACTGGGTAGTAGTAACGATCAATATAATCCGGTGCCTACAGGAATCTCCTAGGAAACGAGGAAACCAAACTTGGGTTTGTGACGTAGGCGAACGGGATAGGAAAATTGTAGTGAAATTAATTATGAGTGCTAACGGCGTATACATACAGACATTTTTCTTTTGTTTCATTTTTTTTCTTCATTCATAAAGAAGGTAGCTTATAAAAAACCAATACCTAAACAATAATCGAAATTTGTTTTTGATGCCATTTAGCCCTACATATTTTTTTTTCTATTCTGATTAGTTTATTTTACTTAATAGGTAGAAAATAAAAGGTACCTTTTTAAGATTAAAAAAAAACTAAAACAAAATACTCGTAGCATCCAAAAATTCCTACGCATCGCCGTCAGTATCTTAGAAATGTGATATCGGTTACACATTGTTTATTAGTGCTTGATTGAAATTAATTGAGTTTTCTTGTAAATATTATGTCTACACGAATATTACAAAAGGTGACCTGGATATGTTTGGACTAATATAGCATTATAACCGATTGTCTGTTCCGGTTGGTTGGGAAGTATTCATACTTAAAACCCTAACTACAAACACTAAATGTGTTTTTTCCATATTTCATACTATGTACGGTTATGGTATATGGAAAATACCAAATTTATTGAATTTTAAGTTAGACGTGAGTTAGAAGTAAGTTAGCTTTGTGCGACAGGTACTAATTGTTTCTAGTTATTAGCACCTAACACCTGTATGTTTCACATTATGGATTGCAGTGTACGGCTAAACCCCGACTGACACTACGCCGACAGGCTGAACACCGACAAGACTATATACTTCGACGGGACTCTTCGCCGACAGAGCGCTACACTCGCACTAGGGATGAGAAACACATGAGAATAAGATTTCAGGGAGTGATAGCTTGCACCTACCATGTTATCTCTTCACCACCTTTGGTTGACTGTTAGAGAATGCCTAAGGCATTAAGTCCGCCTTTGTACATTTGTTGCATAAAGTTTAAATAAATGAATAAAACATAATCATACAGTTTATAAAATCAGTATACGTATGTTACATTATGTTTTAAAAAGGTCTTCCATTACATAGAAACAAATTACCCAATAGGTAACTACGTAACTACCTAACCTAATAGGCAGTACATTAGCAAATCCTAATTACTTATCCGCAAAGTTAGAACATTAGTAGTAACTAGATGCTAATCTACGGGCACCACAGACTGGCCTAGCTTCTAATGATTGAGCAGTTTATTTTACTAAGAAGCGAGTCGTTTTCCTTACCATTGGTAATTGTAACTTCGGTTAGGAACTTTCATCTTTGTGTAATTAATATTATCTGGTGATATTTTGCTTAGACAGACGTTTGTAGGTATTTAATGAAAAGGGGGGCCTACCCCCATCTCTTAAAACAGTATTATTTTGGATTTTCAACGCTTGGCTCAGCGCTGACAGTTGAAAATCCAACAACAGAAATTAAACAGGCCTGCTACCTATACAAGGTTTTGCATCTTTATCAAATTCAAGGAGGTATGCTAGTGACACTCAACATGAATCAATAACAAAAAAAAAGTTTTTTTTTTTTAATGTTATTTTCGAATTCGTACTAACCATCTTGCCGCTGGGTAGGCAGGCGAAGTGTTGAACCTGTACGCATACAATGATATTATAAGTAGGTAGTCGCTCGACACTGACTACCGCAGCGGGGCGAGGCGATTCTGTTCTTTGAAAGAGGTGTATTCTGAAATAGGTAGGTAAGTACTTTACTGCAAACATAAACAACTAAAAAGAACAAGTATTTAGAGCGCCCTGCGATTTTGCTAGCTTGAAATTTTCACAGAGACCATACAAAAAAACCCTAGACTGAGGTGTAACGTTTTTTATAAAGATAAAATAAAAAAACAGCAATACCTACCTATCAACTTACAAAAGATAAGTAGAAACTAACTCGGAGAACACGAGGAAAGTCATATTATACATAACTAGCGCTTAACCGCGACATATTTTCCTTGCACTGATAATTGCGAGTAGCTAGTAGCTACATAAGTAGGTATGAGATTATACAACGTGCATAACCGCAGTGTTGTGAATATTTTAAACTAGTTTCTGTCTGCGACTTCGTCCACATATGAATATCGGTTATCTACGGAACCCTATTTCTTTGCTTACTTGACCAATCGGCCGATTACTACTTACCCTACCCATTCTTCTTCTTCTTCATCATGTGGGCAGTAAGGTCTTACGACCCCACAAACCCTAGTGTCAGAGTGGAACAGTAAGTCTGTTTCCTCACGATATTTTTCCTTCATCGATGCCAGTGATGTCCAAGGTTTTCTTTAGATAGTACATATTACATGAATTGAAAAAGTCACATTGGTACTTGCCCGGATTTGAACTCAGAACCTCATGCATGAGAGGCGGGTGCCTTAACAACTGGGTTATCACGACACCCATTTACTTAGTCAAGAAAAATTGTATATAACAACATATATTACAATTTCGATGAAGTTCAAAGGAAAATAAATTGTGTAGGTGTCGTTATTTATTATCAATATTCCATTACATTATGAATATGTAAACAGTCTGCGAACATTCTCGCAAAATATTTACTAAAGTGCTGACAAACCAAAACAGGATCATACATCAAAGTCCATTTACCAGGAAGCGTGGTCTACTGTCACGGCTAAATATAGTTCTCACGGGGATTATGTACAGTCAGCAAAACAGATACGTATGCAGGGTCATCATCAGATATAGTTGAACTTTTCAAAGAAAGCTATAGATTTTTTCGAATGTAATTTAATTTAAAACGTAGATAATGGTGCCGATTCTCTTGGTCACAAACTAAAATAAAATTAGACTAGGTATTTCCATCTTTTTTGTCCAATAAAACAAGAAAGAGACTAATGTAAATAAGAGCTGTCAATCTGACACATCCATACAATTATAGTTGATATCTAAAAACGTATGGATTAAAAATACGGAAAAATTCAAGGCAAAACTAATTTGACATCGCTAACTTAGTTCTTTCATGTCACCGTCCTTCCCTTTTGCTGATCTTAGTAAGAGATGTCAATTCTCTAAATTTAGTCTAGTTTGTGAACAAGGGAAACGGCACCATTTAACGGTTAATTAATTAAGTTAAGTTTCAGTCGAAGACAACCATCGGTTTCTAAGAAAATTTCAACTAAGTAGGTATATCTGACGACCTTGCATACCTTTCTGTTTTGCTGTGTGTACCTTCCTCATTCACGTGAATTTGTTATGATAGCTAGCGAAAAACAAAAAACAAGATCCACGAAATTTCGCGATCATCGATAATTTTAATCGATTTGTTGACGGAACTACGGGTATTGATGAAAACAAACGATGATCGTAAAGCTATGTCTACACCAGAGCCCTTTCATGTTCATCTTGCCTTTTCGTCTGACGCATGCATGCAGTCATCAGGCGATGACTGCCTCGTTGGTCTAGTGGCCGCAAAGTACGACTACTGAGCATGAGGTCTTGGGTTCGATTCCCAGGTCGGACAAAGTGTTATTGGGTTTTTCCATCAGGAATTTCTCAGTATCAGCCTCAGAGTCTGGATTTGTGCCCGGTTGATGGCAATAGGCTCGGTCCCTCTGGCGAAATGTGGGTGCACTAATGTTGTACACCTCTGCTTAATCCTTGCATGCCATAAGGCATGCGCTAAAACTAGTTCAATACGGCGCATGCCCGTATCGCACGCTGATCTGTCACCGGTAGTCGCACAGGTGTGGACAATAAGCTGCATGCGTCTTATCTCAAGGCAATCTATATTGCATGTGCTTAACGCGTGAATACGAAGAAGAACATGAAAGCGCACTGGTATAGACATAGCTTAAGCTTTTCATAGTATTGGAAACGTCTGGAAGTTCAATAAACTGTAGAATGATTAGTGTAATTTATAAACAAAGGCTGTTCTACTAAGAATATGGATTATTTTGTTATTTTACGTTGTTAGAAATTAAGATTGAATCATAGCTTTTCTCTAAGAAAGATTGGTCAGTAAGAATTTGTTTAACATTGTCTGGAATCAACTCATCTTTCCATTTTCCTTATGCTCTAAGATTTATTCTGCTTCCGTTTCCAACATTAGACTACCATCCGTAGGGCATTCCCGGATTCTGTCTTAGTTTAGAAGGCGTCCGGGGGTATCCGAAAGGGGTTTTCAAAAAGTGTCCAGCAGTAACCCTGATTATATCATGATCATTTGAAAAGAACACAAGAAATAAATTAAAAAAATACTAGCCTATTATTATCCCACTGCAGGTCAAACCCCTCTTCTCATACCGAGAAGGCACACGAGCATTGATCACCACGCTTGCTCAAGGCGATATTTACTTCACTCTAAAAAAGGCGTAATAGGCTCGCCCCCTATTACATGGGACTAAAAACATAACTAGCGAAATGTGGGTTGTACTAATGGGTACACCTCTGCCTAACCCTTTGGAGATTACAGGCGCGATGTTATGTGTCTATAAAAATCATTGCCTTAAAATCATAAGCCAGAAAGAGATAGAGTTTCTATGGACCACCCGCGTTTCCTCTTAAATCTTAACGGATGGTTATAGGTCACAAATTCTGACGCATTTAGGTCAGCCGTAAACCTATTACTTAAGAAAAGAACATGGCTCATTCAATACAACAACATTACATGACTTGAGCGAGTGCATCAGTATTTCTTTAAACTGGGTAAATATTTCTTAGGTAATGTGTAATAACTTTCCGGTTCAAACGGTGCATAGAGCACATAAATTTACAGCATCAGATTGAAAAGATAACAACGCCTAGATACTGGTGATGTTTTCAATATGAGGTTAGGAAACTGGAGTGCATATAATATTTAAGACTCCTTACTTTCTTTTCCTTTTTTTTATTTTTATATGTTTGTTGTTACAGCGACCATAATAATGGGGTTACGGGACGTCTTAACAGGATATCGTGGCCTCAGAACGTAAAGGGCAACAGAAGGAACAGGGTGTTTTTTTAGTCAGTAAAAGTCTGACAGTCCCTTCCACCCCACCCAGGACGAAAGAAGTTATTTGATGATTTTTACAACCTAAAAAAAAAGCGACCGTAGTAGTTATACACTTTGTAAAAAAATTAAGTGTCTAACTATTACAGTTCAAAAGTTATGGCCCTATGAAAGATTACAGACGAAGTCTCATCATCTTCCTGCCCTTACTAACCTACTTGGGGTCGGCGCAATACGTTTTGTTCTTTCATTCCGTCCTGTCAGCCGTCATGCTATCACTGACTCCCTTTTCTTTCGTATCATTCTTCACACAAACCATTCATATTTTCTTTGGCCTTCCTCTTCCTCAAAATGACAGACAAAGTCTTCTAAGACTTTATTGTCTGTCCGTCAATCTGTTACTAAAGGGTACCGGTTGGCACCCTTTGCCAAACTTTGCAAAAAAGCTCAATTCAACTTTCAACTTTCGGCAGACTTTGTTATCTAATCTCCCATTTTACTATAGACACCTACGGCACGTGTTGTGACGGCGGCGGATTATAGAACGTCGGCAATTACAGTCTAGAGAAAAAACACACAGCTAGTGATGTAACGCAAATTCTACGGCACATAATCGTAACAAGATTAGATACATTTGCGCCATTCAGGAATCAAGAGGAAACGCGGGTATAGTATTTTCTTTACACAAACGCTCTCGCCTGTTTTCTTTCTAATTTATGACTTTAAAGCAATCATTTAGAGTAAAGTGAATATCAACTATTTCTATGCCCTTATGTTTTTCTTTTTAATGTTACATTATTTTTATACAGGCTTATAAAAATAAACCAAACAATGAAAAAACATAGAGGCACAGTATTTATATATCCTTCTAATATCTTCTGCTTATTTCAGTTTATGAAATATCTTTTATATTATCTAAACCCTGAATTATGATTATTTTACTTAGGCTATTCAGTCGGATGCAGTTGTCCTTTTCGTAAACCGAGCGCTAGAAAACGCAGCAATAGTTTCTTCTAATACCAAAATTTCATAAATCTCTTCGCCCGCGTTTCCTCTTTATACAGATACGCGGCAGGTGTATGTGACGTTCAAAATATTTGGCACGCGTGCGAGGGAGTGTCGCTACGTCACGCTTGGCACAAACATGTTGGCGACGGTCTACTTACGTCACCAGAGGTTGGGCACTTTCTAAACATGAGTTTTCTTCAAAGTCAGAAAAATACATTGAATCTAATTGGCCTATTCAAAGTGGAGTTTTATATAGAGAAGAATGGGCATGAAACTCCATACTTACTCTTTTTTTTAAATATTTAAAACTAGCTTCTGCCCGCGACTTCGTCCGCGTCAAAGTTGATAACGCCATACAAACTTTGGACCCCCGTTTCATATCTACTCTTTGGGAAATGGGTACTTTATTTTGCGAAATTTTCAATATTTCGTGATGAGTGAGTGAACTTTCGCTTTTGTATATTTATTTAAGGTAAATTTAGAATATTTCCTTCCAAAATATTATGAAATGGTATCAAAATTGACTTATTTTTCGATCCCAAACCATTGAAACGCAAGTTCTGTTGTTCAACTGTTTTAATATTGTACTTCACATTGTAGCTTCGATTATTTAGATATTAGATTCGATAGAGCAACTGAAATCAGAATCCGACTTTCGTGTTTTTGAAAGAAAGTATGAGCAAAACCCTGTAAACATAGGCTTATTTAAAGTCTAAGCAAAGTTTTACCGTTTTAAATCACGATTCATCGATGATTTTAGATATTATCTTTTTTAGGGTTCCGTACCTCAGTCGGCAAATACGGAACCCTTATAGGATCACTTTGTTGTCCGTCTGTCTGTCAGTAAAGACCCTTTTCTAAGGAATGCGTGGAGGTATTAAGCTAAAATTAAAATCAAATACTTATGTCTCGGGCACGCCGCAATCGCAGTGGTAAGACCCCTCTTTGAGGATTGGATTTTTTTTTTTAGGTGGTGAAAATCGGAAGGGACTGTCAGACTTTTATTGACTAAAAAACCACCCTGTTCCTTCTGTTGCCCTTTACGTTCCGGGGCCACGGTATCATGAGGATTGGCTGGAGTGGCTGCACCACTCGCCTGACGCAGGTCCTCACCGGACGCGGTTGTTCCTATGTTGGATTCAGCGGAAGAAAACGCCCGGGTGTCACCACTGTGTGGACCGCCCGGAAGACACAGTGGAGCATACGGTGTAGGTCTGCCCCGCCTGGGCAGAGCACCGCCGTGTCCTCTCGCGTCCGAGCCCTGGTTTAGGCCATGCTCCGGAGCGAAAGGGAATGGGACGCAGTAACCTACTTCTGCGAAGCAGTAATCTAGCATTATATCTATCGAAGAAGGAGGCGGAACACGTGAGGAGAGGACATCCTCCACCTCACGCCCCAGCCACCGCGGGAGACCCCCAGGGCGTCGGACGTTGCGAGACGTCATCCGGCTACCGTAGGCGCAGGCTTGCGGACGGCCAGTGATGGGTAGCTCGTCGTCCAATTAAGGACCAGGCCCGGGTCAACAGCGCGTTTTGTTCCACGCCCGTTTCAAAGTGCTGTCAGTACAAAAGAGCTGTCAGCACAGGGACGGGGCCCCGACAGGGCCAAACGCCTACCGGAGTCGCGGGAAGTCTTAACAGGATACCGTGGCCCCGGAACGCAAAGAGCCTTCTGTTGCTCTTTGCGTTCTTTCGAACAGGGTGGTTTTTTAGTCAGTAAAAGTCTAACAGTCCCTTCCGCCCCACCCATGTCAAAAGGACTCATATGATGATTCTTACAACCCAAAAAAAAAAAACTTTGGTCTGCAATCCCTCAGAGCAGTGAAAAAATTAAACTTCTAAGGCAACGCAAACTAAAGATAAGGTCGTTTATGGTGCATATTCTGACCCTCGCTAGGAAATCAAAACCAAATATAAAGGAAACTTCCCGTTGACCTAGAATCATGAAAGGCAAGAAGCAATGCCATGTAGAAATAATAACTACTTTTTATGCGATTATTAACCTTTTTATATAACCTTTTTTTCTGTTGTGTTAAATATTGTATGGTGTAAGTAACGGAACCCTTCGTGTGCGAGTCCGACTCGCACTTGGCCGATTTTTTGCAATATTTTTCTGGCCCAGTTGTGCCCAGGTGTTCCGCGGGCGCTGTAGTAAGTGGGCCATCATATAGAAGGAACACCACACTTGCCCTGAGTATCTGCGGGATCTATAACTCCTTATTGGGCTAGGTTACGTTTGCAGCGGCTTACATGAGTGCGCAGTCCATTAAGCGCTTTCCATATAGGCCACTAATGATCACAACAGAGTGCCATGTGTTCCTGGGGTTGAACTCTTTTTGGTGGAAGTTGTGTGATGGTGGGTGTCGACCTGGTCCTGTATGGCCTGTGTGCATCGGAGAAAACTCTTCCGACTCTTAATCTACCCAGAGCTACTGCATATTGATAGAGGGGATGTAAGAAAGCGGATTCTTGATTTTGTTTCATCTGTGCATGCTACATAGATACCTTCGAATGACAGGTGGTGCAATTCCAGCCCATGGGAATAGCTTATTGAGCCCCAAAATCATTCTACACGTCTCGTTAAGGATAATACCTATTGCTTTTTGGTCAATGACACACTGAACGCGCAAATTCACCAGCAGAAGGAGCATAAAGACGTAACAGTTATGCGAAAAACATCGGGTGCTGCTCCCTAGTTGGTAGAAATAAGGTGTCGTAGCAGATGATTTTTTGATTGGTGTTGTGGCAATGTAGGTATATAAAAAGTGAGTGCTCTGTCCAATATAACACCAGGTTACTTAGGGTTCTTCTAATACTCTACGTAACTTCCTCGCCACGAAATACTAAGTGTCCTGTTGGCGAATCTATTGCCAAGATGGAAGAATTCATGTCTTGCATGCAAAAATGTAATGCCATTTACGGTGCCTATGAAAAAAACTCTGCCTGCCATCACAGTCGCTTCATTAAATCAAGTACTCAGAAAGCTTGAAGTCTGTGAGACATTCTCCGACAGGTTAATTAATGCAACAGATTTTTTTATTGATTATGGTGCACTTCCGGTTGTTAACAAATTCTTTATTTTTAGCCATTGAAATAGAACTAATATTTGTAGTACCTAATCACTCATCTTACACTAAGATCTTTTTATAAAATAATTCGGAAGCGCAACGAAAGGAATACTAATTACCTACTACTGCGTAAAAAAATTACACTCGCCACTCCTCGCTAATACGTCCGCTGGTATTCCAGTAGTATACTTGGCAATATTGTTGTGCCATGATTGACTTATTAAAGCCCGGGTAATAAAATATCGTATACTTAAAATGTTTGCAGATAGGCCGCCCGTCACTTGTTGTGTGTTGAGTAGCTCCTTGTAGTTATAGCGTAATGATTTTGATTTCAAAGGATAAATTATAACTTATACCTAACTGCAGTATTGTATGTACCGTTGTTGTCGTTTTATAGCAATCCAGCAGTAAAATGTTTAAGAATAATAGCCATAATGCGATAATCCTTACCTACATACATTTATTTTTAATCCCATGTAAAAGGGGGCGAGCCTATTGCCATCAACCGGACACAAATCCAGACTCCGAGGTTGCTATTGTGAAATTCCTGATAGAAAAATCCAAAAACACTATGCCCGACCTGTAAATCGAACCCAAGACCTCATGCTTTGCAGTCGTGCAAACAGACAAAAGTTCTTTAGCTGCTGATTTATGTTTTGTGTAGTCTATGCATAGATATTATTTTCTACATTAATATTAAAAAAAATACGTTAACAAATCAAAGTTGTGGTAGAAACATGCACTCCTACTTTTATTTTTATTTTTTTTTTGTTAGGAAATCGCTTTATTCAATTAAAAAACATTCAAAAAAAAATTAGAAAAAATACAAAAAGTAATGCTGACATTGGGGATCGAACTTCCGCCCACCGTTTCGCAAGACGGTCGTCGAACCATTACGCAATTTACTTTGATGACAAATGATTTGAAATAGCCGTTCTAGTTTTCCATAATTGACTGCTTAGCTCCTTGAAGGTATAGCGTGATAATAACTATTTTAGAACTTCAGTCTGCAGCTATTTATAATATTTTTACATTTTGTTGCGTCTTTTTTACAATCCTTTGGTGAACTGTTGTAGTCTGCTATTCTCCCAAAGCAAATAGCGTGGTAATTTATAGCCTATGTTCTAATTTGGTCACTGTCGAATATTCATTCAAAATTTAAACAAAATCTATCTGGCAGTTTTTGCGTGATGCTCCAACAAACAAACAGACAAACAGACAAAAATTAAAAAAAATATATTTTCGGCAAAAGTTTCATTCAAAGACCCCTAAGCACTTTTTCTTTTTCAAAAATATTAAATGTACAGTTTTGACGTCTCTACGATTTTATTATATGTATAGATATTCTGTATGCAGGATTACACGTTGACTGCCTCGTTGGTCTAGTGGTCGCAAGCGCGACTGCTGTGCATGAGGTCTTGAGTTCGATTCCTAAGTCGGGCAAAGTGTTATTGGATTTTTCCATCAGGAATGTCTCAGTAGCAGCCTCTGAGTTTGGATTTGTGCCCGGTAGATGACAATAGGCTCGCCCCATATTACATGGGACTAAAAACATAACTGGCGAAATGTGGGTGTACTAATGGGTACACCTCTGCCTAACCCTTGGGGATTACAGGCGTGATGTTATGTTATGATTACATGTTAATACGATGTACCTTGCATAAAAACTACTACATTATAATAGGTATGTACAATTAAGAAATTACGGTTAAAATTATGTTCAAAGATACAAATTCATAATCTGTACTTACTAAATATTATAAAGCTGAATTTGTTTGTTTGTAGCGGCTAAGTACGATTTCTAAAAGAAAATCATAAAAATCCTTTTGCGTTACACAGCTTGTTTATCAAGGAAGGTTATAGACTATATAACATCAGGATGAAAGCAGGCAGGCAGCATCTGGCGAATTGTGGGTGTACTAATGGGTACACCTCTGCCTAACCCTTCGGGGATTACAGGCGTGATGTTATGTTATGTTATCTAACATCAGGCCCACGGGAGCGAAGCAGTTATCATAGACTTAACTCAGGTAAAACCGCGAAGTATAATTAGTTCTATAAAGCGGATAAACACAAAACGCGGCTATACGTAAGCTGACCACCTTGAATTCAGTTACTTGCTATTCGTTGTTAGAAATATATGTACTTAACTAATGAGTTTAATTTTTGTTAGAACAAAATAAATTCTCCAAACAAGGCGTGCAGCACTTAAAATGGTAATGAGATGGGTGCTCAGTTCCGCTTGACGTGTTATACGGCGGTCTTGTGGTGAAGAAACGTTAGTGTTAGTGCAAGCATAACAATTTGTATGCTAACGATCTTGATATCAACAATACACTAGTTTCTATCATAATGGCATCAACCACATAGGTTGATTATGAAACTAGATTTTGCAGTAGGAATGGTACATTAAAGGTAATAATGTTCTTCCGACAGAATGTTGATTACGGTGGTCAAACTCAATGAAGATTAGGCAAGTACGCAAAAGATACACACACATACGTAGTGTATATGTGTAACCGTCATCACAGGTGCACTACCTCTTCGCTCACTCTCATAGTCCGAAGGGTCACGACCGCAGAGAGATTGAGTATAGGACCAACAGCTTGGGACCCTAAACCCCACCTTGGATCCGCCACTGCACGAGGTGGTAAAGTTTGATACGTAAATAACTCCTACAAAAAACGCAACTCACTTCCCCTATTTTAATTTTAAATCTTCTAAGTTTAACTTTTTGATGCATTGTACTGTTATTGATAGTAATGTTGGCATTTAGCATAATGAATTAGCTTGACGTAATTGATTTAATTATGCAAAGTTTGTGAGTAGGTTAGTAGTAGAACTGAAGGCCAATTCTCGTAATTAAACATATGTACGTACATATATACATAAACTCACGTCTTTTTCCCATGGGGTAGGCAGACACGCCAGAACGCCACCTATACTCCAATGCTCCATTCGCCTCGTCGACGATCTTTCAAAATCTAGTCACAATGTTATCAATGTCAAATACTAGTCAAAAATGTAGGTAAATTACCCAGTAGTATTTTTTAACAGAATAATTCGCTGAATTCTAATCTCCTTTGTAACTACAGTACATTAATCACTTTCCTCATTACTTCCAGTGCTTGTTGTAGAAGTCATAAAGATGATTACAAATATAATGGTATCATCATCTGCTAAAATATTAATTTCAGTAAAGGCTGAGATTAGATTGGATCCTTCTTAAAACCCCGGGGATTGGCTTATATTATGGAACGAAAATGTTTATATACGCTCTACCCTCTAAAGAAATACGAATGAGAAATAATAAGCCTTTCGTACAAGAATTAAGTTTTACTTGAAGTAGTAACTATTTTTAGCTATAGCAATCGATTTTAAACCTTAAATATTCAATCGATTGTTTCAGTTTGTAATACCGAGAAATCTATCAAGTTCACTTGACTGATAGGGCTCAACTTGGTTAAAAATTCAGAAAGTATTGTTGGACATACTTACCTACTTGGCGTTAAACTAAATGAAACACCATGCTGAGCTCCAAAACACAGATTGTCGACGTGGCTCAAAAGGCTATTCAGCTTAAATAGGACTGGACATTTCTGCTACCTATGGGCTTATTGAACGCAAGATTGGTGTCTCGAAAAGGCGAGACGAGGCAGCGGTAAACCACGAAGTAGATAGCGGAATGACTTGGACAGCTTCCATGAGAATTGAAAAGACGTAGCGCAATGTCGTAACCGCTGGAAGGAAGCGAAGGGTCTTTTGCCCAGCAATGGGATAATATAGGCTCATTATAAAAATTGTATGACAATGGCGCAGCTTGTACCTACAAGACTGAACTACCAAATTTAAAACTGTCTCTCCAAATTTATTCTAATTAAGTCTAAGTACGTACATTATTGCAAGGTAATATTTTACCAAATTGACTTGAATTCATTGACCGAAAAGGTCAGACTGCAGCGTCAATTGGTCAGCCAGCAGACTGCCGGCTCTTGCGCAAATTGTGTTCTACATTAGCATAATTATATCAACCTTTTATGTAGGTACGATATTTGTGAAATGTTTTATTTATTCTTATCAAGATAAGCTTAGACTTGATGAGGCGAGGTCGTGGTATTCTTTCGATTATAAAGTTAGTAAGATGTTTGTATGCTGGCTTAGTAACGTTGGTAAATAAAAAATGAAAAGGCGTCGACGGTAAATCCATAATAGCCCGTCAATTGATCGCACACCTCAAACTAATTTTACCTCAATTCACCGAGGGATGCTAGTGAAAGATACAGGTATCCAACCTTAGTATAGGGATCTCCGTAATTTCAATAATTATGTATTTCATTAAATAAAGTTACATTGAAACTACTTAAAATTAGGTCAATAAGGTACATTTCTTTTAAATTATGAAAAATACAAATAGGTATTCCTATTCTTATTTCAAAAAACGAATAATTTTCATTTGCAATCCAAAATTTTGTTATTTTTGTCTCAAAGGTACTTACTTGAAAAAGATACTTGATGCAAAAGTATAATGAGATTCCGTTAACTATAAGCTATTTATACTATTATAGTAAGTTTAAAATAGGAATTGTGTAACATAAACAAAGCAAAAAAAAACGGTCATTAAAAAGCCACTTTCGCACTGAATGCACTGTAGATACTGATTAGTTAAATCACTTATCGCCTCTTTATTAGGTCAAGTCTATGATGTAGCCTTACCCTTAATAGTTATTTTCCGTCAGCACATTGCTATTCAAGGAAAATTGAGCCCCTCCTAACGAGTTGACAGGTTTGTTTAATAAATTACTATGTATTACCTAAGCGTAATCTATGTATAATGTTACTGTGAAAGCCCCAACTTACGGTAAGTCCTAACATTTTCCAGAAGGTCCGAAATTGTCTGTAATTATCGTTCATTTCGAACTTTTATCACCATTCGGTCGGTGAATGTAAGATTTACCTCAGAAACATGGTAAATGTCAATAAATCAGACAAATTCGACGCATTTTACTAGTCGATACTAATATTATAAAGAAGAAAAGTTTGTTTGTTTCTTTATTCTTTTTGTTTGAACGCGGTAATCTCTGATAGCACTGATCCGATTCCAAAAAAACTTTTACTGATATGTATAAAGCATGTATATACTATGGTACTCGGCTGTTTTTTTTGTGTTCTTTCTATCAACGAAAGCATTTTTGTAATTATACCAGTGCTTACTGGAAAATCTTCGGATTTACAAGTTCACTTTTACAGTAAAATAGTAACTTATAGGTACATATTTGTATACCATAATGCGGAAAACGTGTGGGATTATACGTAAAGAACATTAGCTTTACAAATAAATAAAAAATTGGAGGATCTGTTTGTAATGTCAAATAACAGATTTTACTAGAAAAATAAATGAATGTTTACCTTGTACAGCTACTTTACCAAAAATGTTTTTCTTAATTTTTTGTCCATCTAATCTTTCCTAGTGGCTGGGCTGATTTTGACGTGACTTTCACTGGCAGATAGCAAGTAAGTAAGGACACTCTTAGAAAGAAGTTCTTTACCCAACCCACAAATATCAAAGTAATTAGAAAGAGAGGGAAGGTCGCCTGGAGCTTAACGCTTATTCCTTAAGTGACGATTTCTGTCAGTTACATACGTAACATAACATCACGCCTGTAATCCCCGAAGGGTTAAGCAAAGGTGTACCCATTAGTACACCCACATTTCGCCAGTTATGTTTTTAGTCCCATGTAATAGAGGGCGAGCCTATTGCCATCAACCGGGCACAAATCCAGACTCCGAAGCTGCTACTGAGAAATTCCTGATGAAAAAACACAATAACACTTTGCCCGACCTGGAAATCGAACCCAAGACCTCATGCACAGCAGTCGCGTTCTGTTAGTTACCTCCTTCCGTTAAGGAACTTTATTCCAAAAAGACGTCGCCGATAACCGACATTAAGCGGACGAAGTCGCGAGCATAAGCTAGTACAATAATAAAAGACTATAAAGTTCATTGTAATTCTACTACTTATTACAAATTACTAAAGAATGCATAGTTTAAATGCCCCTACAATATATTAACCTTAACAAAAGCACCGAAGTGGAAACCTTACGGTCGAGGCAAAAGCCTTATACATATGCAAGACTAATATCGCGGCGGATGAAGCTAGGCTGTATTGTACCCCTCGACCTTCAAGTGGAATCCCTAGAATCCTTGGATCTCGAGTCCTTAATAGCTTTTCTTAATCAAATATTGAAAGAGTTTTAAGGAACGCAATCTTCTTCGCGCAGAATCTATACTTAATCTATAGG
Source organism: Hoplodrina ambigua (assembly GCA_949774945.1). Lineage (NCBI taxonomy): Eukaryota > Metazoa > Arthropoda > Insecta > Lepidoptera > Noctuidae > Hoplodrina > Hoplodrina ambigua. The sequence continues at coordinate 5,978,878 of OX458979.1, forward strand.
TGTATACTAGCTGACTTGGCCACGCATTGCTGTGGTTTGAAGTAAGTAAAGATATTGAGGTCATTAATCGAGATCTTTCTTCTTTCTTTATCGTATGGGCAGTAAGGTCTTACGACCCTACACATACTAGTGTCAGAGTTTCTAAACCGCCTCAAGGGCCTCTGACATGGTTTGAGTGGAACGGTAAATCCAGGTTTCCTCACTATGTTTTCCTTCACCGATGTCAGTGATGTCCAAGATAAACTTTGGAAAGTACATATGAATTGAAATTGTCATATTGGTACTTGCCCGGATTTGAAACCGCGGGCGCCTTAACCACTGGGCCATCACGACACACATCGAGATAAATCCTATCCCATCTTTTAAGTTTGACTAAATTTTCGCGATGTAAGCCAGATTTCATAAAAAATGGTTGAGTAGTTTAGGAGTCCATCCCGGAGAAAAAAGGTGACGCGTAATTTATATATCTTGAAATTATAAAACTAAGTCCCTATTTCCCTTTGTCACGGCATCACGCGTGAACGGCTGGACCGATTCAACTTATTATTTTTTAGCTGTTTGTTTATAAATATATGGCGGTCCGAAGTTCGTTGGGTCAGCCAGTACTTAATTAATAAAGCTAAAGAGTTTTTTGTTTGTTTGATGCTAATCTCTGAAATTACTTGTCAGATTGGAAAAAATCTTTCTGTATATGATAACCAGATTCGCGAGGAATGATACAGGGAGCTTAGACAAAGTAACATCGCTTCGTCGATTGACCACGTGACTTAAAGCGGCTTATGTCAATCCCATACATTTTAGTCTTTTCTAACTTCGTTATCGTTTTGAAGTTGTTACTTTGTCTAAGCCTCAGGCTATATAACACCACGCTACGACTCACGAGAGCGAAGCAGTAACCAAAGACGTAACTTAACGCGGTTGAAAATACGCGGCAGAAGTTAGTGAAGCTGAAGAGTTTTATTTGTTTGTTAATTTTTTTTGCAACTATCAGTCGAATACATACATACATACATAACAACACGCTTGTAATCCCCGAAGGGTTAGGCAGAGGTGTTCCCATTAGTACACCCACATTTCGCCAGTTATGTTTTTTGTTCCCATGTAATAGGGGGCGAGCCTATTGCCATCAACCTGGCACAAATCCAGACTCCGAGGCTGCTACTGAGAAATTCCTGATGGAAAAACCCAATAACACTTTGCCCGACCTGGGAATCGAACCCAAGACCTAATGCACAGCAGTCGCGCTTGCGACCACTAGACCAACGAGGCAGTCAGTCGAATAATTGGAAATATTATTTTTGTAGGTATTATATTATAGCCAGATTCACGAAGACTGGTATGGGCTATATTATAACATCATGCTACGACCCACAAGAGCCGAGTAATAACCAAAGGCGTAGGTGAAACCGCGGCCTATAGCTAGTGTTTTTATAAAACTCGACTCAATAAGGCACGCAATACTTTTCTTACACAGGAAATTTAACCTGGTTTCCAGGCAATGGGTCGGCTTATCGTAAAGGCGTGTTCCCCTCTTAATGTGAGTGCCTATTGGAAATGGGACGGGGCTATCCAATAAAACATCGAATGGACATTTATGGTAGAATGAACATGAGGACAATGCCTGCATTGGTAGTACACGGAACGGAGAAGCGAGGAAAGGCGCGCGAGCTATTTTTCCAATAATAATGATTAACTTCCACTCTAAGAGCGTTTGTGGAAGAGACACCACAATTTTTTTCAATAAATCTCACTACTATTGTAAGTAGAAGGTTGGATGGTTGGATGTTTTCTACTCAATGACGAATTGACGACTACAGAAGGACTTAATCCTGGATCTGGATGAAAAGCGCAGAGATAGATTATCTGGATTAGCATATAGGTTACTTTTTATCTTGGAAAAAATTACGGTCCATATTACTTACTGTTACGAGGGAAGCCTAATTCTTTTTCAAATATATAAATTACTTCTTATAACATCAGCTATCTGCCAGTGAAAGCCCTGTCGAAATCGGTCTAACCGTTTCGTTGGTTAGCAGGAACAAACAAGCTAAAGCTATAAGTATTTTTGTTTACTAGTATTTTGAGGCTGGTCCACCAAACTGGAATAAGCGAATGGCAACAGAATCTGTGGAATGCACAACCATATTGGTGCGAGATTGAATTGATTGGTAATGGAAAGTTTATTTATGCAAATAAATGTGTTTATACAGATTTAAGATTAGTCACGGCTCAAATATTTCATCCAGTATTATGGATTCTGATGCTGGATCTAATTTTAGTTGCAGTGTTATAACTAGTAAATATCTTATGTGGTACTTGCTTTAGCTCGCGACATCGTCCGCGTAAATGAGCCACATTTACGCAGACGAAGTCGCGGAAACATAAGTAGCTTATTTCTTTTCATTGGGGTTCAAACTTACCCCATACCAAATTTCATCAATATCGGTCTTTTTACACGCGCTATGTTTAACGCTTATGCCGCTACCTGAAGAATAGTCAAGTAGAAAACGCATATAGAAAAAAAAAGCATTTTACAAAAAAAGAAAACCGCCTTCAAAAACAACAAAAGAAAATAAAAATAGTTTAGCTTTAGTTTTGTTTTGTGTTATTTAGGTATTGCTACCGACTTCCAAACTGAAGTTTTTTTTTATTCTGTAGTTTTTGAAGGCGGTTTTCTTTTTTTGTAAAAAGATTTTTATTTTTCACTTTTTAGTGCTTGTGTGTTAAAGTTAAACAAAGCAATTTTACTTGTCACGACAGTTCTGCTGTGATCCAATGAGGAGATTTATTCCATATCGCCGAAGTTCATCATCAGGTCATGACAATATTCTATGGGGCCTATTCGGAAGTATACTCTTTCAAACAAAAAAAGAATCATCGAAATCTATTCATAATTAGCGAAGTAATCGAGTAACATACATACAAAAAAAACATACGCGCCGAATTGAAACCTCTTCCTTTTTAGGCACGTAGAATCTTTATAAACACAGAGAACAAAAAGATATTGTTAACTGTCAGATTTATTAACTTAAACTCATAAATGAAAAGAATGAAAAGGGTTACGCCCTTTGAGAGTAGCAAAATGATAAAGATTTGATAGGCTTCACTAGCCTCCACTAGATTCACTAGAACCGACCTTTGACCGCTCGTGAAAATGAACAACTTTTCATGCGGGACCGACGCTGAAATACGAACAAAATATATCTGATATTTTTTTTTCGTATTTCAGCGTCGGTCGGTCTCGTTCCCCGTTTAAAAACTGCACTACGACCATAATAAAAGTTGTTCATATTCTAATATTCAACATAACATTACGTCTTTTATGTTTAGGTTAGGCAGAGGTGTACCCATTAGTTCACCCACATTTCGCCAGTTATAATTAAGTCCCATGTAATAGGGGGCGAGTCTATTAGCAAAAACCGGGCACAAATCCAGACTCCGGGCTGCTACTGAGAATTTCCTGATGGAAAAACCCAATAACACTTTGCTTTGTTGATCTGGGATTCGAACCCAAGACCTCATGCTCAGCAGTTGCGCTTTGCGACCACTAGACCAACGAAGCAGTCATTCTGATATTCAATTATACATACTGTGTATTTGCAGTGTGAAAAATCGGTAAGGTATTGAAAGTAAGCCAGAAATGAATAGGTTTATTTATTGATTTATTCAATAAATTACCAACCAACAGCTTACAGCATTCTTTAAAAACATTTACAGAAGAAAAGCAAGAGTTGAAAGATGTAAGTTAACATCCAAGTAGGTACCTACCTATGTGCGCCTGCACATGCACACCGCATGTTGTTATTATGTGTGTTCTCGTATATTATAATCTCTTCATAGTATAACCAAACAATTTTCGTATATTTTCCTGAGAATCTACTCAAAGATAACGAAGTTGATATAAAATGAAAATATTTGTTTTAATTATTCAATACTAAGATGTAAACTTGGTTTTAGGCACGTACGCGATACGTAACTTAGTAACCGCTTTAGAATTATTATTCGTTAAAATATAGCTAGTTTCCCTTATCAGTATTTATACGTATTGATTGGCATGACGACAGTTATCTGTCTGACCTCCGGAACCTGGGTTAAGAGGTAATAAGAATAATCATATTGAAGTCGAAGATTTTACCGAAATCTTAGGCCAAATTTTTTGGTAGATACATTATATCTAACAAATTGTCAAGTGCCGGACGTACCTAAGCTGTTATGATTTTTCGCCAATCGGAGCACTTTGTATTTTTTGAATTGTCAATAATTTTCATTCAAGATAATATCTGCCTTGCCTTTTCTCAACTACGTTGGGCTCGGCTTCTTGTCTATCCGTATATCTAGCCAATCTTCCAGATATACAGCCCTGAATACCAGTATTTTACATGGAGCAACTGCCTATCTGACCTCCACAACCCTGCAGTAACTGGGTAATACGATACCCCGTGGTAAGACTGGTTGTCAAGCTTTCGGGCTTTTGACGACCCGATACGGCTGTCAAAGAGACAGCCGGGACCAACAAGTTGACGTGCTTTCCGAGGCACGGAGGAGTTCAGATACCAAGTGTCAAATACTTAGAACCTTTGTGCCTATAAGCTTAGTTCTTTAGACGTGAAAAGTACAGTCTAACCAATCGTGTCGATGCGTTTACGCCTTACGGCATTGCATAAAATCTTTCAAGTCCTTTTTTTTCGAAATGAACACCGATTTTAATTAAAATTTCTACACTTATGCAGGATACATAGGTTTAAAAAGTTAGTAGTCTGAACAATGGCAAAAATATTATTATTTATTTATTATATTACATAACGGGTCAAATGTAATAATAGATGTTGATACTTAGATAATCTTCATTCCGTTTGGTAACTATGATAACAGATATGTCAATTTACATTGTATTTAACATTGTTTTGTTCACACGATGCCTTTTCGTGATAACAATTGTAAGATTCAAGGATTTGAGGAAATTGGGGCACAGTGATCCATTATTTACTATGTTTTATTCAAAATAAAATTAGAAAAATAACATTTTAACGTTATAGTTATTTTTTGAGTAGGTATTTTAGTATTCATTTAATTTTAGAACAAGAATTTGGGAAGAAAAAATCACCTTAGAAAATCGTCATCAAACGCAGTCGAGGGCATTAGCTATATTCTGCTATATCTTTTATTTACAATAAAAAAAAATGAATAGAAAATGTGTTGCTAAGCGCATAACTCGAAAACAGCTGGACAGATTAGGCTGATTATTTTGTGTTTGTATGTAATTTTCCGGACAAGGTTTATACGAAAGAAAATATTAGGAAAATCCACCAAAGAAGACAGAAATTTGCACCCGTGCGAAGCCGGGTCTGTTCGCTAGTATTATAATAAATGGAGCTCTGGAGGATCTATATCTAATGGCTACACTAAAAATAATTATGGTAGTCATGCTGGAGTAAAACCAATTAATTCGGCTTTTTAGAAAGAAAATTAATGCGACAAATTGTCAAGATTAAGTAAGCTCTTTTGATTGGTTGTTGACAATTCCGGCAACCAATCACAGCAGCTTAGGTATGCGCTCTAAAAAATATGTCACATTAATTTTTCATTCGAGAAACAATTCGAATTCTTTTGTATTTACTGTAATTTAGTAGAGAGTTTTAATAAGAAATTATGGTTATATTAACAGATAAGTTTTATTTTCATTGATGAAATTTTCAGTGACGCGAAACGATAATAATTGTAGTTAGGTACATTTTACGATGTAACATTACTTAGCGACAAGTCGATTGCTAGTAACCACGAAGCCACAAATATAGCATAGAACCACGAAACAGTGAAAAATTGTGACACACAATAATAAAATTCAAGTCCTGTTACTGGCAAGATACAATGAGAAATTCAATTTGAATATCGAATAAAAATAAATGAGACCGTTAACGCCCACTTGTCATGCAACGTTCAATTGTTTGGCGAATAATTCGCCAAACAATTGAACGAAAAACCTAGCGCACACCTAAACAAAAAATGTCATAAAGTTAAAGATTTGTATTTTTGTTTGTAATGGATAAATTCAAAAACTACATTACAGATTTTAAAAATCCTTTTACCCCTGGAAAGCTGCATTATCAGCTAATAATACCAGCCCCACAGCTTATTATTGTCCCACTGCCTGCAGTGGGACAGGCCTTTCCCTGGCAAAGGCCTCTTGTCGTACAGAGAAGGCACGAGCATTGATCACCACGCCTGCTTAAGGCGGATTGACAGTTTTAGACTTAAATTCATTACATTTGATAAGTCTTGGTTTCCTCACGATGTGTTTTCACATAAGTAATATTTTAGTTAAAAAAAAAAATAGGAATAAGAAACGAAAATCGACGCAAACGAAGTCGCGAATAAGAATACAATAATAAGTTATATCGATAAAACTTACCGACGTCGCCAAAGTAAATTATCTGGAGAGATACTACGCTTGCCTTTTAAAAAAGCCTGCCTGAACTGAGCTAGCGGCAAGCTCTCCCGACGCAAAGACCATCGCACAGTACGAACACTAGTTTTCTCAACATTCTTTTCCATTTGCACCGTCACTTTACACAGAAACTTCAACAATTCCCGTTTAAACATCAATTTAGTACCATTTTTAATGTTAAAATTAGCAGAATTACACGTACAATTGCATTACACGATCTAAAAACGATAACAACGTGGAAACTAAAATGAATGCTGCGCCCTTATCTTCACGGTTTCTATTTCATATTTACGTTTTAAGATAATACTGGGAAATGAGTAAATACGTACGGTACACTGTATTTGTTTAAATTATTATTATGACTGATGTGAGTTTTTTACAGTTCAAATGTTTTTATCGCCAAGCGAGAATTGCGCGGCGTTATTATTTATTACCTACGCAGTGTGACGTTTGGACAACACAAGTTTTGTTTATTATTTTTATTATTTGTTTCCTGAATAAGCAAGACCTTCAAGTGCCGAGTGACTTTACAAAATATTATTTTATACACAAATTGAGACCTCAAATTTGGACTGCCATTACTTAAATTTTCGACGCTCAAAAACATCAAATACCCCTGACGTATGGGTAAAAGTGAGTTTTTTCCCCGGACCACCCCTAGTGGTCGCAAAGCGAGCATGAGCACGCGGTGAGCATGAGGTCTTAAGTTTGATTCCCACGTCGGGCAAAGTGTTATTGGGATTTTCTATTAGTAGCAGCCTCGCCCCCCTATTACATAATATGGGACTTAAACAAAAACAAGTGAAATGTGGGTGTACTAACGTATACATCTCTGCCTAGCCCATCGGGGATTACAGGCATGATGTTTTGTGTTTTTTTTGACATCAATAAAACATCACTTATGTTTTAAATTAACTGTTTCAATTAATCGGAATTAACACCACTTCTTCCCCAAACCCTTCCTATAGAAATATCAGCGGATGCCTTAACAAACCCAAGGAATCCCGGATGGATGGATGTCAGCCCTACCTTAAACTAACCTAGAATGAATTGTTTAGTCTGTAAACGTTGTTATTGATTGGCAAAGTTGTTTCAACAACTTTCAGTAGAACAAAATTCCGAAGTTAAACAAGTAAGTAATCTGCTCTAAAACTTTTCACTGACTTCCAACACAATTTGTTCAAGCATTAAAAGAAAAATAGAAAATCAAAGTACTGACGACAGTGCTTTAAGGTTAACACTGCGGTCATCTTATGCGGTTGTAATAAGAGCTATTTTACAACAAAAAGGTAAAGTCTGATGTACTGGCGACTGTTCTTAAATAAATACACACGCTATAATAATTTCTACTCTCAAATAGCGAACTTAACTGGCGAAATGTGGATGTACTAATGGGTACACCTCTGCCTAACTCTTCGGGGATTATAGGCGTGATGTTATGTATGTGTATGTATGTAGTCTCAAATAGAGGATATTTATTGTTTTTCAGTAACTACCTGTTAGGTAGTCATCATCTTCCTGCCCTTGTCCCATGTTACTTGGGGTCGGCGCAACATTTCAGTTTTCTTCTTCCATTCCGTACTGCCAACCGTCATACTATCACTGACTCCCTGTTCTTTCATCTCATTCTTCACACAATCCGTCCATCTTTTCTTTAACCTTCCTCGTCATCTATCCACATTCATATTCATAACTCTCTTGGTCACATGCGTTTCATTCCTGCTCTTCAAGCAGACGATTCCCTTTCAACTTTTCTGTTACTGGCGCCACTTGTAAATTCCTCTATAAATTACAATTTATGTTTCAAGTTTACGCTGTTCATTTTATTATTTTGTTCTTTTAAATTCTGTTGGTCCTGTTACCTACCTACTTGTTATTTTAATCTCTAGTTATTCTTGACCTTTACCTTGATCTGTAATTTAGTCACACTATCCTGCCTCAGACACCTTTCTCTCTCATTTAAGATTGTGCATTTTATTATGCTGTGCCTGTACTATGCTGTTACGATTGCCATTGCCCATTATTCTCCATACGACACTACCGTTTGCAAAGAGCAACTAGATTCAATTCCTTTTTTTTTTTCTTGTTTATAACATTCAAAAGTGCATTTGAAATAATTAATTTGATTTTGAGATTAGTTAAAGATTTACCTATGATTATGATTATTGCGTTCTGAAAACTGGCGGAAAACGCCAAGTACGTTAGCGTGGAAACCCTTCAGTGTCCAGAATAAATGACAATTATAAACGATCTACCTCCTTACTAACTTTTCTATGAATATAACTTCAGTATAGTAACCTAAGTAGGTACCAACACGTTTTCATGATGCAGTGGCAGTCAAGGTTCATGTTAGAAACATGGCTTAGCAATTTGTATGTATAGCAAATTGATTATCCATTTGATTAGCGGCGATGGAAGTAGCATAAAAGGCATTTGCATTTGCGTGTTGAGATCTCAAAATGCATTTGCAACACTTCAAGTCTCGAGTACGTGCCTACCTACCTACTCGGTGTGGCACCACGTCACATAATATCAGGTGATCGCATCTTATACATGGCCATAAAACACGATTTATTACCGCAATTTTTCTGAAACTGTCTTTGATTGCGTGATCGGCCAACGAGACGTAACACCTACCCTCGTATTAACTGTCTTTATTTTACTTTGAACTAGGAGTGTTCAATATAATATACCGTTATTTAAAAATATATTATTGATACTTGATTCGATAAAATCGAATAAATCCGAAATTATCCGATATTTTTATTCGAAAAAAGTTTGTATTGTGGTAGTTCTTTGCTCATTTGTCGATATAAAAAATATCGACATTTTGTTCATATGAACTCACTGCATAAAAGGTTAAAAAAGAAACGTTTTTTATAAAATCGGGTTTCATCGCATTTTCAAAATTCTATTATAATCGATTGTATAAGAGTCTCTAATAGATAAAATACCGTCCATTTTAGACTTAATTAGAAGTTATCGGGATTTCTACAATCCTCCTTCGCCCCTTGGGAACAAGCCAGCGGCAGTGTCCTCGTTTGAGATTCTGATTCCATAACGATTAAGAGAACACGTCTAGCGAAGTCGTCCTTTTAACTGACATAGACTGCATCTTTATAATGTTACTTGTTTCCATATAAATTATTGTAAATAGCGTTGCACTTTTTAAACTATTAATAGAACTCATCATGTCTGCGTGGTGAACAATAGATGATTTAAAAAAAAACTGAAAGATCCAAAGGTATCGGATAAAAGAAATAGATGTTCTTAAAGGTTTCTTATCAAAACTAGGTACTCACTGTGGGAGGGCCGGTGTGGGGACACGGAGGTGATGTCCTCTGCGGGGTCGCTCAGCGTCGCTGCCGTCACTGGCCTCCTCTGCACCGACGCTGCTCGACCCGCCCGCCGACCTACGCAGAAGAATCGCCATATTTACGACCAGAACTGCTCGTGAAAGCTCATGCTGTTGTGCCTAAAAATGGTAGCCAGTCAGCAAGGGGCCGACTACTCAGAGTATGCAAATTACCTAAATAACTGATATTTTAAGATGTTGCTGTGACTTAGCTGGATTCATAACTGTATTTTAGCTTTAAGTCTTACCTATGTAATATCTTGGACAAATTATGATTATAGGCTGGTATTATTATTTTATGAATATCATAATACTAATCCCAGCCTATTCAGAGCCAAGGCCTCTCCTCATACGAAGAAGGCCTGCTCAAGGCGGATCAATCACCGATGGCAGTGACGTCCAAGATAAACTTAGAAAGTAGGTTGACATAAATTGAAGTCATTAATTAAAGTTACAGGGGTAAGTAGGTACCTACTCATCAGTTTAATATAGGTATGATAGAAAAACTAATAGAAAAAAGTCTTAGCTTAGTCTCGATAAAAAATGTCGGAATTACTTAGGTATAGCCATTACTCGGTGACGATTGGTCAAGCGTTTTTTACAAACATAGGAAGGGATTTACAATTTTAGAATTATTTGTATACTTAGAGGGAATTAAGAAATATAGGTTAACATGCTTTAGTTAAATATTTTATGATATTGGAGTCTATAAAATGGGATTATATACAAGGAGAGTATTGGAATTGGATTACTGAAAGCTTGGCATCCGAGATCTCGTGGAATTTTTCCGACGAAGCTAACACATTTTATCTTCAGTTATAAATAATATGTACATAATCTCATAAAATATTATTCCAATGTAACATTATAGTAAACAAAAGTAATATATGAACATATACATAGCACTTATTGATAGAGGGCAGTCAGATGCCAAAAGCTTTATCAAAACAAGAAGCATCAGAAATAGAAATAATTGGTCTCAGATTGTATCAAACAAACAAAAATAATTGCCTAATAGTTTAATATTGATTGCTTAAACAAACGAAAAAACATTTTCATGGTTTCAAATACAATATCTAATCATTTATTTATTTCAGAAACAAAGTAGATACCTATCTATCTAATAATAATTTCAATCGATCGAACACTGATTTATTTGATTCACCACAACCTATAATTTCTTACGCCATGTTGAATATGATACGTGACGTATCAAGTATCAAGTCGAAATACCTGTAGGTATAGATCAGGGACCCTTTTGCTGTGCCCCACAGGGTCTATAATGGTCTTAATTATTTAAGTTACCACCTAAGGTATACTGGAATACCTATATAAATGGAGAAGCAATAAAGATATTGAGTATTTAGGAGTTCAGTAACCAAAATTATGAGATATCCGAAATAAGAATCTATCTTAAAATCGTAATCGAATCTGATATCTTGCGAATATTAGTGGAGTCTAAATGAGAAGCGTTATGATTACAGGTTTTGCGTGATTAGATAGTTTTTATTATTTCTTTTGCGAAGATTGCTTAATATAGGTACTTAATATAATATCCGTAATCGTATCTGAAACTGGCCTCTTTTTACTCCGTCTTTATTAGTCTTGATCTTGGAAATAGTATGATCATAGGTTCATAGATGTATGAATAATATTTTGCTGGATTCGGATCCATATCCAGATCCGAAACATATTCATTTATAACATGTCTGGTATAGATCATACTACACTCAGCGGCACGGAATGTGGCCCAAGCGCGTTATGTGGTTTATTATCAAAATTAAACGTGAAACTGGGAGTTTTCTTCGTTGTAAAACTTAAATGTTTATTCAAATCTTAAATGCAAATGATTAATTAAGAAAAAAGTGAGTAAACTTTATTAAAATCGTACAAAATTACAAAATAGACATTAAGCTCTAAATTTTAAAAAATGTTTTTGAATGAAATTTACAGAATTAAGCTATGGCACTTTGAATTAATAACGGGTAATTCCACCTATGGCCCTGATGACCACCTGCATGTGATCAGAGATGCCATGGATTATGTTTTTAATGTCCATCTGGGGTATTTCTTCCTAGAGTAATTTTTAATTGACTGATGGTCTCTGGAGGGTTGGGACTGGATCGGATGCGTCTTTTAAGCATATCCCAGACATGTTCTATGGGATTCATGTCTGGGTTTTGTGCCAGCCACTTCAATTTTGTGATTTTCACTTCCGAAAGGAAATCATCCACGCAAAATGTTGTGTGTGGTCGGGCATTATCTTGCATTAAGATGAAATCTTCGCTACCGATGCATCCCACGAATGGTTAAACATGTTCCTGGAGGATCTCTTCAATGTATCGCACTGCCGTTAGACAACCAGCAGCTACAGCCAACTCTGTACATGCGTCTGAACAAATCTCTTCCCAAAACAAAACTGATCCACTATGGATACTGACGGTTTGCCTGGTAGTGATTGGCAGAAACCTCTATCCATGTCTTTTTCACACGTTCGTGGCCATCTGCAGCTCTTATGGCCACTCTGCATTCGTCAGTCCACAGAACTTTACTCTGTTACTCGTGAGTCCAATTTGCGTGTTCGCGAGCGAACCTAAGTCGAGCTACGCGATGGTGCCGGAGCAGTTCTGGACCTCAAGCTGGCCTTTGAATGCGTAGATCTCGTTCCTTAATTCGCCTTCTTATTGTCCGCTCACTTTCGTTGACCCCTCTGGCCGTTTTTAGCCGCTGCCGTATTTCAACCGCAGTAAGGAACCAATTTCTCAAAATTGCGAGAGCGATAAATCGGTCATCTTCCGCTGATGTACACCTAATATTGCCATTTTCTGGTCTCCTTGTGTATAGGCCGGTCTGGTCGTACCGTGTTAAGGCGTACCTGAGAGTTGTATGCGATACATTTAAAGTTGCAGCAATCTCTCGTTGCGTTCGCCCCTGATTCCTAAGCAACACAGTTTGAGCAACTTGAGCTGAAGTAAGAGGCATTATTTTCCAATCCTGGAAGCATAAATGACTACAGATTCATCACAAAGTAAAACAGTAAAGACTAAATGCACGACCATTTGAATATCGAGGTTCAACTCACTCGTGTTTTGTGCGTTCCGGTAACGAACTAACGTTAGGTGTCACAAAAATTAAACAAATTAAGTTTTTTCTGTGCTTACTCTTTTAAATTAACAAAGAACAATGTCCTGACAAACTGCCACACGAAATTTTCATAAGCGATATCAAAATCGCCTGTTATCGGTTTTTTTATGTTTGGGCCACATTCCGTGCCGCTGAGTGTATTTCCAAGATCAAGACTAATAAAGACAGCGTAAAAAAAGAGGTTGTCAAGTGCCACAGTCTAGCAAACATCAAACAGAATAGAAAAAGACGCAAGTTGTAACGACAAGTGGGTCGCTCCACTTGCGAGGAACACAAAAGACACGATGTGAGCATCAACAAACAGATACACGATACAGAGGTTCATTACTTCACGATACGAAAGAATAGACTTGCGTTTCTTTGCGTACTTTTTCTCTTTTCAATATTTTCTGTTGGAATAAATAATTAGCCTGAATACGCTAAACGCAGATTTATCACTTTAAAATTAGCTCGAATACACTAAACGGTTGTCGCACTAACATGTGCGACAAACGTTTAATGGTAAATTAACCGTAAATTAATGGCTTCATGGAATAAATATTGATATTCAGAAGTGGGTAGCCAGGAAGATGACTCTGAAAAAGTTAGGGAAGGGTTTAGTTGTTTGACATGGTTCACAAACTGAGTCATGGACTTTCAAAATGGTAGTGCTCGTCTACGATCACAATGCTGTAAATATTATAAGCACCATATAATTTAGCTCTTATTTCTTAATTTGTATCACTTGGTACCTGTTGTATATGGTGAAATGATAATTTTTATTTCAGTTACATTGTGTTCACATTACACTTATTTTAAACTTTATAAATTAATGTATCCATACAAACAATTGTAGAAAATGGAGTTACTTGCTTATTCTTCTCCATATACGAAACTACCGTTTGTAAGGAGCAAATAGATTTAATTATATTTTACCTACTGTTGTTAACGTTCAAGAGAGCTTTTTAATGGTTTAATTGAAATAAATGATTTAACTATGATTTTGTTGAAATTGAGTTTACAATTGCAGCTCCAAAAATTATTTCTCCGTTTATTAAGAGCTCATATAAAGCGTGCTCAAAAGCAGTCAGACAAGTACTTATGTAACTAAGTTAGTGCAGCTAAAAATAGTAAAAACGAACCACAAAATATTGCTCATTTTTGCACTTGTCTTTTTTTGTAAACACACACAAAAATCAACATTGGGGCATATGTAATTAACGTTTAAATTAGAATTTTTCAGATGAACCATCTAAATATCGAAATCTCATTTCGCCTTAATTGTTTACAAAAAAAGTAATGTAAAAAAGAACACACAAAACAGCACTTTACTACTCTCATCTTAAAACACACAAGAAGCATGCACATGCATTAACTCAGTACCTTCGCATTATAAGCTCTCAAAAAGCTGCAAGCAGGCACTAAGTCTTGGTAATATGGTAAGGGATATACTTGTCACACGCCATGCCGATACCTAGAAATAATAAGGGCATGAATGGCGTAAGGCTGGCTGCAGACCTGACAGTTCCGACCTGGTCAGGATATCAGAAGATTTGAGAGCGGTTTGGAAAAATCTTTCGGGGACTTTTTAATTTTTTGTTTTTCTATTTTGCTTTATTTGGTAAACGTTTTATGATAATTGATATTATGATACAAATACACATTGATAAATTTATGACTATTTGATTTAAAGGCTTATTGCATAAATCAATAGGGCGTTAAATTAAACAAGAGACGTACTTTAAAGGCACACCTTTGAGTACTACACATAGTAAGTACCTACTCACTTAAATGAACAACGTTTACTATCGGGCCAACCTTGAACTCGCGAAATTTATCTGCTGTTTACTATTTTTTTCCAATAAACACGCTGAAAATTTAATGGTTGTGTTCCTGCGGCAAATCGATTTACCCTAAGGAGTACTATTGTAACATAGAGTTAAACATTAAAAAAAAAAAACAATCAATCTGTCTAGCCTTTGCCCAAGTCTGTTGGGATCGCGCGGCTTTCAGCCTCTAAATACATTGGTATTTAGAGGCTGAAAGACGGTCCCAATAGACTAAGAATTCAATTCAATTCATTCGCTCCATGTAAAATATTGATTTTACATGGAGCGACTGCCTATCTGACCTCCACAACCCACTAACTGGGTAATACGGTACCCCTTATTACTACTAGACTGGTTATCAGACTTTCGAGCATCTTACGACCCGTAACGATTGTCAAAGATCCACGTATGACAGCCGGGACTAACGGCTTAACCGAGGCACGAATTTAAAGTACCAAGAGGTAAATATTCTGTGTCATAATATCAATCATAAAATGTGCAAGGTCTTGCGATCATACCCATCTACCTCTGTCGTTCATAGATAAGCTAAAAGCATTATCTTCAGGATCGACGATACCTACTCACTTAGGTGTATTCCGTAAGGATTTTATGGCAGTTACTTATAGGGGCTATAGCGCTATAGAGGAAGCCAGTGATGGATTGCCCGCGTGTTTACGAGCTATCGATGTTGCCTATCTTTCTTATAGTAGGTATATAGAACTACTTATCAGTGCGCGAACCCAATCGATTTTTATGACAACGATTTTTGGGAACGGTAGATTCGTAGGCGTTTACCAAATACAGATAAAGGTATTTTTTTTTATAATATCTGCAGCCAGCCTAAAGCTTCTATTACATAGGTACAGGCAAAAAAAGAGATAGGTTTCCAGGGTCGTCAGATATAGTTGAAGTTTTCTTAGAAACTGATGGATATCTTCGATTGAAACTTAACTTAATTAATGAACTATTTATTATCTAATTTTTTAATTAAATTACATTTGAAAACTTCCAACGGTTTTTAACAAAACTTCAACCATATCTGATGACACTGCCTACCATCTCTTTTGTTGGCTGTACATACAATCTTAAAAAAAAAACGTAACCATTTAACCTAGTATACGGTGTATATGTCTAAGATACTTTAAATAACAAGATGCCTCCATGAATCATATTTATTTACTGCATTTAATTCATTTATCCAGGTCAGCCATTTTCCTCAAGTTTATTTTAGTAAAATTGACGAATATATACGAATACCCACAGACCGAAAAATGAATAAATACTTACTTTGAAGAGAAAACTGAATATTTGAATTATGGTACTTACCTACGTATGTTTACATAGGACTGAAACGTTTTGTGAGCAAATATCTTGGGGGAAATCGCTGAGCCTAGATGTTTTAAAAATAATATCATATCTTTTAATACTTTTATAATACTGAACACATAAATCAACGAATTACATATAATAAAATAAATATAACTATCAAATTACGATTAAAGAAAAATAAATCAGACAGATTTTCCTCTAATCCTTTTTCTCAATAACAGTATTATACTCGAAATTTTCCATTTTACAAAAAGGAAGTGTTCGAGCCAAGTCCAATATATCTATCTATATTAGAAATCTATCTATATCAAAACTTACCGAAATATTCTCTTCAGCCGACTAATGACTTGGTATTTTATATACACGTTTGTCACACAACGCTATGCTATGGGCCCACTTGCGTATATTTGTACATAGTTTAAATCACTTTTGGTTAGAATAAGCCAACTCCATTATGCTGATTAATTTTACCGTAAAAGCTACCTGTATCGCGTTTTATGGAAATAAATTAATATTTTCGTCAATGTGTTTTATTATAAAGTAATTATTTTAATTATTTTATTATAATGTGTTTTGAATATTTATTTGTCCAGAACACCAAATGTGTACATATTGTAATGCATTGATTGATAATGAACTGGCACGTCTGTTTTAAGATAAATTAATAATTGTCTGTTATCAAATATATTTTAGTGCCAGATTCAGTTGACACTTTGTTATTCTTCACTAGCAAAAATAACCCATCAGTAATTAAATATCACTCAACGAGTAAAAACTTGCCAATTTTTTGGTAGAGTTTTGACGTAATTTCCTTTTGAGTTTATTCTGTTTGTTAGTGTATTTCAATGGTTTTAAAAATAACTGTGCGCAATTAGAATTACGGCTACGTCTATTTTATTGATGAGTGGATTATGGTAACTTAACACTGTTTCAGCATAAAAGGTAATACGAAACCTATGACTTAATAGGAACAATTAAAAACAATAACATCAATTGCAACTTTGCGGAAATTCTCATGGAATTATTTTCCGTAATTCCTATAAAATATGAACTGTGGACTGTAGTACTTAATTCCATATTAAATGCATCATTTGAAGCATCCATTTTGTGAACTAGATAAACGGAAGACGAACATATTTACAGTTAAATAGTCAGAGATGACTTACAAGTTCATTGGATTACATGCAATGACAGGATACATTCAATTTTCAATATTCAGGGGTTGCGTACAAAATAATTCGAAATATTATAATAATATATATAAATAATATATATATAATAATAATATGTAAAAATATTTAAAAAAAAATATTAATATATAATTAATAATAAATATTTCAATTTTCGTGTCTGAACTTAGCTGTACTTTTATTATTATTCATTTCTATATACCTAACCTAACCCTTTTTTATTGAAAAATTGTTTCTATAATAGATATTTTTTGTAAAACTTTTCAAAATCAGGTCTCAATACAAAAGAGAAATCTATTTCATTTCAAAGACATGCACACTTGTTTTGTATGGATAAATAAGTTGAATATAAGTCTGTCTATCTATTGTGGCGAATAAGGAAGTCATTAACACTAAGTTTAAGTATCTCAATAATGTTGATTATTTAACTTGAGAATTGATTACTGTAAAACATAGGTATTATGTAAAAAATGTGTAACATTCCTCGTACATTATTACTGGAAATATTAGTCGCTATGAGGAAATTTAAAATAAATATTGCGTCGTCGCAATTGTCTGCTATTATTTATTTACTTACATGTTAATGTGGAATTATTTATTGCATGAATAAATAACAATGCAAATTACCATAATAATTTTCGACACACTGTTTTTTTCAGTTGAGACGACAATGTTATAGCGTGTAGGTAAAAGTATCCTGTGGATTGTGAAAATCAGCGAAAGCCCTGTTTTATTTTAAGACGTCCCTTTCGTTTAATGAGCCAAGTATAACCGGTTAATCAGGTAAGTATAGAAAATAGGCCATGGTTTTCATATTTATTTTCATTTAAAAACACCTAAATGAAAACCGGATTGTTTAATCATAAAACAACACCGCCTAAGCTTTTATACGCAACAAAGGAAATGTAATAAACGCTTATAACCAATGAATAAACGCACTTAAATCCAGGCGCATCCAATTAAAGATTTTAAAGGAATTTTACAATGTACAACGTCACTACACCGAATCACTGAAACACACGCTTTTTTCTTTGTTAAACCACAATTTTCTGTGATAACACGACGACAATTTCACTGATATTGTGTTAATATTACGTATTTTGTACAGACTACACAACACAGCCAGTGCAAACTGACCGTCCACACCACACCGCGGGCTGTCATCTGGGGTTACCCCCTAAACAAGCAAACCCCACCCTTCGAATCATAACCTTAAAGTTTAAGTTAGCACGTTCGTATACCGGTCCTAGGGAAACATGCGCAGTGGTGCATTGCGCACAATATTGATTGCAATCATATGTACGATAGAAATTATGGCGGAAAATTTGACTTCATTTTGGTTTTTATTGACATTTTACATGGATATAACTTGAGGATTATGGCCGTTTGTAGGAGCTTCCGGGCTCCATAAAATTAGCCGCGAGTTTGTAATTGGGAATGCATCTAAGAACGCATGCTCTGCATAGTTTTATAAACCCATAGCAAAGCGGTTTTTTTCGGTACGTAGATAAACTGAAGTGTTATTTTATAGGTAAACATTTCAAAATCGTAGTGTAAATACAACTCCTATTTATTTTAGGCTTTCTTTGAACATCGCCATGGCCATGTTGATTTAATTTAAAATATGACTGATCGTGAAAAAAATGAATAAAGCAGCTTTGCAGTTTTCTCTCTGTAGTTCGCTGTAAAAATGAAATCCGTGGACGAGTGTTAATCTAAATATTAATTATTTTAAATGGCGTTCGCTGGAAGTTTATTCTTAATGGAGGAGTTTTATTCAATGTCGAAATAACTGAACAAAGCGGATATACCTAATTTTATTGAATTAATAATTTTTAAAGGTCTACTTAAATTTCAATCAGTAAGATCGATTTTGACGTTAGGAAATGTTACCCAATAACTTTGCTAAATGCAGTAATCTTCACATTGGTATCTTTCTAAAAAGCAACTCATCTTACTTCTATTCGAAATGCGAAAGTTTGGATGGACAAATGTTTGATAAACAATCACACCAAAACGTCAGAACGGATCCGGATTTTTAGCATAGAGATAGATATAGTCCTAAATAGCACATAGGCTACTTTTAATCCTAGAAAAATTTACGGTTTCCGTGGGAAAATTCTTTTTTTTTTTTGGGACAATCCTGTAACGCTATTTCCATCCACTGCAAGACCTGAAAGCCAGAATCAACAGTTGAGACCGCCAGAAACGAGGCAAGGCAATGAAGCTCGACGAGTCCAGCAGAAACGATTTATCTGTCTTGTATTCCGCAACGAAATTAAGTTTATCAGAAAAGAATAACGGAGTACAAGTAAGAGTAAGAAACAGGCAGAAGCTGTAACTAATAATACTACATACTGAGCCATTGGGTAACCCTATTTCATCCTTGCAAGATCCGTTCAAAGCAGGTCACAATAAGAGCCCATTATGTATATCAAGGTTCAGCGCTCTCGATTTCTGCGTTTGTTTTTTTCATTAGTCGTAACATAAACAACCGCAAGTTTTAATTTAATTTATATCTATACAGCTGAAGAGATTTTTTGTTTGTTTAATGCGGATAGGATTTCATTTGTATGGTGAAGTTCTTCGTGACGGTCAGGTGCGCAGTACTCGTAACCAGCGGCGTGCTTGTATGACGAGATTTATGAACGTGGACGAGGCGAAAGGAGTATGTAAGGATCGAAGATCCAAGGGTAAAAGGCGCTAGTTTATACACCTATGTATGCTATATAAAGTTACGCTAAGAGCTTCAGGAGCAGAGCAGCAAACCAAAGAGGTAACGCAACGCAGGTGACAAACACACGCGGACGAAGTCGCGCGCACAAGCTAGTATTTAAATATACTACCTACTTACCCAACGAGTAACCCAATTAATACAACCGTAACGTAAACAACCGCTTAAGATTTTATTTAGTTTACGATTTTGTTATTAAATAATCACTACAAATAAATAGCTTATAGATAATTAAAAAGTGAGTTCATACTTGTTTACTCGATGTCGATTTGTTAGGTGTAATAGGTCGGTAAGTACCTACTACTACTTGCAATTACGCAAATAAATTGTAATTATTACAAAACATAACATCACGTCTGTAATCCCCGAAAGGTTAGGAAGAGGTGTACCCATTAGTACACCATTTCGTCAGTTATGTTTAAGTATTAGGGAGCGAGCCTAGTGGCATCAAACGGGCACAAATCATTGATCAGTGGCCTGAAATTGCAAGACGGGGACACAGCAGACCACGAAGGAGATGGCGGGGCGACTTAATCAGCTTCCTTGAAAAGACGTAGCGCAAAGTTGCAATAGATGGAAGAATTGGAGGGAGGCCTTTGCCAGCAATGGCTCAATACGGGCTAGTTGTAAAAATGCTAGCTATTACCCGCGTATTTGACCTCCTGAGTATCTGTTATCACGTACGTAGAGACGTAGTCGTAGCCTACGTCCTTTCTTAACCCCGTACCAAATCTCATCAAAATTGGTTCATTGATTTAGTTGTAAAAGCAAAGTAACAGACAGGCGGACAGAGTAACTTTCGCTATTATAATATTAGTATGGATTACTTTCGTATTTATCGTAAAGTGCTATCTATCTGCACGTGCACCCTTAATGTTTTACGTAATTGTTCCTGGTAACGTATAATATCGTGACGCAAACACATTATGTGACAATTAAGTATAAATACAAAGGAAACCAAACAATTCAGGGTTTTCTATTGTTATAGAAACCCATAAAAAAGTAATAAAATATTGGTTTTAAAAGCTGCAGGCCTATAGGTATATTATAGATGACTGTCCCGCGGTTTTACCCGCGAGACACCTATCACCACGTCAGAGGCCTTTGAGCTGGTTTAGAAACTTTGACACTAGGGTGTGTAGGGTGGTAAGACCTTACTGCCCACACGATAGACGAAGAAGATCGCCTTATTCTGTCCATTAGCAGGCAACAGATCTAATTTGAGTTGGGAATTCCCGCAATACAATACATTCTGTAATATTTGGCATCAGAAAAAATAAAACGAGCTGAAATCTCCGCACTCATTCACATCCCGTCACAACAATCTCAAATATAAAATATGATTAGCAAAACACAAAAAAATAAAAAACAAAAACATAAATATTAATCCAGAATTCCAGATACGCGTTAGGCACATGTCCCATCGCCAGCTATTAGCGCGAAGCGTGTAGAAACTAGAAACGAGTTGGCGAGCAACGAGAAGCGATGTAGTTCCGATAGTTTTTTGTCGCTGGGCTATAAGTGGTGATTACTCGCATCACTCGCTCGGCCATTATCTCTGGTAAGCCGTGTATGTAATGTACCAAGCGAGAGCCTCTTGGCGAGTGTTCTGACCGCCAAGCGAGCATCGTTGAGCGATTTTTTTCTTTGATAGTGGAGATCTATATTATCCATACTAATGTTATAAATGCAAAAGTAAGTCCGTCTGTATGTTACACTTTCACGACTAAACCTCTAAACAGATTATGATGTTTGCTACGGGGTAATTTTGGACCCCAAGTAAGGACATAGGCAACTTTATAATCCTCGACTTCGTCTGTCGCAGAAGTCGCAGACAAAAGCTAGTTGTTGCCTATGAATCTTTTTTAATAATACGGGATCTACATCTGTTTCACGATTCATGAGCGAGAAAATAGTTGAAAGCTAGTCGCTTTCACGTGGGCGATGGGACAGGCGCCTTAAACCAGGAACTATTAAAAAATACTCACGTGATAAAAAGCTTGGGCACGTCACTTGATTCCTTGCCAAACGTCTGCAGCGACCGTCTCGGGGAGACAGCTTGCATGTCCAGGTACGCCAAGTCCGGACCTGTGGGAGGATGAATTATGAGGTTGTTGTGGACCCGCGTCATTGATAATGTAAATGGAGCAGAAGCGCGAAAATGTGGCGTGAAAATTTAGGCGCGAATGTGTGAACGCGCGAGCGGTGTAAAGTAAACGTAAAGTAAATTCAATCGATTTTTATGCTCAAATTTTATAATCCTTTTTGTAGTTTTTATTGACATGGACTGTAATAAAGAATTTATTATTATTATTTTATTTATTTTCGAAATACCCGTGTAGCGTGTAACTTTTATTTATATCAATATGTTATATTAATTTATTTTTTAAATTAATTCATAACAATATTAGATAAACTATGTGTGCTAATCGTACTAATTTAAAACGATTAAATAAAATTGATTGTTGAATTACTTTTTGGTTGACTCGTAAAGAAAGCATAAGGCCATAAAGGTGGATGTCCACGTTTAAACATTTTTTGTTGCCTAAGTTTAAATAAATAAATAAAATTCTATTGAATGTTTCCAATTTTAAAATCAAATCTAATTGGTTTTTTTTTAGGGTCTCTCGAACCCTTCGACTTTTTCAACTGACAGTTTTATACATAAGTATTGCTATGTCTTGTGTTTAGTCGTCTATCAAAGAATCTAATATTTTTTCTAAGCTAAGTCAAGAATTCATTATCTGATAGTAACTTATATGGCATACGTGGTACGTGGTATAAGTAGGTATTTATACAGAGTGTTAGTGTAAACACCGTTATCCTTGAAACCAGTGGTTTGGTTTCACTAATAGAACGTAAATTCAATGAAAAATATTTTTTTTTTAAGCAAATTCTCCATTTTTCCTTAACATTATTTCACCCTATATTACAATGATGTAATTAGTTAAAACTTATGTAGGTAGTTATAACGGACGGCCAGTGCCCGTCAACGCTCTTTGCGGTGATTACGTAACTCGGGCGAATAGTACCTATCCATGAATTTACGAACGGTGTCGGACAGATTTTTTTTTAATTTTTGAAAGAAAACTTTGTTTATTTATTTTTAAATTCAGATAAACATTTTTTATAATTAATCAAGTACCTATGGTTTTAGTGACAACGGTGTTTACACTAACAGTCTGTATATACACTTGCTACCAAACAGTCGACTACCGGACAGTTTGTCAAATAGTTCTCGCTAAAGTTTTACTTGAGCGTTGAAATGCGGCCTACTGTAATACTATTTTGGACAAGTGTCACGAGTACAAAACTGGGTGAAAACTGTATGAGGAGAGTGGGGAACCTATAATTTGCTGAATTGAGGGAAGTGTTCTGAGAGTGTCTAAATAAATATTAGTTTGGGAAAGTTTGTAACTAATTTTATTTGAGCTCGTAAACAAGACCCATCTGTCTTCTGCATTAATAGATGTTAAGCTATTATATAGGATCTGGGCCATTAATCTCCTTAATTACTTACATTTAAAATGAACTGATTGCAGTGGATTTCCCGAATCACTTTTCAGATTCAGAGAGGAAAACTATGATGTGTAAAATAAAACCCGCGTAAATGTAAACAAAATGTCTGAAGTTATGAAACTTTATTTATTCGAGAATGTTAAAGAGTCAAGGGCATTTGGAACTAAGATTAATTACAATAAAAAAATACTATTACCTACACACATAATCGTATTGCTTTTTGCCTGGCCTTCTCCATTTTATCGTGATTATATTCTAAAATTAGTTTCCATGCGATCAATTTGTACCTACCTACCTGTAGTCACGTGATTCTAACAAACATTGCGTGATTTTGTATCAATCTCTTCAGATTCAACTTTCTTTTTTTTATTTAAGACTTGCGATTTGAAAACCTCTTTGTTTCCTATCATAATGTTTTACAAATGAATCGTAATATTTTATAACTATTGTTACTTTAACTTAGTACTCCATTTTACTTAAACATGACGTCTGATAGAGTTATATTTGTATAGGTCACGTAGGTCATGGCCCACTACTGGCTGAACTCAAGGCCTAAGGACCTACAACGGCTACAACTACAAAGCAACTCTTGTCCGAGTAAATCTACGGGAGTAAGAGAGTGCAGTGGGGTGATTTATTCAAAATTGATCAACAGTCTTCGATATTATATTCGAAATCAAAGTTAAAGTCATAGCAGTTATTTCAATTAAACCAGACATTTTTAAATTGTGAAGGAGTCGGTCGGTTAGACAGAAAATTGAAGCTAGTTGCTCGTTCCTAAATGTAGGTAGATCTCTATGGAGAAGAATAAGCAAGAAACTCTACGGAAATTGTTTGCTCTTATGAGCATATCAATCCGATTGGAGCTGGAGATACCTACGTCTTAATAATTTTAAAAACAAGCTTTAATTTATTATTAATGTACCTAATATTGAGCGTTGGACATTGTATTGTTATCAGAACTAAAGGTGTACCTAAGCAAACAACTCAATCGGATACCAACAAATGGTCGAAAAATGGTTTGCAAATTTTGATAGGACCACTTGCTTACAAATAGTGCAAGCTAAATAAAAGTTTGTAAAAAAATGGAATTGGCTTAGTGGGATGGGCCGAACCATAGATTTGGAAGATATTTTTTTATATTGTTTGGAATAACAATGTCGAGACTTCTCGGAGTTTCGGTATTGTTATCGAAATGTGTGGGGAGTGCCTTGTTATAAGGTCAATTAATGGTGAATGAACTATTGACGGCCCTATTTTATTACTTGAAACTACTTTCTTTGAGGGATAACTGGATTGGTAGGTATGGCAGAAATAAACTTAGATACTTATTAAGAAAAATCCTACTACTATTATAAACAACTTAAGAGTTATGAATGGATGGGTGGATGTTACTTTTTCACGCTAAACGCCTGAACAAAATTATAGAATGATGATATTGAATGTTTGTGTTCCCGTGGGATAATTTACGACATTTTCCTTTTACTGAAAACTAGCAGACAAAGTCGTTGGTATAAGTAAATCATAAAACAAGTTTCTACTAATCTCAAACTGTTACTTGACATGACAGCAGTGCTTTCATCATTCGTATAGGAATTATTAATATACATACTTATTCTTACCATTATCAACGATTTCACAAAGTCCTGTGTCAGACACGGAGCGTCCTCTCGACCTGAGGGCCGAGCGGTTGTTCCTCCTGAAGTATGGCCAGTGAGTCGCCACAGACGACCGTAGGATGCGGTTGAACCTGTGTGCATAAGGTTGTAGATAATACAGGGTGGAAGAGATATTGATTGAAGACCCCCAAGAAATGATTTTTTTTTACAGTTTCATTCAAATTGCAATACCTACAAGGTCGAACTTAATGGAATAGCAAGTTTCTTTTTAGCTGAGGGGTCCAGAATTATGTACTGAATCTATGGGGATTTTTAATTAATGTTATGTGATCTCTGGTTCCGCTGACTTAAACTAGAGTCAAGAGCAAACCCACCTCATGAAAAAAGCAAAAACAGATATAAAAATATGTAGTAGGTCATGCAAGTTAAGTACTTCTAAATTCAACATCATCATTATTCTGCGTCCACCGCTGGACAAAGACCTTTTCATACGTCACGATATCGATAAGCTATGTCGTTCACATATCCAAAGACTTCACCAGATCATCACATGCTCTTGTGTGGTTAGGGTTACATGCAGTGCCTTTAATAGGTACGTTTTAGGGCTTCGGAATTCTTAATTTATTTGATAGATTTTGACGGATTCGTACATGGTCTTGATACTTATATACTTACTAGTGAATTTTGTTGAGGTTTATAATTACGATTACATTGCAGACTTAGGTACTAAGTCGTAGTATTTGTATAGGTACTTAATCAATGGCACTGACTCTGTGATAACGGTTTAAGTCTACTAGGAAAATAACGGCTTATCTAAATAGGTACTTGTGAGCCCCAGGTGTTCAAATTTACACACGATTCGTGACTCATAAACGTATGTATCATTTGCGATAAACAATCAATAAATAATGTGGTTAAACATTGCTACACTAAAAGCGTTATTCCATTAATTTTAACCCAAAGTCGTACAAATAAAGACTTATTTTAGTGGGTAGGTACGCAAGTATCTGTTTAACGCGCGCCTCAAAGAGCTGTCAACACAGGGACGGGGCACCAACGGGGCCAAACGCATGCCGGAGTTGCGGGACGTCTTAACAGGATACCGTGGCCCCGGAACGTAAAGGGCAACATAACGAACAGGGTGGTTTTTAGTCAATAAAAGTCTGACAGTCCTTTTCGCCCCACTCAGGGCGGAAGGACCAATTTGATGATTTTTAACACCTCATAAACAAAAAAAAAGTTACTCAAGTAAAGCGCATCAGCGACCACAAGTAACATGAGACAAGGGCAGGAAGATGATGATATTTAGATAGGCACTAAGCGTACCTATACAGGCAAGTACCAATGTGACTTTTTCTAATTCATATGTAATGTTCTTTCCAAGTTTATCTTAAAAATCGCTGACATTGGTGAAGGAAAATATCGAGAGGAAACCTGGACTTATAATTCATATTTAATAAGTAAGTCTAAAATTGCCAATCCAGATTGAATGGCACCATAATAGGCTGGCATTATTTGTAATATTTACTGTGCACGCTCGTGCTAGGGCCTCTGAAATTCCTGAAATATTCGTAAGCAGAGAATTTCTACTTTGAAGTTTGAACCGTAGCTAGGTTAGCTACTACAACTATAGCTATTTATTTACAAAGAACGTTAGGTAGGTAACCTAATCCTTAGTAGGCACATAATCACCATTTCATTCAAAATACTGTTTGTATTTTGAATAAAATGGTGATTATGTACAAAATATGAAGGAGTCTGCTCACTACACCAAAGCATCAGGGGCGTAGCTACCGCCGTATCTGCCGTATCAATTATACGGGGCCCCTGGCCTACAGGGGCCCCCAAAGTGCGTAAGCAAAAATTAATAAAAACTTCCCAAAGAAGTTACTCGAAATTAAAACTAATAAAAAATTATTTAAGAACTTCTATGGGACAGGAACGCCTGTCAGACCTGTCACTATTGTCTACTACTATAGAGGCAGGAACTTAAGAAAAACTAAAGTCATCATCAGCTATGAATGATTTAATTAATCAGTTTGCCGAAAAAAAGGCAAGGAGAGTTAATATTTAATTTTAATTGTTTTTAAAAATATGACAGATAGATAATTATGATGAATAAATATTTCTTTTAATTTTATGGAAATATTTTTTCTTTTTTGAGAAATCTTTACCCTTTCTAAGGGCCCCCAAACAAATTTTTATACGGGGCCCCGCCAAGGTACGCTACGCTTCTGCAAAGCATGCTAAATCGTGTCAGGCAAAAATAAATATTCTTTGTATTGAAAGTATGAGATTATGCCTAATAGACCGTTTCGTCACCGACCAACTGTCGCGTGCCATTCATCAACAATTGTCGATTGATACGCTGTTGAAATTTGAAATAGTGTAATTTATTTACGTTGTCCTCGTCATGTTTTATTCCGTGCTTAACACGTTCCTAGCACGATCATGGTATGGTACGGTGTAGTGGGGAGAGCCCTTTATGCGTACAGTTTTTCAGTGACTGAGAGATTAGCTGTTGAGTTCGAGTCCCGCATGAGACAAATATTATCCAGCAAGCCAATGACAGCTTTCGTGTTTCTGGTTATCATCACCCAAACATTTTTTCATATCAAAAATGATTGTTTGTGAATGTGAGTTTAAATGTTTGTCAAAGCAACCACGGGGCGACCGACGTTTCAAGAAAAAAAAAAACATTTCAGCCCTCCCCGGCTCGCCTTCACCCGTGCCTTCCAATACGGCCGCGACCTTAGCCTATGAATCGCACATTCACACTCGCACCGTCCAAGCCTATGACGTCAGCATTCAGTCGTTAAAGCATTTTACTACATCCTTGCGTGAAACGCGTGTGTTATCCAATAAGTAGGTTACCGATGAGAATAGTATGATAGAAATATCTACGTATAGATAGTTCTGCTGATTGTTTTGCACAGAGATTTCAACATCACTGAAAAATTTGCGGGATGGATAAAATACCTATGAGAAATAGTTACATCATCATTATGTTACATTGGCATCAAGGCTTTTTAATTCAACTCATTTTGAAAAATGACGGATAAAATTAAACAAGATGGAATCAGAAGGTTAAATCTACTTAACTTCACGCCTGCAATCCCCGAAGAGTTAGGCAGAGGCCGCAGAGGTGTAGGTCCCCATTAGTACACCTACATTTCGCTAGTTATGTTAGTCCCATGTAATAGGGGGCGAGCCTATTGCCATCAACTGAGCACAAATCCAGACTCCGAGGCTGCTACTGAGAAATTCCTGATGGAAAAGCTAATAATGCTTTGCCCGACCTGGGAATCGGGGCTGGCAATTCTTTCATTTTTAAATAGTCATTATCTTTGAAATAAAATAGATTGTATTTTGTATACGGTACTAATACATTTTCCAAGTCGACTTTTCACGGAGATGAAAGCATTCAATGAGGCATCTTACTTTTATCGTGGCTTTTGAATTTTTAATTTCACGAAGTACTAACCACATTTTCTTTTTTGTAAAATATACGTTTCAAGCTCCCGCGTGGACCACACAAACGTTTTAATATTATCAAAGACTGCCTAGAGGTACTATCATCTCATAAAACAGTTATTTTAATATTACTCTGTCTTGCGTAATCTCGGATTTTCACCGCTCGGTTCAGCGTCGAGGGTTGAGAATTCAACAGAAAAAATTAAATAATGAGTAAACATATCATAAACCATTTTAAACCGCCTCTCATGCGTGAGGTTGGGGTTCCGATACCGTGAAAGTATTAATGCAACTTTTTCCATTTAAATGTACTATCTAAGCTTTTCTTAAATACCACTGAAATCGGTGTAGGAAAAAATCGCGTGGACGTTGGAAACCAGGGCTTATACTAAAGTTTGCAATCACCAATCCACCTTGAACAATCGTGGTGATTAATGCTCGTGCCTTCTCTGTATGAGAAGAGACTTGCCCTTCTGTAGGACAATAATAGCCTGGTAGGTACATACTGTTCCACTCAAAACCATGTCAGAGGCCCTTGAGGCGGTTTAGAAACTCTGACACTAGGGTGTGTAGGGTCGTAAGAGCTTGCTGCCCACACGATAAAGAAGAAGAAGGTACTATCTTTATAACTGTTTAACACTTTAGGCATTTGCACCCATACGCTTGGTTCTGGGCATCGAAAGTCATCACATCAGTCTATGGCCGTCCACTGCTGAACGTAGGCCTTCCCCAGAGAGGGCCAACCATCCCGGCCTTGGGCAGCTCGTATCCATCCGCTGCCCGCCACCTTCTTTAAATCGTCGAAAGTGCTAAGAGATTATGGTAGGCCCCTAATCTATCTATCGATCCTCATCCTTGCCGACCTTCGCGCAGTACAATGTACAGGGTTACGGCCGGGTCACCCTATCCTTCGAGAAAAGGTCGTTTCTGTTTGACTAACCCAATTAAGGTAGGCTTTACGCTTTAAACGTGCTATGTAACTCGGTTTAGGTAATACCGACCTACCTGGCAAGTGGATGTTTGGATAAACAACTTTACCTAATTAAAAATATAAGTAATAAGATTTTTAATGTTATCTATGTAGGTTGTACAGTCAGCTTATGAAGATTATCTATCTACCATTACGTTTTATTTGTAAATATTCTAGTCTGCAGCTATGCACATACAAAAATCGGGCTAAAAATATTTACACTAATATTATAAATTGAAGATATTTGTATTTTTGTGTGTGTGTACCTATGTTTGTAATGAATAAACTCAAACTACTGTGCCGATTTAAATTTTGTTTTCCCTTAGCAAAGCTTTATTCATCCTGAGTAACATAGGCTATATAATATTTTCAAAAAGTTAGGGATCCGTAAGGAAAATCAGGCGGACGAAGTAGCGGGGAGAGTGCTACAAAATAGGTGCGGTCACTGACATAACCTAACTTTAAGAAGCTAATTAATTGTGTAAACGTCTGCATCTGCACAAGCAAATTCTCGGTAAATACTTGTATTAAGATACAATAGGTATGCTCAGCAACATAGGTAGATTATATACCTAACATTAAGACGCTAATCTATTTTGTAAACGTCCGCATTTGGCACAAACAAAACTTCGGAAAATACTAGATAAGAAATAATATAGAATACCTACCTAGGTACTCACCAACATATGTAGATCATCTACCTAACGTTAAGACGGTAATCTATTTTGTAGACAACTGAGTCAAACTCTCGGGAAAAACGTGTTATAAAAAAATTGGTACATAACAAAACAACAATAATGTTAGTAATAGGTAAATAATGACCATGAGGGCTGGCCTTTTCAAGCCAAAGAATCAGAGCATAGGCCAAAGAATCAGCATTGCCATACGTGGCAATGCTGTACTGTCAGCCTTTTGGGCACTTGCCCCATTGAAAGCGACGCGGACGAATTTTTTTTTTGATGCAAGATGAGGTTTTTCCTTTCTTTTTTGTAAATTGTACATTATTTTATAATTAATTAGTTTAGTTTAATATTTATTAGGTAGGATATATAATATACAAATTATGGATGATCTATAAAAAACAAACTAAATAAAAGAAAAAAAAAAAATATTGGTAAATAACAGTGGAAATAAAGTTCTCGATACCCTAGTAGTTCGCTGACTTCCCTGTCGTGAGAATATATTACCCTAATTATAATATATTTACCTATTTTATTAAACGTCCCTTTGGCCTGCATCGGTTGGTCTAGTGGTCGCAAATCGCGACTGCTAAGCGTGAGATCTTGAGTTCGATTTCCAGGTCGGGCACACTGTTATTGGGTTTTTCCGTCAGGAATTTCTCAGTAGCAGCCTCGGAGTCTGTATTTAAGCCCCGGTGATGGCAATAGGCTCGCTCCCGCGACTTAACCATAACTTGCGAAATGTGGGTGTGCTATGGGAACACCTCTGCCTAACCCTTCGAGGATTACAGGCGTGATGTTATGAATGATTAAGAAACTTGAAAGATACCTATCTTGTGTTTATGAGTGTTTATATATTTGTGTAGGTACCTATATGACGTAGGTACCTCTACTGACCAGTAGGTAGACTCGGAACGCGTGATCCACCTACCTATGTAATAGTCCTAGGTAAATACTCAGTTAGTATAAACAACACTCACACATTCCTACACCCACCTAGACACAAAAACTAATTTTCTACATAATTACGATTTAGATAGCAGGAAGTAGATAAACATATTTTGTTTTTAAACTACCTAGGTACTCCATTTATAATAACAGTCGTATTGTTGAAATGATTGTGATATATATTTTTTATAATAATCTACATTTCTATAAAGTTATCGTGAAATAACGAAGCGTAGTTTAGTATGCTAACATTATTTAAATAACGTTAGCGTTGTAACGGTATTTTTCTTATGTTATATTGACTGGAACATCATAGTTAATTTGATTGAAAACATAGAAAGGTTGTAAGAATGTAGGTACAGTCAACAAAAGATAGGTATCCAGGGTCTGGTGGATCCGGGGTTGCGGGACGTCTTTACAGGATACCGTGACCCGGAACGTAAAAGGCAACAGAATTAACAACGTGGTTTTTCAGTTAGTAAAAGTCAGTCAGTCCCTTCCGCCCCACCCAGGGCGGAAGGACTCGTGTGATGATATTTACCACCTCAAAAAAAAGGGTCTGATGGATGTCAACTATTGAAACTTAATTAATGAACTGCTTTTTATCTACTTTTAAAATTAAATTACATTTGAAAACATCCATCGGTTTCTAAGAAAACTTTAACTAAGTATATCTGATGGCACGGATCTTTTATGTTGATTGTACATGATTACCTTCTGAGTGGCGTATCATAGTTCTCTGATGACGAACTAGTAGATATCGTCGACGTCGAAGTTTCACTACTACTAGAGTTTATGTGGCTAACGAAGCTATACACTTGACAACTCGCACTTTTGCGCATGGGCAACGGTTTTCTTGACCCTGGCATTGTACTCTACACCTTAACACAACGTAATATGAACTGTTTTTGTAATAAACGTCCAGTAACACAAAATTCACAATGCGTACACTTTGAAGTCTGTTTCAAAACTAAAAGTTTTGTTGACTATCTGAATGGATTACGCTCGCACATGAAAATTTTGTCACTCGCTTCTAAATTTAAACGGAGATGTAGAGACCGGAGCGCACGCGGCGTTCGGTAACTTCGGTATTGCGAACCGTCTTGACTCATCATACAATTAGATCAGTCGGAAAACGTCCATTTCATTTTTACTACCGCACATAACTCGGAACACATAAACATTGAAAAATTCGAGGAAATGTCGAGAGATTTTCAGAAACGGTTGAAGCACTATAAATGTACCAACTGTCGTATATAAACTACCGTCATTTGTGAGTATTGATCGCTACTATCTATGTTGTATCGATGAACACGCTTATCTATTTATCTGTACGCGGAATTCAGTTATCTTGTCATCTTGCTTTAGGATGACACACTGAGGAGTGCAGTGTTCGCCGTCGTCCGGTCAAAACAAATATTTATTTCCTTATATTATAACGTGTAAACTGAATATAAGTGTAAAGCAATTTTGCAGGTAGGTACCTATGTGATAAGAACAAGATCGTGAAAAATAAAATTTTATTTTTATTTTTTGCACAATAAAGAATAATAATTTTAAATTCTAATGTCTTCTTATTGCCAATGTTTTCATGAATGACAAACATGTCTAGTTTTCTTAGTGGAGGGTTAAACTTTCAGTTAGTCGAAGTCTACAGCTATACATAGACCTTCTCGAATTTGTTTTACAACCCCAAACGACTAAAACGTCTAATCTTGCACAGAGGTTATAACAGGGGCGTAGCTGCTGCCGTATCACGGGGCCCCCCAGCTACAGGGGCCCGAAACCGCAGTTCGGTAGAAGGGCCCCCAAAAATTTTAATACAGGGCCCGTCTAGACCATTGGGATATAGTCAAATAAAACAAACGAAATACCTTAACCATTAAAATCTCCTTTATTGACATCTAGCTAGAACAAACTTATAGGTTAAGAACAAACACACATAATTTTTGTATTTAGAACATTCTTTTAGTCTTTTAATATCGCTGTATCTTTTTTTTTACACAGGATTTTGATCACTTTCTGGTGGTATACAATTTAGTTAAGACATCTATAAAAGGGCATTTTTGTTTTTACAAACACTCACTGACTTAAGCCACCACCCGCATTTATTCAGAAAAAGTTTCGCATGCATAATACTATACAAACCGCAGGTGGAAATCATCTCATTCAAAATTGTGTTCCCATAAATTTTCTATACAATTAGGTACTAGATACTGCCAATCAATTGACATACTTTTTACCAGCTGTCAATACGCTATTATTCTTTTTTTTTTTAGGGATAGGAAATCATCATTTTACTTCCTCTCTGGGCAAAGCGGACGGGAGTGTCAGATTCTTACTGACTAAAACCCATCAGAGTTCCTTCGTATGCCCTTTTGCGTTCCAGCGCTGCGGTAACTTTTTCGAACAAAATCCATAGCCCTGGTAACTATTTATAGATTTAGAGGCAACTAAAGATCTAATTTCAGTGAATTAAAAATTATTAGTTTTGAAAAACAATGTTTTTTTTACAGATGTTGTGTATTGAAATGATTGCTTAATGGTGCCAAATACACAATTGAGTGTGGACCAAGCAGTGAAGGACCGCGCAACTTTAAATAAGACAATCTCCACCTAAGCACATTCTTCTTTAAAATCTCATCTATGCATAAAATTTTTACAATCAAAACGTTCATATATTTTATCTTTTATTGCTCTCTTACATATGAATTTCAGTCCTATCTGAAATAACATACAAATCTTAAGTATTCAAAGAAACAACATTAAACTTGTAAGACGTTCATGAACAATAGGGTCGGTTTTACAATAACAGAGTTTCCTAATTTGTACTGTACTGTGATTATGTATAGATAAACTACTATAACATGGCGCGCCCCTCCATATTACTATTTCAATAATAATGAGTAATTCATGACGCTGCTAGTCAAGCAACAATATCACGCTTATTTGTTTTTGTTATGAGAGCCGTCTCAGTACGCACACATGCGTTGTGAGTCATGTAAATACTTTCAAACGTTTTGAATTGTGGAGGAGCGCGCCAAGTTATCGTAATTTATCTCTAAGGGACTTATTTACTACGTCATAGACAAAACAAACAGAAATCAATTTGGCAGCACAATTAACAACATCATTAGCAACCATTTAAAAAAGGAATATCTTTAAAAAAACTTAGCAGAAATCAATTTGCCACCTTAAGAAAAGAAGTTTTGTCTAACTACAAGAATATTATTTAGTCTTCTTATATTCTTCTTAATAGTAAGGTCTTCGTGGGTTATTCTGAAAAAGAACAAAATAAAAGGTAATTGCTTACTTGTGTTAAAAAGTCTTGGTTTTTTCCAAGATGGAGAAACAGCGTTTATCTTAAGTAAGGAATATTAATTACGGACGCCTTTTGTATGAGATCAAATTGAACTAACTGGAATATACATACACCTTGATGGGGTATCGATATCTCTAATGATCACAAAACGGAAAAATAAGATAAAAAATAAGGATGGCGTCAACGGCCGTTGGTAGTGCAGCTATTTGAAATGACATAAGTGATTTCTTATAGAGTACCGTACTCGAAGGGTGCCAAATTGCCAATAGACCTACACATTACTAATGCTTAGCCTGTCCGTCCAGTTTGTCACAGGGCTGTATAGTTTGCACCGTAATAGGTAAACAAATGAAATTCATTCAATTTCACAGTGTGTTACTATGGCCGCTATAACAAGAAATAATAAAGGAAAAAAATAAAAGGAGGTCCCTATAAAACAAACTGTTTCTTTTCGACATTTTTTCTTAGATAATCAATAATGCTTATTGGTTGTTAGATTATCGATACCAATCACGCCTGTGTAGCTTTGCCAATAAATTTAATTTTATTATTTTTTTTATTTAAAACTAGATTCTGCTCGCGACTTCGTCCACGTAGATTTCAAGTATACCATTAGACATATCCTATGACTCTTGTCAATAGTGTTTCATTCTAGCAGTTAAATAATCTTTGTAATCGGGACAGTGGTGCCGATTCCATTGTTCACAAACTAGACTAAATTTAGAGAATTGACATCTCTTACTAACATATAGCGAAAGGAAAGGACGGTGACATTTCGTGACATTAAAGAACTAAGATAGAGATGTCAAATTAGTTTTGCCTTGAACTTCTCCGTATTTTTAATCCACACGTTTTAAGATGTCAACTATAACTGTATGGATGTGTCTGATTGACTAAATTTGACAGCTCTTATTTACATTAGTCTCTTTCTTATTTTATTGGACAGAAAAAGATGGAAATAGTCTAATTTTAGTTTAGTTTGTGACCAAAAGAATCGGCATCAATATCTACTTCCAATACATCTTACTAACAAACTTTCAACTCTTTATAATATTACTATAGATAACAAGCTGAACGCTAACTAACAAATAGGTGTAAAGTACAATGGTAATAGTCATTTTGGCAAACGTCCTTATTACAATATGACATTTTGTTTTCGAGTTACGCTCACGTTTCGGCGTGGGAGGAGGGGATACAAATCGGGATGAAATACACGTGATATGTCCAAACAATACTCCTGTCTATAAATGTATAACTATAAAGGCTGATTCAGACGGTGCGTGAAATATCGTGCCACTTGTGGTACAGTCAACAAAAGGGTAGGTATCCAGATTCGTCAGATACGGTTGAAGTTTTCTTTGAAACCGATGTATGTCTTTGATTGAAACTTAAAATAATTAATGAACTGTTTATTAGCTACTTTAAATTAAATAACATTTGAAAACATCCATCGGTTTCTAAGAAATCTTCAACTATATCTGAAGGCCTGCATACCTATCTCTTTCGTTGAGTGTACATTTCCGTCGATGATCGGTCACTTACGACACGACTGCCGCGCGGTCCCGCAACGTACGGCAAGTCGCACGATATGTCTCTCATCATCTAAATAAAGCTTAAGTTATTTTCATCTTGCACAGATTTAGAGTTATAAATAGACGAATTCTTTCACATGTCAATTCAATAGAATTCTATTTATAATCTATTCAAATGAGATTATGTTGTTTTGTATATTCTGGGACGTTCTTTTACTATGTCAATAAGTAATAGGACTAGCTTCTGCCCGCGATTTCGTCCGCGTCAAAGTTTGTTTGGCCATACAAACCTGGGCCCTTGTCTCATGCCCTTAGGGGTGAATTTTGGAAAATCTTTTATTAACGGATGCCTCATGATACAAAGAAGTTTCAGATCTCTACGATCAGTGGTTAAGGCTGTGCGTTGATCCGCCAGTCAGTCAGTCATTCAGGATTAATCATTTTATATGTCTAAAAGATGACTGGTAATACGTGACCGATATTTACGCACGTTATTGAACTTTCCCAAAGTATTTTTTGATTTGCAAAGCGCGTGAACCCGATCACCCGTTTATGCGCTTGCTCGTTCTTCTCCATAGAGGCTTACCTCCGTTTTGAAACGAGCTTCAACTTTCTAACTGACCGACTCCTTGACAATGCAAAGGCGCCTGTAATTATACTGACTGAAATAAATGCTTTGACTTTGAATTTGCCCCAAAAGGTTTATAGTTAAATGAAAAAAAAAATGCATAGTAAAAGTTGAATAGCTTTTTGTGTAATAAGGAATGATTCTGTGTAAAGCGGTTTGAAAATTCAAAAAAATCATTACTATAGGATAGTTGCTCGTTATCATGGGTATTTAGTTTAAATGGCCCAAGTCGACCGTTAGAAAAAATCGTCTACGTTCCAAAGGACCGGTGATAAAATATTTTTTATTTTTCATAGATTATGAATTATAACCTTTTAAATTTGTTTCTTTAAAATAAGACTGATTTTACCAAATCTTTCGCACTCGATTGTACATGATGTTGTTTATGACGCTGAATTTGTTTACAAATTTTTATCACTGGTCCTTTGGAACTAAGACGATTTTCTCTTACGTTCGAATGGTCTGCGGGCTATTCGTTATCATATTTTACAATCACGTGTATACGTATCGAACACTTATTACCAGTCATCCAAAGATGAGAGTAGAGGTAGAATTGCCGATAAGAAAATATTAACAATTCAATTTAGGTACTTTATTCATAGAAAAACTTCAATACATCTTCAATTTGCCGTTAGTGTTAACATTTTTTTTTGTTAGTTAATGTCATTTAATACCTACCAAGGGATTTGGTCTAAAACGATAGGCAAGCATCATTCGTTTTCTATACGCGTCGAACTCGTCATCTTCAGCCGATACTCCGTCAGATGTGGATGCTCCGAGACCCAAGTTGGCCGCGGGCTGATTAGCTCTGTGTGACAAGAAAATATTTGTTAATTTAAATCTTCCTTACAATCATTACAAGTTTGCAACTAATGAGGTATTGAGGTTTGTGTATGCTGTTATTTTTGTTATTTTGTGTTTTTTTTTTGTTATTTTAATGACGTGTTAGCCCAGCGGTAAAAGTTCTCCATACAAAACTACCTTTTGGAAGGGACTAGATTCAATTCCATTTTTATCCTTGAATTTGACGTTCAAAAGTGCCTTATAATGTTCTAATTGAAATAAATAATTTGACTTTGACTTTGAAAGCTGACTATAGCTCGGTCTTGGTATGATACGGTGTAAAAGAAAATTTGTTTAAGAATTTAAAAAAAATACCTACTCAATGTAATTTACTGAGAATAAACATTGATTATCTATAATTAACAACTAATAAAAACACGTAATAAGTAGGTACCAAAGTTTAGATGTTTTTTTGGGTACATCTATCTTCATAGTAAATTCTTGGAATATTATGCCGAAATACTTAAGCTAATTTAGCAGACCGGATTTACTGGTTTACATAGTTTAAAGGCCTCTAGGCAATATTTCTAAGATTACTGCCCAATTATGTATGATGGCGCTAAGGATTTGTTGTTTATTGGCTTAAATAAATTTAATAACTTGTTTATCATCAACTTATCTATTAGATGGACCAAAACTGAGTAATTTATATAACCAAACGATGCTAATAATTATTAATTAACGAAATAATTATCTTACATTTTACAGACGCGTTTGTAACTGCAGTCCAAGTTCAACGAAATATGTAATCCTATGTGGCGTTATGCACAGGTGGACAAAAAGTTTTTGTACTTAGAACAAAACATGAATGCTTTAATTTTAAGCAGAATATGTAAGATCTCTCACTTGTAAGATATGAAAATAAAACCATGTTTTAAGCAAATTAATATATTCTATTCTTTTCTAACTTGTACTCAAGATTGTCAAGGATTTTTTTCGGAGATTTTTTCTATTATTTTGTTGTCTACAGTCTATACTAAATTACTTACTTATTTATAGGTTCCACGATGCCTGAGCCTTCAGCGCCGAGACCCTGGCCTTCGGTCCAGCCTAGCTTCTGAAGCATCTTGAAACCTATACAAAAACATTGATTATCACTATATATTTGTAATGAGAATAGTGTTATAGCAATGGACAAAGCCAACTGAAGATATAATATGAATCTAGGAGAAAAGATTGGGTAAACAGAGTGCCAAGTTAAAGAGTTAAGGTCCTAGCCCAATTTATACCGCACAGCAGAAAGATGAGCATTCAAATATGGGCTTAAGCTTGTATTTTGTAGACACACTTTACAGAGACAGCATGGGATAGCAAACCGAGCGCGATAAGCGAGCTTGCTGCAATCTAGACACTCAAAATTGCATCTACAAAGTACGAGTTAACGCCCATATTTGAATGCTTATTCTTCTGATGTGCGGAAGGGGGGCAATTTAAGCACGGCTCCGATACATAAAATAACATGCCATTCCAGTTAGGTCCTTAAATAGTGTGCGTTAAAGTATTTTTTATAATGACAAGATGAAAAAGGTGACGTCTCGCGGGATGACAGCAATGCCGTTGCTGTGTCAGAGCGATGCTGTTGTGACCCTTGAGCGAGGATCATTAACCGTAAAAATACCCGCACTCTTCCACCGTACCGGTGGAAACTACAGCATATTACACTAAAAATAGCAATAATACCTAAATGCAAAATGCGAATTGTAGGTGTACTAATGGGTACACCTCTGCCTACTCCTTTGGGGGTTACAGGCGTGATGTTATGCGATAATGTGTTTCAAGATTCTCGTATAAATTACCAGATATATGTTAAAAGTTAATTCTTCAAATAAGTGTGTCATCAGTATTTACAACTCATTCAAGTGCCTGGACTGCATCCAAACAAATTCGTAGAACTGTGATACATGCCTTCTGATAAAGTCAGTGTCAGGAATGTATTAAGAAGCAAATAGTAGGGGAAATGGTCTTTTATTTATTAATAAAATATTCATTGATGTTTGTTTGTATCTAAAAATAATATTCTCCAAACCAACTTTGGTCACGGCGGACAATCCCAATGGAGAGTAGCCAAGTACGCAGGAGATATTTTAGTGCACAAGTGTGTGCGCAAACAAGGTGCTTTCCTTTTTCCCTAACTTTCATAGTCCGATATGACGGCAATCCGACACGACCGAAGAGAGATCAGGTGCAGAACCGACGGCTTTACGACCTTTCCGAGGGACAGGGGTGTCACACCACCAAATTTCTAATTCCGGGCTGCTACAGAGAAATTCGTAATGGAAAAAACTAAAAACACTGTCCAACCTGGGAGTCACACTCAGGACCCCACGCGCAACAGTCGCGCTTGCGACCATGAGACCAAGGGGCAGATAACATTTTTACTTACAAATATGAATGCTTAACATTAGTTAAATTAGGGTCAACGCAAACGGCGACATAATCCCGCGCGGAATTACCTTGCAAGCAATTTTCAACTCTCTTTCTCTTACATTTTGGTTAATTTTATCCAATCTGCTTTCTCTACGCTTTTTCTTAGGATTGTATATTACCATACGATATTAAATCACCTTACTATCAGACGATAAACAAACTCAAGAATAGCGGTCAATAAATATGAACCATAGTTATTGCGACATATTGGCATTGCATTAAAAATAGTACAAGAGATAACGGCAGATGCCAAATATTCGACATGTTACACACACGAAATACGTAGTAGTAAAATACAGGTTCTAAACGAAAGTGCAAAAGGTATATTAGTAAGGTAATAAGTAAGATAAACGCTATGACTGCCTCGTAGGTCTAGTGGTCGCAAAGTGCGACTGCTGAACGTGAGGTCTTGGGTTCGATTCCCAGGTCGGGCAAAGTTTTATTGGGTTTTTCAGCCAGGAATTTCTCAGTAGCAGTCCTGAAGTATATTATATATAGGATCGCCCCCTACAACATGGGACTTAAACATAACTGGAGAAATGTGGGTTTACTTATGGGTGGTCGAGGACGACAGGCGTGATGTTATTATATTATAACATTGATTCTTTTTATAGGAATACATCTGCTATGCATCTTGACACCTATATACTATTCCTCATGAATCCAGCTAAAAATTATCCCAATCCGACTGGTATTTCAAATAATCCAAAATCTCAGCAGCTTTATCTTATTAGTAAGTATATACTTATAGATTCGATGTTAATGTGTGCGTAAGCCATAAATAAGTTATTGCATTTTAGCCTTCTGCAGCTATTTCTGTAGAGTGAGTATGTACTGTAATATTTAGGCGCACTCACCGACATTGTCTTCCTTCAACTTGAATTCTTTGTAGTCACTCAAGTCTGGCTCTTTGCCACTTTTGAACGCCGAATATTTCTCCATGAATCTGCAAAGTACCATCAAATTAACATATGTCCGCATTTAAAATTTATTATAAGGTTATTGAAAGTCCGTCTTAATTAAGTAAAGCTGTGAAAGTTAACCTAACTGGCTAATGCAGTTGCCACAAAAGTTCACCTTATTTCGGCAAAATTTTGGTCCTTCGAGCCGAATTCTCATAAAAGTCCTTAAGCATTTTGCACGTAAAAATATACCTCGTATTGGTATGTCTATCATTGCACAAAGCGCTGTACGTTAATTTTAAAAGCTCTTAAGATTATGCTACTACGTTATCGTGGTATTGGTGCGTTATTAAAGGTAACAGCGAAAACTATAAATTGGTCAATGCTTTACAACAAACTTCATTATGGCTAATGGCGCCCAATTGGTTTTATAATTTATATAAGTATGAATTCACCAATCCAAGCAAGCAGGCACGCAAACGTAGTGATTAATGCTCGTGAATTATCTGTATGGGAAGAGGTCTTTGCACTACAGTGAAACAATAATAGGCTCGTATTTAATTTTTTTCGTACCAAAACAATGAATGAGTAAACCGAGTGGCACAGTTCTATAAACCAATTTTATAAGATTAATGTTCAAAACTAACCTTGTTTTGAACTGAAACAAACAGACTTACACACTAAAAAGAAATTAATCGCCGTTTACATTTTGACTCTGAACAAAACAAGCGAATTTAAATGTGTTTTAAAACGTAAACTTACTTTCTAAGCTCTTCTGGCGGTAAGAAATCGCCAATGTGATGTTTCCCAGCCGCCTGCTTTGTTAATTCGTCCGCCCACTTTTCAGTTGCATTCATTTCTTTAGCTCTCAACCTATGAACGGAAACGAACAAAGCATAAGAAATGGGATAAATAAACAAAACACAGAGTAAAAAAAAAAAACAAAGGAGAGTAATCTTGTTTTTCCTTAACACAGGTGTAAACATTTTATGATGGACATAAACCATTGTGGTTGTTTTTCAATTGTAAAAATGTGTAAACAAAATACAATTTCACAAACTAAACATAAACATTGGTTGATGTTTTTTGTATAAACGATATTGTTTATAAGTTCGTACTGTAGTGTATCATTAACACACAAATTTTTCAACGTAACAGGTCCTACAAAAATATATTTGTGTCAAAATCATAAGTGTGTCAACTAAAGAAATAAATATTATAAAACTAATAAAACTTGTAATTTATATTAATAATGGCTTCGAAAACATAAAGGTAACAACGTTGAGACGTTTATAAATAAACTGCGAATAACTGTTCAAAACATCAGACACGTGGCGCCACCTGTTGCTTTCAAATATAACTGAGACAGAATTTGGACGTGCCAAAAATGCACTTTATAATCAGATAATTAGAGGAACAAGGGAATGCTCGTTTCTTTTAAAAGTCTTTACAAGTCAAGCTTAAAAATTTTAAGCTTGACCTGTAAACACTCAATCTTCGTCATTACTTTAGGAGGTTGTGTAGTCTAATAGTCTGTCTCTAATAGTAGTAAGCTTACAGTAAGGGACTACGCACACTTATTCAGCTCCAATCAGCTTTTGTCCATAGAACAAAGTGTACATAGAACAACGATTTTACAACGACATTTGGCGATAGCGATTTTTCACATAAATTGTTTATGATGGTGTTCTCAACATTCGTACAAATTTAAATATCTATTTTGACCGGGCTATTGTCTTATAAGACAAAAATAATCAAATAAAATTACGACAGCTGGTCAATAAATAATAAATACTTTTTTTTAATGTTTATGTTTTACAGTACTCCAGAATACACCTTTTTGAAAGGGTCTGGCTGTTTGTGTATGTAAGTTTATGTGTTTGTAAACGCACCCATGATATAAGAGAAATTTCCTTGCCTGTCAAGTTTTTATATGATTTATTTCAACTTTTATGCGAGGTGCAGTATTGAATCGTCGTCAAATTAAAGGAGGTACCTATGCTAGTGATTGTCAACACGAATCCGTAAATACGATAATATTTTTTTTTGCTGATTTTCGTATTTGACTTAGTCATCTTGCCGCTGGGTTTAGGCAGGCGAGGCGACGAACCCGAACGCACTTAGTAATTACATCGCGCGAAGTATCGCAAAACAGAATCGCCCCGATGTGTATGCGGTAAGCAGTGGCCTACCGCATACACAAAGGGGTGATTCTGTTTCTTTCTTTTATAAAAAAAAACCCGCGTTTTTATCTTTATATAATACATTTTATATAATAGGTACACTTTATAGCGTCATTAACCGTCAAACTAAATAAATGCAGTTATGGATGTTACATTTTACGAGCCCGCGACAATCAATTTAAATCGAATAGTATAAAAGTCACGCGACTCGTTCTCGTGATTTGAAACGACTATAAGATTGAAAGTAAATTACAATTGAGACAATCCAAGCAATAACATAGTTTAAACTCTATTTATTATTGCATTAGAATAATAATAGCCAGATAACAGTAGTTATTGTGTTATATTGTTGAAATGACTGCATATTGATTTTTTTTCTACATTGCTTTATATTTATCGTGAAACGAAGGAGCGTTGTAATGTTATATTGCGTGGAGAATAGTTAATTTTAAACGGTCACTGTTTAAAATGGATCATTAAACTTCTTAAAACATTATTGTAGACGACGCAACGTCTGAAAACCTCGTGTGATAAGAAATTTTACAAGAGGAAAAAGTCTCTTAAAATTTTTCTAAGAGCCGTGTTATTGATTTCTCATTTTTATTATAAATTAGCGACTACTTTTAAATTTGATACTCGATATTTATGTACCGTTATGTTATATGCGCTTCTGTAACCTTACAAAATATAATTAAGATTTGCATTGATTTAATTATTTTTTTAAAAAATAAATAAATGAAACATACTTGTGTTCCCAGGTGCCTTCTGCTGTGTCCTCATCGCTGTCGTATTCATACTTGTACTTGCCTGCTTGCGCTAAGCGTTCCACTTCTTGCCGCTTTTTTAACATGTCCTGTGAAAAAGCATAGTACAGTTAGTAAATAGGGCTCACAATTCAACTACCGCTTTTAGAAATGTCATTTAATTTAATCTGCTGTCGTAACTCATGCCAAGTGATTTTATCTCTTATTACTTTGCTTTATTGGCGATATGTCGGCCAGTGGTTAGTTTGTATGCCAAATGGCAAGACATAGAGGACCTACATATTTTTGTAACATCTAACACTACTGTAAGTTTGTAACTATACACCTATGTTTACATACAAATAGAGGATTCTAAATCTGAAACGTATTACTTTCAATAGATTTATAGTTAATCAATTTTAACGTATCTTGATTAATTTTGGTTGAATTAAACCCAATTAATGAATATTTAACTCTATACTTGACTATCCTATACTTTTATAATTTTGATTTTTCCTTAAAACGTGTCATCTGCACATCTCTAAATTTCAAAAAGTACAACATATCTAATTATCAATCCACCGTGCCAAGAATAGGGTTAATCTATACTAATACGCGAACGCGCTTATCTCTGGAACTACCAGTCGCATTGTAAAAATTCTTTGTATATGATAGCCAGATTCATGACAAATAGTATAGACTATATAACATCACACTATAACCCACGAGAGCATAGCAGTAACTTATCGCGGGTGAAAAAAACCAGTAGCTATCAGAAGCTAGTTAAGTTATAATATGTAAAAAGATTCATCATATATTTTATAACATGCAGTAAATATAGGCAAGGTGTACATACCTGATACAGAAGATTTAATTTGAAATTATCTTCACACTTCTTCCAGTCTTCAACACTCAAGTTGGTAGTGCCATAGTTGGTCATAGCATACTGCATGAGAGCCTGGTTGTTGCGGTTCACTGTACACAGCTTTATACCTTCCTCGTCTATCTTAGACAACTTAGTGCCTAAGTCAGTGCGTGGAATATAAAGGAATTAGTAAAAAAAATGCTGTTTTATAAACCTTTTAACCATAATTAGTAAAGAAAATTATACATACTTGAAACAAATATTGTCAGTATCGCTACTAATGTCAAATGTTTAAGTTAGTTACTTT
Organism: Hoplodrina ambigua; assembly: GCA_949774945.1. Lineage (NCBI taxonomy): Eukaryota > Metazoa > Arthropoda > Insecta > Lepidoptera > Noctuidae > Hoplodrina > Hoplodrina ambigua. Next base: position 6,023,845 of record OX458979.1, read on the forward strand.
ATTTTTGCAATGGTCTTCAAGGATATACTTCTGTTATTTAAATTATGGATGGAGCAGTGCGACTAGCTATTTTATATCAAAGCAAAATCGTTTAACTTTGAAAACAAGTTAACTGAAGGGTTTTTGATTTGTCAGAGATTTCAATAGTTTAATTGCATAAAATTATATTAAAAAATTAGTCAGCTAGATTAACATGAATTTGTGTTCAAAATGCACAATTCACTTACTTATGCAGATCGACAAACGTATAATACTGTTGTTGATTATATTTAAATTTATTTTAAAGACCTCCATAGCCTCAGAGCCATTCGGAAAAAAAAATGATACAAAATATTAAAGTTCTAGATTGAGGACTCTTTCACTTAATGCGATTGCTGCAGTGCTGGAGCAGTTCGAATTACGCACTGCGCATGGACGATTGTCTTATCATGTGACGTTTGTCGTCCTGGCGTTACGAGCATGAATACGCGTATCGCACGGCGACTCTTGATGTAACAACCGTCCATGTGCAGTCCGATACCCGGACTTCTCGAAGTTGCAGCAGTCTAGCACCCAACGCATTAATTGAAACAGACCTTAACCTCGAAAATATAGAAAGGATATTAGTTATTATTTCCCAGAAAGGGTAGTGTTCTACGCTACCTGGTAACATGGTCGGCAGGGGTGCCACCACTCCCGGTGGTTTAATATCAGCGGCCGGCGGATCATCGCTCCATCTCGACTTCTTCTTCTTACGCCTTTCACGTTTACTGTCAGATTCTTCGTCGCTTTGAGAGCTTGCTTGTTCCCGCTTATATGGCCGACCGTAGCCGTAGGAATCCCTGCTATAAAGAAGATTGTTTTTATAAATATTTGTCAGTAGATACTTAAATAAATGTTTCATTTATGTTTAAGTTAAAATTACTTACATATTTTTACTAAGAACAGAAAATATAGTATTAAAATGTGAAAGAAAATTATTATTTTGTGACATACCCGTCTCGACTGTCATCTTTGTTATTATATCTGTAATCATCATTACTATCATCGTCTTCTAAACTGAATTCTGGCTCATATTTGTCCTCGGGTTTAACTTCAGGCTTCTTATCGCCCCTTTCACCCCTGATCTTACAAACTAGATCTCTAAACGCCTTATACTCGTTCGAATTTGTGTTGTGAAGGAACCTGCAATGATTCGCTCAATACAATGATCTAATGTAAAGGGTAAACAACAACAAAGGATGCTTTTGTGTTAGGTTTTATTTAACCTGAAAATACTATCATGGAACAGCACTTTGAAATTATCAAAATTAATAAATGATTTAGTTTTTTTCTACTTAGTTGGAAAAAGAAAATATTAACTTCTCTGGTCCATCATAGTTATTGCGACAAAAAAAAATGTATGTAAATATAAAAAAGAATACAGCACGTATCCTCCTGTTGGGGATCAAAGTGGCTACAGTGGCATTACCACAAATTTTGATCTTGTGAGTGAATTGCTTTCAGGACATTTTCCCAGTGGTCGCCGTTGCAGGCGACTTCGCTGGCGGCTCGCAGGACTGTTGGCGGCAACGCATCTGCAGAGAGAACTGCACACCACGAGTGAACATATTGTCTGGCGATCACGTCGACGAAGAACCGGGCCGACATTAATCTTACTACCTTTTTAGGTAAAGGCGGAATACGTCATTATGTCTAAATGAATACTACGCAAGAGTAGTTCGGCAATCACCTTACCGATATGCTTAAGGGTAAAACCAGACCGCGGTCGACAGACGACAACGTGGTTTACATATTGACACGTATATCCGGACCGCAGTTTAATTGCACCCTTGCGTTCACGGTGCAAGTCGGCATGAAATTTTTCAAACTTGCTAGTGTATTCGGCAAGTACTTAAATGAAAGGACACGAGAATAAGAATTCCAATCTTCGTATTCATTTAGGCATTGTGACCGCTATCCTGCCGTTACTCTACGCATCTTCTAGCGTAAAACCAATAGTCTTCTACCGATATTTATACATATTAAGATACACTTGATTTGTTCACAGGTTGCATGATGTTACAGCGCATGCATTTTCTCCGATATTTAGACCGAATTAATTTTAATTTAAGTTCCATTCAAAGCAAGTTGCTATTTTTATTATTGCAATAACTAATGTTTCAGTACTCGTGTATAATAGCAGATAAATTAACTTTAACTACAGTTTATAAAAAGAAAGCATGCTATATTTTACTAAAATCTCCATAACTTAGATTCAGAATACTAGCTCTTGGCATTCATTCAAATTTTATATCTAAGGGCAACTGTTTACAATAGCTATGATAAATTTATTGAATAATACATAGCTTCAAGAACACTAAATATCAGAAAACTATTGAAATTAAATTAGAATAAACATTGTAAGGCCTTTGCATTATTATAGACCAAAAAAATAATAATATAAAGGCATGGAAGGTAGCTGCTGATTTGTAGATGGACGATTTTTACCTTGTGATGGCTTGAAGGGTCCAGATTTGTCCATGTCCTTAGGGTTTCCCAGCAGACTTAGAGGCAATGGTGGGGGTAGCGTCATTCCTTCAGGTTTCATTGATGGATTTTCTATAGGTTTCGAGTCAGGATGGTGCATTGGCATAGAGTTCGGTGGCATTGAATTAGGAGGCATAAAAGGTGGCATAGGAGGACCAGCGCCATTACCAAAGTTCGGAGGGCCATTAGGCCCGAATGGAGGACGACCACCCATAAAAGGCATGTTGTTGTTGTTCATAGTATTTGGTGGCATCATCGAATTGGGAGGACCATTTGGTCCCATCATAGGATTTGGGAAAGGTGGACCAAAGAATGGAGGCATAGGACCATTTGGTCCTGGACCACCGGGACCCATATTAGGGCCACACATGTTAGGTGGCATTGGGCCGCAAGGCCCTGGGCCATTTGGACCCATGAAATTTGGTGGCATAGGGAAATTAGGGGGGCCACCCATGAATGGAGGCATTGGACCACCAGGAGGCATATGTGACATAGGTCCCCTTGGACCCATCATAGGTCCTGGCCCCATTCCTGATCGAGGGCCCATATTAGAACCCGGACCCATATTAGGTCCTGGACCCATATTTTGTCCAGGTCCCATATTAGGACCAGGACCCATATTAGGGCCAGACCCCATATTAGGACCCGGCCCCATATTCGGACCAGGGCCCATGTTAGGCCCAGGTCCCATATTCGGACCAGGACCCATATTCGGACCAGGTCCCATATTAGAACCGGGACCCATATTAGGAGGATGCCCCATATTAGGGCCAGGTCCCATGTTCGGACCTGGACCCATATTGGACGCGGGCCCCATATTAGGACCAGGACCCATATTAGGTCCAGGACCCATATTAGGCCCAGGTCCCATATTTGATCCAGGCCCTAAATTTGGCCCAGGGCCCATACTGGATACAGGAACCATGGGTCCAGGCCCTAAATTAGGACCAGGTCCAATATTAGGTCCAGGACCCATGTTTGGCCCTGGACCAATGCCAGGTCCAGGTCCCATTAGACTGGGGCCCATCATACTAGGAGGTAAAGGTCCAGGCACCAAAGGACCAGGTCCCAAATTTGGACCTATCTCACCACTGGAATCAGGATCTTCATCAGACTTTGAGCCCAGAAGCCATGGTTTATGATCGGAATCAATGGATTGAGTATTTGGAGGCATCACAGGGATTTGCATAAGGGCTGGGATATTATGGGGAGGTTTGTTTTCAACCATTAGTTTCATTCTCTCCTCCACAATTGGTGTCAGAGGACTGTGGGGACGAGGGCGACCTCTTTCATTCCATCGCCGATGTTTTTCCCTGAAATGTTCAATATGAAAATCAGAATCTTCAATAAATAGAAATTCTAATAATTAATTATAAAATGTAATTTATTTTCTCATTCCTTTTTGTAAATTCTATTCTCTATCTATTTAATGTAGTACCAACTTTTGATATAGCCAGTGTGACAATTTACATTACAAGTACTAGAAACAATCTACCTTATTAATAACGGTTATTTGATTCAGATTTTTTAATTTATAAAACACATGTTTGAGTTGATGAAGTGCAGCTGTACCACACTGGGACTAAGGTAATAAAATTTAAAAATGGAACAGCATTTGGTAGTTCACCATTGTCCAATAATTCCAAGACACAACTTCAAAAGTGCTTTTTTTAGCCCTGATTAATTTTAAATTAACAGAATAATTACATTTTTAAAGACTTTGAAATCAATAAACAGTTAATCAATTGCGTTGGCAACTAAGTGGGGTCACAGTTTACTATTGTCACACAGAATCTATGGTGGAATTGCATTTTGACAGCTTATTTGAAGAGTTTGTCAATTGATGGATGGTGTCAACTACATAATTTTTGGAGTGCTAAATTCAATAAAAATTACAAGGAACATGGTTCTATTACCTTTGCCCTCTATCAATGGACTTTCTTCTCTCATCAATGCCATGACCAAAAGGTTGACTTTCAAATTCATCATCCTTAGGTGGTAAAAGTTCTTTAATCTCATTCTTGATTGGTTTTACTTCTTCATCACTCTGAACTTGCTTTTCTTGGTCTTCTTTATCTTGCTTGTCAGACTGCTTCTGTTTTTCTAGCAAAGCTTTGAACTGGTTCATGAAGCTGCCATCATTGGAGAATATGTTGACCGAGCCTTTATCATCTTTTGGGATGGGACTGGAAATAAGCATAGCAGAGATATTAGTGCCATTTCCGCATTTCTTAATGTTATGTCGTTTGCCAGTCAGGTTGCACAACTAAGCTGATAGGCCAACCTTTAGGAAAGTCATCCTGCCAAGACTGAGTGGCAGTTGATCATGACCGCATGAAGCCCGCGCACGCGCTCTGTCCCCGTACCCGCGCACTCTTGCGCCTCGTTTTAAGTGCCACACACAACAACATAGGGCCTCCTCACACTAGCATCTGCACTTTATATACGACCATAGAACACCTACACTGTACAAACCCTAGTAGGAAGAAGCTCATAATCAATTGTTCCTATGTAAGTAGGAAGTATTATTGTTATGAGCAAACATAATTACATACTTCTAGAAATAGGTTTATAACCAAGTTTTTTCCACTTTGGCAAACCAATGTTATCTGTGCCACTTTTCAAAAGTATTTACACTCCAGTTATAATGAATGAATTAATAATATAGTTTGCCGTAAATAATCCTTCAAGGTTTATATGTATATGACAAACAGAGACAATAAAACATTCCTTTAAAAAAATACAATCAAGAATAAAAATAAACACTGGTATAAATTAATTATGTTCCCAACAATTTCTTTCTCTTCTGTCTTATACTACTGAAGTGTATTTAAAAAACAATTGTTATATCGAAGCAGTAATTAGACCGTAGACACATAATTATTTTACTTTCATCAATGTCTAACAGTATTTTTTACTGGTTCCACATCAACGACTTGCTACATACATGTTGAATAACTAAATGTACATTTTTGTGCATTCTTTGTTGAACTGAATTGTAGTTGTGATACAATTATGGCTATCTGTACACACAAAATAACAATGTTTGAATGATTAACTACTATAATTGTATATTTTTGTATATTTTTGAAAATAACCTATTCTCAACATTGTATTTTACACAAATCAAGGCTGTATGAAGTATATCTGCTGGTTTGTCTCTCCGTCTGTCTGTCACACAGTTGTTTCACTAAAAACTTAACCCGATGACTGCGGGCGAACATTCGCAGCACCAAACGCCAGTGCGGCTAGCTACCAATGTTCGTGTGTTCGTCATAGAAAAACACATACGGTGTGTGTGCGCCGCACTCGCGTTTTTTAGTCGAAACACAACTTGTGTGTTTTCCCGCAGTCAATGAGTTAAACAGATTGTGATTACTAAAGTTGTGAATAAAAAGATGTAGTAAGAAATAGGAACTAATAAAAAAAATATATTGGAGTATAGTTTTTCTTTGCATGATGGTCTTCATGTCCAAGTCTGACTTGCACTTGACTGGTTCCTTTTTGTTATTTAGGTTGATTGCCCTTCACATAGTACAATTTATGAAAGCAGTCCTAGGTGACAGAGCCACATCGTACAGTAGAAACTTGTATGCATAAATTAATAGCACTATTTTGCTACAAAAGTATGCTTAGTATTGAATTTGACGATGCAATGATGTAACAATATTAATTACAAACTGTGATAGCTTATCACAATACCAATAAATTCGGCAAAGTTTATTGGTTTAATATTTGAGTGGTTGACAGTACTCTGTCAGGGGGTGTCCTTTGGGACGCTACTTGGGCTCGTGAGTCGTCTTAGGTTGAGTGTGTAAGTGGATAGTTTATCTGTAGCAGCTCTAAATTAAATAATTAATAGAGTAACCTTCTAAACTGCACTAGGTACCAGTATACACTGCAAACAATTTTTTGAAAAGCTAAAGAAGTTCCTCAGGGCTTTAGAGTAAAACAGTATGAATTTATACTCTTTCACTCATCAAAATACTACAAACCTTACTAGTGATTATAGACATTGGCTAGAGATCGATGCCATAAAACAACTTCCGTAAAATCGTGGCGATAAAAAAATTTTTTCACTATCTTTTCACCAGAACGAATTGTAACAATTTTATGAGAATTTGATGAATTAAAGACATGTAATTGGATTTATAAACTTACTTCGATAGTTTTGCTTGAGCGGCAAGCGCCGCAGCCTGCTTTTGAGACTCCAACTTGGCCTGTATCTCCATTTTCTTTCTTTCGATTATTTGTTCCTGTTTCGACATTTGAGCCCATCTTGTACTCAGTGCCGATTTGTTCTTATTATCTTTAAAATGTATCATTGCGTGGTCATGCAACAATGAATAAAAAATTGGAAAAAACGAAACTAAAGTATTCTCAGTTTTCTCGCGTTACGAATTTCAATTTGTACGAACTTCACTTCATTCATTCATTATTAGTGGTAGTGACGTTCTGGTTAGTATAGATCCTAACAGATAAAGCAAAATATTACACAGATAATCTATTCTTACTAACTATCCAAATACTATTTAGCGTGATTAAAAATAGACTAGTCTAAATCGTGTCTAAATAGTGTTTGAGTCCAGCGCATTTATTGTCTGTGGTCGTGCGAGGCACCTGCGTATAATTCAAAGTCCAAGACTCTGTAGTTGAAGCTAAGCGGATAGATAATTAGATATATTTTCTTGGATGCTTCTAATTACTCATGGATCACTAATCATGATAATTTTTCTTTCTGATTGCAATATCTTCGTAAAATAGGTTCAGTATTTATTGGGTAGGTATTTATCTGGGTGTAGAGTTGTTGCAGTAAACTACAGTAGTCTCTTTGGTCGTCCTTTCTTAGTCGTGACCCACGAAGCTCAGAATAAGGATAGGTAGAGTACATGCTACCGGTACAATTTGAAATGATGACAACGCTTTTACTTAGATGCAGTAAAACCGCTACTTGGGTAACTTTAAGTTAATATTTCTGCGTGTTATTTAACCTTTTAACCGCCTACGTCGGATTAATCCGACAAATATTTTCGGGCCCATTCCGCCAGAGTCGGATTTTTACGACCAAAATATCACTGCTCGTTTAATCAGCTTTTTTATTTAATTACGCTGTATTCTATCAAAAATATGTTAATATTCGGTAAATATAGTTAACTAAGTAATCATTTACAGTTTAATACACTTTAGTCTCTTAATTAGAAGTCCTAAAAATAATGTCCAAAGTTAGATGAAATACTAACATTATTTTTAGAAAATTGTATTGATGTGCAACGCCCATGACGACAAAATCCGACATGAGGGACGGGACATATGCCAAGATTTACCGATACAAAAATAAACATAAATCAAAATATTTCTCGTTATACTGACTAATTTACTTTAAAACAAATACAGCAATTGTTAATAAAATATTTGTTTACAAATATTTGTGAGTATTTAATTAAATTCATTTAAAATTAAGTAAATTCACTTATGAAATGTCAGCGATTGAATTGATGGTTACATCCCTAGCCTACATGTTCCGTAACTTACTTTGTTAGGACGCCCTGCGCCTCAGTCGGATAAAGACGACCGCTTCTTACGTCATAAACGAGTGCCGACTTCTGGAATTTTCCATCAGTGTTGTGCTTGTGCATGAAGTTTTACGTTCGTATGTCGATAAATATACATTTTGTCATGACGACTACTGAAGAGTTAATACGAATTCTAGAAGGCGATGAAAATTGTTCGGGGTTCGGTCGGGATGGCTTGAATTATCAAGGAAACTGCATTGGACTCTTTTATAAAGATATTATTTATTTGGCACTGTACACGACATGATTCAGGTTGACGATCGAAGAGAGCGGGGGACCTCGTCCTTCCATAGACAATAACATATTTTTATAATCATAGACTACAACAAAAATATAGAATTTTTATTTTTAGACCTTGAATCAGCTGTTCCCTACATTTATGTTCGTACCGAATAATTTCGTAAGGTAAGTACCTAGTATTCAAGTAGGTAGGTACCTATATCTCCACCAAGCTAAGTTTACCCCTCGCTGGAATGCGGCGTGTACCCGTGTACCTACGTATAATATATTGTTAAAAACAAAAAATGCAAAGTAAAATCTAACAAACATTTGTTTACTTTTTTAAAGTCATAGCGAATCCTTTTTTGCAGCCCGTACCTAAGCGTCAGTGTGACGTAAATAACGCGAGGTGCAAACTAAGCTTGGTGAGATGTAGTTGTTAGCACAGAGTACTATAATATAAAATGGAAGTTGTTAGTTAACCAAGCTCGCAGATGCAAATGTCGTTATTAAAACGAAATATCGACATCGCATAGTTAAATATTGCACATCTCTCTATTTTGTAGGTATTTAATTTTCGATTCACTGTGCCGGGCGCTGGGGGCACGCAAACTGTTTTGAAGTCGGGCGGTTAAAAGGTTAAATATTATTTAATAATAATTGTAATACCTCATACCACTTGCCATTCATTATGCTTGCCACTCATACCCATTGACTGCCTCGTTGGTCTAGTGGTCGCAAGCGCGACTGCTGTGCCTGAGGTCTTGGGTTCGATTCCCAGGTCGGGCAAAGTGTTATTGGGTTTTTCCATCAGGAATTTCTCAGTAGCAGCGTCGGAGTCTGGATTTGTGCCCGGTTGATGGCAATAGGCTCGCCCCCTATTACATGGGACTAAAAACATAACTGGCGAAATGTGGGTGTACTAAGGGGTACACCTCTGCCTAACCCTTCGGGGATTACAGGCGTGATGTTATGTTATGTTATGTTACCTCATACCAATGTTTTAGATTGGCAACACTATATGTAAAATGTCCACAAGCCTTGGGCCTTAGGGCCCGTGGCACAAGCACGTCACGCTGGCCCATAGGTAGGTGGGCCACATTCAGACAGGTACGCTCGCACTGGTCCGAAGTTTGAATATTATATGTAATAAAAAAAGTGTATGATGAAAGCTAGAATGTGCAGGAAGTCACTCTTTACTAGGCCAAGGCCTAAAATGAAACATCAGATATCATTGCATATTATTCTTTTTATATTTTTTTTCATCAGTTTAAATGGAAAATACAATTTCATTTATTTATAATGTTGTCATTTATTTATTGTAAACAAATATATTATAAAAGATTTACATATTACTATCAAAACAAAATATTCACAAAATGGCAGACTAACTAAACAATTACTTAGCTGTTTCATCAAGCATGCTAACAATTGCATCGTTTTGAGCTAAATAAGAAGGAGAAAGTTTGGCACTGATCCCATTATTCAAATTAAAGTGAAGATGGCATAAATGCACATTGCAGCAACACTATCTGTCGTATAAGATAAGTTAGTCTGTTTGTCCAGATTTTGAATAGGTACCTTTTATAACGATACTCTTCACAACCTCTCTTCAGCTCATGTATTGCATGATCTAATACTGACTACCTATTATACTTCCACATAAGCACTGCGGACGGCTAGCGTCCGCGCACTGCCAAAGTTTTCAAAACTATAAAGGGCAACGCCAAAGAGAGCCTACATCTGACTATTGTTTCTGTGGTAACTTGACAGTTATAATAAACTAATCTGCTGCCTCATTAAATCGAAATTCAAATTGACTTAATTAAAAAAAAACAACAAACTCTGGCTCCTTTCATAACAATACAAAATCCATTGAATGGATAAAAGTAACTCAATTTAAACATTCAAACAAATCCTCAATCAATTCAAATTAAAAAAGTACCTCTTCACATTTCTGCATTACCCTGCCTTAACAAAATCATATTATACACTTAGACAGTTGACAAACAAAAAAAAAGCAATGGAAGAGGACAATGAGCAAAAGAAATCACAAAATATATAGAAACATTCGACATTGTGTAAGGTTGCTATAACAAGTATGCTTTGATGTTCTATGTGAACATGGGTTGCGAACTTACACAAAATATTTCGGTGTAGCAAAAAAGCTAGGTCTCTTCCACTGTTACATGAAATGCCGAAAAGAAAAGTATAATTCATAAATTGTACCTATACTTTGTTTATATTCTAATTTTTTTTTACATTTTAATAATTTAAAAACAACCAGTACTTGGTCGAGAAATTTATATCCATTTTTTTTGTGTATTTTATATTTTGATGAAATATTTATAAGCTAATTAACGTGAGCCGATGTCAGGATTCATAGCTAGTCGTCGTTCGCTCGAACCGGCTGGCAAGTCTGTTTCTCTCGTCCGCCCGACTCGAGCTTGTATAAACGTATCTATACATTATTAACACTACCGCATCGTCTATACATCTTGACTCATATAATGCACTGATATTTCGAGGGGCACAAGGAATATCGCAGCATTGTTTCATTGCGCGCTGAGCGCTAAGGCCGCCGCCGCGCGGTCGGTTCGCACCAACCATAACCATCATTCTATATCATATAATTTCCCCGTCATATACATTTCATAGCAATTAATAAAAATAAAACACTAAGATTACATCCCTTAAAATGTCTAAATGTCTAATTCGTACTCTATTTACATTTGACATAATACATAATATTCAAATTGTTCGGTGAATCGACAGTCTTGCGAGATCGATGTCGAGCCCGGGCTCGCGGCGGCGGCCGACCTCTGATTACTGTACAGCAAATTTACAATAACATTTGATCAGAATACGCAAACTCAAAGATCTATATCTAAAAATTAAAGTAAGGTAAGGATCATCATGTATGTAACGCCCGCCTTAAGCCGCTATAATATCAGCTATGTTAAGTAATATAACATATTAGGTTTGCACATGACAAAAATGCCACTCGATAACATACATAACATTATTGAATTAAATAAAATAGGCCACATTCATTGTTACGGTTCAAATATGGGGTTAACACAACCTGATTTGAAGTTTCGTAGGTAGGTTCGATCAAGATGACAACGGAAGTAACGTAGTAGACAAATATTGTGGCGGATTTGTCATGCGACAACAAATGATACATATTTCGGAATTAGTACTCCTAATATATCACTAACTAGGATTTAAGAAGAAGATGACGTCACTAGATACTAAATATCTTCTACTCTGTACAATGGACTATGATATTTTATTGAGATATTTTTTTCCTTTGTATAAACATGACAAAATACAAATATTTCTGTCCAACTTTATAATAACTTAACCGGTAACAATCGAGCAACATTTGACATTTTATTACTCCCTTTGTGACAGTATAATTAGATATTATATTGTATTTACGATAGAAAGGGATATTCTTATTTTAAATGGTCTGGGATTTGTAAATATTGGTCTAATCTACGTTATGAAGACGTCAATATGACACGACGCGTATTAGTAGTAGGGGATCTAGTCAGTGGTGTCATATTGAATCTAAAACGGAATTACGACCGCGTATCTCCTATGCATTTTGCCTGTAAAAATATAGTATTCACATTCTTTTATCGCTATCCATGTACTAGGTGCGCCGATGAACAGTGCTAAATCAACGGTTTTGACAAATGGAATGCATTTTTCACAATATCCACTTCAATAACTTCCAACAACCTCCCCGAAAAATATTAACAGAAGAAACTCTACTATCAATAAACGAATGATTCAATTAATATAATGCATGTTATATTCAATAGTTATTACGAATTATTATAATAAAACAATCGATAGTGCTTAAACTAGTGGTAACAATAACATTTTTAACTGTTTGTTCCTATCGATTTCAATTGAGTTTTATTTTTTTATTATTATACTTGTAATAAATGACATTTTAACACCATGCGATGCAAGTAAGGGCAAGCAAAATGTTTTAAGATTAGGGGGTTTACTAATGCGGGAATTATCTTATGAATTACGTAGTCTGTTGACGTGTGACAAGTAGGTGTTATCACTTATCAGTTACAGGTTGTCAGTAAGTCGTTGAGGTCACTGTTTATAAACAAGAGATAAGTAAATTCCCGCACAAATAATATTTTGCCGAAATCTTCAACAGCCACGAACATTAGTTGAAAATCATTATTACAACAACAAACACTAGGCACGCTAAAAAGAACTCAAAATAAACTCTATTGTATGATTGATAATATTGCCGATTCCTATTAAAAATTCGACACGTAATAAATCTCTAATTTGATAACTATACGATTCTCATTGAGTTGAATTGTAAATACTATTAAATACTATACATTCAAGGCCATATTATTGTAATAACGTTTCGTAACTAACAAACTGTTATGGTGACTGTTCACGACGAAAAGAATGAGTGATTTTGAATAAATAAATAACAGAAATAAATTAAAACCCAAAGCGAAATTTTAATCATCTAATATCATGACCACAATATTGAGCATTATAATGAGTAAAAAGCGATAATAAAACCACAAACTATTATCGTGAGCAACAAAAGGGCACTTACGTTTGAATTGACCAAATAACTTCACATCACTAATGAAAAATCTACTGTTTCTGTATATACATAAAACAATTGACGATTATAATGAAAATGAAATCCTAATGCCGTTTTGACACTTTAATTGACAAAAAACTAACAGAGAAGTAACTTTATCCTTTAACAAGGTTTCGTAAACCTACGCAAAATGTTCGCGTTATACTATATAATACGCATATAACAACAAAGAAGTATACATTAGGTGAAAAATTAACTTTACAATGACATCATCAAAATTTAAGGACGCTTATGCCGTTTTAAGTTGACTTTAACAAATTGCATTTGGAATTATGTAATGGACTTGCACAACTGACTTTGCTTTCAAAGATAAAAATCAGAATCACTTAACGCTAAATCATTTCAAATATGGACGTTACTTTCAGGACATAATATGCAAGACGGCTTCCCATACATTGGACCAGGGACTGAACACGGTGCTTCTAGTTCAGTTGCATCTCGTAAGTGTTCTTTATTAGATCATGTAAGTACTCAAGGCTGGGATGTCTATCGACTGGCCCAAATGTATACTAAAATTACTAAGAATTTTATTGTGATCTGGAGGGTATTTCCGAAAAGGACCAGATAAATCTCTTATTTCTAGTGGATGTTCAACACTGGCCGGTTGTTGCTATCTTTCGTGACGTTACGTTTGGCGATATAAAATAAACATTTACTCCGCGATTTTGGCAAACACTATAAACCTCATTATGCGTTTGGAACTCTGTCGTGTGATCCCCGAACCCGTTCTAACACTACAACATTAGCCATCACTCTTGGGAGAGTTTACTTTGTGACATACGATGAGTTAGTTTAAAGCCATACATTATTTACAAGATCTTTACACGGCAATAACACGACACAGCCAAACTTTTAATAAATATGATATTTAATATTGAAAATAAACCTGAATTATTACACTAGTCATAACAAAATTTAACAAGAACGTGAATAAATTTCTTTTATAAGATACTACTATGTACAACATGCAAGCCGGGCAAGACAAATAAAATAAAAATGAACGTCCAACATTAAAATATGGATGGATTATTTAGAAGCGACAGGGACGATATTGGGCTAATAATTAGTATAGATAAAAGGGGCATTATAATTGTTATTGAAGGCCAATAGTCGATAAAATTGACTTCTAAGAATTGTCAAAGTTTTCAGTACTTCGTCATACGTCTGCGACATTAAATTATTTACACTTTGACCTTGCTACAAGAGAAATAGTAAAATAATTCAGCATACAGTATAAGCAAAATTCATTTGGACAACAATAACATTAGACGGCAATAATTTTCGACTGGAATAAAATGTGGACGAACATATATCTAATTGGACTATTATATACTTGATAATTTAAATTTTTTAATATACATAATATGCTATTTACAATATAAAAATCAACCAGTTCTAGTCATCGATATGGGGAATAGAATCACGCCATACGACTGACGACGGAGTAAAGTTGCCAAAGGATTGTCAATGGAGTTCCAATGACAACGGCAAGTATAGACAGTTATAGCAGACCTTGTTTGTTTCTACTCTGATTAAAACTAAGTAAAAATCTGATAAAATTTGCACTTTGTTACAAAAGCATGAAACATTAGGTCCGAAAGGAAGATAATACATGTTGTATTACAAAGTATTGAACAAGATATATTCAGTATGGGAACTCACATCAGTTACAGCGAATATCGCTCTGTTCTCTGTAATCAGATGGTCAAGGTATCGCTCTGATAAAATTAATGGAAGAACAATGAAACTTAATATACTATTATGTAACTTAATATTTTGTATTTATTAACTACAATGAGAATGACTAAAAACAGAACAATAATTACCTTAACCATTGTGTAGTCACAACTAGTGTTCGTCTTGCCAAGTTGGCAGGCCAACGTTAGTGCATCAACGATGCATATTTTAAAAATAACGCATTTTTTCAAGTTTATCAACAGACGCTTATTCAATCAGAGAACGGAATAGTAAACTTTCATTTTCGTCCGTGTAGAGGTCATTCGTTAGTATTCCAATGACAACAAATCGTTGATTGGCATGATTCATGCATATTTATTAAGGTTTTTTCCTTGTATACATAATGGTCGAGCGAAAATGTTGTTCACGATTCGCGCTATAGCTCATTGAAAAAACGCTCTAAGAGGAATTACACGAAGAATCAACATTGCAAATTACATTTTGAAAACCACTTATCCTATAAAGAAACCGGATTTCAAATTGTACCTTCGTGCATACCCACAAAAAAATAAAAGAAACAATCAAATAATTTATACTCACACTTGAAAACCTGCCTCATGACAAGAACTACATACAAATCTGCGATACAATTGTCCTATAACATTATACGAAGACGATAATTGTATTCCTAACAAAAGGAACAAATTATGATCAAAGTATGGAACCAATGCAGTTGGGACGGACGGTCCCACTACGACTATAATATTTGATGATATTTACAAGACTGCATTTCACAGAAATATATGGCGACCACGCATCGATCATAAATTATCGTCCCTTACAAACATTATAAGACATAATCGCTATTCAAAATCCTTGTGATAAACATTTTGCAGTCAGCGCGGCTTTACCAGAACCGTTAAAGAGTAAATCGAAGGCTTATCGTTATATATATATAAAAAGCTTAACTCTGTCACTAAACGGGAGACACTGACTCGTATAAAAACTATAGATCTTATAATACAAATGTCTATGACCTGTTGAGATGCTCTGTGTAGGCGTGTTAGTTATATATCAGTACTAAAGGCAGCGAGCGGCGGGCGGCGAGTAACTCGAGTGTCAGTACGCTTGCGTCGTGCTCGCAGTAGAAACACGATCTGGTTTTAGGTTTCGCTGTAAACAAAAACAATATGTTATTATTACAATCTTATCTTTAAATTGAAAGGATGGTTTTGTTTTAATACAGCTCGTATTATAGCGCTAGGGTAGACCGAGATACCGAAAAACCCATATTTTTGCAGGTTGGCATCGGGTTATATAATAATCTGATATTGAGCTGTAAATTGCAAAAAACGCACGAAATTTTGAAATACACGGGCAACCTTACCGCGTCACCCTCTAGATAAAAACCACTCGCTATCGAATCTAATAAATAATAGTAAAATAGTAACACACATGCATTCAAAATGTTGAAGGTAAAAACTATTTGCATATCATTTCACGCGTCTTATCACTAATTCACTATACTAAACATCGTACGTTCGCACTGTGAAAACGATATCGATAACAATTGATTTGCTTGATAAGCTTGTTGCAATTTCAGGTGGCTGAATTCGAAAATGGAAGCCAATTTTTCCAGTACAAACTGGTCCATTTATCAAAAAGAAGCGACTGTTCTAGAAACAAATGAAGATGGAATTGTTATCGATATCGAATTATCAGTGGAAGACGAGACACAGATATCGATTTAAAAATATTTTTATCTACTGAACAACACATTCTCCTAAACAAACAACGTGTCAATCTACGGTGACATGACAATAACTTACTGGTATGTTTCCGTAGTCCTTTAAATGCGATACAGACTTGAAATTAAATAAATTAAAATTGAAGAAGGGCCGCTCTAAATATTTACAGAACAACTTTCGGGTCGATAGAGAACTCTTCTCTCTAAATATCATCATCAATATCTATTATCTGCAATATATTTCAATAGTTATCAATAACCTTTTCTAACTACTAAATAACTATGATAGCACCTGCCTTCATTGACTACTCGAGTAATCACATTACTTTCTGCACATAAATCATTACAATTTAAACCTTATATCAATAACATAAGATTCGCATGACGCATGGATTGCAAGATAAATACTATATCGACATCTAAACAGAAAAAACAAAAGACTGCTTATATTATATAAACTCCCCTTTCAAGGTCGAACTAAATCGAACAAATGTCGTGATATCACATATTTAAACATCAAATAAATTGCATTCAAAGTGATTATGACCTAAAATACAGACACTATAAGATTCTTTTTTGTATATGTAATAATAACCGTTGCAATACAAATAAAACCTTACTGATCGGTCCAGTTAGTGTTATCTTTGAAATAACCTCAAGTAAACCTTCATTCAAGGGCTGGGTTATAAAAAAAACGAATCCATTGTTCTATGACAAGTACTATTTAGATTAAACATCGTAAACACGACGCCATTCAGAAAATAACCTTTTTATGGAACATAAAACAAATATTAGTTTATGAGCACCTATCTAGTTCAAGTCAATTCAAATTTAACTGTTTGCTTCTTAGAGTCTACTCCAAGGTTTACTGAAACACGTAAGTTCAGATATGGTATATGGCACAGTCCTTATAAATATGCTATATACCATAATATAGCATGATACTAAAAGAAAGACAGGTTAGTATTCCCAAAGTTAGTATTCTTTAAATTAAGCCAATAAAAGACACTTAAACGTCATATACAAGAACAAAATAATTGAATCTAGTTGTCCATTCTAAAATGCACTTTCCTACAGAGAAAACTGGGCAAGAAACTCCATCAATTGACGCACTTTTTATGATAGAATTTTGTTTGGTAAAACACAGCTGTGACGTCATTTTTGTGCCGACTCAATTGACCAATTATTAATTTATAACAATAATAATATATAACATTTTACAGTTCATTGCAAGTGAACCCCGTGTCTTTAGAGAAGGTATGTATTGGAATTATTGGTTAATGGAGTCAACTACACACTTGTGTGTTGGTAGAATTTAGATGTCTTTGAATGTTTCACGATAATCTCACGATTTTTTCCGTGTAAAGGAAGATAAATATATTGAAGTAACTTTATGTACTCACCAGTTGATCATACTGATAAACCATACGCTTGATGTGAGTGAGTTTACGATGCAGGTAGTTGACACGCCGCCTCTCCTGCTTGTAGCCCGGGTCGTTGTTAACGCGCCGGTATTCATCTACGATGCGTTGTTCTATACTCTGCGTAACAAAAAAGTTCACTTAGAAAAATATAATGGAAATAATATAATATTGTGAAAAATTGTCCAAGAATTTTGGATGTTCGTTTGTTACTCTTATACACAAAAATAACTGAACAGATTTTGATTAAAGTAAACAGTAATATAGCTTATACTTTAGACTAATAAATAGGCTATAATTTATAAAGATATTGTGGAATTTCGGTTAAAATATAAAGTGTCAAGAAAGTTGGTAAAATATCTGCCATTTGAGAGTTTGGGAAGTATTAACAGACGCGGGCGGTAGGTAGTGTAAAAATAATTAAGAAAACTTTGAATTTAGAAAAAGTTCGTATATGTAGTGTTGTCTCTGTCACTCATATCTGTGTGACAGTTTCATTCTAAACCTTTATCATATTTACATCTTGGCATTCTAATAATAATTTCTGTTAGTTAATTATCGCCGTACCAGTCGAATGAAACTCATAGCTGACCATAGACTTCTCTAAAACGTTTGGCATCCAAACTATGGAATACCGCGACCTTCACTATGACGCATTCAATTTGTTTTGGAAAATAACAAAGTGTGTCAAAAAAACCCTACTTGAATACATAATACATGTTAATACATAACAAACGTTGCGACGTCACAACATTATCGCTATGATTGATGATGATCATGGCAATGACCTCTAAGTCTTTCGTCAACAGAACGTTCTAGAACTAAGAACGTTCTAGATTTGAAATAATTTTCAATGATTCACGAAAACTTTGTATTATTGCAATCAAAGTTCCTAGTCCTACTTACGTTCCTTATTTAAATTTTATCAGTTTTTCATCACGTGATCAAACAGTCATTTATAATCTCTCAATAATTATTGTAAAATTTTCGTTACGTAATAACTGAAATAAGTCTGAATCATGCATGTCTGAGTTTTATTATCTAGGAAAAAGATACGATAGGTTTAGTCTTTTATCGGTAATTCATAGAAATATAGAAGATAATTTGTTTACTTATCAAACTCTCAATGGATCACGTAATTTTGAATTTTATTTCAATTTCATAGATTAGTCAAGTCTATACTCTATTTTATTGTTACATAAAAAGTAGGCTGGTAACGACAGTTCTTGTTACTGCTTTTTAATGACATTTTTATGTAATTGGCAAATAGTTTACATTTCTTTGAATTTATCGCGCAATATCTAAGCTAACAATAACATGCAAAAGAATTGAAATAACGATATCGTTTTAACGATATTTATTTAATGTTATATGGAATGATGTACCTATAGTAATTTGTTAACAGATGTTTTTTTTATTAGCCATTTCTGTACCACTCCTGGGCAAAGGCTCCACTTCTTCCATCCTTCCCGTTGGTAAAAGATGGCCATTTACATGTTTTAATTGTATCAATGAAGATGACATAATATCATCAGTGAGAAATAAGATATAATTTAATCACTGAATTGAATTGTAGTGCTGCACTCAAATTATATTCCTATGAAAATCTAATTTGAACAAGTATCTATGTGCTCAAGTAAAGTGCAATCTTTGTAATAGGATTAATCCCACACAAGCAATATCTGCAGACGGGGATATCCGCTATACATTCTTCACAAAGACCTTTGAGGAAAATTTCGCAATAGTAGGTGTGTGTTGTTTTTAAAGTACAGTTATCGTGTTAAATATTGTCTGGAAGACATCGCGATAAGACCACCTATTGTGCATTATCTTATGTAGTGAATAATTGATACTCTTTGTCATACAATTTTTTATTTATTAATAAATGTATTTTGAATGCTTTAGCCGTTTTAATTATGCCCTAATCTGTTATTGAATGCAGGATTTGCACGTACTAGTCACGCCATTGATGTTGGTGGTCAAAGGGTCAAATGTCTACTAATCTAAACAGTAAAAACTGTTTGTCTGTGTATTCACACCAGTACTAAACTACTGAATTTCGATGCATTTCTCAATATCATACAGACATTTTTTAATAATATAAAGCTGAAGAGTATGTTTATTTATTTATTTAAACTTTATGCAACAAAAAAGTACAAAGGCGGACTTAATGCCTAAGGCATTCTCTACTAGTCGACCAAAGTTTGTTCGAACAGTCTTAGGAATTACTGCTGCAATTTGAAAAAATGCTTTTGCGTTATATGGACCGTTTATCGAGGAAGGTTATAGGCTATATAACATCACACGGCCGACGGGAGCGGAGCAGTAACCAAAGACGTAACATAATACGGTATAGTTAGTAAATATTAAAAAAAAAAATAGTCGCTAGCTTGAACAATAACAAGAATTTCAACATACCTGGTGATGCGGCGACAGGGGTTGCGCACGTTTAAGCTCTGTTTCTAAGCGAGTAAACAGCGCGGCCACTTGCGCCACACGACTGTACAGCGACCGGTATTCCGTATACAACTCCGCGAACTCGTTCTTATACGCCCGTCGAATGTTAGAACTAGTGATAGGCGGATATTGCCTGGAAAGAAAAAAGGAACACGGTTATTGAGATATTCCCTAGTCTACGTATTTCTGTCCTACGTCAAGTGGCCCTATGATAATGAACCTCTATCAGTCTTAGCTTGCAATTGACGTGCGCAACTACGCTTGTAAAGGTCCTTGCAATTTAAGAGCACTCATTTGACTCTTAAATCATCCACATAAAGTATAAATTGCAATGATAGATAAGTGTCTGAAATATCATCATGGACAACAATGAATAACTACCACAACTTCAAAATCTTTAAGTTTTTAAATATGATATGTATTCTAGCTGATTATTACCAACAAGAGCCTGCACTTATTTATCATGATGGCTTGACTAAGTACACTACTTATAAATTACAAGTGTATACCCTCTTACTATGTCATCATACTAAAATAAACTCTGACATTAACAGTCAGAAGATCAAACTGTCAACTGCTTGACGATTTATTGAGCGAATACAACTGCCCAAGTGTTGACAAAATGCTAATCTCAAAGAAAACGGCCACATGTATGCAAGGCCAGATAATGGGACATCACACGTTTGCATTTCCCACGCAAATTATTGACGCCATCCTTAATTTTCATGCAGTGTAAAGTAGCGATTGGAATCAATCTCGGTACTGATTAACATTCTCGATACGCGTCTGTTCGTGTGAAAGTTACCTAAGTTGAAATTTAGTTCAAAATGTTTTGTTTACCTTGAAATCCTTGATGATCTGGGGATAAAGAAAAACATAGAATGTATCAAATGCATACTATCTAGACGTGTACGTTTTAAGACCAATTTAGGGGATGGGTTATGCTACTTTAGAAGATGGCGATGGGTTTGCAAACTAGTGTGATATTAACGATATACCTACGCCAAATATATTTTTAATTACTCTATCAACTATGAATACACCACGACAAATCTAAAGTGTATAATGTTTGAGTGATTTTACTTTAGTATAGTAATTCTTATTACCTTTCAATCTCTTCCAAATCAGTCATATTCTCATCAGGGACAGGCGGTAATTCTGTAGTATTTTCTAAGGGTTCATTATTTGTGATGTCTTTTTCTGTAAATAAAAAAAAAAAGAAAATTATTAATCTTAAAGTTTTTACTTATTACGTAAAAATTACATTAAGTTTTGCATATTTTGAAAAAAATAACACGATATATTTAATCAGGTGTCAGTCACCTGCGCCTGACATTTGATATGGCCTTAAGATGTTTGCATAAAATTCTTGTATTAAAAATTGTGTTATTTGTAAACTTGGTGAACATAATATCGCTATTATTTATATACGATCCTTGTAAATGTTTATAAACAAGAACAGAGTATTACAAACACAATCATTAGTGTAATATTTTGAACAGTAACTATTAATTTTATGTTCGTTTTTTATTGTGATTTTAGATTTAGACTCGAGTGAATGAGCTGCGCTAGTTTTCGTTCATATGCTAAAGAATTATATGGCTAAAAATAATTTCGCTGCTATAGAAAGTTGGCCAGACTAACTGTTCACCTAATTTCACTAATGATCACTTTTTAATATTTTTTTCTATACTAACATAACTCTGACGAGTTTATTTGTTAAAACGCGCTAATCTTAGGAACTCCTGGACCGATTTCAAAAAATCCTTTTGCATTAAATAGCCCGTCGACTTTACGACTTAAGGTCATCTCTCATTATAGCAGCACGGCTCCGGCACAGTAAATAATTTTCCATTCAAGTTTGAGCTTTAAATCTTGTATGCTAAAATATTTTTTATAATGACAAGATGGCGACTCGCGGGCGGCGTGCTAGATCTGGATTTTTAGAGGCAATGTCGGCTGAGCCGCTGCCGTGTTGGAGCGATGCTGTGGTAATGAGCGATGACCATTGCGGGAGCGGAGCAATAATCAAAGACGGGGTGAAACCGCGAGGTAAAGTTAGTCTGTTATACATACCTGTGATATTAGTTTGCTCTACTGGGGGACTACTTCTAAAACCGTTCGCCTTCACAGGACTGGGGCAGAGATCCTTTACAGTATTATAATTGAGGGTATAACCATTGTCCTTTTTAACTGAAAATGATAAAACAAACACATTGTTAACATTATTTATTTGAAGTTTATACATCAGAAAAAGTACAGAGGCGGACTTAATGCCTTAGGCATTCTCTAACAGACAACCAAAGGTGGTGAAGAAATAACATGATAGGTATAGATGGGTAATCACTCTGGTAAAAACCCACGCATGGGTTAAAACCTAGTTAGTAACCACCATTTCGACCCGGATTATCACCCACTTCTGTAGGTGAAAACTTATATGTGGGTTAAAACCCAATTACCAATTGATGGCAACTGGGTAACGTGGTAACGTGGGTTTTTACCCGGGTGTTTACCCATCGCTAATGATAGAAGGTACAAATTATTGTCCTACCGTAAACCAACATAATTACAGATTATAAAAATCACAAAACAATTACATAAATAAATTGTACTGTATACCACATTGAACAATCAATTTCAACATAGTCCAATTAGAAAAGTGAAAGGCATTAACTTTTTTTTTACTATTTAATCAGTATTTCGTAGTCGCTCTAAATTCTAATTAATCGTTTTTTAATGACTCATTGTCGTTTGTTAAACAATAAATTTTGTTGCTATCAAAAAGTTTCATATTATTACCGCCACGAAAGCGGGCTATTACGGTGACTAGTGTTTCCGTTGTTATAATTAAGGTTTTAGTTAACATTTCCTATACTCCATTAATCATTGATAGCCAATCTTTCAACTGATTGTACTTTAACATAATTATTTCCTGGGACCTTTACCAGATCAGTCCACCTTGGGGATCCGGACGGGCAGCGCAAGACCGGTCATTGTGGTTATCTTTAGGGAAGGCCTATGTCCAGCAGTGGACGGCGTTCAATATGATGATGATAATTATTCAAGTTACAGTATAATTAACAGTGTATTCAATAGTTCGTTTTAAAGCCAATGTAAATACATATTTACACAAGTCTGATTTTATTCAGTAACCTACAAACATTTGTTTATTTGTTCATGAATCATACTTCGATTTTTATACTGATAGTGTATTTTATCCACATACGTATGAATCGTCATTTCTTTTGACATCTTTCACCTTGCTCTCAAAGGTACGACCTTATGATTGAACCTTGGTAACATGTACCTAACGCAAAGGGTCAACGACATTACTTACATGAGTTTCATGATATGTGAAATCTCTACGGGTTGAGCTAAGGTTCTGTAAAGGTTAATAACCTTACTAGAGGTAGTAACAGCGGGCATTACCCCCAATTCGAGGACAAACTATATCCATCTTTTAGTTGTGATAAGATATTTCTAGGGTAATTAAAACACACAGCGAAAAAGGACAAACCGCATTGCTAGTAGCAACCGCATTGCTCTCTCAAGTAAAAACTTATTAATCATTAAACCTACGTAGTAAAAAAAATCTAAGGTACTCACCGGTGGTTCGCTCATCCTCGTTATCGGAGGCCTGTCGCTCGCCTGAGGAGGTAGTGGCATACCCTGAAGAGGGCGGGGAGGGGCGGCGGTAGTGAGAGATGCGCTGCTTCTTCGCTGCCGGCGGCTCGTCCGGTACCAGCGCCGGCAGCACGGACACGCTGGCCGCGGCGGCCGCGCCGGGGGCGGAGCTGACCGCCGGCACCGCAGCCGGGATACTGCACCCGGTTGCACTGCTCGGTCTTTTGCTAGCGCTGGGCGACGCCCGCGGTGATAGAGAGTTCGCCGAATCGCTGCTTAGCGGTGGCGTTAGGTTTTGAGGTTTCCGCCTGTGGGATAGAAAGGGCGATGGTGAGTTTCGACGTTATTTAATTAATCACTAGCTATTGGCTGCCACTTCATCCGCGTAAATGTCAGTTATTGCGGACGCGGGGAAATCGCAGGATAAAAAGTAGCCTATGTCTTTTCTTAGGGTTCAAACTTACCCCGTAGGCAATTGTAACAAAATCGGTTCAGTCGTGAAAGCGTAACAGACAGACAGAGGCATTTTCACATTTATAATATTAGTATTGATTTTATGCCGTGTAATTACTGGTTTGCCATCGTGTTTTGATCGGTCAAACACTCCATTCGCTGATGTGATTTCGGAAGTCATTACATTCAAACAGTTACGACGCTAATGAACAATTTATATTGCTCTCATTTCCACTTATTTGTTGGTGTAAACTCGGTTGGTACTGGAGAATAAAATAAAAGTATATGCCTGCTTGTTTTCGAAAAAAAATGTTGAAGATAATGACACTTTTTAAATAGATATACGTATGAAAGATTCTGTTATCTGTGTATAATCAAACTTGGCACATAATTGCTGCACTTTAATTGCTTTGTAGGATCAAAAACAACAATTAATATCATCTTTATATTTGTAAAAATACTCCTCATGAAACCGAATTAAATCTAAACTATAGTATTACTTATTTTCATTAGACATGGCTGCAATATTTAATTAATACTCAAGAACTCGCATAGCTGTGGCATTGGATTATAAAAATATGTTTCACTTACTAGTTCTTGCAGTATATACTTCCTGAATTCCTCGATGAAACTTACCTTATGTAATCTAGGATACAATCTTAGTTTTAATTCTTTACTAAGTTTTATTGGCATGATTGCGTTACGCTGGGTTCAGACCGAGATACGAAAGACACTGCGTTGTTCAAACAGCAGAACGCATGTTTGAAGGCATCAATCAACCCGATGATTGCGGGAAATCACACCCGCTGTGTCTCTACTAAAAAACACAAGTGCGGTGCACACACAACCGTATGTGTTTTTCTACGGCGAACACACCAATTGTGTAGCCAGCCGCACAACGCCGTGGTTCGTCCGTAGTCAACGGGTTAACTAGCCCAGTATTTACCATGCATAATAAGGTTGCCTTTGCTAAATTTAGTAAGAATACCATACCTCTTGAGCATACGTTTCTCCTCCTCAGTATAAAAAGGCCAGTCCTCATTGACGTCATTCCAAAAGTTTCTACGTAAGTGGTAACAGTTATCCTTGAGCGTAGTGATTGAAGGCAAAATCTTGGTCATCAAACTGCGCTCCTTTTCTTTGATACCCTCTGTAATTGTATGCCGAGCGTTAATCAAGTGGAGTACGTGCTAATGCACAGGGTGCTCGAAATCTCGACTTACCACTATAAAGCCTCGCGTACAATTCGGGCTTCTTGAAGGGTTTCAGTGCTAATAACTGTATAAGTCTTTCTCTGTAATAGAAGAAAATGTATATGTTAGTTGGGAATAATTATTATTAAAGATGATGAAAAATGTGTAATAGGTTTTTCCATCAGGAATTTCTCAGTAGCAACTTCGGAGTTTGGATTTTTGCCCAAAACTGGCGAAATGAGGGTGTACTAATGTGTACACCTATGCCTAACCCTTTAGGGATTA
This sequence comes from Hoplodrina ambigua, assembly GCA_949774945.1. Lineage (NCBI taxonomy): Eukaryota > Metazoa > Arthropoda > Insecta > Lepidoptera > Noctuidae > Hoplodrina > Hoplodrina ambigua. Next base: position 6,049,665 of record OX458979.1, read on the forward strand.
CAGTCGTGATGTTATGTTATGATAGCATTAAACATGACAAACAATATATAATTATTAAGGCTTCAAAGGCCGAAAAAACTTCCTCTAAAAATAATTTTGAAAATAGAGTATAATTTATATTATTCTTCTTCCTTACAGTAATATGAAAGAAGAATATAAAATAAGGACAGGAGAATGATAAATATAAAACTTATTAATAGAAAAGTTTCATTTTGTTTTGCCAATGATTGGTTATCTCATTGATAAATTTATGTTGTTTCGATGGATTAGGATCGGGGATTTCCTAATTGAATTTTATATTAACGCAATAATATATATTGGTATTTTCCGAAATGTTGAGTACTGCTGCACTTTACCATGGATATAAGGAAAGAGAGAGGAGAATGATTTTTGCTTTCTAATCTGTGTTTTGTTGTAATATAATATTACTAGCTTCTGCCCACGACTTCGTCCGCGTCAAAGTTGATTCCTCTATACAAACTTTGAACTCCCCTTTCATCCCCTTAGGGGGTGAATTTTAGAAAATCTCTTAGCGGACGTCTACTAACTATAGACTACTTCCCTGTCAAATTTTATCTTTATACGTCAAGCGGTTTTTCGATATTTGGTGATAAGTGAGTGAGTAAATAACCTTTCGCTTTTATATAATATTTAGATTTGACTTCACCATATAGTCAATGTTTTATGTATTTCAGATAGCGGTTAACCAAGTAGTTAGGTCCTTACCTAACCCACAGCAACCAACAGTTTGAAGTAAGAAAATCATGAAAATGTGAATCAATTATTCTCCTTCAGATATATTGAGCAGTGGAAATCACCTCGCGAGCTATATTTCAGAGTACAATTGAAATAATTTATGTTGTCCTTGACTCTGACTCATAGTAATTATACCTATTGAATATAGTTCTATTCAGCTACAAGGAAATAATATGCAAGGCATAAGTCCATATGTCCATCATTTGTTATTGTTTGAATACAATAAAATGCTAAATTAGACTTTATTCAGCACCAACAAAACAGAATCGACGCAAGTGATTAAAAAAAACGGTTAAATATTTTACATAGTTTTAAGTAAGTTACAAAACCAGTAAAGTCAGATTTTTAAGTAATGCGATAGATAATTAAAAAGCAACATCAAGATTAAACAAGGTCGTAATCGGACAGTACCATAGACACAACTACCAATCTACTTCTATCTCATAGGTACAATTTTGTGTGAAATAATTTTATTTATACAAAAATAATTTTTGTACATAAACCGCTGTTCCTTTGTGTATCAGCCGCAAATTATCACTTCGGTTTTATTATGATAACGATATTGACAAAATTATCATAAGACCGTCCCGTGAAGCGTCACTGTTTCGCGTATCATTAAAATATAGAATATGACCCTTACGTAACTAGTTTGTTTTATTACGAGGAAATTCAGAATATAAATATTAATTTATTTTAATATATTCTGATTACAGAATACTTAGGATACAAATTAAGAATATTGTTAATCCTACAATAAGTTGGCGGCGCGCAGACAGGGGATGGAGGGGCGGTCTAGGCTAATCTCTGGTTGGAGGATTGGAAAAAATATTTTTTGTATTAATAGCCATATTTATGAGGCAAAGGCTATACATATACATCACGCTACAACCCACGGGAGCTGTCCAGGAACCAAAGACGTTACTTAACACGGGTGACAATAACCAGACGCTACGCGTGTACAGAAGCTAGTAATTGAATAAAATAATGCAATCAATTGAAATCCTGAAAATGTTCAATAAATGTTTGTGAAATGTTGTGAAAATTTGCATGAATAAGCTTCAGTATGACGTCATCATCATCGGTTATACCCACTCAAATTCCAGGTAATGTTTCATACGTAATATTACGTAAGCAACTAGCGTATAACGCATTTACATGGCTGCAGTTCAAATTAAGATGGTAGTACGCAAAAGAGAGATCATGCAAGTCTCACGTAGTCGCCCCCCTTCCCCCACTGACCTTTTTGTACGCAATTGGTGAAGTGCATTGCATTTTAGCTAAAACTACTTTCGCCACCTCGCTTAAATACATAAGATTTTCTTCCAACATTGTACTGTCGGGTAAAATAATCGATTAGCAGATTCACACTGTACGAAAACTTGACATGTTTATCGACATTTCATACCGTCAAATAATGACAGATTGACAGAAAATTTAAAATATATTCCTAATTTTAATGTGCCTACAGTGCTATTTTACTTATAATATGCTTGTCTCCAGAATTTTTGATAATTTACAGTGATTGCAACATTCTGAAATCAAGTTTTGTTTTACATCAGTCATGCATAACTTACTTCAGGGACCGCCTAGTGAGATCCGGATTAGGGGGTAGCCGCTGCGGCTGGTGCGGGTTGGGCGGGTGTTGCGGGTGCTGTTGATGCTGGGGGTGTTGTTGATGCGGCGGTGCGGCCGGCGGGGGTTGCGGGCGCGATGCGGGCGGGACAGGCCGCTCCGCCCGCTCGGGCCTTTCCACCCGCTCTGGCCGTTCGGGCCTCTCCGCCCGTTCGGGCCTTTCAGGCCGTTCCGGTCGCTCAGGTCTTTCTGGCCGTTCAGGCCGTTCGGGCCGTTCAGCCCGTTCGGGCCTTTCGGGCCGGTCGGGCCTGTCAGCCCGCTCGGACAACTGGGTCGCTCCAGCAACCGGGTAGTGCGCTGTGCGCACTTTGACGCGACGTCCGATATCCGTCTGGTTAGGTTTGATCACGCGGGTGCTGGAATAGGACCATTTGAGTGAGTTTAAGCGGACTTGATTGCAAGTAGTTCTTGATAAACGTGAGGAAAATTAACAGTGCCTACCTACGTGTATTCCTACTGTCGAAATCACAACATACAAATTATTCCAGGTGGCAGGTAATGACGTAATAATCATATTTTAATCATGTTGCTTTGATATATTATTTTATTTTCAAGTTTCCTGTTTATATCCTAATTTAAATATCAATGTTGAAGATATATTTACATAATAACGTAGGTAGAAGAAGGTAAAAAAATACAGACAGGAACAAGGAAAAAATATGGCGAAGATGCAGAATTTCCGGGAAAATAACAGTGTTTTAAACCATAATTAAAAAAACAAACAGGCTTTACATTAAAAAAAAAGGAAATGTAAGAACCGTAGTTCTAACAAACTTTGCAAGCAAGAAGGTAGAGAGGCTTTAACGAAGTGTCGATTATACTTTTAATAACTTCACCGAGGTTCATTTTGAGAAAATGAACTAATTATGTTGAATAAACTCTTGCTGACGAGCTCGTTGGTCCTTCGTTCTATTTCTAAAAAAAGCGATGTAAGTTTCTGGATTCTGGGCTAATTGACTACACGTGCATAATAAACATGGGGTGAGCAAGTGATGAACAGTGTGCTTACCATTTGCTCTGCTCCGCGGCGACTGTTCTCGCCATACGGTCCTTGGTGGCCTCGTACGAGTCGTCATTGGCCTGGACACGCATTCTGCGTGGAAGTGGCCCGCACGACTCCAACCGTCGGGCGCCGCCACTCCGGACGCACTCGAACGAACCCTGGAACACAAGTGGATGGCTTTAAAACTACAGCTTGGGTTAAGTAATGGCCAGTGAGAATAGCCATTAGATCAGAGGCCATCAAAGAATTCGAAGACAGGAGTGATTGCCTATTAGAGGCAATCAAAGAACTTGGAGACATTAGTGCAAATTGTTTGCTAATTTGCTATTTGCCTGCTATTTCAGAGTTGTCCTTATATTAAGTCCAACATTATCTTGCAAATACATTAATGTGGATCATTGCCATTATAGAAGTACTTAATGAAGATTTTCTTTAAAAAACATCCTGTACTCTACGAGTCTACGGACAAGGCTATACAATTAAAAAGATTTGTCGGCCACAGAAATTGAGTTTCTTCCTAATCTCATTAAAATCCAAAGCCTCTTTGTTTAAAAGAAACCTTGTTAATATAATTTACCAAGAAAATTTGCTGTAGACGTTTATAGCTGGAAACTATTATTTCCATTCCATTTCCTTTAATATCATTAAGTATTTACTGGAATTTGATCGTATACCGAAAAAATAAAGGCGAATTGGCTTACTATAAAAGCTTTTTCCGAAGCTTTATTGAACGCAGCTCGTGGGAGGGTGAAATTACTACACCCACGCGAAAAACGCTTATAGAGGCGATGAATCGTTTCAGCTATTTGTGATGTTCTACCAAACACCTTTAGGATTAATATCAAGTGTCCCGTTACACTTTGTGTTAACATTTCCACACAGCATACAAAAAACATTTACCCACAACTAAACTCTTCTATTAAACGGGACGTTTTACCTACAAAAATAGTCGGTTTCACCTTTCTAGAAGAAAAATAGTAAATAATTTTGGATTAAAAATTAAAATGATGCTACTTCATGATGCAACGTGTGCGTTCTGCGACTGAATTCGCGCTTTCTAACAGCTATTGGGTAACGTTCTTAGTACGGCCCGTACCACCGCATTCCGAGTCCACTTGAAATTTTCATTTTTCGCAAATCACGTCGAATTAGGTAGGTTTTAGGTAAGTACTTTTGGATAATCATGTAAAGTACTAGTACGGAAGTTCGCATCGTAAAAAAAGTAGCGCGTCATCGTATGCAGTTTCGTGCCAGCGTTCTTGGTTAAAGAGTCATCATAGCTAATATTAGTTTCAAAAGATAACTGGGGTTAAAAAGTATTACATATTTTGATCTACAATTAAGCAGGTACCCATTCTGCAGCTATATCTTGTTGTTGCTTTTAAATAAATCACTGATCTATTTATAATTGAAGTCAACATAAATTATCTCTATCCAACACATTTCAAAAATAAAGTATTTTGACATGGTCCCATGAAGATATTTAGGGCATAGTAAAGGCGCCACACGTAAGTTTACTCTTACGAATTTGTCGGTCACGCAATTTATTATCGGTTGCAACTGTTCCGCGACCCACAAACCCACGAACGCGTCACAGCATGGGAGAAGCATGGAGAATAATAATCAACCGCCATCTTGAACAGCTGATTAACACATCGCAAAATTAAACGCTTCAATTTTGATCTGCGTAAGCAAAATTGAATGTACGTAACTCGTCAAGTTCCTTATCTCGGTTGGGTCGTAAAAATTGACCGAGATGTGTGAAAGACGAAAGCGTGATCGTATATAACACATACATACTATTCAGTTGCCAAGGGCTTCGTGTTGTTAACCTAACATACGATTTATGTATGTCAAGACTCAAGAGTCTGATAAAACAGCACAATATTTTATTATAATTGAAGTTTTCATTAAATAGAAGACGTAAGAGGACACAATATCATGTAACGCAGAACAAAGAATGAAGATAATTAAAGATATTATCAAACTTCAGACCATTTGCTAAGAAAGACAATTTATTATGTACAAGGCTAAATAAATGAATAAGATGGTGGCATGAACAAAATTTAGCCATCTCTTTTTTTGTTATGAATTGTTAGCAATCAGTGATACACCAAAAAGTCATATAACATCCATACAAGCTGAAAAAAAAACTAGTTCTGGAAACTTCTCGAAGAAGAAAATATCAGCCCGTCCATTCTGAAACTACCGCGGTGAAGTGAGCTTAAGAGGAACTAACTGCCATCTTACTTGATGATGGGTAATAACAGCAGTCAAGTTGGCTTCTCCTAAATTCATCAATGGAGATTTTACACAACAGCACAGCAAAAGAATATTTGTATATTATCTATGTAACAAGTAATAATGAAATGTTTTTCAACTGAATACTTCTGGAAAATTCTATATTATTACCATAAATTGAGGCCTTATAAAAATGTCCACTGCAATTTATAATCAGGTTTTCAATAAATTTGTCGTCAGATGTTTAACCTTGATATTTGTTAAGATGATTGAAGTACATGTATACCTACTTTGTTTATAGAAAAAAAAACTCGTTTACTAAAGAAGGAAAAACGTTAAATCTGGAAAGGGTTTAAAATATTTTAAATGCAAATAATATTGAGAATTCAGACCAGATATTTACACAGCTTTGTTTCCAATGTAGCACTTTTTGTCCATTCGAAAGGAAATATTATTACCTAACATAAAGTTAAACTAGATTATTAATGCAAACTTGCTTGATAACACCCGCATTTCGCGAAAACCCGTTTTTATCAAGGTGATCTTATCTAGGATGTGCTCAAATAGGTTAGACGCACTACTATATTTTAGATTTACTTAAAAATATTTTTGGAAGATTGTTCTAAGAGACAAGATATTTTTGGCAAACGATATTGGTTAAAACTACAAGATATTTTTGGCAAATGATATTGGTTAAAACTGTATTTTTTTTTTAAATATAAAGTGCTCTTTGAGACTTGCACACTGGGCTTACAATCTAATCCGTGCAATAGATATAGCGCAAAATGTGCTTTAAAATCTGATGTTCACTTTCATTTCGAATGTTGGTCATCTATGAGTGACAAAAAGGTTTGCGTTCTATATGACACACATAACAACCCGTAGATGTCGACTAAGCCAAAGAGCATAGGCCTCCCGCATACACAAGAACAAATGTTCTTGGGGGAATCATGTCATCTACTTATCATGCTGGACACGTGCTTGGAGATCGCAGATATTATCAGTCCGAAGTACACGTTGCCAATAAGTCTGATAGAAATCTTAAATTACCTGTTACTAATCTAAATCGTCTACTAAGATAGCCTGGGAAAGGTCTTCTGGACTTCAAAACACTAAGTTCTGACGAGTATGATAATATTAAAGTGATTAGTTACCTGTGGACCCTCCATCTCTGCATTACTATTAAAGCTGAAGTGAAATGTAGCCTCGCCTGATTGGCCATTGCCACTGGCTGGCGCCGGAATGGAGATTTTCTGAAATAGGGAAAAAAAAACAAGTTAATTGCTGATGGAAGAATAAAGGAATCTTTACAGTTCGCATGTTTGAAATTAGTACATTATTATTCTTAGATAAGCTCTTAGATAATGCTTCAATTGACTCATTGGAGGCGGTAAGAGTTTAAAGCCAAGGTCCTGACTATTAGTGAGGTATAAATAGAATATTGAAGTTTCTTTATGAACAAAGTCAGCTCACAAGTGTTTTTCTGTTCTTATCAACAGAACAAAAATATAAACAGTGTCATTCAGTATAAGCGCACGCGACATCTTTATGAAGACATTAAAATATATATTATGTTAACTTTGTAACTAACACACATCTGATTTCTGTTCTTCATCCACAATTGGTTCAACAAAAACGGTCCTTGGATTTGTTACACATGTAATTATTCCGAGCAAGATCATCTCGCTATACCAGATACCTGTATAATCAAGTCATTTTTTACAGCTGCCCTTGAGCACTATCTCAGGAACGCAGTAATAAATATTTATTTAATGTTTTCGTTTTTATAGAACAAAAATAGGATGTGCGCGAAACGTGTGAATAATAGTTAAGTCGTAACATGATGACTGACGTAAGTAAATGATAAACAAAAATGTTTCGGCCAGACGGTACAGTACAGATTCTGATAATGTTGTTGTAAATGAAGGAAAGAAGAAGAGTCTGAAACACTATGCAGCACGTGAATAATTTAAAAAGAATCTGTTTTATCGCGTGTCTAAGATGTTGGGAGTTTCAACGTGGGAAATCTGGCACGAGATCGCTGTGTGAATCACACAAATAAAACGCCAAATTACTATGGGGGCTGTTTGACGAAATCAAGTATCGTGCATAATGAGAGACTAGAGTTTTATTGTATTACATACACTTATCCACCTGCAATGCGATTGCGTGTAGTTGATAAAAGAGCAAAGTAATCCCATGAGAAATCTACGACGTTTCTTGTTACATTTCCAAGTAAGGCTGACCTGGGCCAGTAGGCTTAACGCAATTGCAACCGCGTACGTACATATGCGTCCATAGACGTACACTGCTCAACAAGTGAGTAATGACTTTCATCGTCTGGTATGGCAACGTCGCGACTACACAGCCGATGAGCGTATCATACCGTTTCACCATTAAATACATGTTTGTAAATAAATCAAACTTTACAAGTCAATATTTTGTCCATGGTATTTGTAACAATATTAATACCTGTTTACGAACATCGTTAAAACAACACTCAACTTTCGGAATCTTTATTGAGGTCGCTACGAGTTCTTCATGGTTCGCTACGCAGTGCCAGAAAAACAAATGAACTCAATTTATTTTGTCCAGATTTTTCACTTCCCTTTCACAGACACAACAGAAGTGAGTTTCTTTTTAGAGTGACTGATGAAACATGACTACAAGATGACCCTTTTTGACGCAAAGGCGGCGTGTTTGCCAGCGATGTGTTCTATTATAAAATAAAATAGTGTAGGTACAACAGCAAGACTAGTGTCCAGGCGTGCCTCATTTGGTGACGCGCACACCTACATGCGTGGCCGCGAGCCGCTGTAAGGTCGCGGCTGGCGATGTGTGCCAGCACCACAATGCCAGGCAATTAACCTATTAAAGAGTGCGCCGCGAAGCGGACACTGATGGAGCAATAACCCGGCAAGTCCCGCCGCTAACGTGTTAACCGATACTCAGATTGTTCATACACCCTTCCTCATTTTCTTCTAAAGTTTATTCCCTGAACCAGCAGATAAAATGTGGCAATGACTTAATTAGGTAACAGCGTATTTTCCTGCTCGAATGACGTTACTAAAGCCTGCTTACTAATTCGTTAACTACTGTAAGAACATAACTGCATCTTTATATTTGCCTAGAAAAGTATTCGAATAATATTATATTTATAGCCAGTTATCGTATTACTCGCAATACAATGTAGATTTTTTAGCAAGCATTCTATAAAAACGAAGTCAATAATGCACAAACCGTCGTCGTCCATCACGCGATTCAAGTCTGATAAACACAAGGTAAAGGCATAGAGCATAATATGGAATTATGGAGCTAATGAGGAAAAAACCCGCTACGAGCGGTGCGGGCAGCAGACACTGCGGGGGAGTGCGGGGCGCGGCTTTCTCTGCGGTACAGCCGACCGATATAAAGAGCGCCTCGCGATGGAACACTTTGGCATTCGGTGAACAGCCGTCTCGCCCGCATCGCCCGCTGCTCCTTCCATGGTTCCCAGTATTGTTTTGGCTTGCTGCTTTTATTGACCGATTTTTGTGATTGTCACTAATACAATAACATACACGATTAGATAGTTATTTATAGGTAAATAGTTTAACCATCTGCAAATAGTATCATGTCAAGGTCGTTAGTTTCATTGTGTCTTCTGACGAAGGTCGGCCAGTGCGCCTCGTTTGGACCGGAAAATAGGTGTACACGAGGAAATCCGTCGTCCGTTTTTCAAGGCATTATTGAAATGCCGCCTAGCCGATTAATCTGTAGGTGTCTTATCAGACTCATGCCAGCTGTGTCAGTAAATCTTTTGATTACGTCACCCTGAATGAGTAAACAGCTGTTTTCAGCTGGATTCTTTTGATTTTTCGGTTGTGGTTGGAGATTTCTTTATTGTATATTGTCCGTCGTGCGCAACGACTGCGGCTTTTGTTGGTTACCTAATTTCACAGCAAGCGGCGAGCGGTACACAGGCTTGCGAAGTGAGAGGCCGTCACAACCGGTCCGTTCGGCTCGCTCGACCGAGAGATATACAACTACGTCGCAGATAGTGTTCTCGCTTGGGGATTGGCATATATGCTTACACATTTTCAAGAAATAATAAGCCACTTTGTTTCTTGGTAATCGTTCAGCGAGCATTGTAAGATATTTTACATCATCATGTATTTTACAATTCCACGGGACAAACCCGGACGCAAACCAGCGGTCGTGTGCCCCAGCCTCGAGTTAACGCGTTGTATCTTATTGACGTAACATCGCGAAGGTGGCACAGTGCGTGCGATGCAAATTGAACTTTAAATATAGCTAGCTGTTGGTACAATATTCGTTCTACCGATGTTGGCATACGTCAGTAGTGTACGATAATAAATGGTTCACTTCAACACGAATCGTAGCGGGAAATCCACGCGACTGGCTTGTGATCGCCACCATGTTAATTGCTTGCCGACTTGTTATTTTCTTTACTTTATGATATGATAATGTGTATTGGCAATCATTATTGCTAAGTTGTTTACAGTTCAACCTTCAACCCAGAAAATGGTGGACAGGAATGAAATTAAAAAAGCAAACAACAAACTTAAAAACAACAAAGAAATCTGACACGCCAAATTACAATCTTCCATTTTGTATAATAACCTTCAATTTTAAAATACAATGCAGTGGCAGGAAGCAAAACATCTTTAGTTACTTATGGAAATTCGACTTTTTAGATAAGATACAAACAGCCACTTTAATTAATCCGAGTTGCAATTAATTCCTTTTGTTATCGCGTATACTTATATCAAAGGCTTATCAAATTTAAATGTATCGACCGGAAAATTTATCGCGTAGTTAAAAAGATAACCAATCGATTAATCAGTGGAACAACAACCAACAATAAATTGATCTCAATATTAAATGACCGCGTGCCCCTTTGAAAGGCAGTAAAAACTGTTACAAACCTGAGCTACTAGTTATTCTTGAGCATATCTATATTCTAAATAAGGAATCGTAAGAAATAAGCACTAGGGCTATTATTAAATAAACAAACGAATGTAAACGTTCAAGTAGTTGACGTGTTGATAAACAATGTTCTGTTTAAACAAGATGTTTTCCGTTTGTATGACACGGTACGAAAAGAACAGTGTCTTTTAAGAAAGGAAAATTTTGCATCCACTTTATGGAGAGCAGAGAATTTGGCAATGCGTCCGCGGAAGAAATTGTTCTAACACAATTTACTAACGGTAATAGTCACTTTCATCGCAGCAGACACATTTAAAGGCGAAGTGAGTGGCCAGTTATTCGTGAGGTTTCTACGATACTATTTGCATATTCGCCGACTTTCTAATGGACGATGCGGCCGCTCTTGTCGCAATCGTCGGCAGCGGTGAGGTAACACTGATTCATTTAATTATATACTTATGTTTAAAAAACAGTATTCGAGTCTCGCGCATTGTTGCCATTGAACACTGTTGTGTATGCCAGTATTGCCAGTCTAGCTTGGGTTTTTTCGCTCGCTCGGCGGACGCTCATTGGCCGCAGCGCCATTTATTAAAAAAGTCGCGGTCGAAAACCAGTATACCTTGTATTTACGAATATTCGTTCAATTAAGATTTAAAAGCCAAGCAATCGTGGCACCAATCTACCGATATGCGACACTACCACCGAATAATTTCAAACTTGGCAATTTTCTATTTCTTAGCAAACACCTAGCACTGATACGGTTGCGAAAATTTTGCGGTTGCAATACCTAATCAAACTTTGTCTTGTCGACAAATAGGTAAATTCTATTTTACGTAAAGCTTCTATTGCGGTGAATGAACTATGTTAATTATTTGCGCGTGGTAAATGATTAGATTAGTACACCCAGGCCACTTGAACGTGTATTTTGTTATCGTAGCTTCCTATACTATAGATACCGTTGATTACGTCAAACTTGAGATTATTCTTTGGGCGTGACCAAATATAGTATATTTTTGCTCAATGTTACGTTGGATAAAACATTGAAGTATAAATAATTATGTGCGTTGCATTGTAAATATCACGAGCGCTGCGGTTGACGGGTGGGTCTTTGCAAGGATTCATTCTGGTGCCGTTCTCCTTCGCGGCGGCCGCTCGCGACCTTCCGTCAGAGGAGGGGCACCTCTCACCGGCGACGTGACTGCAACCACGGCCTTACGTCGCGAGGCTGTATCGAAACCTCTACGTAACGAAGCTCTTTCCAGCCGCGGTTACTCAACGCCCGATAGTTCCGTCGATACATACCTACATACTTGCTTCGGCGTATAAACCACCACCAGATCACGTGATTACCTTGCGTAACGAATTATTGCCGGCACACCTTTTGATACAACGTGAAATACATAGAAATCTTTCATTATTGAGACACATTATAATAATGGTGAAACTATTACTTCAATTGCGAAAACAAACAGCAGCTACAGTTCCTAGTATCTAGTACCCATCAAGAATAAAAACAACAAAAAAATCCAAAAAAACCCCAATTGCGATTAATGTAATAACATCCGACGATAATTATTATGACGACGACGATGGTTAAGTAGTACGTATGAAAACATGATTCTAGAGATCGCTCTATCAAAAACAATGGTAAGTAAAAGGCGAATGGATGTTCCCACTGCAGGTAAGACTGAGCCATTGTACAAAACAGAGTTACTTTTACTAACTATCATCAGAATAACAACTTATTGTTTCATTTTCCACAAACACATTAACCAACATTCACCTACGCATTTAGGCCGTGTGGTGACTAAACAAATATTGTAATAGGCCAACACATCTCTAGATGGTTGTCTTACGAGAGGCAAATAAAGAACTAGCTTAATGTAAACCACACAAAATGAGAAAACTAAAGCATGAATTTAAAGATTTGGATAACAGTCCAGTTTTCGCTATCATTCCACAGTTCTCAATGAAGTTTTGAGAAGACCTATTGACGCTTCAGTTCAATAGAGATCACTGATCATTTAATATATAACGCAAAACCGTTAAAAAAAAAAAAATTAACAACAAGACCAAATACGTCACAAAATAATAGGATGTTGACACCATTGGTAGATCTATCGAATGACGTCAATATTTTAGGACAGAAGTATTTGTAGCAAGTGTTGTATTCTGAGAAAATGGCGTGCTTATGAGCTCCATATGATTTAATATCTATTTGATACAGCTCCCGTATTATGCTTACATTACTTAGTTACTTACTAAGATTAAGTATATATGGAAATATCTGATAATATTAAGTATAATGAAATGCTCAAAAACAAACGAAACCTATTTGATGTTAGCTCAAGTACCTACATTATACATGAAAGGAACAGCACAGATTCAAGGTATTTAAAACAAATAAGAAGCAAAGCCACGAATTTATGAGATTCAACGCTTCAAAATGTGGCATACTGATGCGAAAGGGGATTGACCGGGGTTATTTCCCTCAGGACTCGACGCTGAGAAAGAGGTTAACCGGAAAAATAATCTCGTCTAATAAAAGTCAGATAAGTCACGATTTTCTTTATAAATCAGGTTTACCCCGGTGATTTCTAGTCATTAATTTAGAGGTCAGACATTGTTAAACATGACACCAATAAGATATTTTTATTTTTAAATTAAATTTTTATGTAGTTAACAGTACCTACTTCAAGGCAGTCGAAACTGTCGATGCAGTATCTGACGCACAATATAACGACGAGACCAGATAATGTCGCAAGTATTTAGATCAAGGTGCGAAACACGCGTTCGAGAGTCGAGATCGGATCCGAGGAATTTTTGTTGAAGATCACGCTCGCGCTCATGTTGAAGCGCATAAATTCATAATGAAACCAAAGCGGAATATACATCAGTAGAAATTAATGTATAAAACAAGAAATCCATACACGATTCAAATGAATATTAAAACGGAAAACAATCAGAAATACAATCAAAAGGGAAATTCGCATTGCAACAAGCGAATTATGGTGAATTTAGATATTTAGGGTCACGAAGGGGACAAAGTTATACTTTAAATAATGGCTTCTTATCAAAACTCGGTGTGGTGTGTAAGAGATAAGACAATGTACAGCTGATAGTAACCACAATAATATGTTATACATGCAATATTATCAGCGAAATTGCTGTTGACTTCAAGAAGTTAAAAACTTAACACATCAGACTTTCCGATATTAGCATTGCAGTTCAAAAATAAGATTTTTTCGAGTGCAATTCTCCAGAGGATGAATTGTGTGTGGAGTTGTGGACGTTTGGATTCAGAACAATCCAATGGCATAGACGCGGCGCCGACGCGACGTGACGCCCCGGCCACGCCTCCGACGCTACGGGTTTATCGGCGGTGGTTTATGTCTGCTACCGACGCAATTATTGATGTAGAAGGAACACAAAATCTATACAAGCCCCACTGACATTTACATTACGTTTGAGATCATAAGGAATTTGTAACCCTATAGACGGATAGATGTACACATATTACGTTCTCTAAAATTATGGCTGGTGTCGAAGCTAACAATAGGTTGAGCTAAATGGTAATAGCTTAGATAGTATATTATGAGAATTGGCGAAGTAGAACTAAAACAAAGGTGCAATGGGTAGGTAATTAATAATCTTTGTTGAAACAAAGTTTGAAGAATGGGCACTGCGGCTTCGCGAGTGTGGCACTAGGTAGATTAGACGTTGATTTTTTTCACTTATCATTTTTACATAGCAGTTTTCTAGAAGTAGAATTGACTCATATCCGATAACTACGTAAAATATTGTACGTTCTAGAACAAAACCCCATCAACCAACAAGATTGTAAATAAATTAGACTATTATCAATGATAGTTTGAGACTGAACGGCGAACAGCGACGGCGCACAACACACACAATAAAGCAGACAAATTGACTGCGAAACCACGCGCAGTAGCCGAATTCAATATGCTGTAGCCGAGTAGGCGCGGCTTTATTGTTTCCAGGCGGATATGTTCCCGACCAAATTATCGTTTATTATTTTTTCCTAAGATTTGTGGGCGAAGGGTCAAATGCCGTAATCACAATGAGCAATAACAGACTATTGAAAATAACCCTTTTTGAACTTCAGACGACATTGGGCGACGTTGAAAGTTGGCTATATTGTTATTTAAACACAAAGGAAGCAGTAATTAGAAAAAGCCTTAAGGCTTTACGTTAACTTGATATAATACTGGCTAATGTCTTAATTTCTTCTTGTATAATTATGAAAGAAGCATTAGTGTATGCATATTTCATGATATGATGACAAGCAATATTAAAGGTTAATAGGGCGCTAGAGGCGTAGGATTGACTTATAATAGCTTTGGGGTTAAGCTTCCAAAAGCAAATTAGGACAAAGAAAAGTCATTCGCTAATTCAATATATTATTTGGCACCTAACCCACTGAAATGTGGTAGATGAGCAAACGCAAATGTTTCTCGTGTGCCTAATTTGCGTCAAGATGTAAAGTTTTCACTCTCAGCAAACAACCGTTACTTTAGTGGTGATAAATCCACCATAAAAGAAGAAGGAAACTGTGAATGGAATAAGACAACAGAAGTTATTACATTCGTATCCATGAATTTCGATTTGGAGAAATGAAACTTAATCCTTTCGACTAAATTTGTAAATTGTGGTTTGGAAATGCGATTGTTTTAACCAAGATTTGCTTATTTGTATGAAAATAAATACCCAACTACGCTGTATAGATGATCAATAGAGTATTGTTCATGACACACGACTAACTGTTGGCCTCTAGTTTAGCTAATAAGATTTGTTGTATAACGGGCATTACGACTCGAGCGGCCAACAGGGCGAAAACAATTGTAGACAAGACCGGTTTCCTCACTAATGCCGTATGGTGTTTGTGTCAGATTTTAGATACTCTTGACTTGTGCAAAGGCTAGAATAAAGTTATACTTAAATATTTAAATAAGGCGTGAGCTATTTCAAAGAACAGCTAAAACATTAAAATGGTCACCATTTTAATGTTTATTAGAAGTAAAAAACCAAACCAAGTTAAAGGACAAGAGCAGGAAACGCTTTGATCAGACGCATAACTATGATAGAGACAAAATGTATATTTTAAATCAGAAATAGAAACATTAACATAATTCAAAACAAAACAAATGTTATTTAAATAATACCATGATAACAAAAGTAAGCTAACAAACAGGAAAGGAATATTTTCTAATGAAATTTTAAACGATTCTGTAAACGTTCCTGAAGTGGAACTGTCCCAGCTGTTTGTTCCCCGCGTCACAGCGAATTGTAAATGTGGATATCGGTTCAATACCCCATATTTTACATTCAAATCGATTGTATGAACGAATGACGATTGAGGCTTGTCTATAGCCTTTTGGAATAACATTTTCTGTGAATTGAAACGAGATTGTACTGTTTCTACTTTTTGCACTTTTACTTTATTGTTTGGAAAGAACTTTGAACTACTACTGTTTATGTACTATTTACAAATGTCGATTGAAAACAACACACCTATAAAATGAATTTCATTAAAAGTACATGTACAGTGATTTATTCACGCAGATACAGCACGTGCATTTAATGACAAATGTATTGATTCCGAATTAGGTGCTATCATTAATGAGGACTTGAGCAACGAGGTTTAGTCACATTTGTTACGGCGTGATATTACATTCATCAAAAATAGGTTTTGAGGTGAAGGTCATACAGCTCTTGCTAACATTGCTTTTTTGGAACACAAAACTCTTACATTTGGACATTAATTAGTTTTTACATTGACTTAATTGTATCAATTAACAGATCTAGCAAACCTCTGGTAGAGTTAGCGAATATATTTTTTGTCATCTTTTAGAAAATTCCGAATTAGTTTCAGACCTTCGGGTAATGTCCGAACCGGATAAAAAAGGGAGAAAGCGACACGCAGCATATTGGGGTTTAATCACGTCATCGGCGAAAACGGTTAGTGCATCACGGTTACTGTAACATATCTGTTTTCTTTGTGAATAGCGGGCGAGACGGCAACATTATAAAAAAAATCAATTGTCCAGTGATTGCCGCCTACTCCGGTGAAGTTCAGACTAGTGCCGCGAACGAGCGGTAACTTTTACCTGGTTACGTAAGACAGCCAGGCACAATTTATTATCGGCTCCATTGCGAGCTTTCGTAATATAAGCCAGCACTGCTTATGCACTTTACGTCTACTTGTCCTCTTTTCATAGACACCCGGATGTTTTGGGCCTTGGTTAGACTAGACGGCACGCGTTTACAACAGATAATCTTTATAAATCATCTTAAATTGACGTTTACCAGTTTAATTCTTGTTGAGTCTATTGTACTTCGGGATTATCTTTAGGATTGGCTGTGAATTCAACTGTGTAGAAGTAGGTCATAATTTTTAGATCTTCATGAATGGGTTTAAGTGACAGTTGCTGTCTAAAAATATGTATTTTTTTTCTATGTCAACTTTTACGTTACCTAAGTTAATTGTGTAATTTTTCTTTTTAACATAATTTATATTTATGGCATTAGCATTTAGGGATAACGTAGCTTCCTATTAAAGAAAGAATTTTCAAAATCGGACTAGTAGTTCCGGAGATTAGCGCGTTAATGCAAAAAACAAACAAACTCTTCAGTATCATAATATTAGTATACTTTATCTATTATTGTTTGACTTGTATAAAAACGACGACTCGATCCTCGTCGGACCGAGCTGCTACATATTTCAATAGGGCAGCCAATAGAATGAAATAAATGAATGCTAATGTATGAGTAAAGTAAGTAAAATGTGACGGGCGCAGGCCGAAGACTTACAAGCGTATGCCTGATCTTTTGACCTTTTAGCTCAACAATTGGAAAGTAAATAGGTAATATAATGAACGTTAAATAGATTTTACGAACGAAACACTTGATAAAAAAAAGCTTTTTTACAAAAAAGATTTTGGTTTGGAGGCTTTGGTTTTGTTTCTTGTTATGTAGGTATTGCCACCGACTTCCAAGCTAAAGTTATTTTTTATTTTGTGGTTTTTGAAGGCGGTTATCTTTTATTGTAAAAAAGCTTTTAATTTTTCACTTTTTAGTGCTTGTGTGTTAATGTTTGAAATCCTTACATAAAGCCCTTTCAAACAATACCTCACACGATATATTTAATTTTGGAAAGTGGTAGGAGGGGGGTTGACGTACCCCCTCCCCACTTCCTTTAGTCAGTCATCGACTACACGTATAAACAAAGCAGTTTTTCTTGTTACGGCGGTTCTGCTGTAATTTTATAAGGAGTTCCGTTCCATATCTCCAAAGTTCATCATCAGATCATGACAATATTCCTATGGGACCTATTCGGGACTATACTCTTTCAAACAAAAAAGAATCATCCAAATCGATTCATAATTGGCGGAGTAATCGTTGAACAAATATACAAAAAAAAAAAAAAAAAAAAACATACGCGTCGAATTGAGAACCTCCTCCTTTTTGAAGTCGGTTGAAAAAGATGATAACAGTTAACATGGAAGCACCTGCATTGATATTGAAGTATTGGCTTAATCACATAAGCTGTATTTAATTTGGACTACCCACTCACTTAATAGATAAGGCTTAGATAATTCAGCAGAGTTTTACTGCTAATCGAGATGCCAACTGATAATTTATCAGCGTTCTTCGGTAAGACAAAGATCATACATGTGCGTAATTACCTATTTCTTATTCAACAATAACACTGCAGGCATTATCAGTGGGTTATAAGTACAAATGGCCCGTAAACAGATTTGTTACCTTCGAATCTTATTACGTAGCAATAAGGTCGAGATTGGAAAAACACTCGGACGTTGAGATCGACCGGTAAGTAAGCTGCAATGTCACATTGCACGCATCATTGCATACAGTGATCTCATTCGCTGCCAAATTGAGTAAATGCCTCAAACATTTTTGATAATACAATTCGTTTTCACAATATCCAGAGATTTGTATAGTAAATAATAAATTAACGTTAATAATATTGAACATTATACTAATGAAATTAATATAGAAGGCGTAATAACCTGTGCCAAATGGGCGTGTCCATGAATTTATAACATTTAGTTCAGTCTTTTAAAACATAATGGAATATTTACTGAATCGTTCTGTTTTGGTCACTGCCAATTTATGTTATTTACATCTGTTTAAAGCGGCATTACTTAGTTTTCTTTTCAGGACGTTAAACAAGATTTCATGTCAATACATCGGTACAAGCAATCTTGTTGACAATACAAAATGATTATCTTTAGTGTCAACTATTTTATTTACCCGTTACCACGTTACTTGAACGCTCCAAAGATTTTTTCCAGAATTCTTTACACACATTCATCACAAGCCGTTGACGGAAACATCTCGAGGAAACCGGCATTTCTGAGGAGAAATTCACAGCGTGTATTATAAGTGGTGGATGTACAGCGATAGAGGCGCCACCCATCACTGGTCATAAACACGGCGACATGTGGATGTTCTCAGTGTCAAATGTTTACGACTGCTATATTTATTAGTAACTTCGGTCGCGATATTCAGCACAAACATGTTTGGCTATAACGACACTAGTTGGTATTAAAAATAAACTGGCCACTTTATGAGGCAGCGATCGTCTTTTAACCGAGGCATCAAACTGAAACGCCAGTTATCGTGCACACATTCAACGCAGATTATTTTCACTGTTGGTTGAAAAAGCATGCAATAAATAAAATTGTGTGTGATTTTACGCATTTATTGACTTGAGCGTACAAGACACACAAGCCACATTTTGCGTCCACTTCCTCGTTGGGCATCGAAAGCGGTATTAGCTATGTATGATGGACACGCGGCGTCGGCGCACACGACAACTTTCCCTTCTTTAATGGAAAAACGGCATTAAAACGAGAGCCTTAAGGATAAAACTCGAAAGGCACAAGCGTTACGCGTGGGATACCGGCTTGACCACAAGTTCTACTTAGTCAAGGTGTTGACAATGTTAAATATAATTCTATTCTCAGTTAGTGTGCAAGGATTGCTCTGTTTTCTGAGAAATCTTTAAAAAGATGCGACAGCTAAGTATTTATTCCTGCCAGAGGTTTTTTGCTTCAATCAAATGAAGTTCGCTTTCAATGTACAGTTTATTTTACACAGACCTTATCGAAGTGAGACAATCCCATCACGAGTTTTCGTATTTATTTACATTAATTGCGAATATCACGCACGCTAACCTGGTAATCGTTCTACGAATCGAATGGTTTAAGCAAAGATGAAGCGGTTCAGATAACAAAACACAGCACGTCGGATATCGATGTCGGAAAAAAACTGTTAAAAAGATCGACAGCGAATTATGCACAATTCTGTTTAACATAAAGGCTGTTACTGAGTCGTTACTGTCCAATATGTTTGAGGAAGGGTCGTTAATCAAAATTGCCTCAATTAATTTTATTTTTGTATGTCAAAATAGGCCAAGTTGGTAGTAATGACTGTCGTTAACAGCAGCTATGAAGACGACTGAACACCATTAAAACCAAAAGTGAAAGCTTGAGAATGAAGTTCAATAATTATCGATGCTAAATTTTTTATCAATGGCCGTATAGTTGCTTGAGACCACCGTGAAAATGCACAACTGCCAGAACAATCCAAAAGGGCCTGTCAATTCACGAATTTTGGTGACACAGCCAGGGAAACTGAAATGTAATGTGGAAGTGAAATCAGGGGAAGTTTGTTTTAGATGAATGGGAAGTGTCCTCAATATTATCTAACATTTATTCATTTTAGGAGTACCTAAGGTCCCCAATTTTTTCAAAGTAATAGATAGCGTATCAGATAATACTTTAAAGCAACGAATTTTACTTGTTACGATTGTACTGCACCCGTCATCGTTGCGTGATTCTATGAGATATATGTATATAATGTTGACGTTACGGTATGTTTCATTGTTAGCATGACGAATATGCCTAAACGATTTTCCTAAGGAAGGAAAATGTGTAATTTTTTTACAAGGTTTGACGTTAATGGATCTAAGTCGTGGCGGCCCCAATTACAATCCAAGATACGCCCAAATCCACATCGGCGTGTGCGCAGGTCCAATAGCAAAAGCACGCGCTGCGAAGTGAAAGTGAATAGCGCGCACGTACGGTCGGCCCGCAGCCCCAATAAGACGACACCGCCGTCCGCATACTTCAGCAATTACCACAAGGAAATCAGCACCGTTCCGCCAAGGCGCTCCCAGAACCCTGACTAAAAACGCCGCTGAATAGGCCAAACCGCTGTTCTAAATCATTCTTAAGTGCATCTCAATGTTACCTGTCTTGCTGCAATAATAACAATCATTTGTCAAATTGCACAACCATTGCATTAACAAACAAAGTGTAATAAGTAAATATTTAAAATCTCTGGCATTCATAAAATTGATGGGTAAAAATGCTCGAGCATTTCTAATCGATCTACGATTTTCCCACAATATAAAGATTCATTATGAGATTTTGTTCCACGAGCACGACACACCTACGCTCAGACATGTCAACCTAAACAATATTGCACTTTATCTTCACGGGATATCAAATGAATGTACTTCCAACCCTGACCCCAAGGTTGAATCGAGCACATGCAACCTACCAGCCTCAACAGATATTGATTCTAAGGCTCTTCTACATTTATTTGGTTCCGGTCCGCAATAGATTGTAGATTTGCGTTACGTAACCAAACGATTAGTAACGTTGTTAAAGCATTGACCACTGTCTAGTCTATGGTAACTTTTATTATTTGTAATGAAGTGTTGCGTGTGAATATATCAAAGAAAATTGAAAGTAACACAAGATTTATACGCGCGTTATTTCAATTAGTTAAATAATTTCAAGTAAAAAAACAAATGGTGAGGAGTAGCTAACAATCAAATGACGTCAACGTCAATACGTTTAAAATTAATGACAAACGACAAACAGCGCGATGTTAACAGAATCAGTGATGTTCTAAATGAAAAAGCATTGCTAAGGTACCTACCACAATTGAAAGAGTAAATGGTGATTAGGTAACATTTGATTGAACTACAAAGTAACAGAACCTTAGCTCTCATTGTATTCCTTTCAAAGTAAGTTTTCTAGTAGTAAAAGAAAATTTTCTTAATTATTATTGAAAAACAAATGGTGCCAGTGGTAGAAAAGTTGAAAAGGAAGAGGAAGGCCAAAGAAAAGATGATGGATTGTGTGAAGAATGATATGAAAGGAAAGAAAAGGAAAAAGTTAGTGATAGCATGACGCCTGGCAGGACGAAATGGAAGAACAAAACGTATTACGCCGACCCCAAGTAACATGGGATAAGGGTGAAGATGAAGATGAAATGGAAACCATCCAAATGAGTTTGCACAATGATTTCTGAATAGCAAAAGTTAAAGTCTTGGAAGTACAAACATAACTGTTCGATGTAGCAGATTTTTTCGGACAAGGCTTCTAGAGTGGGCCAAGTTTAACGCGAGACATAAAGACATTAAAAACAATAGGCCTGTATTCGAGATCTTTATGAACTGGACGTAGGTACAACAGGTCGTCCTTGTAGCGAGTGTAAACACTATTGTTTGATCACGTGGCTGCACCCATTATGATCTGATAAAGGGGTTCACGCCAACACACCTTTGTTCTATAGCTACATTATTCGTAACAATGTCTGTCATAGAAACGCCTATTCCACTAAATTTGCATTATTCCCAATGTAGCCCGATAAGAACCAATATTGATTAATTGTTAGGTATCGATATTTTTATAAACTTTAAAGTTTATCATTCAAGGGTTTTATTTTAATATTGAGAATATGTTAATAAATTGAGTCAGTGTCACGTTTCAAGTCAAACAAGGTTCTAGGGAAGGTTATATGAACAAAATCTATAATGAGCTTTACAGAGAAATCGCCAATCGAGTTCTAACCTTCAGTAGTCAGTCAGTCAGGCATTACAAGATGAGTAAAATGTGCCTGGGAAACAGGGCTGAGATGAAGGTTAATGAGTAGAAGTGGATCCTAGAATATAGATACTATTTATGATGCCGAGTCGTTGTCGTGTTGCTATATTCCTACGTGAATATTGAATACCATTAACAACAAGAGGTAAGTGGCCTGACTCTGGTTTGATACTACATACGACTGTTAAACAACGGTATATTTTTTCAATCCCTGACAAGTTCAATTTAAAGATTATTGTGTACATTGTGTATTGAAAGGAATTTATATTCGACACGTAAGAATTATCTTTATATCAAAACATACAATTTCGTTTTATACAAAATCGAATCCTGTTTTCAAGGACTGCGATAATGTTCCGTAAACCGTTGGTGAAGGTAGTAAAGTGTTGGGAGGACAACGACCTGACCGAGTCAAGACGTATTCCAACTTACATTGTGAGGTACATTCAATTTTACAATGCAGAACATTGGGTTCAATGTACATAGGAGGATGATTCATTAGATGCAGAGATAACATCGATACTAGAGTTGGCGATATGTAGTGTTCAAGAATCTTAATGCGAATAGTGTCTGTATGGATGACGATTTCACCTTAATTTGCATTTTTCGAATCCTTTTTTTAGCCATTTTGTTTTTATTACTAAATGTTATATTTTATGTCCGGAGTCCCGATTCTGGTGCAAGTTAAAAGTTTGAAACATAATCGCGAAAGGGGACAACGTCCGTCGCACCTGTGAGGTGCAATCCACATGTGCCCACTAGCGACTGGAACTGTTGCTATTTTTACACACTCCACTCTATCTTATTTACTATTCTGGTCTGCGACTCATTGAATTGTGGTTATTATGTGCAAGTTGGATATGTGCCAGCGAGTCTCGGACCTAACACACCGATACAGAGATATTCGAGGAATGATGGCGAAGCGTTTTCAGAGAATAACGCTTATCCCGAACATATTCTTAGGAACACAAAAAAATAAATAACACAAAGCCAAGGTTGACCCGCTATTGAGTTTAACAGTTGAATATACTATGTTATTTTGCTAACTGCTATGATATTAATTGCAATGAATAAAACATGTCCAATTATTTAATTGGCATTAGTTAACTTGGTTATATACAGGAAAATATTGAAGCGTGACGTTTTAGATTTCGAATGAGGTAGTCGGGGTCATTTACATACGATACGAGCAAGTGACTCTCGAAGAGCAACAAGAGAAGAGATCACGTCAAACCGGCAGGCGAGTCGAGCGGTGGCAACAAGCAAACCGGTCGAAGGCGCCGGGCGTCGGGCGCGGGGATCGACCGGGGATTAACACCTTGTAAACAAAATTGCATTGGCCACGTTTTTTGCAATGACTGAACAGTAAGTTTGTTTAGCTGTAATACTTGTTGCATCTAACCAAGCAAAATGTAATTTACCAACGTTTTATAAGTACCTACTTCAATTTCACACAGCTTTGCACAAATTCGCCTTCTTCTCTTCATGGTTGGTATGGTTTATCCGTGACGTAATTTATCGATGAGCCCCACCCGGAAAGTTTCTAGTAAACAAGAGGCTGTCGTCTCGTCAGAGGAAAAGCTTGGAGGCATAATAATAGTATCACCAATAGACGTATCGAAACGACACAATGCCACAGACTGTCAGTTTAATCATAATGTCCGAGTTCGTGCTCGACCAGATTAAATGACGAGGCCGCTTTGAGTATGTGACGGAGAGTAATCCGCGTACAATTTTTTTCGAAATAATTTAGGGTAAAAAGTTTAATAGACCACCGACCGCAGCGTCAAGCAGCAAATCGAAATCGGCTAAGTGGGTCATCATATAATTTCGCAAGCGTATCGAGTGCCGCAAGCGTTAACTGGTACGCCTGAGGCGAGTCAAGGCCCGTACGACGATGAGGCCCAGATCCTGACGAAGCTGTACTCCTTCATTATTCTTATGCATCTTCAATATATTCTTTTTCGACATTGACAAGCTCAGTTAGTAATCGACTTGCTAGTATAGCTCCATGTTTAAACTAGAGCAGCACGTTTGTTTTTATACCGTGCACTTGCATAATAAGTTTGGATGTAAGCTGAACATAATAAATGTTTTTGTGTTGCACTTGTGTTTAGTTAAATCTAAGCTGTTTTCGAAACACGTCAATTGTATGTTTACTCGTGACAACCATAACGAGATATACGCACGTTGTTATTAATAAAATGTTTCTTAATGTCCATTTGAAACGTCATTTGTGATAAGGTCATCGAATTATGTAAAATGTACAGAGAAGTACGTGCAAAGTAGACAATTGTTATATCACATATTAGGAAATCTAAAGGTAAAAAGATTCCGATGCATCATATATTACACTGAGGATATATTGAAATATGCAGTAAATGTAATACTTATTGCATCAACGTGATAAACGTCAGGTACCGTTTATTGCAAAAAAGAAGTATAAATGCAAAGAGGACAATTTATAACCTTATACTGAACTTGACTCTCTACAAAGCGACTTTGTAAAAAAGGAAATATATTTAGCGAACAAAGAAACATAATTTGCAATAGTTCCTCAACATTTCTCTGAGAATTCGCTTTCCAGAAGAACATTTAATCGCGTGTTTGGATCGTTATTTAATATGTATAATATCGGTGCTTGTTTGTACAATTAATATCAAATACGGACACTAGGATATGCTAATTAATGGGTACAGCGTTATTTATGGTTTCTAAACTGCCGTTAAATACATTTGCCAGCTAATGAATATAACTTTAGGTGCGTAACAGCCTATGTCGAATATTTCGGTTTTTTTTTTCAATTACTTAAGCCCTTCATTTTAGTACTTAGATCCAGTCTTTTATGTATGCTTCAAATAAAAGAGATGACGCCTAGACAAATAATAATGATAATTAAATCAGTTACGAAATACTAACTTTGCTTTCTTGTGCGCATAAAAAGTTCCAGTATGGGCCGAATTTGATATTGCAATAGATAGCGAAAAGTCAACATCAACAATAGCATATTATTTTATTTGAGGCAAGGTTAGGCCAAGCATAATGCCCTATGGAACTCCAGTAGTAATAAAATAGTTATAGTGTTCATAAGTAGATTTGCTACAGTTAAAGAAGCATTTAGATGTATTTAAACAAAAATTAAGGAAGGTTTGTTATTCTCAATTTAAAAAATGCCTCATTATACTTTTGCTACCTCTGCCAAAAGGCTGCGAAAGGTCGTTAAATGCACTACTGTTCACTTTTCTTCTAGGCTTATCACATTTTAATGTTTGATATTTTGCCATTAATTAGCAGATAACTTAAAAAGATTTCGGCAGCATACTTTAGGGGTATCACCCATTCCTATAAGGTTTTGCGTCTTTATACAGCTTATTTCATTCCTAAACTTATCGCATTCACTCTACAATTCATCCTTATTACAGCAGCAGTTTAAAATGACACTTACCATACATTTTAAACTCGTAAAAAATGAAACAGAAACTCACCCCTTCATTTCCGGGTAGGAACTGTATTTTAGGTTTTGCCAATCTGTCCTGAAAAAAGAAAACATTGGTTATTATCGTGGAATTTCAAGAACAAAAAATAGATTTATCAAAGATCGTTCAACCAATATGTTAATCAAGAATTTCAGGTCAATTAGGTACAAAGATATTAAACAGAACAGAAGTCAGCCTACCTACGTATCTTGATTCAGAAATAGGAATTATTCGGATTTACACAATTTTATTATTACTACTGTTGTTTATCAAGACTTGTCTTGTCTCCCACAAGTCTGCGAATTCAATGTAATGGTATTCTGTATAAAGTCATTTGGTTCGTTAATAACAATTGAAGTTTTCATTTTAATGTTTAATAGCAATACCTAAACAATGCTCAAATGCCAACAACGCTACAAGTGTGAGAGTTGCAAATGAAATAAATACTTGTCTTTATGAGTTTTGAAAGAAACATATAGGTGTGTGGTAGTTATTTGAATTGTTGCTTTGCTGGAAAATATTAGACAGATGTTCAAAGCATTGACGTGCAAAATATTTCATAACTAATTTACGTAGACAGGAAAATACAACATGACGCATATTATTGTTGGGTTTACAAGGTAAAACCGTATTACGGTAAGTAAAGCAAAGTAAAAATCAAAGTAAGCATGTCAATACAACGTGCATTAAACGACGAATCTATGAATCACAATCCCTTGTTCTTGGATTGGGTTCTATTGTCTACCAAAGCTAACAGTTCTGGGCAGGTCGTAAGTGTTTTATTTTAATCATTATAACAATGTATGCCAGCTGTTATCTGATACCTATTATGTTTATGAAATATTCAGATAGTGAGTGAGATTGAAAACATTCAGTCAATAGTCGAGAAGCTGAAATTTACTTGCATGGAATGTAATAATAAAATTGTAACACGGTCAAATTTATGAAATTAAAACATTTATCTTAGATTGACACTTAGTAGAGTCAGATATCTCTATATTATAAGGCATAATCTAATGAAACGTCGTAATTAGACGACAAGAAGCCAAACTAGTTGGGCAACGAGTCGGGTTGGCCACAATAAGCAAGTGTCGGCAAGTCGTGGCGTTGCACAACCGGCGATGGTCGAACGCGAGAAACATAACTAGGCTGGGCGGCAGCGGCAGTGCTGATGATGTAAACTTAAAAATTGCTTTACTTACTTACTTAACCGCAAAACTCAATGTGAAATTCAACTAGTTGCATTGCCGTCTAGACTCGAAGCGGGAAGGGATGACCCGGAACTTGCCGTGGTTAGCATCCATGGCCGTGACTCTCGATCTCTCGAGGGTCAACCAATTACTATGCCAATACGAGAACAATTTTTGCTCAGGCATAAGTACATTTTATACGGTTATTAAATTGTATTTGAAAAATTTATACATGTGAATGCTGCAAATGTGCGATAAGAGAATCGTCTACTTTGATTAAGATTGAAATCAGTCGCGAATGTCAAACCTGTTTTAACTGGCAAGGTCATACGCTGTATTAATTTTCCTATTCAAACTTAAAACACGCCAATACAACTAAAATACCAAAATGTAGTACGTTACGTGGTTATTATTGATCGGGGTGAAGATGTTTGCACCGCCTAGTCTTAGTTATAACATTATTCCTTACGTCATGATTATTATTTATTGATTAATATGTGTACCTTGGGAGCCATTTAAAGATAATGACTATCATTAACATTAGAATCTGAGTGATTAGAGTTGGGAAATAACTAGAAGTGATAAGCGAATAACAATATTTATCAACATCATCAATGCGCAGAATATAAAGTAAACAGTTACCGCAAGCGTTCAGAAAATTCGTCTAAATAGACGATTTTGTAGTAGATAAAGAGATAAGTATACCTAAGCTACATGTAGTAAATAAGTATAATTTTGTGGAGTAAAAAATACAAAAGCAATTTCGGCCTTGCGTTGAATTGCTGCGTTGTACGGAGTGAGGCAATAAAATACCTGCACAAAGTGACCTTAGCGGAATATGCTGGTGACCTTTAGCTAAGTAAAAAACTTTTACAAGCTTTACGTTTTTAGATTAGTGAAAAGCAAACTTTTGATAATGCAGAGCATTAAAATAAAAATAATATTCATGTCGCTTGAATTTCAAAAAGCTTTGTCAACTGAAAAAGTTGTGTCTTCTTTGTTTATTGAAAATTCGCGGTTATAAAAATATTATAAATTCCTCTTAGCCATATTTTACAATTAATTAATCACGGTGAAGACAAAAACACAAATTCGTTTTTGATTATACGTAAACGGGCAAGCATTGGTTTGTTATACAAAATTTGGTTTCAATAAACTATTACAGAGGGGTCAATCCATGATAAGAGTATGATTGAACAAGTTAAGAATGATATCAAATAAGAAGCGTGGCGTTTGGATCAAAACTCCACTTAGCGAGACACATTTGAATAACAACGTTTCCAATAATGCCATATTAGAGGCCTTTTGGGGCTTTATCTGTTTGGGTTCATAATATTTTAAACAAACCATGAAGTTTTTTATGTTTCATTAAGTATTGCAGAAACGAAGAAGCAGTAAAAGTTAAAAACGTTTTGGAAAAAGGATCTTCCGTTAAAGAAGTTATAATAATATCAAAAATGTCTGGGCGTTTCCTACCTGAGCCACGGAATCCGACGAGAACTATTAAATGAAAGTTGTTCATGTCTAGTTTTGTATTACGTTGTCTAATTTAAATGTTTATTACTAGTACTGTAAAAGTTTATTTTCCTGAATCAGGTATACCACTAGTTTTAGCTAAAGCTTTGGAAAAATAATCTGGCAAACCGAGATTTTTATTATTTAACGTCGAAATCTTCAAATGAATCCGGTTCTTTTGAAAGACACCCAAGGCTTTCTTTTAAAGTTTTGATGATTGCCACTAATTACCAGACCTTGTAATTACCGATTTCCTTTTTTAGCGTTCGGGTATTTTTTTTAACTAATTTACCAATTTGTTATTTGTGCATACGATATTAAAGTTATTATACTTTATTGGAAACCTTTCTCAGGCCAATCAAATCTTCAGTTACCTAATTATTTACGTACACGTATTCTGAGTTATTTATTGAGAGTTACGTAACGTGTGAGTTCCATTGGTGATCCAGAATGGTTTTGGCACTTCCAAGGTCTCTAGGAAATGAACTTAACCGCAGGCTTGTTGTTTACATTTTAATTAGTGCAAGTTAATAGAAGTTCAAATGAGAAGTGTGTTGGAGTTCATAACGATAATTCGCTGCATCTAATGTGCAATGAGTAACGTAATGTTATTTTGTACTCATGCTTGGTGTCATAAAATTGAAGATTAGCCAAATTGCAATTTTTAGTTCCAACATTCCTTAGAAGTAATACATTGTGTAGAATTCGATGATTAACAAGGCCTCCTTAAGCGCCATCAGTGTTTATCTTTCATAGATCAATCTGTATACGGGATCTACCTAGCATCTCCGAGCATCCATTTTAATTACAATTTCATTGATATCTTTTATGTTTTTCTTAGAGCATATTTCATTCATAGAACATTCTGAAACGTAGATAAGGAAGTATCCGTTTCTGATAAGTACTCTGTGCAATAAAAAAATGCATCTATGAAATAATTATGGAATTGTCTTCGCAATATCATTAATTCTATGAATCATCGTTGATTATCAGGTTTAAGAGATATTTGCGTTCAGTAGTACAATTTTGAGTTTGGTTTTCATTGTATGCATTTTATTAAGCTACAGTTGCGTTAATATTTGTATCATTCGTATATTTTTAAGGCAATTTTGATACTATGTTTCCAATAGTAGTCTTAAGTTGTAAGTTAGTCTTCGAATTCTCTGCTCATTTTTACTTTACGTCTTTTCCTTTAGTTGGACTTGGGACATTTCTTTTTGATCTGTGTCATCTTTCGTTCTCCTTATTTCAATTATTGATATGTTTTCTTATGTTTTAATTTCGAATGAAGTGTTTATTATTATTTAAGTATATATATTACCCGTTTAAATACATCTTTTTTTTTGCAACCAGGTCCAATTAATTTTGTCTTCTAAATCTCTATTCTAAGGGTCTTCTTTAAAACCATTTATTCAATTTAAATGTGCTATTCTTCTAAAATACCCGTTATTCACTTGACTTATTTCATCTGCAGGAACTTTTAATTCTGAGATCGCGGTTCCAGAGTTCGTTTAGATAGATTGACGATAATAATTTGAGTGATTCGTAACTGGCTATGGGGCGTGCTTGTGGAACACGTGTCGAATCTATTGAGAAAAATGTTTTCAGTTATCTATCTACAATAATAAAGCAACGTTCTGCAAATTTTGTTGTTTAAGATAAACAAGAAATAATGTGGCGTTAATGCTTTATTAAAATAAGCAATACCGGCTTTAGTCGTTGTCGCAATAACGTGTGTAACATTTCATTTGACGGATAATTAAAAGTGTATACTTTTGACCTCACAAGCAAGCCACTCTATTTTAATATTAACGAACTACACATACGTCTATTGTACGTTGACTTGCCATGAGGTTGGCGTCCCTAACCGCCCTATTTCTAATCATCTGTCCTTTTCTAAAGCACGTTGCCTTTCATGGGGCGGCTTACCCCGTCGTAAATGATGGCCACCTTCATAAAAACATCACATGATTCGTAGATCCATTTCTCTATTTTACTACCGTTTTACGTCTTCATGAGACCGCGGTCCATAAACGGTTTATGCGTGCTCAAACAATTAAATGTATATCCCCTTTATATCAGGCTGTGTTGCATCATGTAAGTTTGCGGCACTTGCTGATCGGATTGGCTGACATTTTGAAAACTGGTTTGTTCTAACCCTACACGCTAGTGAACAAAATGTTAAGAGCATATTAAAATGATGTAGAGTTATTGAAGTAAACAATATTCAATTAAAACACCGAGGATAACTGTGCAGTTAAAATGTTCACGTTGTAATCAGAGAATGGCCTTTTTGTCACGGTTTTTTTTTACATCAGGCGTTTTAAAACAGCCTCTTGGTATGAAGGCATCTATTAAATTAATAATCGTTATGGACTCATTTGGATTGGATTGCATTCTTTAGTCTAGTTAAACTAATAGAAATGAGGTTAATTACAAAACAATACCATGTATTTTATTATTGCGATATCAATCGTTAACCATTTAGGGACAGCAGCCTTTTTCGTAAACAACATTAGGTATCTGGAGCCTTAATAAAAAACTGAACAATACTTAAAAATCTTAGGACAAAAATAGAATGAAGGGGCGTAGGGATTTCTCGAGTCTAACATCTGTTCGCAAGTAACTGCTTAGCAAGGGACAACCAGGTGCCAAGGCTCGGGGGGACCGAGGGTGCGACGACCTCGGGCCCTATCGTTCGTGTTCATCGTCACGCAGACGTCACAACATCTATCACACACAAATATTGACTCTTCCACAAACAATTTAAAGATTAATTTTGAACTTCGTACAGGCTCGACATTTGCGAGAAATCTCCAATGATCCTTAATTTGTTCTTGCGATATTTGAACTTTTAAGATTGTAGGTTTGTATTCATTTTATGTCTAGATGTTCTATAGCAGTTTACTTTCATCATAGTAGCCGCCGGCGCATTTTTATTTTACTACTCAGATGACCCTGATGTCAAAGTGAGATGATAAAATTATCTACATTGTGTGTTGCCAATATATTCGCTGCAATAATATATGCGTTTTTATAATACATATAAAGATTATAAATAGATTAATGTGTGTAGAAACTAATAGGTACCTACTTATTTGTATTTCTGTTCTTAAAGATGAAGATCATTTTATTTGGTTTAAAATGAGAAGTGCTTAGGTATTTATTTTGAAATATTTAATTAACCCCTTAGAAGTAACATTCAAATGTGTATAGATTTAACTAAAATTAGGTACCTAAGTAGGTATCTATATTATCACAGTCAGGTCAATCGAAGGTTAGTATCAAGAAAGGTAGCGTTCCGTACCTATTTGTACCATCAAAGAAACTGATAATTATATATTTTTTTATTTTCTTAATTCCGGTATCGCTAGTGCAAATATGGCACACTTTGTGTACAATGTGGATTTCCGGTATAGATACCTACTTTAAAACGCACGTGACAAAGTAGGTACCCAAGTACTTATAAAGTCATGCGCTGGCTATTCATTAAATCGATTCAAATAAAACTGAAATACGATCTCAGCATTGCAGAATGAACTAATAAGTGAGCACTAAGCATTTCTTTTAAAATGACTATGATTCATTCAATCAACCAGAAGGTCTTCTAAGGCGATAAGCTGGTCACTCATTCTGCAGCGTTACGAAAGTGATTCATGGTTTTCAATGGATTCTATGCCCAGGAAAAAAGGCCAGGTGGCACGCTTACAAAGCAACGACAAAAAAACGGCCACCAAACCTGCCTCACATCACTGAAGAGAGTGTAGGAATTTGGATTTTGACAGTGTAAAGAGAGTGTTGATAATCGTTTAGCAAAGTTGAATAATAGTTAGGTGCCCGTGATCTTAAGCCGGCACAAAATAAATGTATCGTTGTTGAACACGTGCATGGGATGGGGAATCATAATCAGGTGGGCGACCAGCTTTGAACGATGTTACCGAATTGTTTATATTGGCAACGCACAAACTTTTTAGTATCTGCTTTGATAACTTTTATGTAATTTATTTGCATGACGTGAACAATGTCATCGCGTGTTACAGCCGCAACCAAATATGGTATTGTGGTAGGTGACTTTTGGTAGAAATATTTTATTATACCAAATGATCTAATATTTTAGGTCTATCTTCTAAATTGGTAGTTTTATTGGATGTAAAAAGACATTATACATAGCGATCATTTTTTATGTTGAGAGAGAAATTGAAGGTCAAAGTTTCAATTTTTTTAACGATTTCTTACGAAAGCATGTTCGAAGTGTTCTAACTAAATTTTAAGTCCTCCCATAGCCTAGATGCTGCTTGGTGCTTCACCCGTACGTATGTCTTGTGTGCGTTGCATTGACCACTATTACTATCCGGGTAGACAGATCATAAGATTAAAATATCTGGACCAAATTTCTAATTATCAGGATTTTGAGGATATTCTCGGGAAACATAAACATACCAGCTGATATGTCAAAGTGTTGCCCTTTGATTTTAAATCAGCCTACCTACTATCTATTTCATTTCATTTTTTTTACTGATGTTATCGAAAATTGTGAAAAATGTCGGGAGAATCCAGACGAATCCCCACCATCTGGAAACCCTAACTACTCTAGTGATACGTAGTTATCAGGTATGTATGTGATGTGTTTTTACGCCCTGTATACTGGATTTTTACTTTTATTCACTGCCCAAAAGGGTACAGATTAGAATATGAACTTTAATTATTATATCAGCTTGAAAACCATCCAATTCGCGCTTGTTTTTTTAACAACGTTATTATAATGTGTAACGTAACTATCAGCACGGTGGTAGATTGATATCGGTGATGTGCGGTTATTAAATAGTAATATAGAGTAGTTACCGTTATTAAATAGGCAAAAATGTCGTTACATTCATTTATTACAGCAATTTGCTTTAAACATATGGCGTTCACGATTTATCGCTGATTGCTAATGATTGTTGATATAGTCATGGCTAGATCACACTCTAGTTGTTTTGTAGTGGGCATTTAACGTCACATCCGGTTTTCATTTTAAAAACAATACTGGAATACAGGAACTGTTCTTGTTCGCCTAATATTATATTTTCAGGACATGTCATTCAAAGATATAGTAGGTACCTGGAGATACATTTCGCAATTGTCACAAAAAAGAGATTATAACATAATATACGAGCTGTAGAGATTTTTTGTTTGTTTGTTTAAATGCGCTAATTTCGGGAACTCCCATTCGGATTAGATAAAATCTTTTTGTGTATGATGGCCAGATTCATGAGAAATAGTATAGGCTGTATACTTATATTACCTATAACATTATTATACGACCCACGGCAGGCAAGCAGTAAGCAAAGACGTAACATAATGCGAGTGAAATACCCAAGTTAGATGGATTTGTAAGAGTAAGACAGCAATAAACAGCGAAGGATGGCACATGGGAGAGGACAGCTGCACTGATTTTATACTCATTACGTTATCCAGCTGTGACAGAGTTATTCTATTACTTCCACCTATCTAGTCGAAGAGCCAAATATTAGCAAGTGTAAACAGAAGACGCCAAATAATAAACATGTTTACAGTTTACTTCATTATGGTGGTCGTCATTTACAACATTCACAATTAAGTAGGCACCTAGGTAGCGTAGGTACTTAATTGATTATTTAACAAATTAATATTGATTAACACGAAAATCATTGCAAATAAACATCATTATGCAACACGTCTGTGTATGTTATCATTATGTTGGATACAGTCATGAACTTCGAACGATATGTTCGTACAATGTGGAGTTATTACCATCATTAATTATAATTTTATTCTTAATTAATGATTTGGAACGGTGGAGGTTTTAAGGAGCATAGAGGGCAATTACATTATCTATGCCAATGGAAAGCATAACATACTATCGCGTTTTGCAAAATCATCACAAATGGTAGATTAATCATCAAATACGTAAATTAAATTAATCAATTACCTACTCAGTTCATTACGGCTATTACATTACATAAGTCTACAAACTCATCATAATTATCATCAAAGCAAAAATATCAATGGAATTTATGAACGAAAGATGCCATTTTGCCGTAAGTAAGCAAAGTAAAAGTCGTACAGTTCGATCGGATCAAGGTTAAGCTATGCTGACTGAGGTCAGCTTGCGGATGGTGCTGATGAGATGGACACTCAAACGTCCCGCTGATGGTGGAGCGTGTGTTAGATCAATTGGTTCCCTTCAGGATGGTTGAGCTAAGTTGATTGGTCACCTCATAACTGCCATAGCTTTTTTTATCCCTTATTATTGTTTTATATTCATTTTTATTGTTTTCACATGTAGAAGCGACAAGAATATTGTAACCAGGATTTTGTAAAACCTAATTGAAAAGAGTGTCAGTGGCATTTCTTGTTCGTTCTTCTCCATAGAGGGCTACCTACGTTTTGGAACGAGCTTCAATTTTCTGACTAACTGACTGACTCCTTGACAATTCAAAAGTGCCTGTAAATGGTCTAATTAAAATAAGTAAATGTTTTGACTTTGACTTTGATGGGTGATTTGTTTTTTTTAAGCATAGACCTGACCCCAGTATACCAAGTTGGGAAAAGGTTTCGGAGCAAGGCTAAAATTATTAAACAAAGGTATATAATACCTAGTATTCCTACCTACCTAATTACCTTCAATCGTAATCTATAATACCTACCTTATTTATCAAAGGTATCAATTATGTTGTGATGCGATCTTTTCATCATTAAAAAATTCAATCGCGTTGTCCCAATTCTACTAATCACAGTGATTTTGATAATGACGCCCTATCAATGGTAATGAAACAGATGCATGTTTATGTTGTGTCGTAAATCACATAAACGAGGTCACACTAGGTAGGTACAAGTTGGGAAAACTAGAATTATCTTTACAACTGTCAACAAGACATCATTCAAATACTTATACGTAGGTATCTAGTTGAGAAACATTATTATGTCGAAAATTGTATTATTCAAATAAACTGTAAATGTTTCAGTAGGTGCCTACCTATTTATGTAAGACAATTTAATTAAGGCTTGATTACCACACACGTTTTAATTTCGCAAGTAATTTAAATCATTTTGATGAGCAAGTAGTGAGCAAGTGGCATATGGTTTAGAATTTAGAGGAAAGATTTTTTACACTGTCTAAGTAATCCGGCAGCTGTTGGTACTTTCACCTGCGCGGGCGCCGCCCGAACATTGTCATTGCGGCTATGCGCCCGATTCGCTTACCTAATATACGGAGTTTGCGAAACTGGGCCCAAACGGCTAGACACGCGCCGAATGCCTACGATTTAGTAATAGGAGCAATCTGATGTAGCACTGGAAATAGTTACTGTACCTACTAGGTACCTATAAATATTCAATTAATTACCAGAACACAAGATTAAAAGTAAGAAAATGTGCCAACCCAATGGCAAAATGCTTTTTTTTAATTCGACACACAAAAAGTTCGGATGATCAATACAAAAATATACAGCGGGCTCAAGTGTTTTGTTTATGCAAAGGTGCAGGATAATATTTTTTTCTGTCATGTAACAGCAGGAAACACAATAAAACTCACGCTAAACTGGTTTTTATTTATTGCGGCGTCATTTTATTATGAACATTTGTGATAGAGAAAACTAAATTGTCTCTGTCTAGTTGATTTCAGGCTGAAAACAGGTTTACCTGCTTACTTTCTTTATGTTTTGCTTTGAAAGGTTTCTTAAATCTAAATCTATAAAAGCTAAAGCTAACTCACTCACTCACTCATCACGAAATATCGAAAATCGCTTGACGTGTAGAGACGAAATTTAGTAGGGAGGTAGTTTATAGTTAGTAGATATCTGCTATGAAAGGATTTTTCAAAATTCACCCCTTAAAGGGATGAAAGGCGGGGTCTCAAAAGTTTGTATGAAGAAACAAGATTAGCTCGACAATAACCGCGGACGAAGTCGTGGGAAGCAGCTAGTTACTTACACATTTTTTTTTAGGTTGTTAATATCATCAGATAACTCCTTCCTATTTCCTCACTGGGTGGGGCAGAAGGGATTGTCAGACTTTTACTGACTGAAAAACCACCCTGTTCCTTCTGTTGCCCTTTGCGTTCCAGGGCCACAGTATCCTGTTAAGACGTCCCACAACCCCGGGGTTACTTATACCTGGCTTGACCAGTGTAATATTAATATCATGTTTAATTACTACGGACTATTAGCCAGCAGCTTATATAACATGAATAGAATAATGGCTTCATTAAAATAGACAGGCAGTTTATGACTTTGGAAATTAGTTAATTACATTTGTTACCTAATTAAATAATTAAAAGTTTTGCAGATTTTTGAGGTCTTTTAGTCTATAAAATTCGGCAGCCATTTCATTATACGGAAATACTAGTAAATAAGGTAATTACAGTAGTTGCATTACAATAGCATGCGTCAATCATTGCAGTTTATACTTTATGTCAAAGACATAAAATTCAGATCAGTGTTTGTGTTTACAATGAATATAATTATTTGACTATTAACTACTTTCAAATATTTTATTTATTGGAAGTATTTCTGATTTGTTTATTAATTAAATTTATTACAATTATAGCATCTAAGAACAGGTAACTTTATTTTCAGTTTAGAGAAGCCACAAGTGCACTAAAAATCTGCGAGTACCTGATAATTTGCAATGGTTCATAAATAATGCAAGTAGCAGCCTATTACATAAAACATACAATGCATAGAAAATAACTGTTTTGTAGACATAAAAAAATAATTAAGAATTCAATTTATTAAGAGTTTACTAGTTGTTCTTTTGGGTTTTGAGTAAATAACTTTCACCAACTTTAAGTGGGCTGTATTTTTTTTCTTATTTCTCTACTTCCTAGTGTGTATACCTTACTTCAAGTGTGTATAATGGTTTAAGTTAAATGAACCTTGTTTTCTTTCCCACACTTCTTAGTAATACATCATTGTGTACAGAGCATTGTCAAATTCATAGAATATCTAACAAAACTGTCAATTCCATACTTGAAATATTACTTTTTTGGGTTACTCAAAAAAAGTTCTTATTTCAATGTTTGGATTACCTAATTTCATTCTTATTATGTAAATTGCAGCACTAAAGTACCTATGACTAACTATATTGTAAAAAAACACTTCACTATAACTTATTCTAATCAAAGAAAAATAATTGTGAAACAGCACAAAAAAAAACATACAAGATTGTGAAATATAAAATTAAAGATTTTCTTATGTTGTCAATATTTGTATTGATGAACATCCATTAACAGTATGGTTAATAATGTTGTGAAGTTATCAGAAATTTCTCAACACAGTTGCAACAACTCGCAACTCATTCATTAAACTATGCAACATTACCTTGCCTACATATTTAGACAGTGAATATGAGCGGCTGTTATAACTTCTAAAACTAATACTGGACACATTCATCATCATTCAAATATTCATTGTGAAAGATTCAAATGCACAACCTGGTTTTGTTAATAATTGAATGCTCTAAAGCGGGACAGTAGCATAGTTGTTCACCTGCTCCAATCAATACTTCAAGTTGACTAGACTGTAAGGTAGTAATCAACTTAAGTTGATGACCTAGATTAGATACTTTTATAATATGCAAGTGGGTTAGCGGTTACTTTAAAATTCACTGTAGGAAGTTTACAGTGTAGATATTATTATTATCATCTAAATAACTTTCTAAGGATTGATAAAACTGGAACTAAATTAACCAAAATGGTAGTGTTATTAATATGTATTACTCTAAAAGGTAGGTAGCTACTATGTTATGATTAGTTTGCTGGCCTTGTTCAACAGTATTTCCCCTTTTTAATAGTTCTTGGAATGTAAATTCTTCAACCTCTAAGAAACTATTATAATCCTGTTATTATGTGCGTTTACATTGATTTTTATTTATTTATTAGTTAATAAATGTTTATTCTGAGATGTTTTGATTATTATTTTTTTACTAAAATGAGTGGAGAATTATCAATGTTTTAAAAAAAATATGATTTACTAGTTTTATTTTAGCATTTTAGGTAGTAATAGGAAAAAAAAAATTATAGGCCAAAATAAACATGAAGTAGATAAATCCAGTATCAGTGCTTTAATTAAATAATATAATGGTAGGTAATATGTTTATAGCAAACAGGATGTTAATTAATTTCAGTTGGAATAAGTTACTTAATTCTATATTATAACATTACTACTATAAAATACTAAATGCCAATAATGTTTATTAGCAACTTAGAATTACAGTTCATAAATTAAATAGATAATTACTTGACCGTACCATTATCATTTACAAACACATAGCGCCATCTTTTGTCATAATGTAGTACTAAGTAAAGAACTGTTGATTGGATCAAAGAAAAAAATGTTGCCTTGAAATATAATCTGACAAAACACAAATTGTTTCTTATTTTTATGGTACTGAAGGAACAGTATCCTGAAATCCTTGAATGAAAGCAAAAGGAGAAACTATCTTAACACAATTGTTTGTTGATGATGAAACTATTTCCAAGTTCAGAACTATTAGGTTTGATTTCAATTGCTTGATGCAATTGTACGGCACAGGCAATACCTAAAAAATATTGCATGATTCTTGACATTTCATCATAATCTTTTTAGAAATATTATAATTGTTGTTATGTGTAAGGTTTTATAAATATGTGAATAATTATAAAAAAATTGTAACTGTTCATCTAAAATGAATAAGAATTAACATTGCTGCAAACATGCAAAGGTAGGCAAATGTTGTTAATAATTCAGTATGTCAGCAATAACTGCCTATTGGCATGAAATATGATATGATAATAAATGTTCCAGTTCATAATTTCATTATTGGGAAATATATTTATTTTAGAAACTAATTCATAGATTTTGCATCATAGAACAGAAGCATTCATAAACAAGTTGTTTATTCAATGTTCTAGTGGAAATTATAATGGTAAACTGATTACTTAAAACTGTAGTAGGTACACTAATTTTCATACCAAATTATACTATTAGAATCAACTACATCGACAAACATTGCGTGGTGTTTTTCCAGTAGGTAAGCCAGATAAGTAAGGCTTGTTCGTCTTGAATGTTATTATTCCGAATTGAATTGATATCTCTCGCAGGGGCACAATCTCTCTTTACGTGAAACGGTAGCGAGTAAAAAAGTACGATTTGTAACATAACTCCACGGTAAACGTCGAATTCCGCAACAATAAGTCCGAATTCTCTAATTATAGCCGTATGAAATGTAAATCTGTGAAAATAACAGAGCAAATTTTCTACATGTTGACGTGGCGTGACATTGGAGAGGAGTTTATATCGCAATGCTACCTACATAAACTTGTTTTGAAGCCAATTATCATAATTAGAAAACTGATTTGTTGGAATAAAACTTCTAAATTTGCAGTTTCATTTCAATTACTGTAATAAAAGTATGGCGCCTGACATTGTTGGCTTATCTTTATTTTGGTCTAACAATATGGCGCTTGGACTTACCCTATTATTCCTAAGGAAGTCTTCAATAGCTTTCAGCGCTGAATCCGTTAATTTCACAAACACTAGTTCCTTGTTTTCTTTATAACTAGACTCCGATGATAACCCATACTGAACACCTGCTGGCAAGGCCGCCATTTCTTATTCACTATTCGCACTGTGGACCAGCTGACTCCTTTGCTAGTCGTCACGATTCATATCATACACACATTTTCTTAACCGTAATCACAAATTCACAACCTATATAAAATTATAATTACAACAACAAAAGGGTTTTAGAAGTCCAAATTAACAATCTTTTTGTAACCCCATCGACTCGGCCTTTGTTGGCAGCGCTCTCAGTCTGCAAGGCCGCACTGACTGTCATGCGCAATGGCGCTTTTGACAGGAAACGCGAGCATTCACTGCGACACTAGCGCCAATTAGCAGTTGGTAACAAGTATTTAGAACCGTTACTAACTTCAGACCTGTCAAAATTTACAATATTTTTTTAATTTTCACTCAATAACAAATGAAAATCAATGATTTGATAATGAAAAACTCATGGAAAGTGTTTACTTCGTATTTTTAACATCAATTAAGTGACGATGTGGTTGTATTGAAGACTCTTCTACCGCAATATATTTTGGAGGTTATGTTTCATCTAGTTTCGTAAGACACCTCACTTACGTGCCTGCCTTTTGCTTGTCGTATCTGTCCTGTACCTGTGGTTTAAAAAAGTATAGAAGGATATAAACCTATTTATTGAAAACACAACATTAGAAATTCTATCACATACGGTGAGTATTATTTAAACTTCCTTGTATAGTGCTTGCAAATGTTGTTATTGCTGTTAGTACGTATTGATAAAATCTGTTCTAGATTCGGCAAAACTTTAACCTAGATTTATTTCTCATTTTTCAGATCTTGATTAAACATTAGCCATGGCTACTTGGCAAGAAAAGAAACAACTAATAACTCGAAATTTGCAAGAATACTTGGGTGATGAAAAGCTGACTGAAATTTTGAAGCAAAGAGA
Source organism: Hoplodrina ambigua (assembly GCA_949774945.1). NCBI lineage: Eukaryota > Metazoa > Arthropoda > Insecta > Lepidoptera > Noctuidae > Hoplodrina > Hoplodrina ambigua. The sequence continues at coordinate 6,090,841 of OX458979.1, forward strand.
TCTTAAAATCTATTGGGGCACAGCAACAACTGGACGACCTCATGTTGCTTATTTTGTCCCAATGTCGAAGATAGCCGACTTTCTACTGGCTGGATGTGAGGTGACTATTCTGTTTGCTGATTTACATGCTTACTTAGATAACATGAAAGCACCGTGGGAACTGTTAAACCTCCGTACTCAATATTATGAAGCTGCCATCAAAGCAATGCTTCAATCAATAGGTGTACCACTAGAGAAATTAAAGTTTGTTAAGGGTACTGAATATCAGCTTAGCAAAGAGTACACTCTTGATGTGTACCGCATGTCATCTGTCATAACAGAACATGATGCTAAAAAGGCTGGAGCCGAGGTGGTAAAACAAGTTGATCATCCATTACTTAGTGGGCTCTTATATCCTGGACTTCAAGCTTTAGATGAAGAATATTTGAAAGTTGATGCACAGTTTGGTGGGGTTGATCAAAGAAAAATATTTACAATGGCTGAGAAATATTTGCCACAACTAGGGTATGCTAAGAGAGTGCATTTAATGAACCCTATGGTACCTGGTCTTACAGGCGGAAAAATGTCAGCATCAGAAGAAGACAGTAAAATTGATCTACTAGACAACCCTGCAAATGTGAAGAAGAAGCTTAAAAGAGCTTTTTGTGAACCAGGCAATATAACTGAAAATGGTGTTTTATCATTTACCAAGTATGTGGTATTTCCTCTAATGAAAGGCAATGAAACCTTTAAAATTAGTAGAGCACCTGAACATGGTGGTAATGTTGAATATACTAACTTTGAAGATCTTGAAAGTGCATATGCTAAACAGGAAATTCATCCAGGAGATTTAAAGGCTAGTGTTGAATTAGCTATTAACAAGCTTTTAGGTCCTATTCAGGAAATATTTAAACAACCCAAGCTACAAGAGTTGGCCAAAAAGGCTTACCCACCACCAGTTAAAAGTAAAGGAAATGCACCTGCAGTTGATGAAATAACACCTGCAAAACTTGATATTAGAGTTGGACGTATTGTAGAAGTATCTAGACATCCAGATGCTGATGCTCTCTATGTTGAAAAGATAGATTTGGGCGAGGATGAACCAAGAACGATTGTTTCTGGTTTAGTAAACTATGTGCCTATAGAAGAAATGCAGAACCGGGATGTAGTAGTTTTATGCAACTTGAAACCTGCTAAGATGCGTGGTGTTGAATCTAAAGGTATGGTGCTCTGTGCTTCTGTTGATGAACCTAAACAGGTGGAGCCGCTTTTTGCCCCAGAAGGAAGCAAACCAGGCGATAGGGTGGTAATAGAAGGATATGAAACAGGGGAACCTGATGATGTTTTAAATCCCAAGAAAAAAGTTTGGGAAAAGCTGCAGGTTGACTTAAAGACTAATGACAGCCTTTTGGCAGTTTGGCAGGATAATAAACTGATTAGCAAAGTTAATGGTAATCCTGTTACAACTAAATCTATGAAGAATGCACCTATAAAATAGATGCTTAATTTATTTATTTTACTGCTATTTGCAAAAGCCATGGCATTTTCTCAGCATTTGCTACATAATCCTCATCAGTACTCTTCCAGCAAAGCATTCTAATTTATTATTTAAAGTTTTGGACATAAATAAATAAGATTATATATTTTTTTGAATTGTTTAATTTAAATCACAATCTAAATTTAATAATCATTAACAGCACTGATCACCCTTTCTGAGGCTGTAAACCTAAAAGTTACTTAGGGCGCCATCTTTTGGATGTATTTTGGTATCTACAATAGTCATTAGATGGCGCTTTTGTGCTCAACAATAAGAATATTTTAAGTACCTGTAAAATAATAATGTACACAGATAAAATTAATGTTTTCCATCATAATGGTTCCTGTTTGATTGTATCATTTTGAGAACTTCTTTGAACCTCCTGATTGATAGATTCTTTTTGCCATTGAAGTAAACACATTTCGTATTGGCTTGGACTATCCACAATTTCGTCCAAAAGTAACAAGATTTTTCTTCTAAAAACTCTCATTTGACATTCGGATAAGGCATTAACTTCTGGCAACAAACTCAACAGAAACATTTTTCTTGAGTCATGAACGACCTCATTATTATTCGGTTGTTGTTGCGAATTATTAACGAAGTTCTCGCTAGTCCTAGATTTCTTTCTTGAAGGCTCAGGAATTTCTATTTCTTGATACTGAACTTGTAAATGAGAAGTGTCTTTAAAATCTTGATCGTTATAACCAATAATTTCTTCATCTGTTTCTACATCATCTGTGTGTAGTTGTTGTAAAACAGTTTCGTATTGTTTTGTGGATCTGATGTATGGTATTATGAATTCCATTTCATCGTGTAAATAGTACTTCCTCTTCCCTGTTCCGTCTGGGTTTAGTCTTAAACTCCGTAACAGACCATAACGTAGATTTTTCCATTTTTCTTTGCATTCTGCCACTGAAACAGAAAACACAAGTTATTTGCTTAATCCAAGTTACAGGGTATATTACATTCAGTTAGTTACTTGCATTAGAAAAAGTAATAATACAGTTGTTATAACAACATGTTTACTTATTAGAAGTCAATTTAACTTGGATAGTTGCCTACACATATTTTATTACCTACGCGCACAAATGCAAGTTGTAAACTCAAGCGTAGGTACCTAAATACGTCTTTAGCCAAATTAAAACAAACGTCTTACCCGACATGAGAGTTTGGCTGGCTACATCGTGCCACGCTTTGTCACTTACATCCTTTTTCAGATACTCAGCTAAGTTATAATTGTATAGACAAGGAAACTTTTCAATTGCTTTCACTAATTGCATGTTTTTGTCGCACATGATTGTGATAATGTTGCCAACTTGTTAGCGCTCGTGCTCGAGTTGGACTGGCGATGGCGTCATGTCAGCTACGCGACAGCGGCGCTATTCGTGTTGCGTCGTTGTTGCGGTGACGCAACTGCCATACCAAGCTCCTATTGGCCGTTGTTATTTGTCTTACATATTTGAATACATTCACTTGATTCACTGCAGTGCAGTGTCGCGTGCGCCGACTAGATTTTTATCATTGGTGTTTATTTAATAAGAAAACAATAGAGAAAGCAATGATAAATATACAGAACTATCGTTATTAATGCATTTTACGTCACAGGCATTTTCAGTCGTACATCGCACCATTTGTCAATAGACCCTATCCACTCCATTAACAGTTGGTTTAAAATCCAAGTACCTACCTAGGGGTAAAGCGTACCTATCTCATCCTTAGTACCTACCTGCTGTATCTATTAAGTAAATAAGTAGGAAACTAAGTTTCTTCTTACCGTGGTTTTCCAGTCTTCCATAATTATTTCCACAAGGTTCAAGGGTAACAGAGTGAGAAGGGGATCATTTTCAGAAGAAGCGCTCTGTTCATGAGTTCATTTAATTCATCTGGAGTTAAAAATCACTGATTATACTTGATCAACTTAAGGGCTAGACCGCAACTTATATATAAATAGTTACCTACCTAAGCGGGTACTTTCCACAGTCTGAGTGGTTCAGTGGTGTAATTTCAATAGTAGTCAATAGAATATACAAATTATAGGTAGTTGTAGTACGTAGGCATACGAATATTCAATACCCTCAAGTCTATCTAGCAATGAGTCAATGCTAGATATGAGAAAATCCTTATCAATGGACTTTATATCATGTTTATGTTAGACAAAAAGCTTATCGCATCTGGTATACTACAATAACACAGTATAAAAATATAAATTGTTTAGAGACAGACAGCGCCATCTCTTGAGTTCGCTTCGATTTACACATGTAACTTGCGTACTTCGAGTGCCACGCAATAGAAACATAAATCATGTTCTTGTACAGAATGGTTTATTCAGAATGGTTACCCCGTTTCGTAAAAAAATAAAAGCAATATTATAGTAGCTGGTAGGGTTGCCAGGTCGTCAAACTTAATAGCCGGACATACCAGTCAGTTTGGCCGGACATATGGCAAAAAAGCCGGACACCCTACATTAATGAGGATTTTGTGTTTCAGTATTAAAAAAATTGTATGTGAAATTAAGGCTTTTTTATTATTACCATAAATCTTATTAAATTCTCATCTAATGTAAAAAAAACGAATGCAAAAAAGTCTTAGTACTTTATTATTAATCAGTCAAATAAAGTCATCAGCCTAAATTAAATTCTAGACAAACATTTCTCAACATTTTTAGTTAAAAACCTAACAGCCGGATAAGCCGGACATCGTTTATTTTGGCCGGACACGTTAATAAAAAGCCTAAAGTAAAACCTAAATAAATAAGTGAGTACTATTGTTAAACTGCCTGTTTTGTCTCTATCGTGATTTGGTAAAATTAGGTTACCGAAAATATTAGGTACCTATAGAGCTTCTAAGTACCTCCACCAACATACAACAAACTTTGATTGTTGGTTTTGGGAATTTCTCCCAAACAATTTTTTTAGACAAGAATCTGTTTGTAGGTACCTATCTACTATGCGTCTAGCTACTACAAACCTGAAGCATTTGTACTTAGGACCGTTTTCGAATGGGTACATTAACCAGGGTTCATAATTATATAAGTAAGTAATTAAGGGTACCTACTGCAATTAATACATAAAAGATACATATATTAGGATCTGGATTCCAGAAGAGAACAGCTATAAATACAACACGAGATTAGTGTGGGTAGAGTATAGGTAGATGGTGGTAAAGCTTTAGCTATGATCGCATTCATACCTATTACATGAAGTGTAAGTACCAACAGGTATAGGTGAACACAGATACTTGTTGATTCTGCTAAGTAGAATTGCCAGAATTCGAAGAAATAATAATCACATCTCCTTAAATATAGTAACTCTAAATATTTTTGGCATTAATTTGTTAAAGCTCTGAATCCCATTGTGATATAGTCGGCTAGAACTGCCGCAATTCATACATAACTTATGAGGCTGGCCAGGTAACTGAATATATTAAAAGTAGGCCGTGTATGCATCGCAGCCGAATACAATAAATGCATAGCGATAAAATTAGATATTCAATAACGGGAAGGGGTCGGAGGTCCGCCATTTTGGAGCTTCGGTCAGACGGGGCTACGGGTGAAGGGGGATCGCGCATGCGCAAAGTTTGCACCCGCACCCTGTTAGGGCCGGGACTTCTGCAAGTGCGATGTCAAAAAACACGTTATTCTCTCCCCTAATTCTACTAACCTAGTACGTCTTAATAAGAGAAATTAATGATATACGCCCTGATTTCTGTGATTTGATCGTTGACACGCTATCTCCGGCCGGTAGCAAAGGATTTGTTGTGGACTCTTGAAATATTTATCAGCCCGAACAATGACAGGGAACGGCTGATTGGACAGTGATTCATTTGTGTTAATATTTATGTGGGAACCACGGACATCTTACGGTAAAAACCTGTGAACGATTTTATAATCCCCGAGGATTACTTGTTTCGGTAAACATTGTGATTGTGAGTTCAGTGACAAGTGACTTTTCGCGTAAAAATTGCGACGATTAGTGAACATAATAATGGGATGACATTAAAGACAGATGGAAAAGGTTTGGCGTCGGGTTGGTCTCCATTCCTCCCGGAAGAAGAGGGATGGAAGCGGGACTAGCAAGGAAGTGACGCCATCTGCCGCTCCTGCTCCACCACAAGAGGCTGAGTATCAGAATATACATACACTAAGAACAGCTGACTTGATAAGACAAAGGCAGGGCGAGGGCGAGAAGTCGACTCTACGCTCATCGTACATTATAAGAAACGGGGATAATTTCATCTTGGTTGAGAGGAGACGTCGCAGACGCCGTAGAAGTGGCACCAGGGCTTCTTCCGGGAGTAGACATCACACTCCACCCGTAGAAGAGAACACTCGAACGGAGCAGAAGAGGCGTCCACCGGCCAGGTTGAAGATATTCGGTATACAATGGCCGTTGCATTCCAGCGATTCTAGGTAACTGTTATTTACATCAGAAATATGTTCGTTACTTTATCAGCCAGGTTCATTATACTGCAATACGGTAGATTGCACGACATGATTACAGTCTGTCTTATGTAAACTTGCAGTTAGCCACGGACGCAACAAATGCAACAAGCGTTCGAGGCAAAATAATTTGTTGTTTACGCATAAAAAATTAACGATGGGTAATGATGAATGATTAAATATAAATTAAATTCTCCAGTGATGCACAACTTTGTTTCTTACGTATATCGAGATTAGGTTGCATGCAAGCTGCGGAATAATGTATCTTTAATAATAGACAGATAATATTGTATATGATTTTTTGAGCTTTTAGTTGAGTAGGTAAATCTTAATGTTATAGGAACATATTTGATACATAGACTGCATGACTCAAAGAATAGATAACTGGAGATCTGTGTGACTAAGACTCAATGGGGTGGGAGATATTTTCTGGAGATCCGTGTGACTAAGCGTCAATGTCAATGGGGTGGGGAGAATTTTTCTTCACATAACAACAAACTGAGATCACAAATCCCTTATTGGCGGTTTTCTTGTGACCCTTTATATTAACGGTAATTACGAGAAACTGGGGAGACTCCTACGAGCATAATAAGGTTATTTAAAAAAGTTCTTGACTGGTTATTTTATCTAGAAGTACATGAATAGAAACTTCCTCAAACATTCCCATACAAAATAATAATTAGTTTGTTCCTTACCTAAAGTCAATAGAATAAATGATAAGGTTGTACTTGTAATAAAACAGATGTGGTGCACGTGAACCGCACGTGTCGGTTTTAGTACCTACGCTATTGATCAGAAGAGCTCTCACGGTACCTAGAAAACGCTTTTTAGAAGACGCTGTGTTAAACAAAACATTCTTCTGTGTAAAACAAACAAGTTAGCATGTATTTATCCTACTGCTGCTGTAGGTACGTAGTTTTGCGTAGCGTTGACTACTTCTCGTATAAAACACTTACCTAGAAATCAGAGAAGCAATTCTAAAGATTTTTAGGAACGATCGCCATCTAATTTCAGTCTCAATCTGTCAAAATGCTTCTAATTTACTCGAGATTTGTAATATTTTTATTTAATTATTAGAATTGGCTTTCAGGACTTTGTTGTACTTAATTATCAGCTTCTCCTATAATTCCGTAAGGTACCTGTTGAACATGGGTCTTAAGTTTCTCAAATAGTCTTAAAGATCAAAAAATGAATAGTAGTATATATCTACATTATGGTGACGTTACTAAGCAAAATAAATTATAAGTATATTATATTCTACTTACTGATAATTATGTACCTACTAGCTTTTACCCGCGGCTTCGCCCGCGTTTGTTTAGAATTTGATAATCAATTCGGGCTGTACTCAGTTTGTTCGGCCAGATCCAGAATTATTAAATAACTACGGACCAACAGACTGTGACTCATAAAAGACCGTCAGCGTTCAGTTTGCATTTCTGCAAGAGAGGTCCTTCTCGCCTGCGTCTGTTGTGGAGTTTCTGTCGCTGTAATGGCTGAGCTTCTTCTCTGAGACGAAGTCGTATTTGAATAGGCATCTCAGTTGCTCTTACAGCTCTCTGGCTTTCAGCTTGTTCCTCCAAAAGCAATTGCGTTTGAAAGGGCGTCTCAGTCACTCTCAGAGAAGCTTGGCGGGCGGACGGCTTGGCTCTCCAATGTTTCCTGGCTTTAAGAAAATGTCGCTCCGGTTTTGCATGCCTTCTTAATGCGGCATGAACGGAAGATTCCGGGGATTGAGCAGTAATTTTTGCTCGGGCTCGCAATGAGCTTTTGCCTGAGTTGGAGCTGCGAGATGTTTTAAAATTAAGAAAAAAGTAACCTACCTACCCTCATTAAAACACATCGAACATACCTCTTACGAAAAAATAAACAGTACTGAGGGACAAACTTAACTTTGCCGTTGGAAAACTGTTGTCTACATACATCGACATAGGTCACGGTTAGTTTAGCAACTAACCTCTTCCTTCAGTCAGTCGTCGACTACACGCATCAAACAAAGCAATTTTACTGTTATGACAGTTCTGCTATGATCCTATGAGGAGTTCCGTTCCATATCTGCGAAGTTCATCATCAGATCATGACAGTATTTATATGGGACCAATTCGGAAAAAATAAATTAAAAAGAATCATCCAAATCAATTCACAATTGGCGGAGTAATCGCAGAGTATACTTCACTGACGGGTCGTGTTATAAGTTCGCCTTTATACTTCCATACTTCCTCTATGAATGTGTTTACACCCGTCAGTGTCAGTGACGACACAGTGATGACAGTGTCAGTTACGCAGTTTTTCTGTATCCCTGACAACGTAAATAAAGTGGGTCCCAGACAAACGCGGAATGTTGAGGCGGCCGCGTCTTTTGCAAATTTTAACAACAGACCGCGAGTACTGCTTTGTAAAATATGGAAATTGTAATAGAAATAGTTTAATTTTAATAATAGGTAATTTAAATTTAATTCACACTTCTCTATTCCTAAGAGTAATATGCGATGCTAATGATAATATAGATAAGTACCTCACACCTCAAGTGTTCAATAAACGGTTTTTTTCCTACCTTTTTTCTCATCTTCTGAGAGGGCTAATGAGTCATGAATGTAATAAGACAACGTTACGGTTAGCCATATTGACTGACATCCGGTTATAGCACAAACACCACGCCAATGACACTTCAGGCCGCAACTGTGACCGCGGTGGTGTGTTTTTGCAGCGGTTGGAACCGCGGCCTGCGGTTTTTCGCAGCCGCAGGTCCGTCCGTCTGGAAGCCACTTTATGCAAAATGTCTGGATAGTCTTCAGCGGTTTTGGGCATGAATAATTATTAAGCAAACAACTTTCGTACTCCTAGGTTGTTTACTTGAAACTGGTCTATTGACAGTAGACTCAAAATGTATTAGATGCTTAAACTTAAAATTTGATCATGATTCGATAGACACGTGGCGCCATCTACTGACATAAAGACGTTATTGTGATTTCCCTCGGGAACAGTACTTTTTTTCGGGGTTTAAAGTACCCTATGTTTGTCCCTGTACACCTGGCAACTTATATGCAAGATTTCAGGATGATCGGTTCAGTGGCTTAGGCGTAAAATGGTAACAAACAAACAAACAAACTTACTTTCGCATTTATAATATTGGTTAGGATAGTTAGGATTATCCCAAGGGAACCTTATATTTTTCCGGAATAAAAAGTAGCTTAAATTATGTGCAATTGCAGACTCGAGTCTATCTCTATGCTACATCCAGATCCCTTTAGCCGTTCTGGCTTCATTGAGTAACAAACATCCATCCATCTAAACTTTAACGCATTTGTATTTAATTGTAAGAAGTAACCTTTAAGACTAATCTTTCTAATAGTTTATGTATTGGACTGGTTGATACAGAGGACCGGACGTCGTGGGTTCGATTCCCACCCAGGACAAACTTTGTGTTGATTTATCTATAATATGTACGTATTATATTTATAAATTATATAAGTATGTATATCAGTTGTCTGGTTACCATAACACAAGCTCAGCTTAGCTTGGGATCAGACAGCCGTGTGTGAGTTGTCCCAAGATATTTATTTATTTATTTTATTTAGATACAGGGAAATATTGAATTTATCGATTACATACTGTGTTAACTTTTAACAATAATCGTCATATTATGTTGTGATGACAATACAAAAATTATGACTTGCATTATAAGGTATAACGGTACATACATAATATGATACCAGGCAAACTGGTTTTACCAGACAGCCCATTTTTTATAGATTGGCAAAGGCCTTCGGACCACAATAGTCCAACAACGCACGGGTAAACTTCTTGCTGAAGTTTACCGATGCGTTTCCTTAACTTACGGTTTCTGGTTCGGTTTCCGGTGTCTGGAACGAAAATATAAACGAAAATGTTAAAAAAATGTCGTACGCATGTAGAAATTCATAATGCGACAATTATGATGATTTATATTTTAAATTATTATTGTTATTGTGGCTCTCGAAATTATATTTGCATGATGTCATCATATAATATTTTTGCAAAACTTTAAATTATTATTTTGAAAGCTATATTGATATATTAAATGAATGAATTTAATAAATACATCATCATGACTGTAAATTTTGTTCATCATATAAGTATATTGAAGCTTCCTAGTCAGTATATTTAATAACATTTTTAAATAACTAACTAAATTAGTAACATTAAGTAAGTATTTTTTAATAAGTTATTTTTTATTATTGTACATTATTCTTAAATTCTTAATTTGCAAAAAAAATAGATGTTTTGAATTTCGCACTCTACGGAAAGGAAAGAATCTTAATTTTGACACGTCGTTTATTGTCGTGCCAGAAGCGGAGTGTAGATGAATTCAAGATTGCAACAGCAGTTTGGATACAATGACTTTGCACTTATCTCAATGCTGTCCTATAATAATATTATGTTTAGTCACCTTATGGAGTTCATATGTCCCACCGTAAATATTATCAGTCGCTGTAGATTATTCTTTATCAGTCATTATCAGCCTAGCTACCTATCTATCTTCAGGACAGACATCACAATAAGCAGATATATGCGCTTAGATTCAGATTCAGTTCTTAGTCCTTTTTCCTTTTTTTAAGTATCTCGTTAGCAATGCTCATTTGATCCCAACCATTCAATAAATGGTGACACAAATCAACTTCATGGTTTTTATTAGATATGGCTTTTAAGCTTAGCACAAGAGACTAACATAACATAACATAACATCACGCCTGTAATCCCCGAAGGGTTAGGCAGAGGTGTACCCATTAGTACACCCACATTTCGCCAGTTATGTTTTTAGTCCCATGTAATAGGGGGCGAGCCTATTGCCATCAACCGGGCACAAATCCAGACTCCGAGGCTGCTATTGAGATATTATTGATGTAGATTTCATTCATTCATTGTAGACTAGTCATCATCAACATCATCATCATATTAGCCGAACGACGGCGACGTCCCCTGCTGGACATAGGCCTCCCTTAAAGATAGCCACAATAACCGGCCCTGCTCTTCGCATCCAGCAGTTTACCGCGACCATCACCAGGTCATTGGTCCTCCTCGTGGTTCTCGCTATCTTCTCGCATTGTGCTTTTCGGTACGTGGTCGAGAGCCTTATGAACCTAACGGCCGTCTGCTCTATGAGCAAACTGAGACTACTCAACTAATAACAAGCGCGGCTACTACAAGCGGTTTTATAACGGTTCGATCTACGATAGTGTGATGTAACTGCAAAACAATAGACGTTTTAATTATACAGCGAAATGCTTCCTGCCTTTTATTAAATATTATGGTATTTGATTTGAGGTGTAGTACAACTATTAGTTTATCCCCCATTATTCAGAGATCACCGGTTCTTTTGTAACTAGACTGACTGATAAGATGGGGAGTGTTTTAGCAAGGAATTAGGTGACCGGAAGTTTTGAGAACCTTCATTCTAACAGTTCTTTACTCTAATAGGCTATAGGGAATCCATTGATCTCTTGTTTAGCTTGACAACAAAAACCTGACTGCGTAAAACATGAAAAACGACAAAACAATTGCAGTAGTATTGAGTTTGCAGAATCAGCTCTACTTTAAAGCCACTCTAAAAGCTTCGCTACTAAAAGCTACAATATCTCCTCAGGCACACGTCTATAACTCGCCGGTTCTGCCGCGGAAGACGTTCCCGTGAGGACAACGAGCTCTACCGCTCCAACAGCTTCAAGTTCGAGAGGTTCACCAGGGAACCGCCGGCTGATGAGTTCGCTTCAGGCTCACAGGTTAGTCCTCAAATAATCTTTACTGTAAAATGTATTGGTAGAGGTGTCTTCAGACCCGCTATTCTTATCTAAAAGATCTATTTATTGTTTTACTCACATGTTTCTTTCGGATACTTCCGACTAATGGTGAACTCGAATGGAGCTTCTGTTCTCGCACAGTCGTTGTACCCACACTACCCACGTCGCGTTTGGTTCGATACGTAGACCAGGAGTTCCCAGACATATTTTAACAGACGTCTTTCTCAAAGAAAATATTTGAGTGTAGTGCTAACAGGCATTAAGATTATTTTATTTACTTATTATTATAAAGAAAACTACTAAAATAACAAACATAATTATTACTATTTACGTAACATCACGTCTGTAATTCCCGAAGGGTTAGGCAGAGGTGTACCCATTAGTACTCCCACGTTTCAGTAGTTATGTTAAAGTACCATATATTAAAGAGGCGAGCCTTATTGCCATCAACCGGGCACAATTCTTAACTATGTACTATTTACTATTTATTAGACAATACTGACTGACGAGACTGCCTCGTTGGTCTAGTGGTCGCAAGCGCGACTGCTGTGCATGAGGTCTTGGGTTCGATTCCCAGGTCGGACAAAGTGTTATTGGGTTTTTCTATCAGGATTTTTTCAGGTTGATGGCAATAGGCTCGCCCCCTATTACATGGGACTAAAAACATAACTGGCGAAATGTGGGTGTACCATGGGTACACCTCTGCCTAACCGTTCGGGGATTACAGGCATGATGTTATGTATGTATGTATGTTATTAGACAGAATAACATACATACATACATAAAAAAAAGACGGGTTGCACTCCGGGAGTGCCGGCAGAAGTGAAAACTTGATTATTAACGTTGAGCATGTTTTATATTTTGGAATGGTTAGGGAATAATTTTGCACCAATTGCTTTATCAGTATAAAAGTACTATCATTTATGTGGTAGAATACAATATTCATTTATTGCGCTATCGTACACAAACATGACAATTTATATTACATTAAAAATTTAACACTTTAAAACTATTACAATTATTTTACATTAAAAAGTTATACACGAACATTCGCGCAAGCGCCCTGCGCTGCCTAAACGAAACAGTAGGCCCAGGCATACATTTTCGCCGCGCCGTAGAGAGGGGATAGCTGTCTACTCTCCATCCGTCTTACGCTTTTTCGATCAGGTCACGTGTCCTGACGCGAGTTTAAGATTTTATACCCATTACAGAAAAAGTGCTCAACGCCGCTAAAGAAGTTTTCACTTCAAATAAAACAGTGTAATGAAAACATAAAAATATTACAGTGTAATGATTGTACCTACTACAATCATTGCGATGCCCTCAGGAAAGCTCCACGAGTCCCAAAAGCGACGCGACGCGCACTTTGGGAACCCCTGGTCTATTATGATAATGTACTTAGAGAAGTAGGAGACAGGAGTAGCACAGGAGCAGTTAGTATGAAAGAGAGGAAGATTTATTATCAATGAAAACCGTGCCATTTCCCTCCTCGGCTCCAGACAATGGTCCTTCAATGTCCGCTGACGTCAGAGTGTAGGCGTATTTGCTATTCCATTGTAGCAGAAAATGAAGACTCGTATTGAATTATGTTCGGTACAGCGCACTTTATTTATGCTAATACGGGTTTGAATCTAGACATTAAATAGTTAGGTATAGGGGCTCTATGAACGAAGATATATCTACACTAGATATGAAAGGGTGATGAACTTTGAAGTAGATACATACCTACGCTGAAAAACCTGTTAGTGTCAACATACTTTTCTAATATAACTGTCAAAGTTCCTCGCACGTAATTATCTATTGTTATAAAATGCAAATTCGCATTTATTTAAAACGGTATAGGTACAAAATTGAAAAAGTACGCGCAACGTATCTCGGTGTCAAAATTAATTTTGGTACCAAACGTTTTCCTATCGTTGTAAAATCGAGTTCCTTAGAAAAGGAGTCTGGAGTGTCAAAGCAAGTCAAGGCTCGCATGATACCGCCGCCGTTCTTACCATGAAAGCGTACCCACTTATCTAGATGAGCCATCTTTTCCACAAAGGGCCCACTTTACAAAGTCTGCGAAAAAGGATTTCCGTTAAAGAACTCTATTGAACTTTAGCGCCATCAATACAACGTCGTGTTCCGCAGAAATTGTGTTAGCGTATTGGGTTTTATCTCGATTGAAAATCGTAAAAATATGAAATGTTTTCCTTATAACGAATTATTAAAAATGATAAGTGTAATTTCCAGTTTTCAAATCCTTGAATTATATGAAAATAATGAAATCTAAAGTTTAACAATGTTGCTCAGAAAAACTATATCAAGGTGTAATTCTAATCCTAATGGTCTAATTACACATCTAGATAATCATTAAAAAGTTGTTATCTAATAGTCAAGGATCCGTAAAAATTAAACATCTATTTAAAAATTACAGTAGACTTCGGTTTTGGTATACCTAAACAAAAAAGATGGTGCGAGTAAGAAAACTAACAACCGGTAATAATTTATCTAGTATCTAGTCAATTAATTTGCGTATAAATGTATAAATAAAGCACCTATCACTTCATAAAATAACCCATCAACATATAATATTAGCTAGCCATTAATAAATCCATTTTTTAAAATAAATAATTTATAATCAGACTTGTTTAATAGCGATAAGCTATTGACACCTTTTGTAATTGTACAGACTGTGGGTAAAAACGGTGATGATGAAATTTTAATCATGACTAATGTTGTTATGAAAACATGAATAGCACACCGCTGAAATATTAACCAGTTTTTGATACAGTTAGCGCCATCTAGTGGTAAGTCATGAAACTTGGGAAAACCTGAACATGTAGACAAGTTACATGTTTGGCGGTTCGAGTCGTAATCAGTAGATGGCGCTGTACGCGTTTTGTTTTCTAGAAGTTTCCGATTACGGTCATAGATGACGCTTAGCCAGGGCTGTATCAGCTGTACCTATGATGTCTGTTTCTGGGGAGATAACGCTGATTACAATAATGATGTAATATCTGACTGAAAATGATTTACTTATTTTATGATATACTTAGGAAGCCAGAAACTATTTTGGTAAAAGCAGCAGCTTAGAATTACAACAAGCTTTTGACAAGATGAGGTACCATTAGAACTTTTTATGCAAGATCAGAAAAACTTATTTCATATTTTTAAAATTTTAGTTTTATAACTTAAACGCTGAACTTTATTTCATGAAAAAAATAGGATTTGCAATTTTTGTTGGTAGAAACATTATTGGTATTCCACAAGGACCTGTACTAAGACCCATCTAACATGTTGATTATGTTTTGATTGATACATAATCTCGAATTAACGGAGCACGTAAAAATCAAAAGGAGCTTCTGTCAACAAGAAATCGATCTAAATTCAAATTAAACAAAAAAACATTATTTACTAATGTTAAAGTTTTCAAAACATCGTATTGAGTGGTTTTAATAGTTGTAATATTGAACCACAACGCAATTTAAATATGAAAATTCACTGTAACAACTAACAAAGCACTCAGGTCAGGAAACTCGAATCCTGTTGCATAACTTCGTTTTCGCGTCAAAACAGTTACGTGAATATTCGTGTACATGCATGGGGTGCGTTGTAGTTTGGTATTGCAACATAAATTGTGTGCACACGTTGTGTAGGGGAGGGACATTAATATCATCTGTCCTATCAATTACACCGGCGCGGTCACCGACGCGCCGACAGCCTATCGAAGGAAAATACGTGAAAAATTTGACACACGACCCTAATTTATCCTTGGAATATGCTTGTAGGGTTGTCTCTATGCGTTCGCGTAGATATATTGTATGTTAGTCCTGTATGAAATTCTATGTAAAAAGTTTGATATATTTTTTTAAGAAACTTATTTTAAGGTTACCCAGGGCCATTGCGCCTTGTTTATGTCTCTTTGGGGTATCATACATGTATGGGAAAAAAACAAACTTTGCTGGGCTGAATGTTCCTACCGTGTGGAAAAAATCTAATGAGTATTTCAATAATCAATTTGATCCTAGAGTCATGTTCGCGAACGGGCGCTGTCAGTTGAGATTGGTCATCTCTTAACTGCTATGGCTTATATTTTTTAAATTGCTTTATGTTGCCTTTTCCGTAAATTGTTTTCACATATAAACAACAAGTATGATATAACCAGGATTTTGTAAAAACTTCGTCCGTGGAGTTTTTGCTCGTGCTTTTGGAACGAGAGCTTTAACTTTCTGACTAACTTACCGACTCCTTGACAATTTAAAAGGGCCTGCAAATAAGTTAGTTGAAATGAATGCTTTGACTTGACTTTAATGATCGCTCATACTATTTATCTTCACAAACATTTTTATTTCAAAAATCTTCTGCTTTCAAACTAGGTACTTTATTACTGATATTATTATGTTCGGCAGCAGCCCTATCAACGATATAAATCACGTTATCCCCGCCGTGATCGCGATTGCCTCATCAACATACTAATGCGGACGCCAGATGTGCCCCCCAGACTTATAAAAGTCTGCTAGACTTTGAAAATGGATTTCCTCGTGTTACGTCTCGTTTGGAGGTTTACGCTTGTCGATCGCATTATATTGTTTCAATGTGGTCGCTTCAATGAAAATAATGTCTATCAAAATATGTTTCCTCTATGTATGTGGGAAGGATATTAGGTTTATGTCAATTTAAGGTGTTTATCTAATTCTTAATAGCGTTTACGTCTGACGATATCTTATTCAAACTTTCAAGGTCGAAACTCTTGGAAATTAATGAGCCGAGATTAATTAAACTTGATACGTATTCGAAAAATACCCTAAGTATGAATCTTGCGTAGCCGTATCAAAGAAATAATTTAGAGGTTGACCACTTTTCAACCTTATTACTAAAAGGTCGTAGAGGTGAATAGTGCTTAACCGTTATTGTCCGCGATTGCATTCGTTTATCAGCTACAAAATTTTGACATGAAAGGTATAATATAGCGTTTGACATATACGCTCATATCAGACTCTTCATAGGTACTCTGGCTATTAAAGTATTTTCACGGCATCGTTACTATACGAACAAGATAACACTATGTTTAAGGCGTTAATCTCTTATCCAACTAAAGTAGATATTAAAAAAGAAAGACGATATTATTTTCACTATAAGAGATTTCAAGAAAGCTGTTAAATATCCTTTGTCAGCCCCTCTTTCTTTATAACTAGTGAATTAATGCTCTAAAGTGCTGTGTCGCTTAAGTGTTTTTATAGCATCTAGCTAGCTTAATACGATTTTCAATGAGCCGTTTATTCATTCAGATCCTTACCTCAGCGTCGTAGATTAAGATTTAATGTCTATACTTTTTTAAGGTCCGTACGGTAAGAGTGCCAACGGTACCTTATTTATGAATAAGGCTCCGTTGTTTCTCCGTACTTCGGTCACAGAACTGTCTCTTCTGAAATTTTCACAGAGTGTGGCTTACTATGTAACATAACATATATAACATAACATCACGCCTGTAATCCCCGAAGGGTTAGGCAGAGGTGTACCCATTAGTACACCCACATTTCGCCAGTTCTGTTTTTAGTCCCATGTAATAGGGGGCGAACCTATTGCCATCAACCGGGCACAAATCCAGACTCCGAAGCTGCTACTGAGAAATTCCTGATGGAAAAACCCAATAACACTTTGCCCGACCTGGGAATCGAACCCAAGACCTAATGCACAGCACTAGACCAACGAGGCAGTTTGGCTTACTATGGTCACTGTAAAATGAAAGGGGTCACCATACAAGAAACGTGTTATTTTTATTGCACACTACACTATATTATGTATTGTTACATATTGTCGCACTTGGCGAAATTTCAAAGATTATTGTAATCAATTAAAATTGTTGGGAAATGAAATTCTTCATCTTCTTCTTCTGTCTTCTTCTTTGGTTCCATTTTGTACATGCTTCGACCAATACTTAGCCATTAGTCAGCGTTAGCAGTGTCCTCACAAAGAAAAAGCCTGTTTCTTTGATACAATTAGAAAAACTTATCTATGACCTTCGTGTTCTCAATTTGGATAACTTGTATAAGTTTTTTTAACAACCCTATAACTTGACGAGTCTGCGTTCCACAGCGAAAATATACACTCACCAAGAAAAACAGCTAGCCTATTTACATACGTCAGTACCGTACATTTAAAGGAAAAGTCTACAAAAACTGTAGCAACGCTACTCAGTGAGAGCTTAAAGCTCGCTCTCCACTTTCGTTATGAGAAAACTTGGAACATTCTGTACCGCGAGTCGTTTTAACATATACAGGTGTCTATACTTACTTTTGTAGTTAGTTTAGGGTTGAAGTTTCCTTATTTAGATTTTGTGATTTTGTGTCCTTACTTTTGCGTCTTAATGGGTCTACAGCATATTAGGTTGATAGAAAAATATCTGTTTAAAAAACGCTGATCTTCAAGGCACGGGCCAGTACCAAATTACCAATGTGACTTTTTCTATTTTAAATACACTTTCTAAGTTTATCTGGGACATCACTGCCATCGGTGAGGGAAAACATCACATGGAAACCTGAACTTTACTTTACTTTACTTTTTTTTTACTGTAAGTCTGAAATCGCCAATCCGTCTAGAGCAGGCGTAGTGATCGATGCTTGTGCCTTATCTGTATGGGAAAAGATCTTAGTCTTGCATTGGAACAAAAATATGCTGGTATTATTTTTTAACTATTAACGTACATACATACATACATCCGGGACATTATATGTTATGTCCTTTATGTCCTTTGTAGACCTTAGATGACCCACAGGTATCAAAATGCAAACACACAACAAAAGGAAACAGAAAAATACGTACAAAGGTATAATGGAGAGGTCACAGTGCAAAATTCTTGTCATTCCCAATTAAAATCTCTCCCTTCAAATTGAGGAATTTAAATTAAATACAGAATCCCGACAATCATTCTTCGGTTCCCAACCGTCAAAAATCCTGTTCAAGCACCTCTTTAAAATCCGTTAATCATGCGACTGGGTAGTTTTTAACTCGATTACAAATGCGTATTAAAACCGCTCGACTATTCCCTTCGGCCACTGTAATCAAGTTCAGTTTCGGATACGGGTTGTAATTGAAAATGTCGAGTCGTGCGATGTTCATTTTCCACTAATTAATCGCTGTGATGACATTGCATCCATCCCCTGTCACTAGGTACGCATTGTTGCCTACATGCATCTCACGCTTAGGTGGATTGGCAATTTTAGGCGGTGTTACATTGGCGTGATATTGGAAACTAGCTTTTGCCGTCGACTTCGTCTGTGTGGTCTTTTTCTTAGACGTAGTTGTGTAGTAGTAGCTGGTAGTTCCAGAGATTAGCACGTTTGAACAAAAAAACTCTTCAGCCTATCTTACAGGAATCCGGTTCTATATTTGCACTACATCAGTCGTTTTAGGATTTGGCAACCAGAGGTTAGACTAATAAGGCTCGCTTGCGCAAGTCAGGGTTATTCTTTACCTCTAAGTTTGTTGCTAACAATATGTTTGACATTTTGTAATTTTTATCGTCGTTTAGGCACAAGTGTTCTAGGTATCTGAAATTACTCTTCCTTCTTCTTTGGACTCGCCTTTTCCCGTTACGCGAGCTCGGTTTTTCAATCATACGGCGCCATATTTTGGCATCATCATCCATCCATCCACATCTTCTTCAAGTCCTTTTGAACCTTCGTCAACTGTGAGGTTAGAGGTCTTCCTCCTCTCCCTTTTTTTGTATTCATATTTTTACTAGTATTAGTATTTCATTTTTGTTTCACTTCCTTTCAAATAAAAGAAGAAATAAAGATTGTAGCATTTAAGGTAGGTAATACCTTTGGGTATGTTACATAGAATATGTAGTGGAATTGTACACGATAAACAGCAATATTCTCGTCCCGTCACATGGGACCAAACATCGTCCTTAGAAAACTTTGGGTACGCATTTTACCTTTTTCTTACCCTTCGAGGCTCTCAAGCGAATCAGCTTATGTAACGTATTCAGGTTTAATTTACTTTTATCTACGAGGTTTTAGACGAAAGTTAGTGTTATCGACTTCGTAAGCGTTAATGACGATTTTCGATTTATTTTTCTAAAATAAAAGTAGCCTAAGTTATTCCTTATAGCATCAGCGATCTGCCAGTGAAAGTATTGTCTAAATCGGTCCAGCCGTTTAGGAGATTAGCCGGGACAAGCAAATGTACAGATAGTATTTAATATTACAAACAGACACTTTAATTTTATTTATTTATATGTATGTATAAAAGGTTATGTAACAAACCACTTAACCGTGCAAATACACGTGGTTTCACACGAATCCGGGCGTTTGAGGTTCAAGTTCGTACAAACTTTAAGTTATTCTGATTTACATTGTCTCTGGCGGTGTTAACTACAGCGATATTATCTTGCTTCAACTTTTTGCGGCCGGACCAGTTTTTTTGGGTACCAGTGTATACGTAGGAGATAGCTACATGGTTAGATTTAGGTTTCGTGTGAGTCATAGTGCTTGTTAAAGGCGTTTTCGATCGAAAACCAAACACTGCCAGGTATTTAACCATTTATTTTCCGTTTAAAAAATACTATCTGAGCGGCGAACGTCCTTTTGCATCATAAAATATTTATTTTTATTTTTTTGTGAATTTTCTCATGTTTTAATACGAGTAGTTATTTTCTATTCTGGGCGGAGACAAATCCAACAAATCAAAGATCATAAATGGCGTAATTTACTCGACTTTGTTTTATTTAATAAATTATATAAAAGTATTGTAGGTATTTTTGTTAATTATAGACTTTAGAATAATATTCTAAAGTCTATAATTAACAAAAATACCTAATTTTTACCATAATTTTACATATTATGTAAAATTAATAACTACGTAATAGTAGTTTAGCAGTGATTTGATAATTCCGTTCAGCATAGTCATTGGTGCGAAATTATGTGGATATTTTCAGAGATTCTCACCACTTTATCTGCAGGTATTCGATAGTCGAGCTTTAGTCATCGACTCCTTTAGTGTGGGTTTGTACGGCGCTATAGAAAATTTTTTTTCTTGACCTATTCTAGCCGACTAATCCTAACTTTACTTACTCAAGTATTCCTCTTGTATCGTGGTTGCGTTTATAAACAAATATAAACTCACATACGCAAATAGCAAAACCAAGAACAACTATTTTTAAGCCATACAAATATTTTTGGCAATTTCTGAGAAGAAATACTGGATGAAACTACGAGGTCACGGTCTCAAGTCGCCTCATTAAGGTAGAATATTATGTAATATTATTATATTCTAAATATGATTAATGATATCTATGATAACTAGAACAATAAAAACGAATGCCGGACCAATCAGATATTTATAACAATGGTCAATCAGGAACTAATATCGAATATTAAATTTTCGAGTTAATTTTTTGTCCCAGTTATCACAACGTCTCATAATATTTGTCACGATTTGCTTTATCTTATTATGGTAATGAAGTTTGACAGATTTAATGGCTTTAGTGTTTGTTCAGAAGAAGCGTTCGCGCGACTGATTCGAGCACGTACTTAGTGACTAGTGCGTTATGATACGCTTAATTTATCGACCCATCGATCGAATAAGGTATGCAGAAATGTTATGCAGATTTCGTCCGCATGGGTTTTCATAGCGGCGCATTAAGTTACGTTGTTGGTAACTGCTCCGCTACGATCTGATGTTCTGCCTATACTATTTTCTAAATCTGGCTATCATATACAAAAGATTTTATTCCAATCCGACTGGTACTTACAGAGATTAGTCGCGTTTAAAACAAAACAATATTTTATATTTTACTTTGTTATAATTTGTGGGTTTAAATTTTTTGTTTTTGAATTTTCTCAGTTTTGTCCTCAACATTTTTCTGTGAATGATATGTATACTTATAATTGGTGTGTACATTAGTCATAATAATTTGTAACAAGCACATTGTACTTTTTTTTTAATTGTTGGTGTACTTAATAAATAAATAAACTTTTTAAATATTCCAGTACTCCTCCACATATCTACTTCCTTGAACAACCCTGTATGGTTTATATAGCTGTGTGCATATAGTGTAATTAAGACGCTTCATGTGGACAAGCTCTTAGTAGTCTCCTGCCAAGGTAAGAACACACACAGGTTAGTCGGACAACCAGTGTATGTTTTACGGTTTATCGGTTTCTAAGATTTGAAGTAGGTACCCGCCTACTAACGGTTAGTTTAAAATGTTATTTATGTGCTTGTGTGGACAAGAAATGTGTTTCTATTATTAATGGATTATTATATTAGGTATTTTAATTAGGTATTTTAAATAATTTTTATTTTTGTATTTTTAAAAGGCATGTCAGGGACCGAAGCCAACTCGCAGCCCGTTAGCCATGTTAAAAAGAAGTGAGACACAAATAATAATTATTATTAAAATATTAATTTAAATTATAAATATTATAAGCCCGTACTGTCCTGTCCTACTGCTGGGTTTTGCGCTAAGTCTTGCCAATCTTCAAGGAAGCCGTCCATGTTGTTCCACAATCTCCATGGTAGTCTATCGCCATTTCGGGGCACCAATATTGAATTCTACGGGCCCATAGATCGTTTGACATGCAGCAGAGATGTCCAGCCTACTGTCATTCAAGCTGTGTAGTCTTTTGAGCCACTTCAAAGTCCTGTGTTTTGGGGCTGTTTGGCTGTTTTTATTTCTGACGAAAACTGTTAAAAAATGAGAAATAACGTCGCCATGATCAACTGCCTGGTCTATTACTGGGGTCGACTTCCATTCTAACAAAATCGTTTACAAAATAGAATGCAATGCAGTAATTCAAAACCCATACAAGAAGTAACAAAGCCCATAGGATTTTCGAAGCATCAGCACAAATGCCTCGTATTTGTATAAACAACGCGTGTAAATTGATTTCAGCGATATTGGTAAAGTTTGTAACAGTAAATCCCGGGTACGCTGAAATCTGGCGGAAGGGGAAAAGTCACGACACGGGTGACATGTCCCGGGTATTTGTCAACGCTGCTCGTTGTTTATCACTGGTGATGGGACGCGATGTGTTGGAAACTTTTGAATACTTACGTTGAAGCGTAATCCTAACTAATATTATAAATGCGAAAGTAAGTTTGTTTGTTTGTTTGTTACCATTTTACGCCTAAGCCACTGAACCGATCATCCTGAAAATTTCCATATACGTTGCCAGGTGTACAGGAACGAACATAGGGTACCTTTAATCCCGAAAAAAGTACTGTTTTCGAGGGAAATCACAATATCGTTCTTATGATCATAGATGGCGCCACGTGTCGGTTCGATTCGTAATTTTAACTAAATAATTGAAATGACAAGACATGGGTATATTTTCCTGCGACTTCGTCTGTGTCCGCGATAACCGAAATTTACGCGGACGAAGTCGCGGGCAAAAGCTAGTGAGATGAGCTGCCTAGCCTTTTCCCAACTATGTTGAGGTCGGCTGCTAGTCAAACTGCAGCTTAATATTAGCACAAATTAGGTAATGTGAGTTTATGGTAAGCTGTCATCACATCCGTTGCTAGGAATTGACAGCTCATCACATCTCTTCTAAATTCCCTAAGCTAGATTATTACAGAGTAGCACTGCAGATTTACTACAGGATTGCTCAACGTTTTATGGTATTATATTAAAAGGATGACTGTAAGTTCTTTAAACGGTGAGAAGATAGGTATAATGACACCGTAAATGATGCTCTTTGATAGCAGCCGTCAATAATCCCTTGAGGTTGGGCATGATTCGCAATATAAGTATCTTCAGTGTGCCAATCAAATGCAATTGAATGATACTGGTTTGGATGTTTTCGTGACAGTTATTTTTTTGAAATTCGAATCTTTTTTGTTTTTATATTCAGTTCCGAGTGTGGATCATTTCATCGCCTTGTCTTTGTTAAATAGCTCTAAGTAACTCCTAATCTAAGTAGGTATTTCCACTGTGGCACTACAACCGACGGTAGTAGGTACAACTTTTTGTATTCGTTATTTTCACATGTTTCTTTTATTTGTTTGAATTTAGAATATCTTTATAATTTTTATATTATACGGTTTCCGAAACAAGAAGTTTGAAATGAACAAGAAACCTTTTTGTTTCGTTCAAACTTTCGCTTCTAAAGACTTTACGGTCTATTAAGTACCTACTTATTGTAGTACTTCCAACTATAATAAATCTTAAGTCTTGTAGGAGTTTTACTTTTAATTACTGAAAACGATGAAAACTTTGAAACATTTGACAGACTTGTTTACCCCGAAAGTGCTGAAAAGGGCAAAATTATGGCGTTAAAATCTCAAAACATCCCTCGACACGACAAAACCACATTACGTAACCTTTGTTGCCTATGTTGGCCATAACCGTTATAGGCAAAGTTTGATCGTTGCGCTCCTACGGAACCCCTAATGGGTTTAATGATTAACAGTCAATAAATGAGAATAGATTCTTGTTATAACAGATAACGATCCCTGAAACTATTATGTGCCGTCCCTTTATATAGATAAAGGTTTTATGAGAACTTAAAGTTGGGATAAGTGTTATTACTATACGTTTTAATATGACGGTTCATATGTTTTTGGGTGTTATACAAACTCATAATTGGAATCGTGGGTGTAAGCATTTTGCTAAATGTTAAGCTGAATTTGTATATAGGTAAATAGGTTTAAATAAAAGCTTTTGTAGATGACACTGATCTTCAGTAGATATGCAGCGTCTCCCAGCAGAATATGGCCGACCTTTCATCTTGCGAAACATAGGTATATCTTATCACTTGTATACGTGAAGACGTAATGACAGCGGATTGGTGCTATCGTAGCCAAATACAAGACCAAACTAAAAAGAAAGTCCTAAACTAATAATCAAAAGAGAAAAGATTTTTATTTTTGTTTGTGATGGTTCAAATTAAAAATTACTTAACAGATTTTAAAAATTCTTTTACCAAAGGAAAGCTACATTATCAGCGACTAAGGATATAGGCTGTGCTTAATTAGGAATAAAAAACAGTAGGAATCCCTAAGAATAATTTCGCGGACGAAGTCAGGGGTAAAAGCTAGTAGAATTATTATACATCTATATTTCCTATCGATACGCTTAGAAGAAAAATGAAAGCTGAATATATATGTCTGTTCAAATCCAACCTTTCACAATTTTCCATAACATTCAACCACAAACACACGGAAACGTGGCCACACAACTCTAAAAGGAGTGGAAATGAAGAGGGCTTTCACAATCTAAAGAAAAAAGGAAAACATGAGGCAATACCAATGTTGAGCGAAAATCAGTCGGCTCCTGTAGCACTTTGATCTTGCGTACTTCAGCATTAAAATTTACATATTTTCCCCATGTTCTTGTATCTATTTGTGTGAGCACTTTGATGTCCTTTTCAATGCGGTTCGAATCGATGTCGGTTTGATAAAATGTTGTTTATGCAACTTAGTTTATGGCGGTTTGTTTTGCGATCCTTGTGCAGTTGTTGGTACTTGGTATATGTAGGTATACATGTTACTTATTACATAATTGGTCTTAAGACCTACACTGACCTTATTGGTGAGGTCCTTCAGAAAGGTCAGATGCGGAGTACTTGTAACCGGCGCGCTTGTAGATGAGGCGAAAGGAGTATGTAAGTATCGTAGCAGGTGGCGTTCTGTAGTTTTTGCCTACCCCCATGGGAAAAAAGCGTGAGTTTATGTATGTGTATGTATGAATTTTTTGCGATTCTTGTGAAGATTTTGGTACTTGGTAAATGTAAAAATGTACACTTGGTAAAAATGTAGGTATGCTTGTAAGTTATTACATAATTAGTCTTAAAATTAATTAATGGGACTGTTCTACCTTTGTTTTAAAATGTAAATGTCGAGAGTGTATACGTATACACCTTATAAAGCTTATTTACGAAGTAGATTAAGATCTTAGAGTCGTCAGACCATGATATTTAAGCATGGCTAAAATTTTAAGGAGAGATAAAATAATATACCTATCGTTAACCAGGTTTGCATACTTGCTAGTTTTACTTCGGGGCCCTTTTTCAGGTTTCAAGTGGCATGTAATTCTTGTTATGCTAGCAGAAATAAATATGAATAATAGTAATAAATAAACTTTTCACAACCCAGTAACTGGGTAATACGATACCCCTTGGTAAGACTGGTCGTCAGACTTGTGGGCTTCTGACGACCTGTAATGACTGTCAGAGATCAACGTATGACAGTCGGAACCAACGGTTTAACGTCCTTTCCGAGGCACGGAGGAGTCTCAGACCTAACTACAGACTAACCTCGGCAAGCGTGGCTTAATTTGGTGAATTGA
The DNA here is from genome assembly GCA_949774945.1 of Hoplodrina ambigua. NCBI lineage: Eukaryota > Metazoa > Arthropoda > Insecta > Lepidoptera > Noctuidae > Hoplodrina > Hoplodrina ambigua. The sequence goes on from OX458979.1 coordinate 6,116,850, forward strand.
CTTGTGCGGCTGTTATTACTTAGCCATGAGCTCCTTCTAGTCAGGAAATCATTTTCAGTCATCCAAAATACGTTAAAACTGAAATCTTATATTCTTCGGTCTGCTCCATCTTACATTAAAGTCTATGATTAGGAGACGGTTTCATACAAACGAGGTTTGCTACAATATACGATGTAATTTGCGTAGTCTGGCGCGACGCAATCAGACGCGCGTATTGTGTGCCGGCTGTGTCTGCACTGTTTTCCAGCCTTTATTTATATAAGCTTGTGTGTGTCGCTCTGCAGCCTTTATTTATATGAAAATTATCGCTGTAGCGTAGACTAGATTGACGGAATTTAATTTAGGAACAACACTGACGTGTTTTATTTTAGGCCTGAGCTGGATTCTAGAGAAATCCTTTTCAGAAGGAGCTTTAATAAATCAAATGGTATTTGCAAGAAGTGATTGTGCTATAGTAGGCTTACACAAATGAAAACCATTCTTTTTCAAAACGTTGACGGTTTTTTTGTGGACGTGGGCGCGTGTACAGATATAAAAACTAACATACACAAACAATGTTAAATTCAGAATCACTTTACCTGTAAAGACAACTAACTAGAGTCTTTAGAAATATACAATTATTTTTTTAAACTGATTAACAAGTTGCACTGATATTATTAAAGTGGTAACCCCCTTGGTGCTACTGTGTTGTAGATATAAAGTTCTGTTTACCTTTGTATGTATGTCTTGGTTTCGTTATAATGGAGTTCCTTAAATTAAATAACTGTTTGACAGACAGTTTTATTCTGAAGGAGAATTCTGCTAATTATATATTTTCAAAATCTAGTCGCAATATCATTTTAACGAGAATCAATGTCAAAAAATGTTAAATTACAAAATAAAAAGTGGAAGTTAAAGATTGAGAATGAGGTTAAATTGCGATCGTTCCTAAAAGTTAATAGAATTACCCTCTGATTTGTATGTGTTTATTTAAACAAAATTGTATAGTTGAGGAAAATTAATTATTTTATTGCGGTCACTCAAAGGATATTACGTAATAATTTGTACTGTTTTTTTATTTTGGCCGGTGTATGTTACCTCTAGATCTGAAGCGTGCAATTTTAACACCTTTTAAAACATAAACAACATCTCATTAAAATCACTTAAGTCATCATGGAAACAACTTGAATTTTAACTTACTAATTAAGTAAAAGATATTGCGAATGCTTCAAAGCTTGATGTTGCAGTGAAAAAACCATGTTCCAAAAAACTAAATCGCTACTTAAAAATTCACGTTAGGTTTCAGAAAATAGAGTACGTTTTTGAATAGACGTTTATGAAAATAAAATGACGTGACGTTCCAGGGTTTTACACCAAGTCGAATGTTTAATGAGGAGGCAGATTTTTGTTTAATTAAGTTTGAAATAAAAGCAAACCCACGAAATTTGAATCACAATAAGAAGTTTCGGTCGTTCGTGGATTTTGAAGACTTCGGCTTGGTGAATTAGGGACCGTCTTTTGTTTTATTTTCTTCATTCAACTTTGCGCATCTGTTCTATGTAAGCAATTGTTATGATTAATTATGTATTCTTATTAAAATTCAATAGCCTTTGTGCTGAGAATGGTGTCATTTTATTTGAAACTCGCTTTTGTCCGCGACTTCGTTCACGTGGAAGACAAGCATACTATGCTAGACGCAATAGTGTAGTTTTCTAACAGTAAACTATTTTTTTTTAATCCGACCTGTACTTCCAGAGATTACCTCCTACAAATAAAGCAATAAGTTTACCTTTTTATAAAGTTTGTATAGAAAATATAAGTATACTGCCTCGTTGGTCTAGTGGTCGCAAGCGCGACTTCTGTGCATGAGGTCTTGGGTTCGATTCCCAGGTCGGGCAAAGTGTTATTGGGTTTTTCCATCACGAATTACTCAGTAGCAGCCTCGGAGTCTGGATTTGTGCCCGGTTGATGGCAATAGGCTCGCCCCCTATTACATGGGACTAAAACATAACTGGCGAAATGTGGGTGTACTAATGGGTACACCTCTGCCTAACCCTTCGGGGATTACAGGCGTGATGTTATGTTATGTTATATAAGTATAAAAAACAATATAATTTTCTTAAACATTTATAACAAGATAATTTATTTTTTAAATTGTATTGCTGTGAGCACAAGTTGAGTACAATCATCATAACTATTTGATTAGTTGTCAGCCACATATTAAATAGTTTATCTTTTATGTTAAAGCTGATTTTATATAAGTACTAACTGTTCCCCGTTTATAGCTTATACTACTTATTTCTCATGAATCTGGCTATCAATTAAAAGCAGAAATTTTCCAATCCGTCGTAAACGTCCAAAGATTAGCTCGTTTAAACAAATATACAAGAAAACAATCTCTTTAGTTTTGTTATTTGTATAGATAGTATGATAGGTACAGAACTACACTACCTACCTATCAAAGGATGTTTCATCTATATTTTGCTCCCTCAAAGCTTTCAACAACAATGAAACAGAATGGGTTTGAAAGACAACTTAATAGGGTTTTTAATAGGTTTCTGCCACACAATATAGACTACTGTTGTTCGGGGGCTTTCTTTGTAACATTAAACAATATTGTTTTTTAAAATACTGTCCCTAGTGTACCCTTTGCTTTTCAGATGGAGTCAGAGAAATAAAGTTTACCTATTATGTTACACAGTACTGTAGAGACCCTGGCTGGTTGAGCCATATACAAACTATTTAATATGAGATAAATATGACTTTGATTTTAGAATAGAGACAGATCGGGTGTCAGCGGCTGTCAAGCCTAGAGTAATAACTAGTATTAAAAAATATAATTTAATTTCAAGTGAATACACGAACTAAAGAATAATAAGTCTTTCAATAATATAATAATATATCCCGGTACCAGGTCACGCCACAGTACCCAACAATCCTACTAATATTCTAAATGTGAAAGTTTTTAAAGATGTTTGGATGTTTGTTACTCAATTACGCGTAAACCGTTGAACAGATTTGAATGAAAATTGGCACATAGATAGACCATTTCCTGTCAAAGTCAAATCATTTATTTTAATTAGGCCATTTTAAGGCTCTTTTTAACGTTAAATCCAAAAAAGAAATTGAATCTAGTTGCCTGGATTAACACATAGGAACTCTGACATTGATGTCACATGGCTATGACATTTACGACAAAACTGTTTTCCTTTTTTTGTCCCGCAAAAGTATTTTTGGAACACATACCGTTATTTCATTGGATATTTCGTCGTTTCGCGCGCACGAGTGCGTTCGGTACGGTTAATAGCGCTAAAAACTGCGTAGTTTAAGTTGAATAGATTTAAATTATAGCTGACTGTGTGTTATCATTGTTATTCAATATTCTATTGGGGTATATGAGATCATGCGCTTTGTAATTTAGGTAAATCGTTTCTTTAGAAAAGTTGTTTGTTATCATGAGTACAATCATGTGTAAACGTATCGGTTACTAATTACAAGTCACACTATATAAAGTAAACGTAATTAACAATGACTTACGTATTGCCCACCACAATCATAATACAATTATACGCAAACATTGCCACGCAATAGACAAAAATTGTTAGGCGATTTTATTCTTTAAATATTTATTATTTAAAGGTATTTTTGTAAGCTTGAAAATCCAACCGTCTAGTCAAAGATATATTGTCTTACAATATCTTTCCGCTTCCTATTGACTAATGTTATCCAAATATTCATAATTTGCGTCAGTTTAAGTAAGAAAAAAAAAAATATTGTGAAAAAGAAAATATTTTCCAACTTAAATGTCGTTGTTTTAATCGTCGCACTGAAAGATTTATCCTCATTCTTAACATCGATTAGGAGATAATTAATCGAGTATCTCTTAGAAGTTTTCTCTCGTTACGCTTTCAGTACGGACGGCGAGATGATGCATCTGAGATGCGCACGCGATCTTTACTTATGCTTTCAGCGCCATTTTCTTTTGTTAATTTTTAATTATTGTTACAATATTGTCCAATTTATTATTTTTTAGTTAGGAGAATACCTAAAGGATAAGAAAACCGTGAAATAATAAAACAGGCGAATGTAAATCTTCTCTAAATCAATGAATTTTTAAACTTTTGTAGAAGTGTAAAAAATAAACAAATGACTGTATTTACATTATGTAACGTTTACTTCGAATACTATCTAATAAATGCATGAAATGGTTATTTACAAAACAAACATTAAAATTACGAAAGCATTTAAATTAATCACAGAATTTTGTTGTTTACACGTAAATTGGTGGCAGGTAACTTTTCATTGATGGGCCTGCGCGCCCTAAAGGGGGCAAATTAATAGCTTTTAAAGGTGGCGGACTTAAATTTCTTCTTAATCTATCAAGGTCTTCTTGCTCTATGTTCGGAAAGTTATGGTTTCTTTGCAAAACTTTATAATTCTTAATAGCTCCACGTAGTTCTTCTTCTCGGCGTTGTAGTACACGATGATTTCGGTTTTTGTTTTCTTCCATCATATCTTCAACCGGATCAGGTGCATAGTTTCCTAAATCATTTTTTTGTTTAAGGTTAACAGGCACCTGTTTGGGAGCTAATTTTACTTTACTAGACTCAAACTGATTTCTGGATATGTAATTGAGTAAGTTAGCTATGTCTACCGGCTTTCTTGTATTTTTGTTTTCATTGTCTTGTTTGGTCTGGTACTGGATGTGTTTTGAATGTTTGTCGCTTCTGATATTCATCGGTTTACTCTTGATATCTCTCGAAATAACCTTGTTATCAATTGGCTTATCCTTTGTATCGAGCGGCTTAACCTGAAGTATTATGTTATTATTATTTTCTTCTTTTATGTTGTTATTTAACTCATGTTCGGTGTGTCTAAATAGATTTTTTAGGAAAATATTTTCTTCCAATGCGTATTCGATGCTTGAATCCGTTGTTGTAGTTTCTTGTTCAGGCAGAGGTTCAGTAACTTTGAAAATAGGTTTGAAATCCTCTTTACTTTCAGGCACAATGAAATCGGTGAAATGTAAATTGCCATTAGAATAATCTCGCAATTTATTGGTAGTGATTAGAGTTTCTGGTGTGACAGATGTTGTTGATACGCTTATAGATTCTTTCTTTTCAGGTTTAGCATTGTACTTAAGATATTTATCGTAATTTAATGGTAAAACTTTCATGTTGTCGATAATATCAGGCGGGTTTGAAGTTAATATTTTAGTTTTTCTGGATTCGAAGTTGTCAGCGTCATAGTTGTAAGTTTGAGTTACGGTTTGACTTTGAGGAACAAACTGTTGCTGTGTTATAAGTTTTGTCCGAGAAGTTTGATCACCTTCATTACGTAATTGTCTAGTGTTATCATTTAAATATTGACGATATTTTTCGTTTGAATCATATTGGCTTTTGTTGATATAAATCGGATTGGTTACAGTTGAATCAGTTACACTTTCTGTAGAGAACTGGTTCTCAGTAATGCGTACATGCATTTCTGGTTTTACGTTATAGTTTGAGGACTGATAATCAATTTCTGGAATCGATTTGTAATCAGCATAATAATCGTTTTCTTTGGTGTAAGCGGTTTCAAATTGTTGCGGTGCTTCAAGGTTTTCTTTTGTATTAGATTCTAGTTGCTCCTTTATCATTTTAGTATACTGTTCTGAATTCATATCATCAAAGTTTATTACGATGTCATCTGTACCGAATGATCTTGAAATTGATTTTTTCTCCATGTCTTGATTAGAATTCGCGTTAATGCCATATTGCCACCTCCATAATGCTTTATTACTTTCTTGATCAGACTCTTTCAAGTTTGCTTCGTAATTTACTATAAGAGGCATTGTGGATTTCTCATTTGCAAACATTCTATTTACTGATTGTTGTTGAGGTGCGTTCACGGAAGGAACGTGAGCGCCCTGTGAAGCCAAAAAAGTTATTTGTGGGGAAATTGTTCCACTGTTTTGTTTAGTTTGTATTTGATCTGCAAAGTCAATGGCGGCTTGAACCGGACTTTGTGAACTAGCTGCGGTTGCTAAATTATTTTGTGTGTTAGATGGTTGTGAAAAACTATGTGAGAACGATTCAGGAGTTTTCCCTGTAAATAAACTACCGAGCCGTGGCGGTGAAATAGCAAAGCGATGACGTCTTTCGCTTTCGCTTAATTCGTTTTCCAGCTGATCCTCATTCCATGATTTTAAATGCGGAGGCTTCTTGGACTCTTCGGCCAAGTTGTACTGGATTGCTCTAAACAAAAAAATCTAGTTGAATCAGAGTTTCAAAGTGAAGTACGTACCTAACTGTATTTTTTTTGAATAATTGTGTTTTAATGAATTAAAACATAACTATTCAAATTCTACAAACCTCTGAATAATTTCTGGAACAGGTGGCGCGACGGGTAAGTGGTCGCCGCTCGCTCTAAAACCATTTGAATCTGCAATATAGTGGACTGTGTATGTTTTTCCGTTATCTCCAACATAAGAATACGATCCTTCTACGACTTGTTCATCTTTACCAGCCGCATTTTCCATGCGACTATGCTGTACGTAATGGGTCTGATCAGCTCCTAAAGCCCTAAAATAGGATGCGATTAGTCAAGCACTGTAGAAGATTTATGTATATGAAATAACGTTATACGTATGTCGTACTTACTCGTAACTAAAGCTTCCATCCAGATCCATCTCATTTGATAATCGTAGAATGGGTATGGCGGTTTCTGTTGTAGAAGATATGTAGACACCAGGTTGTTGCACGTATTGAGCTCCAAGATAACTTGCTGCTTTTATCTGATCCATACTACGATCTCGTGCTTTCATCTGCTCTATACTGGTATCTCGTTGAAGGTCCATTATGCTTATACTACGAGGAGTCATCGTTTGTATATTTGAATTTGGATCAGGGCTAGTATTTAAGTGGAATGGCATTTTTGCATCTATTCTATCTATAGGATTTTGAAAACTCTTTGGAAAATGTCTCATATCTCTTCTTTCTGCCATTTGGTTTGGCATTCTTAGAGTGCGATTAAATTTATTATGTACGTGTTGTGGAACTTGTGTTGTTGGTTTGTCATCTTCGTCATCATCATCATCTTCGATTTTGATCGGTCTTGGTGTTGATGACATTATCATAGGAAAGGGTGTAGGGTATCCCAACGGTGCTTTAGTAGCGGTCGGGGGAAGATATGGGAATGGTAATTTGTTCATATTATTCATGCTCATTTGAAAATATGGAAGAGGAGTATGAGCCTCGGGGGGCAAGTAAGGATTTTTCTCTGTTGTAAACATACCAGCATGAAATTGTGGTGGAAATGTAAAATGTTCATGAGCTTTATTGTCCACTGCTAAACTTAACGTCAAAATTATTAGTGGTATCTGAAAAATAATATTATATGTTAATATGTATGCTAACTTACTGTTTGAAACCATCCAAATAAAAATCCATGTTCACTGAACGACACAAACACTTTCCACTTACCAGCTTCATTTTTCTTGAAGCTGTGAATGTTTTTGATAACAATTTTCACGTCACACTATAGCACTTGTAGAAAATAGACTGGTAATGAAAATGAATTCCGCATATATTTATACGCACGCGAGATGTGTCCAGGCATTCGTGAAAGAGATCGTTTGGACAACGTTTCTCTTCTTCGATGCACGCTTTTTGCTTCGTTGTTGTTTTTATCAGGTATCCGATACTACGTCGACTCGGCTTGTAATTACGGCTTCAAAGTAAAAGCGCCGTCGAACGACGTGTGATTGGTGGTCCCAGCGAAGGATTATTTACATAAACAGAATTGGGGTGTATGTTCAGATACCCGATTCACTCCACTATTTTCATAACTGTACTTGTTCGAGTCAATTAGTCGTATGACTGACAGTATGAAAAGTTGAAGAATGAAATTTTCTTTGCAATTGAAATGTTTTTTTGTGTTATTCATGAATGCAATGTTATTGATTGAGTGCATTTAAAACAGATCGAACAATGGGTGAATGAATGCATTGTTCGAATGTCAGCGACTTAAATACGATTGATTAAAAAAACTAAGTGTTTCTGGAGGACGAAATAAAAAAGAACAAAAAGTGAATCATGGAATTTAATTAATTAAAGGGATCAAAAACCCCCGAGGCGGATACGGAGTGGCAGCGTTCGATAAATTGCGCGATAAATTGAAGGTTTTTATTCGGTCATCCCAAATTCGCGTGTCGTAAAGTGATGCAAGTTCTGTAATGGTCAAAGTCGAGTCAATGGCCCAAGGAACTGGTTCTAAAGAATTTTGGTTTAAACCTACCGCGGTTAAATTACGTCTGAAATGGGTTATTTTTTTATATCTCGTTAATATTGTCATGTGGCTCTTGTTTCAAGAATCTTTTTATGTAATCGGAAATGTTTATTTGTTTTCTTTCGTTTTATTCGCATTTCTTTTATTTTTTATGGAATGAGTCGTTGCCGGCCCTGCTTTAGTTTTATTCGTTGGTATAAGCTCCTAATTGGATGCTTATATTTTTTTTTCATGGTGATATAATCTTTATTTCTTGAGATAAGTAGGTACTGTTTTGTTAATATTTCACTACAGTACTTAGGAGAATATTTGGTTAATATATTAAAATTAACTGCCATAATTTTATTACCAGCCCATTCTTGGAAACTTCTAAATGTATTTACCTATTGATTGTTCTCTTGTAAGAAATTCAATGCATTGTGTCCATGTCAGGCATAAGGTAAACATTTGGATCGTATTCAGAATGAAACAACAGATTATATACAAAACTTATTTATTGATTACCAATACATCACATATCACTGGCTTTGAACATACAATACTATCACAAAACCTGTCATACCTCGATCAGTGATCAAATTCACAATTCATAATCGTGACTAAGATCACTGACTTCTTTCTATCGATCGAATCGATTTACATCACTAAAATCGTTCAGAGGTAATATTATTCGTATACCTATAGAGCTAAGCGTCTCAGTACATTAAAATTCATCGATTTAATTAGAGGATCACGATATATCCTAAAACAGAGCGAGAGAACGTTTTTGTGAACATTATTTTTTACGATAACTGTGTAAAACAGATTTGGTCTCATGATAGCATTATTTTAATACGATTATGAGCCCAAGAAAGTTGTATCTTTTATCACAGTACTTTCAACCAATGATGGTTAAATATTTTAAACGAGACGTTTTAATGTACAGAAGACAGCAATTGTCACATTTAATACATAATTAATCTCTATGGTCGTTGCTTGCATTATAAATAAACCACATGTTTTAGGGCTACCTATTTATGAGTTAAACCTGGTTGTAGGGTTGTTGACGGAAATAGTTCTGTTGAGGGGGGTAATATTGTTGTTGAGGAGGGTAGTAAGGTTTGTTTGATTGAGGTGGCTGGTAGGTAGGCTGGGGAGGGGCGTAAGTCGCTTCTTGGGGGGGCACGTAGACAGGTGCCTTAGTCGGGTAGTAGACTGGCGCGGGAGTTTGTGTAGGGTAGGTACTGAAACATTAAGATAAATTCTTACATTAGATTTCTATAACAGTAACAATAAACACACTTATAGACCTTATGTTGAACAAATTTAATTGAACAAAAGTTTAACAAAATCCCATATCGGAGATCTTGAGGTTGAACGATTATGTCACCGTCTAGTGCCTTAGATATAAAGCGACGAAAATGTAGTTTTTATAGCCAAGATAACATAAATGTCCCATAAAAATCTGTCTACCAATAGTTATTCACTTGCGTGGTTTTTATTTACCGCTAGATCAGTTACTATATTTGGTATGTCAATATAAAATTGTTACTGTCTTTTTGACCGCCTCGTTGGTCTAGTGGTCGCAAAGGGCGACTGCTGAGTTGAAGTCTTGGGTTTGATTCCCCGGTCGGGCTGTGTTATTGGGTTTTACCGTTAGAAATTTCTGAGTAGCAGCCCCGGAGTCTGGATTTGTGCCCTGTTGATGGCAATAGGCTCGTCCCCTATTACATGGGACTTAAACAAAACTGTCGAAATGAGGGGGATTACAGGCGTGGTCTTATGTTTTTTTTTGTATCGCTTCTAAATCCAATTTTCTTGTAAATACTATATTTTCTTTCATTACTTCAAAAAAAATAGTTTCTGTATTGCCAACCCTACCTTCTTGTCTATAAAGCTTAGTTTACAGTGTGTAGTTGGTATTGACGTGCCAATTAGAGCAGAAATTAATTGAACGTCAGAGAAAAACAAAAGCGAAGCGCTGAAGCTGCTGTTAATCTTTTTTCTACCCTTTCTAGTAATTGAATGCATCAAATCTTTGTTTTATTACTGGCTTCTGCATGCGACTTCGCCAAGCGTCGATGCCTATGTCTTTTCTTGCGAGTGCAAACTTACCCTATACCGTATTTCATCAAAATCGGTTCAGTGGTTTAGACAAAGATAGACAGAAAGACAGAGAGGCATAGTTTCTTTCGCAATTATAATATGGATATCGGGATAATGTTACTTTTAAGAATATTACAATTTGTTTTGTACCTACTATTATGTGTGATACGCTTTTGTACTTTAATTTGTCACCTACTCTTAAACTCATAACATACCATCACGCTTGTAATACCCGAAGGGTTAGGCAGATGTGTAACCATTAGTACACCTACATTTCGCCCGTTTTGTTTAACTCCCATGTAATAAGGGGCGAGCCTTTTGCCATCAACCTGGAACAAATCCAAACTCCGAGGCTGCTACTGAGAAATTCCTGATAGAAAAACCCAATAACACTTTGCCCGACCTGAAAATTGAACCAAAGGCCTTATGCTGAGCAGTAGCGCTTTGCGACCATTAGCCCAACGAGCCTACTCTTAAACGTTTAACAAATATAACAGCGTATATTAGTTCTTGTAAACTGATTAATGGTACATTTAAAACAGCTATTTAACATGTCTGACCCCATCATCTATTATGTTGTATGCTAATTCGAGATTTGATGTGACAAGCGGGCGGACAGTTAAAGCTCTTAACTTACTTGGTTTGGTGTCATGTCATTTGTTACTTTGGTGCTCTAACTGTATATTAGCCATATTTAATTCGTTGTTGAAAATGGTTGCTGTTTTATTATGTTTTGTTTTGTAATTGAGATATGTTCTTTTAGTACGATTGTTTAGTCGTGTGGGATGTCTAATCTATAATTTATATTATTAATAAAAAATAAATCTGAAGAGATTTTTTGTTTTATTAATCGCGGTAATCTCTGGAACTACCAGCCGTGTTGGAACAAATCTTTTTGTATATGATAGCGAGATTCATCAGGAATAGTATAGGCTATATAATATCACGCTACGACCCACAGTAGTAGAGTAGAGCAGTAACATAACACGCAAGGAGCAGCTACTGACTCATAAAATTAAATGTGCTGTCATTTTGTTTGTATATAATTATAAATGTATTGCTTGGTAAAGTCAATATTTTCATTCTTTATAAATTTGCTTTTACAATGTTTGAACTTTCTTAATGTGTAAAGTTTTATTTTAACAGTTCGAGTGTCCGATTGGTTTGTAAATACTGACTACCAAAAAATTGAGTTTGTAACGGCATACAAAATAACTCTATACGTAATTTAAATAATTTGTGTCTTTAGACTAGATTATAGACTGTTATTTCTATGTCAAACTGGTTCCAGTAGCGAAGTCATAAAATTAACACAATTGGGTACATGAGTCACACGTTTATTACTTTGTATAGAAAAAACTGTATATGAAAACGGGTCAAGTGCGAGTCGGGTCAGGGGTTCCGTACCATCGTAGAAGATATAAAAAAAAAAGTAAATAAACCGGGGTCCCCATACGAGAGACCTGTGTCTCTCGTATGGGGACCCCGGTTTATTTACTTTTGTTATTTGTTGGTATAGCGGCAATAGAAATACATATTCTGTGAAAATTTCAACTTTCTAGCTATAACGGTTTATGAGATAGCCAGCGAAGGCTTAGTAGTACGGTCCCGTAACCACCCTTCGGGCACGAAACCCTAGAAACGTACATCTAAACATCAGAAAACACTTTCATTTTTACGAGGAATTTTCCAAAACTTACGTTGGTTTCATGTTGTTGTTATTTGTAGCCATTTGTTACGAGCTATGACAAACAACTTGAGGCGATATTTCACTCAACAACACGCCTTCCTGTTCAGGGAAAGGGGAACAACAAACATTGAGGCAACGTCTCTCATAGTAATTCTAGTATTTCGATTCGTAGGAAAATAACGGCTTTTATTAATCATCTTCTTTGGTTGGTATATTTTTCTTTGGATTAACTACTTTTAAATAAGAAATTTTACTTTTATTCTTTTAAATAACGAGATTTTTCCGTATATTTAGAGTAATACAAGATATATTTGGATTAATTTGGATGTTTCCCATATATTTAGAGTAAAACAGTTTTAATTCATTAGTCAAAACTTTTAGTGAAGTAGGTACCTATTTAAACCATCTGCATTACACAGTGGGTAGGTATTTATACAAATAAATAAAATTGATGTGGCTGTTTGTAATGACAGTTTTTTACAAAATGCATAATTATGTATATTATTATTAATTATTTATATATATTTTTGTTGTTTATCTGTCTTGTTTATGTGTTCACGCTGAACCGATTTTGACGGGACTTTCACTGGTAGATTTAGCTATCTACCAGTGAAAGTCCCGTCAAAATCGGTTCCAGTAACTACTTTTATTTTAGAGAGACCGTCATCCACGCGGATGAAGTCGCGGGCGTAATCTAGTTAAGATATATGAAAACCAAACTGCTGAAATCACGGCTGGTTCAAAATGTAGACATGTAAATAATATGTAACTTTTGTAGACATGAATATGATGTAGAATGTACAAAATACTCACGGCTGCGCAGGCGGCGGGGGTGGGGTAGGCAGGTGGTCACCGTACGCGTGGTAACCGCTATTGTCAGCCCAGTACTTGACAGTGTAAACCTTGTGGTCAGCGCCAACGAAAGAGTACCAGCCCTTCTTCACTAAGCTCTCCTCAGTTTGTTTGGGATCCGTGTAATATCCTTCTTCTCTGACCCATGTGCCATCAGCAAGCTTGTACCTAGAAACAAGATCAGAAGACTTTTTTATTAGAGTACTTATGAAACGACAAAAACGCCGCTTCTTTTAAAATTTTGTCACATTTATACATTAGTGCAAAATTCGTTTGTGAATTGGTGCAATATTTTCCTGATTTTTTTTACAATATATAACATAACATCATAACATAACATCACGCCTGTAATCCCCGAAGGGTTAGGCAGAGGTGTACCCATCAGTACACCCACATTTCGCCAGTTATGTTTTTTAGTCCCATGTAATAGGGGGCGAGCCTATTGCCATCAACTGGGCACAAATCCAGACTCCGAGGCTGCTACTGGGAAATTCCTGATGGAAAAACCCAATAACACTTTGCCCGACCTGGGAATCGAACCCAAGACCTCATGCACAGCAGTCGCGCTTGCGACCACTAGACCAACGAGGCAGTCGAGACATTTTTTTTTTGATAATGCTTTTTTAAAACGTTCAGGTCTTTAGTGATTTCCGAAAAAAACATATAGAAGGTACTGTAGGTACAAAGTTGATATGTCTTCTTCTTCTTATCGTGTGGGTAGTAAGGCCTTACGACCCTACACACCCTAGTGTCAGAGTTTCTAAACCGCCTCAAGGGCCTCTGATATGGTTTGAGTGGAACAGTAAGTGGATATGTGATATTGTACCTTAATGTTCCGTGTGCTAGTTTTTTTCAAGGCTTGCCACACTATAAAGATTAGCATCACCGCGGGATGTGCTTAGCAGTTTTTTATCAACCCTACTTATATCATCCGTTTGAGGCTACCGTATAAGGAGTTAATCCACACAACAATGGAACAACCAAAACATTAGTAGACCACTTTGTACAGTTAATTTATTCCTAATTAATTCAAGATTCCTCATATATTATAAAGACATTTACGGAAACATAATTTAAATTAAATTCCGATACGACAAACACATCATAAAAATTATGGACCGATAAATTTGGTCCGATAGGAAAACGGTAAAGTTGTAAAAAATATTTGGAGATTCTTACCTGGTGATGACGATTACTAAACAGTTATTATGGGGTCTCGAGTTTCATATACAAACACAATTAAGACCTTTTTGGAAGTTTGAAGATACGAACAGTTATGGGTGAAGATGACTGGGGATTTTATGTGAAACCCGAATGATCCGTTGTGAGACCGTTATGGGACTGTGTCATCAAAACGGAGAATTTTACATAACATTTGCATTTTGAACAGAGATATGATTTTCAAGGACATTGTACTCATTTTTTGCTTTTTATGTATTTACATAAATATGTTAAGAATTTTCACTTAAAAGAGTAAGTATGGAGTTACTTGCTCATTCTTCACCATACTAAAAACTACCTTTTGGAAGGGGCAACTAGATTTAATTCTTTTTTTTAAATATGGCGTTCAAAAGATCCTTTTACTGGTATAATTAAAATAACCGGGCACAAATATGCTAGCAATAGGTGCGCCCCTTATTACATTGGACTTACCAAAACTGGCGAAATATGGGTGTACTGGGTACACCTCTGCCTAACCCTTCGGGGATTATAGGCTTGATGTTATATAATTAATATAAATTATTTGGCTTCGCTTTGAAACAAATGTTTTTATAATAACAGACGATACTTGAAAGTTATTGAAAATCTTTTTAAAATTCTATTCAGTCTTCAAAAGTCAAAGACTCAGTTGAATTTACTTAAGAATCCGTGTGAATACTCGATTAAGTAAAGTGTATGTAGGCTTAAGTGAAACTTAAGTTCACAAAGCTTTAATACAGCTGCTACGGTTTACTCGTGTTTTGTCAAGATTACAGATTACATTTGCAAATTGTACTCTTATTACGTAAAGGCGTGAATTAAAGTGTGAAACGTCTTTAGTATCGTCAGGGTGGTTTGCAGTCTTACTTTATATAATTAATTATGTAAATTGTAATGTCGGTTAAGAGCTGTAACACTCAGAATTAAGTGGACTATTAGCAAAGAACATTTTTTAAAACAATCAATGATTTTATTGTTGAACAGAGTTGCATTGGAAAAAAAAGGGATTTTAATAATAGTTATTTATTTTTTTCACTGGAGAAAAGCCTCTTCTTAAACAGAATTGAATTACTTTTTCTGTTTGAATTTTTGTACTAAACACTTCTCGACGCTTTCAAAAGTTCTAGCAATGAGCAAGCGTGGCGATCAATGCTATGCGTACTGGTGATTTAAGACATAAGTACTAAATATTTTTTTTCGAATTGGTAGGTAATAAAGAATTGATTTAATCGCATTGGTAAGTACTTCCCCACGACCTTATGCATGAGAGGCGGACGGCATAACCACTAGGCCATCACGACACAATTTCAAGATCTACTTACTCATAATAGTAATATCCATTGTCGCCGAAATACTGCTCGTTCTTGATCACCGAATTAGGAGTGGTAGTTGTAGGAGGAGTGGTCACAGGGGGAGTCCACTGGTTATGTTGACCATAGTAGTCATTTTGCACGTTAGCTGGCACACTTGTCTGGACTGGCTGGATTGGCTTCACAGGTTCTTGAGGGAACCAGGTGTTCTGTGGAACGTAGTTGGGCGAGTTCCAGAGAGGTGGTCTCTGACTAGGTGGGACATATGAGTTGTATGTACTCGCGGCAGCGTTCAAGTCTGCCCCTTCTTTCATAAGCTCGATGGCCGCGGATGCTTCGGCTTGAGAGTCGTCTAGGGCTTCTGCTTTCTTCTTCTCCTTTTCGGCAAGTGAGAACGCCAAGATGGCGGCGAAAATTAGTAGCTGTGAAAAGAGATTTGTTTAGTTTTGGTCGGTAATCTATATTGTATAAAAAACCACCAACACTTTGAACATACAGCTCAAACCACTGAAAGGTTTGCGCTAAAAGGCCCGCATATAGTTATTATGACATAGGCATGCGCTAAGAAAGTATTTTTCAAATTTCACTCCCTAAGGTGATCTTCTTCTTATCGTGTGGGTAGTAAGGCCTTACGACCCTACACACCCTTGTGTCAGAGTTTCTAAACCGCTTCAATGGCCTCTGACATGGTTTGAGTGGAACAGTAAGTCCAGGTTTCCTCACGATGTTTTCCTTCACCGATGCCAATGATGTCCAAGATAAACTTTAGAAAGTACATATGAATTGAAAAATTCACATTGGTACTTGCCCGGATTTGAACCCACAACCTCATGCATGAGAGGCGGGCGTCTTAACCACTGGGCCATCACGACACAAGGTGATGAAGCAGGGTTCCGACATTTTCGCGGGCGAAGTCGCGGGCAAAAGCTGTTTGAGAGATATGAATAATGTTCGTTCGCAAGATATTGTTTTCATTTTAATTACTTGAAGAAATGTAAATTAGATTGCATTAAAAGGCTGTAAAGTATTAAAATATTTATTTGCGGTTTTTGTTTAGGTCATTCGCTTCGTTAGATTTTAGACCAAGATTACAACAGTAATTATATTTTTCACGTTGTTATGAGTTTTGATAAACTAACTAATTTGTATTCATAATTATAATGCATTTGGGACTTTAAATATTGGCAGTTCAAATATGTAGAAAGATTTATTACTGTTATGTTTAAAATTCAGAAATTTACAGTTATGTACGCTTGATTAATTTTGGCTATATTTCATTTTTAAATAATTTGTGTCTTAGTATTAGATTAATAGATATCCTAAATTGTAAACTAAATGAAGATTAATTGTAACAAGATTTAGATTTAAGACAGCACTTTATTAAAAGCTCTCTCACTAGCAATAAAATAAAATATTTTTACTTGAGTTAAATCTTGTTTTTAATTATTTTACAAAACAATTTTACTATGTAATTTTCTAATATTTTTTTTATAAATGAAATTACTTTGAAGTCAGCACAAAAATGTAATCAAGCACTGATTTTAGTTAATATAAAACGAAATTATTTAAAAGAATATTAAAGACTGATGTACAGACGAGCACAAAGTGCAATCCAAATATTACATATTTTTTCAATTTTTTTTTTCACTTATTTCATTTTTTTATTACTTATATTTTTTTCACACGCACTGGCACAAAACTTAAATATCCAAGGACTCACCAGCTTCATGTCTGTGTCCTTCCGATCCCCGTTCGATACTGTGGTCACAAGGGGTCGCCCCACATTTTTATAGCAAAACATCCTGCGTCCTCATGCGTTCGCACATCTCTGCGTTTGCGCACAATGACCTCGCTCTTAGATCACTCATATGATTAATAAAATGTGATTTTGGGTTAAAATAAGATTTATTGAATTTTTTTTTGACATTCCAAGACAGTGAATAAGGAAGTTCTCAATTAATTTTAAATCGTAAGATCAATTCAGTTTTTTTCAGTCACAACAGATTTTTATTACTAGTTCAAGGGCAAAACTGTTTAGAAGTTAACACGCATGAAAAAATAATAGTAAGTATATAGCTATAAAAAAAACACAATAGTTCTTATTTTCAAATCTAATAATAAACTAAAGCAATGAATAGGATTGCAAGTGCTTCATTCATAACAAGACGTGGGCGTGAGTTACGTTTATTTACTTATTTACTTAGCAATTGACCGAAACAGGGTTTTGTGAATAGTTCTAATTGGTTCTTAAGGCTTACAGTTGTATGATTCATTTGTGTTTAGCTATGTCAATAACTTTTGCTTTGGTTTTGTGTAGGACTCAAGGATTTACGGATTTTGTTGCTGTGATGTCTTAAATTCTGTTATTTTATTTAATGACGATATTTTATACAACTAAATGATTCATTGTTTTGATTAAATTGTATTTACAGTATGCATACTTAGAGTTGATTTTCAGTAGTCACTTGTCAATAGTAATTGTTGTTTAAATAATAAAAATTACAGTTTTACATATTTTCTATACAAAAGCTGTCAAATTGCCATATTTATTATTCCATCAAGAGTAATTTAATACTCTAACGAATTTCAGCAAACTTTGCTATAGTCGCAAACAAAGAGTATTTCATACTTTTCCTTAAATGGATATTCAAATGTAATGTCATGTAGGAATACACGTTTACTTTACCAATTGTAGTATTAAAGAAGGTATTGTTACAAAAGGGTTAAGATACTTAAATGATTAAAAATTACATTATTTTATCATTTATTTATTTTACATACATATAAATTGTATTTTTCAATATTATTGAAACATGTAGGTTTCATATTATTATTTATTTACTTCTATAGTGATTGATAACCATAGGGTATTTTTTATAGGACGTAAATTGCAATGTTAAGGTTGCAACTTGAATTTAACTTACTGTTGACCAAAAAAATATTAATTGTACAGTATTATTTTGAACTGCTTACTTGATGTTTCACTGTTTGGTAGGGATTTTAAAGTCTAATTAAGTTAAAAGGAACGGAAGATTCGAACGCAATCTTGTAACCTAAGTACACGGGACGACCGTGAATTCCGTCTAAACTGTAAGTACATATACAATACAAACACAACAATCCGCATCTACGGCCCAAAAACGCGCGTTCCTAATACGCGCGTTCCTAATACGCGCGTTTAAAATGCGCTGTGTGCTTACGGCCTTATCGTTTCATTTTAAGGTAACTATGCAAACATACAAAAAACAATTGAATAAAATATCAAAAATTCAAAGTTTCCGACTGTTGTTCTTGACTGTACTTTATCTACATCATATTTATGTATTTTTGACTTAAAACAGAGCAAAATAATATGTGCACAGAATATAAAGAACCCAATCTCATACAAATTGCATTCATGTCATACATAATCGTATGTTTATATGACTTTAAATATAAGGAATTTGAAAATGTCCGAATCGTTCGAAAACCCCGGAGAGGACATTTCGTATCCTTTTAATTCCCTGTGTTATAGGGGTTAGCAAATGCAAATCTGACATTGTACAATATTAGCATGCGTAATTTTAGTCAGTCAATGTTGATTTTTATGAGATATGGTCGTGGAAAATTCTTTATCGTTTGCTTTTGAATAAGCGATGTTAATTTTTTAAATTTTTCTTAACAATAGATTCTACATGAATGATAGAACCTGGGTTTGTAAAATTTCATTGATTTTTAAAGAGTTCCAACTGTGGAACGAGCTTCATATTTCTGACTGAATCCTTGACAACTGAAAAGTGCCCGTGAATGATTTATTTTAAATAAACGATTTTGAGTTTAAGTTTTATTAAAGCTTACTTAAAGCTTTTTAAAAAAAAATGTGTCTGTTCGGTTGATTCACAGATTAATGATTAATTTGCTAAAGAGCTATATAGTGATAGCTTTAGTGTTATTTAAGCCCATACAACTGAAGGCCAATTCAATTCTAATAATAAAAACCGCCAAAATCTAGTCGCAATCTCGTCTCAGCGACAATTAATGTCAAAAAATGTATGTAAATAAAAGGCATTTTCGGCAGATTCAGACTAAGATTAGATTGCGTTGTTAACTTAAAGGTAATAGAATTGCCTCCCTCATTTGTACTGGATATTAGTCATCAGTAAGTATTTTGTTATGTCAAAGTCAAATTATTTTTTTTAATTAGACCATACAAAGGCACTTTTGAAGACATTTATAAGAGAAAATATAATAAAAATGTAACAATATTGAATCTAGTAATAAATGACTTGACATAACTTACCTATCCAAGGTCAGTCATGTCAAGTCTTTTTGTGACAATCAAGACATCGTTATAGCATATTACGATTTTGTTTTCTTTGGCCAGTACTATTTCACTGCTGGGCAAAGACTACACCCAGGACCTCCCAGGAACTCTTTTTCTGATGTACAATTTTTAAAGAAAAATATAAACATTTGACAAAACATTAGACTGCGCCTGTGTTTTCTGTACTCACTTTTATACAACATAATTTTACAAAAACCAGGGTTTCGTAACGTTAATCTTGATTACACATCCCAATTTATTTATTTGACGTACACATTTAAGGAATTCAAAAGCCTACACGGTTATACGGAATTCCCAAAATACTAATTTAATAAATTCAAGAAATTTTGGTAGATTGTTTGAGGAAGGTTTGTGCGCGTCCGAAGAAAATCTGATCTGTCAACCTGCAGAAGTCTATTGATGAACATAACTATTATAAAAGGTTCAATTGACGGCTAAGGAAGTAGACTTCCTTAATCATAACCATAGCCTAGTTTGACAGAAACACTACTATTCCTGCTAAGTACCTAATTTGAATCATAGAACTTCTCTTCTTTTTTCATCAGGATTTGTGCCCGGTTTATGGCAATAGGCTCGCCTCCTATTACATGGGACTTAATCATAACTGGCGAAATATGGGTGTAATAATGGGTACACTTTTGCCTAACCCTTCGGGGATTTCAAGCGTGAAGTTATGAAGAACTTCTCACACAAATATCATCATTAACATAAAGATCATTAGGGATTTAACTTCCAAACATTTTGCTTAACAAAAGTATTCAGCAGCCAATCGCTCAGACATAGAGCCAACAGTGTCCTTTGACGAAACTATTAAGAATTTTAGTCTCAGTAGTTTTTTCACTAAAAAACTCTTTCCTTGATCTCAGGATACAGCTATAGTTTCATATCTTAGGTAATCCTCCAAATAAAAGTTACAAAAAAAACACTGAATAACAAAAAGTTCAATCGCGTAAATGATCTAATCAAATTTTATGTAGGCACACACAATGTAGGCTGGGTTTTGGGTATTTTGAAAAAATCTGCCGCACCTTACAAGGGTTCCGGAGATATGCAAAAATATGATTCATAAATACCTTTTGTAACGGTGAAATACATATACGTAAAGAGCACCTGTCAGTCTGTTTGAGAATGTTTCATCTAAACTGCTTAGCCGAAAAGAAACTAGTTAGAAACCTGGAAAAGATCGTACTTGTGGAGTATCAACCTAATTTTTACAATTCTTCTTCTTCTTCACGTGTCGAATGACTCAAATTTTGTCCGACCAATATTGAGCAACCTGTACAGCTCTGTCATTGGCCTCATTAAGAATTTGGATGGTGCACGACGGACAACTGAGGAGGTGACGCATGTCCTGTGATGGTGCTCCACACTGGCACTCCGTTTGGGATGGGTGAAGAAAGCCCCATTTGGCCAGATTAGTTTTACAGCGGCCAACCTGGGTCCGCAATCTGTTAAGAGATTTCCAGATTGGCCACTGCAGTTCACAACCAGGGGGAAGATGATTTTTACAATGAAAAAAATAAAATCTATAAAAATGAGTAAAGATACGGGAAAAGCTAAGTTTTACTAAGTTAGATTAACGTGCTAACTGTTCAAGTAAATATGCTCTCAAAACAATACAATTAAACATGCAGATCTTTTAAGATATTTATTCAATAAAATCAGTCTTTCAGAGCTTTTTTGGTTTTTAAAGGTATTTCAGGTAATAAAGGCTGTATCAAACGTTTCTTGTATTAGGATATCGTGTGAAGTTGCAATTAAAAACGCAAATGGATGCTTAGGATAAGAAGAATGTTTTTTCAAATCTGGAATGGAAGATAATTCCTCTTTATTTTAGTCTAGATAAAGAGGAATTATCATAAAACAGTTATTGTAAATGTATAAATAAATAAAACAAAAATGTAATAAATAAATAACAATAAATAAAAATACGACTGAAAAGTAAAAAAGCTGAAAAAAACCTTACTTCAAACCGTCTCAGACCAAAATACAGAAGCTAAAAACTTATAGAACTTTGACACACAGCAGCAAAGTATTATATGATGACGTCACATAAGAAGGTAAACCGTAAAAGTATATTTTCTTAACAGATCTACTCTACTGTCTTGTTGTATGGGAAAGTATTTTATTAGAAAATTCAGTGGAGCAGGTAGTGGGGATTTCAAACTTGAAAGCTTTGCAAAATAAACAGTTTACTTATTTTTTAACATAAATATTTCTATTTGACCCATTGTCCTAAGCCTGTTTTCGGTTTGCAGACAAAAATGGGGATGTAATGATACTCGATACATTATTACATCGATTACCAAGTTAATTGTACCCCATTAAGGTAGTAACAAAGTATTTAACTTAGCTTTTTAGGCATTCAGATGCAATGTGTGGGCTGAAGTCTTGTTTTTTTTTGTATCCTTAGTTTAAAAAAGAATGAAATCAATATATTGAGCGATTAACTTTATATTTTACTTACTTTATTTCCGTGTTCATTTAAAAAAACAGTTTATATTTCTAATAAATCGTAAAGCCAAGCCAAAAAATATTATTTCAATTTTGTTATTTTAATTAAAATGCCAACTTTTGTTATGCTTAGTAACAAAAGTTGGCATTTTAATTAAAATAACAAATTGAAATAATATTTTTTTTACTACATTCATATCTATTAACTGTTCATTATTTATTTATTCAGCATTGAAATCAATATCCATAAGTAGGTAAATGCAATTCAAAATGTACCTAAGTTATGCTTTTCTAACATTACTTTATAATTTGGTTCCCAACTCATTTATAATAATATACAACACTCAATAGCAATTAATTAATTTCTTTTAGTGAAAAACTCATCATGGAATCCATAAACTTTGGTTAAAAACCCAACAAACCGGACATTAATGCTTAACTAAAAAGCTGTTATAAATCGTATGTCACGGCTCAGAGTGACAAAGGTACTAATGCTTCGTAATGAAACACATAATTCGATTTTGTCTTTATCTTCTCTTTAAGTGGACTTATATCATTATGACAAAAAAATAAGGGTTTATATCAGAAATGAATATATCAATTCTGACGGGTTTTGTTGTTTGTTAATATGCCTTTGTGTGAAAGTGAAAAGAATTGATTATATTCCGGTGTTAAATTTGGGATTCGTATGTTGTCATACATTTTTAAGGAGCCGCTGCTTAAGCAAGAATTTGGGAGTTCAAAACTTGTCAAATATGTATTACTGTGATAAAACATACTTCAACGTTCATCAACAACTGGTAGTTAGTAGGAAAATATAAAAAAGAAAAGATAAGAATAAGATTGAGAAGCGGTAATTCTAAACGTCAGAATTTACGTAAAAAAGATAGCAATGTTCATCACTTCAATTTTTTTTTCTGGGAACAAGAAGAAGAGCAAACTACCTCAGCAATATCATTGTACTAATTAACCTTCCTTTATTGTATAAGAGAAGGCCTTTGACCGACAGTAAGACATTTATAAGCTGGTATTACAAATTGGGAATTGGGTCTACGAAATGTTATTTATGTGGTAATTACAATGTCTTGTTATGACATATGTATCACAAATAAATCACGCAAGTAATTTTAGTAATCGATAAAATAATGGTAGACCAGATGCGGTTCGTTTCATCCTATCTTTTTGTCGCTATCAGATTGGCCGTTGTTCAAAGTCAAGTCAAAGTCAAATCATTTATTTCAATTAAACCATTAAAGGAATATCGGAACGTCATTTACAAGGGAAAAACAAATCTAGTTACCTCTTCCAAAAGGTAGTTTAGTATGGGGAAGAATATTATGCAAGACACTATACATACTCTTTTAAAAATAAAATGTTTTGCAATAAGTTGTTTAGGCACATTAATTCAATAATTATACTTATGTGAAGACTATGTACCTAAACTTAAAGTCATTTTAAGTACTGTAATATACGTTGCTACAAATGAAGAAATATCAAAATCAGTAGTTAGTCTACGATTGACTATGATTGCTCATTCATTTTTAACTCTATTCTCATATTTCTCTACTGAGTATATGTTTGGTGTGTATGCCTAAGCTTTTGTAAGTCTAACTAATGCTTTCAAAAACTATTCTAGAAATAAAACCTCCAAATCCACGACATTAATGCCTTTATAAATTTAAATCATTCTCAGGTTTAATATTAGTGATTTAGTAGATTAATGAACTTCCATTCTCATATTAAGTTATAGAAGATGTAGTGGTTTCGTTATATTTTATATTATAGCATTAGTTATACTGTAAACTACGCTTATGGTTTGAGCTTTTAGTATTCTTTTTCCTTCTTCCATCGTTCTTCATGTTCTGTCCTGGGTCCAAGTAATATTAGCATTTATTTCATCACTAATGAAGTTATTTGTTTCAACCAAATTAGTACTTATTAATTAATCTTCACAAAGTGCACTAGTCGTATCGACTGCCTACTTCCTTCTTGAAGTTTTAAGTTTTGCTTAGTTTTTTTTTTATAATTGTCGGTATTTTAATGTCATCCAAATCACTAAGATTTTAATCTCTAACGGATCAATTATTATAATCGATTCTAATTCTTGTCACAGTTTACCTTAAGTTTGCAATCCATTACATTTTCCTGTTTTCGAGTTCCAATTTTGAGTTTTTTAAAGTCTGTAATAGAGTAACAAAATGGTATAAAATAGTTTTTATTGCAAATGTCATCGTAGATACAGAAACCGCCAACGGTCAGTCGCATCATTCGATTACACGAAAGGTTCCGTACAACCATACAGTATTGGGATCGAGCATCAAACGAAGAAATACGTTTCTCGCATGGAGACCGCTTTAAAATCTAACATTATTTTATTCTTTGTTGACATAGCGGCAATAGAAACACACACTCTATAAAAATTTTAACCCTCTACTTACTACGGTTCAGGGGATACAGCCCGCTGATAAACAAACAGACAGATGGACTGACTGTAACAGGGTCCTGTTGGCACTCTCGGTTACGAAACCCTAAATAAGAAGCTGAGGTGAAAAAGAGCCAGTACGATAGGTATAATAACTATGATTTATAATTGAGGTAAAAAAATATGTGGTAATATTTATTGTCAGTTTTAACTAGAAGATTACAAACTTGGGAATTTTGTATGAGGTCTTGGTTCTTATGAATTGCTCTACTTAAGGACAGCTCCGGATGCCGTGAGTCAACCTTCAAGGTTTCAATGACACACAGTTTCTTCAGGTTTAGTTGGACAGTAAAATGTTTTGGATGTCCAATGCGTCATTGATGGCCTACATAGTAATTTTTATTTTCATGGCCTACATTTTCTTTTATGACGTTATTGTGTCCTTGAGGTTTAATAATATTATAATTGAGGCGAACAAAGACAAATAACCATGTTACCTCATTTTGACGATGACCTAACTTATTTTCTTCCAAGTATTACGGGACATAGGGGGAATTTTTTTCATTCATTTTTTTTTCACTTTTCTTTTCCTGACATGGAAGAGGCATCCCAAGACCTCACAGTCGGTGGTCATAGGAATGTTCCCAATTTAATCTGTCTCAATCTGTCAAAAATGCCTCTAATTTCAATATTGTTTTTGATAACAATTGTCGCTCTGATGGTTTTGCGGCTAAATTTTAATGAGTAGAATAAACGGGCCTTCTGGAATACGGATAAAGGTTATCAATGTACATGCCAAGGGATTCATTCTACGTATATCTCGAGACATTAAAATAATTTTAATATGACGTATATGAAAACTTGAAAGTTTTAAATTACTGCATCTGTAAAAAATTGGTAATTTGTCTGAATAAAGCAAAAAAAGCTTTAAAACGTTCCAATATTATTAATATAAGAAAAGCTTTTATTACTACAAGTATATACACAATTTAATTTATCAAATGCAAAATATGATAAAGCATGTGGATTATTATGGAATACGTGTGGGGTCCCGAAAATATGATTGAATTTTATAAATCTCTGCTCCGATAAAGACATGGCTCTGTAATCTTTGTCTTATTGCTTTTTGTTTCACTTCCGAGTTTTTGTTTTATTTGTTTTAATGGCGTCTACATTTGGATTGAAAGAGGTAGGGGAAAATACATTGCACTCAGTCCTTTTTTGGCATTATAACGCGTGTAAAACATTCATATGGTCTTCTCACCATAAGTCTAGACCCTGTCAAAGTTTTTTACGAAATGTAGTCTTAAATGTTATAACTGAACTTTAAATGTCTCTACGACCCATGTACACGCATCCGTAAGCACAATTTTTGCGAGTGTTATAAACAGATTTTTCACACGAACAAAAAAGGCGTTACCAGCAATAATGTTACATAGTGTAATGGAAAAAAAAAGAAAGAAAAACTTTTTATTTACGTGAAAGTGACGTACAATACACAATAATAGATAATAGATAACTTGCAAGTTGATGATATGCGATGTGTCTTTTTGCACCTCGTTTAATCTACAGCCACCTTCCAATATTCGCCTCTTATTAGAATGAATTGAACAAACACCGAACACATATAATACATACATATAATTTTTTTAAGAATAAAATAAGCACGAAAGAACATTCAGTGTTTCATAATAAAGTAGTCACACATATAACAAGTACTTCAAGTAATTACGATCAAATAACGGTAAGGTGCGATCATACTTTAGTGCACTGCGAGGTGTTGACATAAAAGCATAATTCCAAGTATGTTTGTTGTAAATTCGTAATACTTTACCGAGGGCTCCCGTTTTTGGCAAATAAATCCTTTCCGGGTATTTTGTTTTCTTTGTCTTAACAGTATGGTACCGTAATCTTGGCAGAGGTCAGGTTGTTAATGTTTTAATCTGCTTTTTATGATTACTTTTTCTATTACGAGCACCGGGTTCCAAGGAAGGAAAGGAATTCTGTTTGAGTTGAGTAAGGTCACAGAAATAAAGCTGGCTATGAAACCATTCGGACCATAATTTCTAATTGCATTGTTGCAAAGTTAAAGTCATTTATTGGATCTTCTATGTGTTTATATAGAGAGGTGCCCACCTCTTAAGCACTAAGCTGTGTGTTCGCAACTGGGCACTCACAAGTACCAATGTCAGTTTTTGTATTCCATAGTGTACTCTCTATGTTTATCTTGGTCATCATCGTAATGAAACCTGGACTCGTAATTAATATAAGTTTGAAATCACCAATCCGCCTTGAGCAAGTATGGTGATCAATGCTCGTGCTTTCTCTTTACGGGAAGAGGCCTTTGTCCTGCAGCGGCTCCATAATAAGCTGGTATTAGTATTTTATTATTCCAATTATTTATTGAATTTTCTCAAATCCAATACAATATAATATTCTTATTCAATTTCTTTCTATTACAATTTGTAATTCGAAGCTCATACCTGTAATTGCCTTTCGTCCTTTCCTTGCCTCCCAAAACAATTTCGAAAGCTTTCGATATTTACCGAACATTTCTTGTTGCTAAAAATAAAAGTTTGTCCCAAACTCCCAAGGCTCTCTTGCTAATTTCAATTCTTTTGCCATGACGTCAGATTCCCGCTGGGAATGCAAAGTGTAAATTTTTCGTCAAATAAATAAATAATCAATCCCTTTCCTTTAGAGATACGTAATAAAGTGCGCCCACGTCTGCGGTCAGGCGAAGATAACTTTAACAAGAGTGTCAGCAAACGTTTTGATATATTATAGAACAGTTCTTTCGATGCCGTTCGAAAACAAATAAATCTCAATTTTAAGAATTAAGGAACTTTCCAGAAATTTCTGCAGCATTTTTGTTAGGTGTAATTAACCTACAAAAAACCTATTTGTTGAATATCTTTACATGCGCATTTACATATTGTAGAAGTATTTTTAAAAACTTACCTACAATTAATGCGTACCTAATATTTTAAACCGCAAAATTATAGCGACGACAGTCTCTATAAAGAAAAGCAATATAATATGACTGTGACAGCCTTCTGAAATTAATAGACTGACTAATTCAATCTTGCATCGAGTAAGTTTAAAATAATTTTATATCAAGTAAACATTATATCATTTTGTCCACAGAATATTTTTTTCTCATGAATGATTTATAAAACGTTCATTAGGCATATCGCTCAAAGTGAATGATGAATTCACTTAGATAAAATGAGCAACAGTTCGTAAATTTAGCATCTCATGGACCTGTCGCTGGTCCAATCAAAATTCAATTAGGAATATCTTTGTAAAGAATGATCACTTGCTGTTTCCACTGTTTTATGTGCTTTTTCTATATACTTTTGTACCTTAGCTTTGTTGCGTATACTTTATTTTAATGTTACTAAAACCCTATATCAAGAGCATTAAAGGACACTTAACAAAGCCGAAAGTTACATGTTGTCCATCATTGTGATTATTTTTTTTTGTTCTGGAATACCTGGGAACCTTTTGGCTGCGGCGATATTCAAGGTCAATGGTCAAAACAAGTTTAATACGTTCTAACTAAACTTTGAATATCTTAATGACCCCTGTACTATTGGGCGCGTCTGTGAGCTCAATGTTTCCCAGCATTGCATTGTGCACTACTAAAACAGAACTGCGATTTTCGAACCAAAAATTAGAGTCGTTTCTCAGCAATAGTATTTGTAAAATGTTACTTAGTTTCATGGTCAGTATGCATAGTGGCCATGTGATGTCGTTTTATACCCCATATACATCTTGTCCTTAGCTTCGATTTTAATTGCTGCAAATGCAACTTTATCGCCACACTTTATTTTAGTTTCGTCACAAAGCAACAACAACCTGCTACAAAACAAATGGAAACTCATAAGGATTAAAATCTGAGTCATTCGATCCTTCGAGTTGATTCAGACATAGCTTATCATTATGATCTACAACCGGTATATGTTCACAAACAACGGCCGCAGTAGCCTTTGCCTGAAAAGACCTGTGTTTTTTTTTCAATATGTTTATCCAATATGATAACATTGACCTTCTACTGTGATTACCCGTTTTCACGCAGCGATAGCGTTAAAACCTTTTCTAATCCATTTACCTACCGTTACCTCTTGACCCAGACATAGCGTAACGTTATCAATCTATTTTTTTGTAAAAAAAGTCAGTCCCATATCGATGTAAATATTATTCAAATAGGCTGTGGTATCGAGAGTACTTCAAGTCTGTTTAAGTTTGTCTGGGCTTGGCTTTTGCCTTGTCTATCTGTGTTTGCATATGAATTTACTAGTTTCTGTCCTTGAATTCTATTGTGACGGCTTCAGAATTGAGTTGTGATGTTTGACAACTACATAGTTTGCTGTATCTATTGTTGTCTTATTTGTACTTTCATCTTCAGGTTCCTCTCTAAAGAAAGTTATTGATTCTAGTTTATGTTTCGATAGACATAGAACTTCTTTTTCATTAATAGTTTCTGCTAGAATCAATAGTGCACCTCAGCAAAAATTCCTTTCCGTACAATTCCAGTGCAGAACGCGCCCAATTAATCCAATTTCTACAATTCCACCGTTACATTATTAAGGCGTACCAGGAACTGGCACCTCGTAAATCCCAGAGGATCATTTCGTAATTAAGTTTCTGAAAGGAACAAGCGGCAATACGTCCAAACCTACGACGATAACAAAAATATGGGGACCGAATCACATCGTGATTTATATTTGCTGTCGGTGATAATTTCTTTTAATTGTGGCTTGGTAGGTGCGGTCTGCGGTTTGCGGCGAGCCTTAGGTGGCTGTATTGATTTATCCCTTATAATTGAGTTTAGATACTGGTTAATTCTGGACTGAAATGTTAATGTATTTCAGCGTTGTTTGTTTAAAGTACTCGTGTGAAGTATATGTTGTAGTGGCGAGGGCTCCATAGAGATAGAATTCAGATACTTTGCTGCCATTTTAAAATACAACAGTCAGCAATACTGTCTACTATTGCCAAATAGATATACTATAGATATTTGAAATACACCATTAAATAAAAACATTATAAAAACCACAGCCTTCGATTTTGTTGTGTTTTCTTCTGACGGTACTTATTTGTAAACTTAATTGTACCTAATACAGTTTCTTCTCTTTTGCAAAAATGTAACCGTAACCACGTAGTATAGTGTGTAATTCAAAGTATTACACCCATAATCTAAACCCTCATTAATAAAGACACTAACGATATTTTTTTAGGCTAACAGCTGTCTCAACGCTCTTAGTAACCCTTCTTGAATAATACAAATTGGATCGTTTAATATTTCCATATTCAAAATCAACGGTCGACCTTAAGCTTGGGATAATATTCGACAATCTCGTTTGAGTTCCAACGTCATATTTCTGCTAATTTAACATAGGGCTGACAGCCTGAGTGATATCTCTTTTGAAACATTGAGTCGATGACCCATTTTTTGCTTTAACATGTAATTTTAAAACCTGCCCTCGGGATTTCCAGGAATAGTGCCATATTTTTGACTAACAGCCGAAAAAACATCCTCACGTTTTAAAATTATGGCATTTTTGTAACTGGTTTCTTGTGTTAGTGACCCCTGGCGATGATTCACAGTGACTGTTTACCTTACCTCGACGAATTCAGGGTTAAGCCGGGATTACGTCTGATTGATTTCTTTTAGATAACACCCGTCTTATTTGTTTTATCACTGTAAATTGGGTACAGTTTGCGAGTTCGTTAAACCTAGGTCTAAAATGTGAATGAAATGTCTTACATACATGGCTGTGTTTTCAACTTTGCTAGCTTTCTTGGTCGTCCCAAGTTAGAGTGGTCTGTTTCGTTAGAGAACTTTGGCGTGTCTTGGGTTAAGATCGGTCATGCTGACGTCATTCTTGAATTTTTTATCTCCGTTGGATTTATAAGGACTCGGACCTGCCCTAAGGGCAATGCCATCAAGCGGAACTAAATGCTTTCTTATATGTTTATGTATAAGATTTACATACAAAATGCCCATCCGATTAACTGGTATTTATCTTTCTTCCATATTAAAATATGTTGTGCCCATTTCTTTATGGACTTATTTGGTTAGTTGTTTGCCTAACTGGATTAAGTTTAATACAAACTTTAAAAAAAAGATAACATCACAAACTAATGTGTTAAACTACACTAGTTAGTGACTATGAGTAGGTGTTAAAAGTCTATTTAATAATGTTATGAATGGAGATTTGTAAGAAGCAAGGAAAAAAAAACCTAAAAGAAAAATGTAGGTAGATAAAATCAGGTTTAGCCAAAAATGCCAAAGTAACACCCGCGTTAAAAGCCAAGGAAAGACAAAATTCAAGCAATTAATTATGCGGACGGAAGACTCAAACATTTTTGCAAAATAAATTCCAAAATCAAAGAGAATGATAGCAAATAATGAAAAAATAAATACTTAAAAGGAAAAGTATCAAAACGATATAAAAAAGGAAAGCAAATGGTCGAATAAATGGACCTTTCGAAATATTCCGATAAACCAAGGTCATATGGTGTCAATGAACTCTGCAGCGAATTTGTTAAAAGTGCATACTTTTATTGCACTTGACATTTGAGCTAATCTTTGAAGTTTTTAAAAATGCAGGAGGTAAATACCTACCGTTAATATTTCTGGTTTGCTTTCCAAATTAGGTAGCTAGATGATTTCGTTGTGTTTTGCTTTATATTTAATTGGATGAGTGTAAATATCGACATTCGTTTTGCCGTGATTAATTAACTTTTTAAATCCAGATTCGGAATGTGGTTACGAAGAGAAAAAACGAATAGGTACTGAGAAAATAACGGTATTATTAATAAAAGCTTCTGCCCACGACTTCGTCCACGCCAAAGTTGATATTATTATACCACGGGAATCATACATTTTTCCGGGATAAAAGTAGTCTATGCACTATTCCAGACTAACTACGAGTAACTCTGTGCCAAATTTCATCGTTCTGGCGTGATTGAGTAACAAACATCCATCCAAACTTTCGCATTAACAGTAATAGTAATAAGATAAGTAAGACAACTAAAATATTTTTTTATTTACTACTTCATCTTAGTCATTTAATTAAATAGTTTAAATTTCTTGATTGGCATTGTCGTAGGCAGTTTTTCTATCAATAAATTCAGGCTTAGGTTAAACTGAACATTTGGATCGATTTATAAATGGAGTGATGACTTAACGACCGGTACTAATATGGTTTAGAACCAATCAATTTTTATTTCAACTCGATTGATAGTGGGGAATATGCAAATATTTTTTTTTTGTACAGACAATAATTTAGTTTTCAAGGCTTTTATAGTTTTTGTTGTATTTGATATTGGTCTAGAGCTTTTCAAAGTGGATGGTGCGTCATCCAAGGGGGTCGCAAAGACCAGCAAGTGGCCCTT
The DNA here is from genome assembly GCA_949774945.1 of Hoplodrina ambigua. Lineage (NCBI taxonomy): Eukaryota > Metazoa > Arthropoda > Insecta > Lepidoptera > Noctuidae > Hoplodrina > Hoplodrina ambigua. The sequence continues at coordinate 6,148,841 of OX458979.1, forward strand.
CTATTGCTGGTCTTTGCGACCCCCTCGGATGTCGGACGTGGACCACCTGAATAGTCACAGACCTTATTTGCAGATTTCGAGTGTTAATTTTTGTTAAGTTGAGTTTTAGCTTCTGTCATACGATAATGCCACTTGGCCCTTCAACTTACCGTCCCATGTCCACTGTATTGTTAGTTCTGTAAAAAACATGGTTTACTTTGTAACGGTTTACTTTACCGCTTCCAGCCCTGACGGTTTCCTGTTCATTTGCATAGACAAAATGTAGGCCAGCGTTACGTATGCTTCCAACCATGAATCTGCTAGTATTAGTACTAGTAGGTTACTTGATAACCGAAATTAACATAAATATGTCTAGTTTTTGGAAACAGGTTATTAATTGCTAAGTACTAAAATGTGATCAGGATGTTGCTTTTAAAAAACCCGGCCAAGTGCTAGTCAGATCAAGGACATATCGCCATACAATATTGAACACTACGTACAAAAAATATTTTCAAGCAAAGACCCACTTTAAGTTTTAACTTTATTTGATTTTTTATTGTATCGCATCTAAAAAATTGAAATGTCTACCTATAACGGTTTAAAAGATACAGTCCTGTGATAGACAGACGGACAAACGGATAGCGGAGTCAAAGTAATAAGGTTCCGTTTGGGTACGAAACCCGCAAATGAAGTAAGTCTTCACATCTACATAACAACACGCCTGTAATCCCCGAAGGGTTAGGCAGAGGTGTACCCATTAGTACACCCACATTTCGCCAGTTATGTTTTTAAGTCCTATGTAATAGGGGGCGAGCCTATTGCCATCAACCGGGCACAAATCCAGACTCCGAGGCTGCTACTGAGAAATTCCTGATGGAAAAACTTAATAACACTTTGCCCGATCTGGGAATCGAACCCAAGACCTCGTCCTCAGCAGTCGCGCTTTGCGACCACTAGACCAACGAGGCAGTCAAAGTCTAAGTAAGTCTTCCTTTTTTGCCAAACATCGTTTTCCTATCTAATTAAGTATACGTACGTATGTTTCCTTAATATCATAACTTTAAGTTTTGACAACTTTTTGACGTATATTCTAATCATAGAGGACCCTACTCATGGGCGTAAACACGGAACTCCAAACTAAAACTATATTGTATCCAAGATAAATTGAAGCGCATAAACCTTGAGTAAGACGTCTGAACAAACTTCTCAATCGACCGAGACATATTAAAAAAGCAAGATAAAAAAATTGAAAACCATACGAATTGTGAAGAGAGAGAGAGAACTAAAGGAAACCGTAGTTCCACACAATAGAAAACCGCGAACGTAATACGAGAAAATGAAAGAGGTTTCATTCAACTTTTGGTAAAGAAAGGTAGACGCAAAGTTAGACTGACAACTGTGGACGGTGGGAATAATGAAAACTTTTCTTGCTGGAAAATCATATTTAGTTTTATGGCATTCTTCGTAGTGCTGATTATCTAAGATAATCTCAGAACCATTTTTATTAACATGATGTAATCTCATCACGAATAAACAAAAGACAAACTAGTTACTAAAAGAAAAATACGTTGGTACCTTTTTATTTTTTGCTTAAATTATTTTCTAGAGATTTAATCTCACAAGAGTCCTTTGACATTTGTAATGGTAGGGATATTCGGAAACGGTGATTAGATATAATAATAATTAGGGTCTTCCTGCATAAGATTCTTTTTCCTTTGCAACTTAAAAGAAGCATATATAAGCTCAATGTATGTAGTATAATTTTATTTAGGAACAACCATTGTTTCTATAAATGGATCTCAACAATTACATAATTTGAACATCAGCTACGTTCTTGACATTGAAGAAAAAATCAATGGCGAAATAACCATAGAAGGAAGTGAACGATTGTCGTATACCCTTAAAATTCCGCTTGTGTATCGATTATGTAAATAACTCCGTCGATGACATGAATGTAATCTCCGTCGTAATTATCGACCCAAAAGCAATTTACTTTGTCCCAGGATCAAAATACCAGATTAAAGCGCTTCATGCTGACGTGACAAGATTACCACCGTACCTATCCCACTTTCTTAATATTTCTAGACACGTAAGAATTCTAGATTGTCATCGGCGTTATGTGCTTGTACGACCAAAACCTTTGCGTGGGCTTCTACAGGATAATAGATGCCCTTGAGGATTTGAGGCACTCCTATAGTGTGGTATGTGTTTACTGTATGCACATGTAGGATGTGTGATTTCGTAAATATGGTGCTGTCGACAAAGAAGGCTAACTTTATCTGTCTTATGATGCGCTTCGCATTATCTATGTTGGAGACTGTAGTGTTGCTACTGCTTTTAGATTTTGTAAATTGATTAGCGTTAAAGTTATATTCATTAATTTCGATTGAAACACAGGTTCTTTTAACGTAATTTAAAAGAAGAGAAATTGACCCAAAATGTGGACCATAACATAAAGAAGAATGGGATGAAGCTTCATACTTATCCCTTTAACCGATCATATGCGATTTGTTTAGCAAACTGCTTCATTTTGAATCTACACAACAAGAACCCTCTTGGTATAAAACGATTTTATAAATTCTCGTCAAGTTTGCACGAGCCAACAAACATAAGGCTATACAAGTAAGTTACAGTAACAACTTTCAGGAACACGCTGTTAGCAAGTATGTCCGTCCCAAAACCAACAATTTGAAAATTTCCGAATTGGCAAAACTTCAAGGTACGTTAAACGTAAACGTGGGCGTTGGCACAGTGTTATGCCACGTTATGCCTCTCTTGACACTTGTCTGCATGTAATACAGTTTTTATAAGCTCATACGAGGAGGTATGAAACATCTGCACCGTATTTTATCGCTGAATTAAATTTTGAACGGTCATGCATATTTGAATTGTGTTCAAGGTCCTTTGTATTGAGATATTTTATTGTATCTGCTTCATCATTGATGTACTGTTATACATGTGAAGAGTGATCTTGCAGAAATTGTTCTTGTTTACCTTTGAAATATCCGTTTTTGCATGTAGCCCTTCAACCCAAGTTTTTTAACCTTTAATGGTGCATTCATCAAACATTCTTATCATTCCGCGTTGCTTCTAAGATTTATTTGATATACCCATAAGGCTCAAGTTCAGGATTTCTGAGAGGCTTGACCTTGTATGAACACAATGCCGCGTAATGATCGTGGAGCCATTGTCAACCAACCGTACTCAGATCACCGATATCTGCATTATTATTGCCCTAGAGTTAAGAAGTACTTTACCTGTCACTTTATATCAAGACAAAGATTATGACTGATGGAACCAACTTAAGATCAAATCTTGGTTTAGTTTGTCATGAAGACTAAAATTACTCTTTTGTGGACTTCATATTTTGCTGGGCTAACCAAGTAGCAGTCGTTTAAAAATCGACTTTTACTTACATAAGTAACTTCATGTATTCTTAATCTATGGTGAGAACTTCCAATAATATATATTTAAACTTGTTTGGCATCAATATCGTTATTTTAATGTAGGAGAAAGGTTCTTACGTAAATTTGGCAAATCTTTACCTTTCATTTTACCAATTCCTTAGCACTGAAGTCTTCATAAAGTTCCATAACATTTGATATAACATAATACCCCATGTCGGTATGACAATACCGTTTTTATGGATCGTGTTTTTTCTATTTTGATCGTGTGACCTAACTTTTAGGATTTATTTATTGGACACTGTATCATAGAATATGACTAGACAGGCTATTATGAAAACCTTGACTTTTATCTTTGTACTATTTTCTTCTTCTGTTATTTTATTTGACAGTATGACTTATTGTCGAGTTCATGCTCCACGATTATGTTGTGTTTAGTCAGCGTCTTGTCACTTAAAGTAGTTGTTGGAGTCTGTATAGCCCTCAGAATGTTTTTTATTCACATTTGCATGACGTTGTAGATTTTATCGATCGTTATCATTCACTTGTTCGAGCTTACGTTTTATTTCTTCAATTCTCCCGTCAAAGATACTGTGGTTGGATTTATGTTGCTTTGTTTGTTTTACTGTTTTCAAAAAAAAACAGTAGTCGATATGACATTTCTACTGATTTTCGTTAGGTTTTCGATAAGTTGAAGTAAATAATAATGTATCATTGTCAAATCATAAACATGACTCAAACGTTTGGTTTTTCTAAATGGTTGGTTCTAAATGTCGGATATATTGTATTGGAACATCAGTATTGACTGTGGTTTATAGTAAAGTGCTTGACGTGATTCCAGAAAGCCGATTTTACATTTTAAGAACGTTCAAAATCACTTCAGAGACAATCAATGTCAGAAAATGTAAGTTAACAGGAATTTTTGACAGATTAAGACAGAGATTAGATTTCGGTCATTCCTAAAAGTAAGTAGAATTGCCCCTAAAGCTCCAAATAAGAGTTCTAATAACACTGATAAAGCAGGAAACACATTCAAATTGTAAATTAAAACAAATAATGAACCCGCAATAATCATAACAACGTTTTTAAAAATGGCGATTCTATAAACCGCAAGCGGTGTCAATAAAATCATTCCTTTGATACACCTAGTCAAGCAGTTTTTAGATCTATTGGCAATAAAAAATAATAAACGACACCTACAGTGTCATGCATACAGAAACTGTATATTTGGAAGTATATGAATAGGAATATGATACTCAATATATCATTGAAGTGTTAAAACGGTCACGTACGATACCATCTACTCTTTAACCTGAAAAGTATTGTATTACACTTGCTGAGTATTTGATTAATTTACTGTTCTTAACTATATGAGCAATCAAGATGGCGGTAACAACGGTAAATATGTTACAACATGTATTATGTTCATTTATATTTTGACGTTTTTGCAAGGTTGTTGATGGGACTTTTTTTCGTCGTGGGAGTAAGTGATGAGAACTGGCTATGTCAGGCGTTCGCAATCTTTTTTATACTGCGCATCTTATTTTAGGTTGTAATTTTTGCGACTCTCTTCTAAAAAAAGATATTAAAGACGATCAATTTTTAAAATCATCAATCCTTATAGGGCATCAAAAATTGTGATTACTTATTTTTTTTTATAAAATAAAAGAAAACTCAAAAAAAAATATTAACAGTGTGACGATTGTAAAAGAAGGAAAAATCAATGAGAAGGACGTCGTGTACCGGCGACTTGTGCCTATCGTCGCGGCGCCTTCAGGATAGCTCCAAGACGCTCCAGGACATCGCGATATATTTTTAAAAGATTAAGTATGGAGTTTCTTTCCCGTTCTTCTCCATACGAAACTACCTTTTGAAATGGGCAACTAGATTTCATATACCTAATTTTATTTCTCTATTGTAAATGACGTTCAAAAGTGCCTTTTAATGGTCTAATTGAAATGAATGATTTGACTTTGACGCCCAGTTTGGGAACCCCTAGGCTATGTTATGAATTTTAGCTATAATAATAATGTGATTCTGAGTTTGTTGAATTAAATATGGTATTAATCAAGGACCACTCACACATAAATTTCAACAAAATTGAAGTTACTAAGAATGTGAACCGTTGAATTTCCTCCATATTCATCGCTTTGAATTAGTTTGTTTGAATTATCAAGAGCCTGATGTTAATTTCGTATTCGTGTATGTTTTATAGATACTTACAGATTTAGATGTACTTTTGTGGGTGTGTTTTATTCTTATTTCAAACTAGCTTATACCCGCGTCTTCGTCTGCGTGAAAATTGTTTGGTTGTTATCGGCTAAGTATTTTTTGCGCGGAACACTAACCTACGCTACTCCTCTTAACATCTGCCATTTGCCAAAGAGTGCGTCTCGGCAAAATCAGTCTAGCCGTTTAAGAGATGAGCTGAAACAAATCGGCAGACACGCAATAATTTTGACGATTGTATTTTTCGTATAAGTACCGTGTAAACACTCATAATGAATTTAGTAAATTACTGTTATTTAAACATTATAATTAGACATTTCAATTTTATTTATTTGTATAAGCGTGTAAACACTCTTATGCGTTTAGTAAAATGCTGTTATTTAAACATGACAAAAAGACACTTGAATTTGACTAACTGTTGCTGACCCCTGTCGCATATATCTTCAACTCTTCAGGGGTGTTTTTGTTGACACGCTTAAGGATAGTTGCGAAGAATTCTTTCTCTTTCTTTTCTTTGCCACATCAGGTAAGGAACATGATGTATCTCCCAAATATCTGTTTGTATCTTCACCTAGCTGGTTAAGCTTTGTGTTGTCTTCAACCAGTTATTCAACCTGTACCAACCACGGGGTTGTCATACCGCCAACTTCGAAAATCCGGGCTGATACTTAGAATTTCATAATGGAAAAACCCAATAACACTTTTTGACAACCTGGGATTCCACGCCCAATATTCGCGCTTGCGACTACGACACCAACGGGTCAGTCGGGTCTGTCACGGAACTACTATAAATTAAACAGTAGAAGATGTTTATGATTTTGTACCAGGATATTTTTGTTCGCTTGCAGTCAAGTCGCCTACGAGAATCCTAGCAAAGCTCGGCGTATGCTCGGATTTATTTCCTTGTTTGATATTCATAACTTGTGCGGAATAACAAGCAGTTGATGCATTCTACTGCTTATTCTCTTTAATTATTAATGAGATAAATATTTAATTGGCACTGTGGTGTGGTTAATTGAAAGGTACGGATATTTTTTATTTCAGGCATTAATAATTTTTAGGTTAACTTTTTTTCAAGGATACGAGATACTATGTACTATGTACATACAGTCAACCAAAGAGATTGATATTCAGGGTCGCCAGACATAGTTGAAGTTTTCTTAGAAACCGATGGATGTTTTTTTCGAATGAAACTTATTTAATGAACTGTTTAATATCTACTTTTTAAATTAAATTACATTTAATTTATTGAAGCGGCAATTCAACGTCTTACTCACTAAACATATAATGATTTGTGTTTGTGTATATTTTATACACAAACACAAATCATTATACGGTTTTTGTTGACATTTAATTTTATTATTTGAATTTATGATTATGATTTTAATTTTATAATTTTTTAGTTTTATAACTTTAATTTATGATTTTTAGTTTATAATCTAGATTGTGCTTTTTTAATTTTAATTTTTATGATTTCAATTTGGATGTTGTTTTTAATTTAATTTTTGTTTTAATTAAGAGATAATTTTATGTGTGTGTCAGTTACCTTTATGGATCCATGTTATCCGAAATAAATGATTTTTATTTTATTTATTTTTTATTTTAAATCACATACAGTTTCAAGTAAAGAGAAATCGTCACTTACAGAAGTGCACAGCACTATAGACTTGAACTAGATTTAAAAACATGTATCGGTTAAGAAACTTTTAACTTTATCTGACGACCCTGCATACCTGTCTCTTTGGACGACTGCACAATCACCAATTCATTGCCAAACGCGGCGAATATGGTAATATTTCCGTTATCCCATCCTATGAGTAGTCTATCAAGATATCCATATTTGGTGCTGGTTTTCCCAACAGTTCTGCTAGTAGGTTTTAAAGATGATGTCATAAAATTTGTGATCACGTTGGAAGCCGGGAGTGTCCCTACAAAAATATGGAAATGACAGCTCTAGGACTACTATGTAGACCGAGAGTCTGTCGTTGACAGAATGAAATGCCTGAATATTTTTGTATTATAAAATCGACAGATTTGTTTTATATGAGTGTATTCGTTACGTATACTATATCACCGACCAGTTTTTGTTTATGCCGCAGTGGATGTCGGAAATCCGGCAATTAACAAAAATATGAAAAATGATTTTTATGATGTTGATCGGTTTTTTGTGTATCATTTTTTTTTAACTTAGGTATAATATTAGCATTAGGTATAATATGGATGACTAAAGTACTAGATAATTAAAGTCTCAAAATGTGACAAGCTGACCTTCAATTTATATTTGTAGAGTTTTATGAAAACTAAGAATTATAATACATATTTTGAAGTATACAAAATAAAAATGTAAGAATTAGCCACCTTTTTCTGTTTATTCATCAAAATAAAAAGTAATAAAATAGTAATTCTTAACCAGGCAGGCGGAGGTTATAAGTTTACTTGCTTCTTCTCTTCATAAGAAGACGTTTTATTAAGAATAAGAATATCATATCAGCAACACACGCAGTGTGTGCTTGTATCCGTTTTGGTTTAGTAGACTTTATCTCCTGAAAAGATTTTACAAAAGCTCTGAAATCACAATGTGTAAAATAATATATAGGTAAGTACATAATGCATCGTCGAGTTGTACGACATAATACAATGACAGTCTGACTGTACACCGTAAATCTTTTCACATTTCTTGTTCCTAATTATTTCCGTTTCAAACGGAAACCTTCCTTGCAACGGAACATAGTTAATGAGATATCATGAGTTATGCTGGAGTAACATATAATAATGATTGCTCTTTGTAACTTGGATGACAATCGATGGAAGGAAAATTAAAATAGGATAGGATACCGATAGGGGACACAATAATTTTTGAAAGCAACACAGAACCTTTTAAAAATCTAAAAAAAAATTCTAATGTCATAATTGTTTTTACGTATTATAATGGTGGTGAAAAAGTAGAAAACAATGTTTCCTAGCAATGAGAAAAGTGAAAAATATGTACCAACGTCTACTTATTGCATAAGTAGAAGAATTAACTGTGACAAATGGCTTGCCATGTTACCCTGAGAGCACCGTGTTTATTTAAAAACAGCAGCAAAGTATTGTATTATTTCTTGGTTTTATAGTAAAAACTTGAATCATTTGTTATAAGAAAATAACGTAATAAATATCTACCTGAACAATGTGATAGTGTAAATGAAGTAAGAAGAAGGTATTTGTTGAATGTAATAATTATTCACAGCTATATGCACATACATATCTGATTCTAACGATGAGAGTTTACAATAAAAAATAGCGCATAAGTAAAACTGGAAATTTTTCAGAAGGTCATATTTGATAAACTGTCTGCTACTAAATTATTATTGATCAGTGACCTTGCAGCAATAAGGAATGCTTTCGTTCTTATTTATTATTCTTTTTTAATATTCGATTGGTTCCATTGTTATACTAGTAAACCCCGTGCGATTCGATTCACCTGAATAGTGATGCGGCAAACGCATGTTTAGTCTGACAATCGATTAACGAAAGGTATCGAGATGGATTCATATTCGATTACTTTATTTGTTCAGTGTTAATGAAGTGTAGGATTTTAGGGACCGTTTTAGCGGTTTTTGTTATGGACACAATGAAGTGGGCTGAAATGGTATTTTCATTTACTTTGACATGTAGAAAGGTTTAATTTTTTATTGCATTTACTCATGATACCTTGCTTGTTTATTTTCGTTACGTCATCGATAGACGCTGATACTATAATCATTCTAAATTTTAAAAAATCCAAGATAAGTTTTCTCTTCTTGACATATTTTCTTTTTTATTTCTAAAAAGGTTGTATGCTGGTGTATATCTATATTAGTTACTAGGTTCTGCCCGCGACTTCGTCCGCGCAAAAATAAAATAAAGTATAGCCTATGTTACTCGCAGATAATATAGCTTTCAAATGGTGAAAGAATTTTTAAAATCGGTTCAGTAGTTGTTGAGTTTATCCATTACAAACAAACAAAAATACATTTTTTTCCTCTTTATAATATTAGTGTAGAAAACTTTTGAGCTTGCAAGCATGTTGGTCGATGCTTGCGTCTCTATGTAAAAAGAGGCCTTAGCCCGAAAGTGGGACAATAATAGACTGAGATTATTATTATTATTCTGATAAAATTCACGCTGCTTTACATACATCTCAAAATACATTCAGCACGTCCAAGCGACGCTATTCCTATGGCATTACATTATTATTTTAAACTTTATAACTTTTAATAAAACCGCAAAATGCACACGAATTCTTGTTCCCGGATCTTCAAACCGGTTTAAAATATTTGGGAGAGGGTCACACAATCCCGTTTTCGTTTTGCTCGACTAATTCGAAAGAGGGATGTCCATTGCTGCATGACTATACTATTTGATAAGCCTTTTGCATATGTAAGAGGTGATGGTTATCAGTCTTTAGATTTTGGTCCGTGATTTCTGCTTAATACGGGATGTATGAAAAGGAATGATATCAAGATTGTAGCTTTGGGTTTGTCAGGATATTTAAAATACTTAAAGTTGTTATGCAATAATGATTTTATGGCGCAGAGTTGTGAACATGTTACTCAGTTAAATTAAAATTGAAATAAGATCTGGTTCGTGTGATGAATTTTAAATGTAACAGATAAAATTAAATATAATGTTTCAATTTGGACATTTCCTAGTTTATAACATGTATATGAATGCTGTGATGGAAGTTTTAAATGCAACGGCAAGCTTTGGACCGAGCAAAATAATAATAATAATTTAATATAAGGATGTAAAAGACATTTAATAAAGCCGAATGTTTTTCCTTCATTAACAATATTTTTTTGGCTCTGGATTGAATCAGGAACCTATTGGTTGGTGTGTGGTGGACAATTAAAGCTTCTTTTCTTTTAAATATTTTTGTTAGCACTTTTCAAATCTTATAACTGGACTTCAAATATGAAGGTACCCGAATGTACTGTTGCATGCATTACGTTGCTCGCTGCCATAAACATTGATTTTTGACGCCAAAAATAAAAGCCGTTTTCTAGCAACAATTTTTACTCACTGTTACTTAGTTTAATGGATAGAATGCTTAGTTAATGACAATGTGAATGGTCTTTTATAATAATTTACTTATAGAATAGAATATAATTTTTATTTATTCGCGTAATTAAGACTCAACAACCAGACTGTTAGTAAAACTAACGTCAATGTCAGTAAGCACTGACACTAAACAAAAACAAGAAAAATAACACAAGAAATAAAATAGTAATATATATAAGTTAAAAAAAAAAAAATTACAATATGATAATGCACCATGAACGAAGTTATATTACCAATACATAAACTGTACGAATTCCTGCTCAATTTAACAAGATTAAATTAAAAATTAATTACCGGAATTAAACGAGCTACACGTTTCATAATTTCACCATAGTCAATGTATCACCGATTGTAGACATATTGGAAATTCATGAAAAGCCTCTTTGTTGTTGGGTGCTCGCATACGTTGAAATCCGCTATGAAAAGGGAGATTACTCGTTCTACGTATCTCTTAATTGAAACGCGAACTCGATATTTCCACATTTAGGTATCTGTCTATTCATGTGCGTATGTTTGGAAATAAAAAATGAAAACAAATTAATGTGCATCATTTTTGAGTACCAATTGGACCATTTACAAGCAATTATGAATCGCCAAGAAGTCGGCAGTTACAAAGTTGATTCTAGTTGCTGGTTTTCAAACGTAGGTAGGCCTCTTATAGAAAAGAACGAGCAAGAAACTCTATGGACACTCTTTTCAATTTGGTTTTTACTTAATCTTGATTACAATTTTATTTTATTGTTGCTTCTATAATTAAAAACAATGAAGGTGAATATGAAACCTTAAAAAAAAATAAAGATCTTAGTCATGGCAAGCCAAAATATGGTGCTGGCCCGTTGCGAAAGAAAAAACGCCTCTTCGAGCAGAATAGTTGCAAGAGAAAAAATAAGAAGAATTTACTTTACTATAATATCTATTTTCCGAACTCTTGGCTGATTAATGACGCTAGTCAATCATTCAAGATTTATTTAGAAAAGAGACGATTGTCACACTATCTTCATCTACATTTTTGTCATCAACACTATAGGGTTACACCGTCTCGTTTGCGTAATAGAGTAATAATTCACTCTTTGTTTATTGGACCCTCTATTTCGTTACATAAGGGGGTATGTATTCAGCCCTATTGTTTAGGGATGATAAATTAGCGTAGCTTACCTGTCGGGCCGGGATTAGCACCCTCGAGCGGACTCAATCGACACCCCTACTGTGTCGTTTGTAGCTTTTTATTTGCATTTGATTGTTGATTAATTTGTATTGTAACAATAGCACGTACTGTAGTATGTTCTACAGGTGGATTCTTGTATTGTTGTGGTTGGTAATGGCTTCATCGATCATTGTACTGTCGTGATGGAAGGCCTTCTGTGTTATTATTATATTGAACATGTCATTTTAGGTGTGGTTATAATTTTAAATAGATCTACGGCATGCATTTGTTTTAGTAAAGTTGTTCTGATGGCTTGTTATTCTCTTAAATTGTTTCATAGAGGTCTAACTAATTTAGCCTTGAAGATGCGTATCGAAAATCTAAAGTTATCCAGTCATCAAGTACCTACATCACTTTACAATAGACTTTCGTAGCAGCAAAAACTTCCCTAAAATCACAATTCATTCTGAAAAAACAAATGAAGCCTCACAATTTTTCCACCAAATGTCTCGAAGGTTAAGCCAAACCGTTTTTCCCTAAAAATCTAAAAACAAAATCTAATTTGTTGAACGCTAACACGATGGTATTAAAGTCACAACAATTACGTCTCACTTATCGGCGCGTCTCGTCGAGTTTTTGGCAAGTGCTCGACTCGTGTGAGTTATGACGGCAACGTCAGCTATCTTGACGATAAATCAAGCTCGGGCTTCTTCGGGCATCCTCGGAAAAGCTCGAGCCACCAGCATTATCGGTAACGAGCTTCTTATGTTTGAAGACTGAGATGTAAGCACTAGAAAAAGTATGCGAGTACGTGGATTAAGGCTTTTGTTTGGTTCACGGATTTTCTTAATCGAGAATGTTCCTGTGATGTTTCATGGTAGAGGGTAGTAATGTTTTCATAGCGTTTCTATGCTGTATTTCTTGTTCAGCACGTTGTTGGCACGTTCTGCTTGTCGTTATTTTCTGAGTATATTGCCAAGATATTATATTTTAGTAAGAATAGGTTCACAAAATATGTTTACGTGAGTTTCACATTAGTTTTATTTTATATTTTGAAGTGATAAATAATTCGGACTTTTATAATAGCGGCTTAAATTCTGTATGATGTCCCCTACCTACTTGATTTTTGCAATTCTGAGAGTTATATCGGTTACCTTAGTTTTCCTTTCGATCTTTCCATTTCTGATTCGATATCGTAGAGAGAACCCAAAAATAGTCCTGCTCTTTGAGCGATTTTGTGCTCCTTGGAAACTGCTGAACCGCTGTTCGCAGGCAGTACAGGACCGGTCATTGTGGCTATCTTTAGGGAAGGCCTATGTCCAGCAGTGGATGTCGTTCAATTGAAATGATGATAATGATGCTTGGTATTTTGACATCTATACTAATATTTTAAAGAGGTAAGTTTTACATGTGTTTTGTTCGTAAATTAATCTCTGGAAGTAGGTACTGGTCCCATCCCAAAAATTATTTTACTGATAGAAAAATACAGTGTTGCTATTGCCATAGGGTATGTTTTGTGGCATTCTTCCCCGCAGACGTTAGTCATGAATAAAATTGTTTTGAAGAACTATCTTTAGTTTGAATAAATTACAATTTCACGTACTTATGAGAGAAATCGCAAGTTCTCAAGACAGTTATTACACCTCATGTTTACTCGAACGATAATAAGACATCAAAACGTCAACGTAATTACAGTTGCGTGCCAGTTATTGGAATGTAGCAATAAATTAACTTTAATCTAATTACTATTAAAGAAAATACTGCCTCGTTGGTCTAGTGGTCGCAAGCGCGACTTCTGTCCATGAGGTCTTGGGTTCGATTCCCAGGTCGGGCAAAGTGTTATTGGGTTTTTCCATCAGGAAATTTCTCATTAGCAAGCAGCCTCGGAGTCTGGATTAGTGCCCGGTTGACGGCAATAGGCTCGCCCCCTATTACATGGGACTAAAAACATAACTGGCGCAATGTGGGTGTACTAATGGGTGCACCTCTGCCTAACCCTTCGGGGATTACAGGCGTGATATTATGTTATTAAAGAAAATGAAACATTTGTGTAAACTAAACCAGTAATTAACATTGTATTTTTTTAAAATTAGATTATAGTACCTACCTACATTAAAAAAAACTCTTAAATAAAACCCAAGCAATAATGATAATCATTTCAATAATGTTTTTTTTGTTTTTTTTTTTATTGCCTTTTTGGTTTTCATTATGTTTGTGTGCACATGGCCTGTGTCAAATAAACTTTTTTATTTATTTCCTTCTTTGCGACAAAGGGCCACGGTGATTCTTGAAAACAAATTCCGCAATCCTGGCAGAATCTTCAGATTTCCTGAGCCAATTTCTAAAATTCTTTCGCTAATTGGAAGCTACCTTATCCTTGAGTGCTATAGGCTCTATTTAATTATAAAAAGAAAATTTGCGCAAACGAATTCGCAGACTAAAGTTAGTTAGACATAAAAACAAAAACAAATGAATTTCGGAAAATCCGTTTTTCTTACTCCCAGTCAAAACAAAAAAGCGACAGACATAAATTCCGATGTTCTTTAGTCAAATCAGATCTGTAAAAAGCGGCTTGGGTAGTCTAAACATCCGGTGTCTATCAACACCGGATGTTGTTCCAAACTTGGCAGAAGGCTGTGTATCAGTGAGCGAATCGTGATGGATTGACTTGATATTGTATAAGGTACGAACAATATAGACAAAACAAATTGTAAAAAAAAAATCGTAACAAAACTGATATTTGGTGAACTGAGGTGAGGTTTAAGATTCCGGCGTTGCTAGACGTACGTTATTTAAGCTTGGTAAAAAAGGTGCATTTCTGACTTCGTTTGAGCTAAACTGCTTGTATTTCATGCTTTTCTTTTTTTTTTTTGCTTGTTTGGAGGGAAGTGCTTATATTTCATGACTCAACCCGCCTCGGCTCGCACGGGTGTGTTCAGTCATCGTCACACTTTTTATTTAGATTTTCAAATAAAAATACCATCCGCGAATGTCATGGATTTTCATCAGTGGATTTTCCAAAAAATATTATATATGAAATAATAATATATGTTAAACCATTATTCGTTGTTGCCGGTCATTTGTCGTAGGCCTTCAGCTTTAAAGCGTCTACGTCGTCCTTCTATCTCAAAATTTGATCACACTAAGATGACGTAAGTCTGTCTGGCACTGGGATTCTAGTCTACATAGATATCCAATTCCAGACATTACGATGTTTGCTACATTTCAGACGAAGAGACTTAGCTCAGTTCAAGCGTACGACCTATCTTGATGTTACGATGTTACCTTGGCCTAAAAACGGTAGGATGGGCATAATAGTAGTTTGAGAGACGTAACATTATCTACAAGTAGAAAAAAGATGTAAGTAAATATGTGAATCAGATTATTTTGTTACTTATTTCCAAAAACATTAATGACGTTAATTTAACCTGTCAAAACTAATTATAACCCTGCGATCACGAGGATTAGTGCTAATCTTGCCACTTTTGGTAAAAGTGTCAAAATAAAGAAATACTGTCTCAATACTGACTGCCTCGTTGGTTTAGTGGTCGCAAAGCGCGACTGCTGAGCATGAGGTCTTGGGTTCGATTCCCAGGTCGGGCAAAATGTTATTGGGTTTTAATAAGTGTAACCCATCAGGAATTTCTCAGTAGCAGCCTCGGAGTCTGGATTTGTGCCCAGTTGATGGCAATAGGCTCGCCCCCTATTACATGGGACTTAAACGTAACTGGCGAAATGTGGATGTACTAATGGGTACACCTCTGCCTAACCCTTCGGGGATTACAGGCGTGATGATGTTATGTATAAAACAATACATAACCTGTATTTATAACAATATCTGAGTACTGGTATTCAGCTTAATTCGGTTAGACTGGAAGCCGACCCCAACTACATGAAAAACCATATAAGAACTGCTGTCTACCCATTTAGCGTAGCCCTTTCTAACAACACCTGTGTAAAAACGGCTGATCTTTGCCGAAAATAACGTAAGTCAAAATGGTTAATCCGTTCTCAAAGGACTTAGGTAGGTATATGTTGCACTCCAAGTTCTAATTCATGTTCGAATGTACATGTTATTTAGTTTTAGCACAAAAGTTAGTTCTCGTACTAGGATTTGCTTATCCAACGAGCACAAAGTTAGTTTTAAAAAGTTTTCTACGTAAATTTTGGTTCGTTTGTAGCTATTCTACTTTTAGATGTTGTATTGTTAAGGGTTCTGTGTGGGTGCATGTATGTATGTGAGTATGTATGTTCCCTACATCATGTAACATGTTAGTGTCTGTCTAATGTAATACGAATTATGTTCGTGATTGTAATAATGACATGTAGGTTTTGAAATTGAACGGGTTTAAAAAGACAACGAAATAAAAATAAGTTTAGGAAGATATCACATAACAAAATATCACGCCTGTAATCCCTGCAGGGTTAGGCAGAGCGGTACCCATTAGTACACCCACATTTCGCTAGTTATGTTTAAAGTCCCATGTAATAAGGGGCGAGCCTATTGCCATCACCCGGACACAAATTTAGACGCAGAGATTGCTACTGAGTAAAAAAAAAGAACAAACACAAGGAGGTAAAGAGACAACATGGTAGGTGCAAATTATTGTTCCAGCATAAAACAACAATATTAAAGATACCTTTATTTGGTCTTCCAAAAATTCTTACATTAATATAAACCTTTCAAAATAGATTATAACTTTACCCAAATCAAATTAACGTCAGAAAAAATACAGCAACACTCACTCCAGCCAATCACAATGAGATTACGATCAGCTAGGCTTGAAGGGAAATCTGTTGCTACAAGCTACAAGACGGATGGAGAATTAAACACCACCCTGTACGAGTGATCGAGTATGAAAAATCGCTTCAGATGGCTATTCGATTGCCACTTATCGATCAACGTATGACGCGATACGATTTAGATTGCGAAATTAGGTGTTACTTGTTACTACGATTTGGGGATAAGTTATTCGAGTGGAAGTTAGGGGTGTTGTTATTGTGACTGACTGAAAGTGAATTGATGAAATGTACGTATTTTTCTATCTTGTTGTCTTGTAATTTATTTTACCAAGTTTTAATAATTTAGCCATTATTACGTTGCGCCTCAATGAGCTGTCAGCACAGGGACGGGGCCCCCAACGGGGCCAACGTCTGCCGGGGTTGCGGGACGTCTTAACAGGATACCGTGGCCCCGGAACGTAAAGGGCAACAGAAGGAACAGGGTGGTTTTTTAGTCAGTAAAAGCCTGACAGTCCCTGCCGCCCCACCCAGGGCGGAAGGAGTCATTTGATGATTTATACCACCTAAAAAAAATGCATCAATTATTTAGATACCTACCAACTACATATAGGTAGACAGACATATAAGATGCCTTAACAATTTTTCCTGATCAAAGATTTTTAAATTCTCATCTTAGACTTTAGTACCTAGTTGATAAATAAAATCAATTCATAGTACAATAAGCATCAGACTTAATATCTCTCTTCAGAAGGAATCAAGGTATCAAAGAAAAGTATACCCAATAACATATAGGCATATGTTTCACAATTTATTTAATGCCGACATGTTTTATACTTCCTCATTTCCCTAATTAAAAATCACCAAAGTAATGACTCAAAATGAAATTAATTAATTAATATTTATCTCTACTAAGGGATGTAACCCTTCTGTTGGCAAACATTTAATACAAGTATAAAAATATTTTCTCCCCTTACGGTAAAACATTTGGCCCTGCGAAAGGGCAAATTAAATCATACACCGAGCGTCTCAATTATTCCAAATACGCGCGGTATATGCCACAGGCAGTTACAAAAAGAATGGTGGCGCTGGTCCTTTGAAAAGCCCATCGGGGGGTGCTCTCAAAGCTGTCACCCCCAGAAGCACACTTCACTACGATCGTGTACATCGAAAACAGCAAAAACGCGCACGAGAACATTCACTGACGCTCACGTTCCCCGAACCGCATAAGCGCAAACAACTGAAGCAGCAATGTATACAATGTGCACCGAATGCGCGTTGGGATCGTTTTCGGAAGCAGTAGAGGCGCCGCGGAGACTGGCACGGCGCGCATGCGTCCGAAATCTCACCCTATTGGTCTAGGATGACGTCATCGGGGTGAACCCGTAGGTCTGAGTGACACTAACAGTCACCCCCGAGCAATCGTAGGGGCACCTCGTGTCCCCAGTGGTGATATAAAAACAATCGGTGAATTAACAATCTGTTACAGACAGTGATATCGTACAATAAATTGTGTTGCAAGTGTTATTGGTAGAAGTGTTAGCTTACATCTGAACGCTGTCCAGCCGCAGAAGCAGATACTTCGTTAAAAAAGGTAACGTTATCTCATGTTGTTTACAGTTTCAGGCCGTGTCAGTGTTCTCAATGATGCTAGCTCATGCATGAGTCTGTGAGACGTGTTTTATCATATTTTGTGGATATGTGAGAGTCGTTGAGTATAAAAGCAACGTTGTAGAAAAACGTTCTGTCGACAGATTTTTACGCTGATGAGATTCTGATGTTTTTCGGACCATAAATCACATGCCGCCGGTTATTTGTTTATCTCACCAAACATTTTGTCTACCCTTACAAATAAATGAGCTTATACTTAAAGTTTCAAGTGGATAGTAATAAGAACAGACAAGGAAACTGTTTGAGACAAGATAAAAGATCGTTTCGTACAAAGTTTTCTTCTTCTGATGTTTTGTATTGTTATCGTGTTGTGTTTTATGAACACCACACTTTTCTTGTTCAACCAAAAATGTTATACAAATTGTATTTCCGTTCTTTATACGTATAATTTATCTTCTAATTTACTTAATATTGTTTAAGTATACGTTTTCATTCACAGTCACAGATTACTTATTCATAATTTCTTTTTATTCGTATGGTGGTCCTTGTCTATTAATACGAGTAAGTTAAATCTGTCTTCAGTTTTTGTTTGACGAATAGACAATGTTGTTCTAACGTACTCGGACAGTATTGTTAATCTTGATACGTGAGTTGCGTAGGTCAGAAGATACCTTTAATAGTATTCAGTGCCGTCTGATATTCTCCATTATATTATCATGAGAGGTAGATGCAAAAAAATAATATTTTCGACTAAATAGTTACCTGAAGTAAGGCAGATTTTAGCAATGTTTATGAATAAATCCAAGCCTTCATATTTATTCTTAAAGACCAGCTCATAAAACAGTATCTCGTTTTTAGTAGCAGAAAAGGAATTCACGTAGGTACTGTTTTATTTAAATAACATAATACGTGGAAAACGAAATTGAGTTTTTCCTAGACGGAAAGGCTATTTATTTTCGTTGAAAACAAAGTTTATTTTTCATTTATAACGAGTTCCAAGCCGTTTATTTACTCAAGTTACATACAACAGAGTCGTTGCCAATTTGAATCAACAGTGGGATCACGTTTTAGATATTGAGTAGGCTGTGGTACCAAGTAATCTAATACTTTACATAAATTAATGTCCCCAAGAGCGGATAGATCTCCGATCTAACCAACCATTACGGGCTTTCATATCCTATTTGAATATTTAGAAGGAACAAAACGGACGGTGTAAAGTTTGTGTCGCGAAATTGTTTTTTTTTTCGCATCGACGTGGGGTTTAGTTGCAATGGGGAAGTCATTTAAATTACCCCTGAGTCCGGAGGGATAATACCCGCCTAAGTTAATTTGTTACTGTTGCTACACTTCACATTTGGAATTTTATTATTAAAATTCAGAAGTTTGATATTATCATTGTAATGTGACAAAAATTTCACTGAAATACAAAATGTTTTAGGTATGAATTAGGACTAAAAACAGTTTGTTTATACAAACAGGAGTTTTACACGATATTGTATATTTCTCCATATATGAAATCTTCTATTTCCTTATATATTTTTCCAATAAAGTTTATTGTTCGCACTTATTAAAAGATTTTAATGAAACGATCTTAAAGATTTAGAGAAATCTTGAAGATCGTGTTCAAATCTCATCAAAATTTAATCTCCTAATGAGTGCGAACGATATTTCTTGACCTGATTTTCGAAGGACTTTTAAGCTTCGACCATGACCTATTGCTTTGAGTTTTAAGTTCCTGACTACTTGGCACTGCTACCACGCCGCGGTAATTTATATAATTTGATTTTGGTTGTGTGTATCAGAATAATGTCATCTTCATTTACTGTCTCGGCTAAGCTAGACGAGGTAGAAAGGACATCGTAACGTAAACTTTTACAATGGATTCAGAAAATGATTTTAGGCCCAAAAGAAAAAAAAAATCTTTAAAATAAAACAGCTGTTCCATAGAAAAGTACAACACCTACATAGTCAAAATGTATAGAACGACTGTTTTATTTTTTTGAATAATTTTCGAAAAAATGGTCGTTTTGGGTGTCCAGAATCATGTGACAAAGGTACAAAAATTCTTTACGATCCTTTCCACCCGCTATAAACTACTTCATGATGAGAAGAAAATATTTGAAGTTATTTTAGTAATTTTGACTTTGTAAATACTCAACTTTCAAAAAAGTCTAATGTTTTATTACTTAAAATTAGAATGCTCTTTATTATAGACCTAAGATGGTTAACAAAGATAAGTAACAACATTTTTTTTTAATAATAATTCTATTATGACGTCTTTACAATTTATAAAAGAGAACGAAGAAACTCATAGGGCATCAAAAATCTCGTCCGCACCGTTGTCAATGGGAAAAGTGCCCAAAAGGCTACCAGCGTTGCCATGTTGTATGGCACTCATTGACCCAAGAAAAAAAGGATATAATTAAATAAATTAATCTTATTTATTATTTTCTCCGGCAAGGCGCTTTTTGAATCCTTCCAAGTTTTCCGTTAGTACTCTTTACACGGATAAGCAACTTGAAACACTTGTAGTTTCATCAACACGTTTTATATGAAAACCAAACTTTGAAGAGACCAAATATAAACTTGAATATGATCTTGGTAGCTCGTTGTCGTGTACGTTTTACGATGTCGAAGACGTTTCAGTTCATCTTAGTAATATGTTAGTTGGAAGATTTTACAAGACGCCAGCGTGCTCAAACTACGAGCAGGTGAAATGCAATCGTCACATGTTTGCGTTTTATTACTTGAGTTTATTATTCGAGAACTTGAATTCTTTTTCTTTTTATAAGAACTGCATATATTTTTATTCAAGTTTTGAATAAAGAATTTTGTGGTTCCATTTTTGCCAGCCGTGAATTTTGGTACGATATTTTTGGAGAAATAAGGCCCTTTAAAATCGTTAAAAATTTAGTTGCAATCACGTTTTAGCGACAATCAATGTGAGTATCTAAATTAATTATATTTTTGACAGATCGAGACTTACCTAGAATATAAATAGAATTACCCAATAGGTCTGAAACAAAGTAACTAATTTAAAATTTAATTAGTGCACCTCCATCCAATTTCCCTTGTAATCCTTCGAAAAAAGAAAACAATAGGTACAGCCAAACGCGTGGTAAGAGCAGGATCCACTGAAGAAATAAAGGCAATTACTGAAATGGCGAGCCGCATGTGCGTTGAATGCCAATAATTGGAACTAATCACCGATACGGACTCGGAAAAGCTATTAGATTAGGTTGAAAAAATAGCCATGGATGCTGGTGTCGACCTAAGTA
This sequence comes from Hoplodrina ambigua, assembly GCA_949774945.1. NCBI lineage: Eukaryota > Metazoa > Arthropoda > Insecta > Lepidoptera > Noctuidae > Hoplodrina > Hoplodrina ambigua. Next base: position 6,170,308 of record OX458979.1, read on the forward strand.
AAGTGTTCTTGTATATGACAGGGGTTTCATTAAGAATTTGTACTGATTTTTATAAGGCTATGGGTAGTTTGTACAGGGAAAAACGTATGTAGGAAAATAATTTTCACTTTCTGCTTTAAAAAAAGCCTTGTCGTGGATGCGTTTACAAACATAAACTCACATACACAAACATCCAATCCCGGAACAATTAACTGCGGACCTTACAAATTTATTAGTTCCGTATGGGAATCCAACCCGAGATGCTGCGCAGCAACCAATCACTTGGCCACTGCGACAACTGTGCACTTTTGTATTGATGTACAGTCATCAAAAGATATAGGTATGAGAAGGACAAGGTAGGAAACCAATGAATAATTTCAAATGTAATTTAATTTAAAAAGTAGATAATAAAACAGTTCGTTAATTAAGTTTCAATCGAAGACATCCATCGGTTTGTAATAAAACTTTAACTATATCGAACGACCCTGGTTAGCTATCTCTTTTTGTGACTGTACATAGCAAAGTTACATAAGTGTATTATTCAAATGAGGACGCCAAGGTAAGGACACGCAAAGAAACAGATTAAGTGAACCGATCGCTAAGTGATTATAGAAAATGAGAATGTTCCGCACCATAGAACGACCCAATTCTTTCACTCAAAAGCACGACAAAGCTCTGTTACAAAATCAATTTCCTGATAATGTTCAATGGCATTTTTTTCCTCAAATTATGAGAAGAGATTACTCGAAATCCCTGTAGCGATTGAGTAAAAGAATTTAATCCGTAGATTAGCTTCAGTAGCGTTCGTTCAAAGCGAGTCCTCGCTGATCGGCATCGTTCGATAATCGCTCCTAATTTGATTGGCACTCGGGCAGCTGCCAACGACGTGAAAACTCTATTACTCGCCAACTTTGTAGGGTTTTACGGACCATCAAAGGAAATTTAGTATATTGATTGGCCTATTTACGATTGGTTAAGTTGTTGTGGTAGTCCTACCTACCTGTTCTGGGTAGTTGTGAACTTGAAAAGGATTCCTGGAAGTATTTTGCTGTTCAAACGTGGTTCACTTATTACCTTTGGGAATCGAAAGGTATATAGGGTTGAACGGACACGAAGCTGTTAAGTCATATAATATTTTATGAATGTCATTTGATGGTTCAGTGGTTAAAGCGTCGTGCAAGAGGCTGTGGGTTCCGAACCGGGCATTGGCAAGTACCAGTGCGACTTTTTCTATTCCATGAAATAGAAAGTCACAATTTGAAAAAAAATATAATGAGGAAATCTTTTATAATGAATACAAGGTTGAAATCGCCAATTCGTTTAGAGCAAACGTGGTGATCAATGCTCGTGCCTTCTTTGTATGAGAAGAGGCTGCAGTGGATAATAATAGGCTGGTATTATTATTATGTCTCTTAAGATTTATACCTATGAGCTATGTTATTTTCTTTAACTGCTGCGCTCTTCTTTTGTTTTTTTACAATTTCATAGAGTCCACTAAAATCAAAGGAATCATTGGAATTCACATAATATATTTGTTTTTGTATTCATTTTACAAAGTTATTTTTAAAGGCTCATATATTTCGTATCACAGTGGAAATATTTTGTCAGTAACAGTTGTGATTAATGTTTTAGCATTCGTCATATTAATTATTTTAACCAAAACATTTAAAACTTTAATGGTTTACAGTTAATTGGTGACAGTATAATTAATATTGCCTTCGGTTACGTGACGGTTATAGTTACCAAAAGGGTCATTGATCTAGTTTGTTGTTTCTAAATTGAGTCATTTGTCATTATACCGTACTAATTAATATTGCCTACAAGGGTTTATTTTCATTGAAAACGTAATAAGTACAGAATGGATTGGGTTGCCCTTTTTGATAGTTTAAGGTGTAAATTGACTGCCTCGTTGGTCTAGTGGTCGCAAGCGCGACTGCTGTGCATGGTCTCGGGTTCGATTCCCAGGTCGGGCAAAGTGTTATTGGATTTTTCCATCAGGAATTTCTCAGTAGCAGCCTCGGAGTCTGGATTTGTGCCCGGTAGATGGCAATAGGCTCGCCCCCTATTACATGGGACTAAAAACATAACTGGCGAAATGTGGGTGTACTAATGGGTACACCTCTGCCTAACCCTTCGGGGATTACAGGCGTCATGTTATGTTATGTAAGGTGTAAATTGTAATAGATAAGTATATTTGTAATACTTAATTGATTTTAAAAGAGTTCATAAAATTTCTTGCTCGTTTTTCTCCATAGAAACCTATGTATGAAACAAGCTTCAACTTTCTGACTCACTCATTGACAAATCAAAATTGTTTGTGAATGGTTTTATTTTAAAATATTTGTTTTGATTTAGTTTTATATATTTAACTAACAAAAAATTTATTCAGCTATACTAATTAATAAAGACTAGATTAAATAATTTAGCTACAAAAGATAAATTAAAATCTCCATATTTAGATCTCGCACAGACTTAAAAATATCACCACATAAATCACCTAAAAATAAACACACAAAAAACGACCTACACGACTAAAATAAAGTCACAGAAAACCAGTTTTTCGTTTGTAGTAGACTGTTTGTTTTCGCTCAAATAGTCGACGTAACTAATATTGAAGTAATTAAGCATCGGAACTTCTCTATGCTAACATGGGAAGTGGTTTTTCGTGTTAAGTAAAAGGGAGAGACAGTACTATTTTCTTTCTAGTGATTTGCTTAATTGACTGGTTTTGGTAGTCTACGATACGTTCTTTGGAAGTTAATTGTAGTGGTAATTACGGTACCTACTTTAAATATTATGTTTCAATAAAATTATAATAAGAAAGAAAAAAGAAAATCTATTTATTTCCGCGAAAGCGACGCACATAACATCAAACACTTCGTATACAAAATCTCAAGCCAAAATAAAGGTAATAATAAATGTTTCCATAAAATAATGTCACAAAAAAATACCAAATTTTAATTAGCTACTGTAAATTAAAATATTATCGTTATAAATGTTGACTATTCATGATTATTCAACAATTATAAACGCTTAATATTCATCAAAATTCGTCATAACCATTTAGTTTAGTATCTCTTTTAATTATGAGATGTAAATAATACTTTTGTTTACTTTATTTTTTAGTAAGACAAGTGTTGACTTAGTAAATTGATTTCAAGTGTTTACCTACATTACTTAGACTTACATACTGTTATATTAAAATAGCCAAACAACTCACTGCGGTAGTAATATACACGCAAATATAATATCTATATGCATTACAGTATAAATGTTATAATCGCGTGTATTTTCGCGGGTGTTGATGCGTCATGGCGCTAATAATAATGTTTAATTAGTATTTAGTGTGATAGGTAGCTGTTTAGTCTAGTCTGACTAGCCTTTGCATGCCTAGACTATATTTTTGTACGATCCTGGGTCTTGCCTATGCGTAACTTTGTTAAAATTATTAGGTAGATATAATGAAAGTGGTCCTCTTTCACATATTAGGGTGTTTTAGCACATTATATTGTACTATGTAGATTAACATAGCTTAGCCTTTTTTTTGTGGTGGTAAAAATCATCAAATGGGTCCTTCCGCCCTGGGTGGGGCGGAAGGGACTGTCAGACTTTTACTGTCTAAAAAATACCCTGTTCCTTGTGTTGCCCTTTACGTTCCGGGGCCACGGTATCCTGTTAAGACATCCCGCAACCCCGGAACATAGTTTAGCCTGAGGTTTTCCCGACATCAATGTATTTGTATTGTTAAAGAGAACTAAGTAGGTATTATTTTTAGCTTTATAAAATTTAAACGTAATTCATTGATTAATTACGGCATCCACTATTAAAAAATGGGACGAAAACGCCGGTAATTATCAAAATAAAACGATAATTAACAGGTTAAACAAAATGAAGTTAAAATATTATTTAAAGCTACGTTAAAGTGTAGTTTGCTTTCCAGAAAATATCGTAAGAAAATATAGGGTAGGTATAGGTACTGCTTTTTAGGAAGGATATTCAATCTCAGTCTGAATCTGTAAAAAATGCATCTAATTTCCATACATTTTTGACATGTCAAACAGCGATAATCACTCAGTATTTAAATTGCGTACAGATTTTGAAAGAATTTTATTAGTCTTTCTGTGTGGTGGAGTGGAGGAAAAATTAACTTGAACTTTCTGATTTAACTGAGGGTCAGGAAAGTCAATCGAAACTTAAACTCTATACCTCTTCAAGTATCTCATAATCAAACACTGCCCGTCTTACCAAATCTCTATCTTCGATTATCCCATCAAATATAAAGGTAAACTATGTCTACACAATGAGTATCAGATGGCCCCTAACCCCTATACCAGGGGTTCCCAAAGTGAGTCGCGACGCCTTCGGTAATTGTGGATATATCCTGAGGGCGTTGCGCCACAGTACGTACAAGTCGCATTGTAGTACAATCATTATCCGTACAAAAGCAATTATTAATGCAAAAGTAATCTATCTGTCTGCTACGCCTTCACTACTAAACCACTGAACCAATTCTGATGAAATTTGGTACGGGGTAAGTTTGAACCCCAAGAAAGGATATGGGCTACTTTTAGGTCCACGATAACAGACAATTACGCGGATGTTATATTTTCCAAAAAAAAAATTATTAATATATAGGTTATAATGTTTGAAGTTTTCTTTAATTAATTAACAAACAAAAAGTATTCTTAATGTCTACTAGAGCTACACCCAAAAATCTTCTTATATAAAGGTGTCATAGAAAAACCCGCGAAGGGAGTACTTAGCAGTATTAAAAAGATTGGGAACCCCTGCCCTATACAAACGATAATTTCTGATTTACATAGGGGGACAGGGGAGAGCCGTCCCATGAGTGAATGTTACCTGTCACTTCAGTGATTGTACCAATTATAAATGTTATGTTATCAGCTTGTACTTATCGATGTTTCATGATACTTACATGAACGACGCTAGGATTATTTTTCAGAGGAAAAAATGTATTTACACACAATAACACTTTACCCGACCTAGGAATTGAACCCTGGACCACACGCTTGCAACGAAGACGCCAACTGGGCAAACAAATTCTTAAAATAACTCAGTGATAAAACTTTTCTTTTCAATCAAATCAAATCAGGTTAATTCGTCTTCAAAAGCGATGATGACGTTCTGAACGAAAATCTGAGGGCGTCGCTTAATGAACTCCTAACTCAAAAGTTTTCCCAAACAGAACTTAAACGCAAACGTTAACGTTAGAAAGAGTGGGGGTGTTATAAAATAAATCATTTTTAACTTAATGAAAAGAAGGAATATATCAATCTTTTGTCTCAAGACGTGACGTTAGGGCGGGAAAATTAAGACTAAGAAAAATGACCGTCCATTATGTAAATTATTATTTGTTTATAAATAAAACGGTGCATTTAAATAATGAATTTAAGCAGGAAATGCGTTCACTTTGCGGAATTAAAAGAAAGATAATAACTTAATACTTAGTCATTTGTTTGGCTTTAGACTTGGGGTCAGATTATTAGTAAATTGTCTATACTATTATATGTAGAGGATCTTGGCATTTTTTTTGTTCACCTTTTGTTTTCTTTCTATGAATGCCATCCTTTACTACTACAATAATGATAAATCCGCAAGTTTGGATGGAAGGATGTTTGTTACTTAATCACGCCAGAATCGCTGGACGGATTTGGATGAAATTTGGCACAGAGATACATAGATTATATATAGTCTGAAACAGCAAATAGGCCAGACAAAAATTGATTTTGTAATCTCACGGATGTACCAGGCAATCAGAAGCCACAGGATCTATTTTCGGGATAGAAGCCAAACATAACCCGATACTCTCATATTCACTCATCCGATTATTCATAAACAAACAAAGTACGCGCTTCATCGATCTCCTAAATTATGACTAAACATCCTCAATTTAGTGAGCGAAACGGTTTCGCTCGGAGCGATAGGCGATTGAAAAATTGTAGCGTTGGAGGCTTACGTAATTTGCTAGTGACTGTGAGGCTTGATACGGGGGGAGTCCCGCCTCGGGGTACTCCGGGGTTCTCCAGGGTTGTAGGGTGGAGTAATGCGGGATTGACACTCATGGTTGATGTTAGTGAAAATTATTTTCGATTATCATTCGTTGGTGGTGACGTAGTTTCGTAGTAAGTGTCTTTAGAATATTGTTTGTTAGTAAGGTAGATTGTGTAGGCAAACTTGAGACAATAGTACTGATTGCTAGTCTGTAGGAGACAGTTATACAATTTTACACACCCAAAACGAGTTGCAAGTTTCTTTTTAATTGAAATATAACAACGATAATCATTATAATGGATAAAAATTCGTTGAAAATCAACTTATCTGATTTTATTAGCTACAGTGATATTTACTTGAAATTCTTCGTAAAAAAGCCAATTGTTATATAATTTCTTTAATCATTTGTCGCATGTTGGTATGTCAGATCATCACTTAAGAATAGCTCGACCGATTTGGCTGTATTCATAATTGTCCGGACATGGTTTGTATTGAAGAAAGTTTTGTTTGTAATAATATTGTTATTTTTTGGAAAATATTGAAAATTGCATCCGTGAAGGCCAGAGCAGTTTATGTCAGTAAGACATTTTGTGTGCATTAAAAATAAGTAAAAATATTTTTTAGATATAGAATATACCCAGCACTTCTGTCGTAATTAAAACCATAGTGTAAATACACATAAAACAGAAGTCGGGGTAGAATTTAAGATAGAATGTAAGGTAATTGGTGCATAAGACACGTTAGTACTGCTATTCGTCTTCCTAAATTCACTGTAGTTTGTAGAAGACGGCAACAGATCTACTGTATTGTTCTAAGGTAGGTACTGAGTTCGTGGGTAGACTAGAGAAACAAATAAGAACTTAGATGAAGACATTAATGTACGAAGGTACTGACGTACTGATAAGATGATAGACGTTCAGCATTTTTTTTTTTCAATTAAACCATTTACAAGTATAATAAGCGCCACAAAAGATGAGACTTGACAAGCATCAGTAATGGAAAGCTTGCGCAGATATGGATGTACGAAATAGTTATCCATAATTTGTGTATATTAAGAGATATTTTGATGACATTTAGATTAAAGTTCTTAACAATTTTTTATATGATATTTCTTTGAATCTGGCTATCACACTCCAATCTGACTGGTAGTTTCAGAGACGCGTTTAAACAAATAAATAATCAAAACACTCTTCAACTTTATTGATAAGAAAGTACAGTTTTCTGCTCATACCATTACAATCACGTTCATCCAAATCCGTATGTGTGATGATCAAAACATCTTCCCAAATATCACATTCATAATGCAAGTGAATAAGGATTACTTTTCAAGCTAACTTTCAATTTTCACCACATCATTCATTTGCAGTGTCTAAATAATGACTTCAAACTTCAAATGTACTCAGTCTCTGATTCATCGCGTTTGGTACTAATATAGGGGAATAGAATCCGATTAACTTCGGACTGTGGGGTTGAGTCGGACTGCAGTGTGCCGCGATACCGTGACTGATTTGCTTTTATTGTACCTACAAAGCACCACACCACCCTTTCCACCTGCACAGTGGACGGCTGTTCGGAGAGGCGGCCTAAAAATATCTGCCACTTTGCATAATTAAGTTTCGGGAATTATTTCCAGGTCTGAATTTGCCGGTGTTACTGCCGGTTGTAATTTGTTTTGGGATGTTTGTCTTGGTTGGACTGTTGATTTATTAAAATTAAATAATCAAAGAACACAGGCGTTTTTTAACACTTTCTCTAAAGTTACACATTGCTTGTTAGATAAATGTTAAACACTTTTTAAAAAGTGTTTGTCATATAATTTTTTAATAAGAAAGTTAATAGATATTCATACGTACATACTTTGACTGCCTCGTTGGTCTAGTGGTCGCAAAGCGCGACTGCTGAGCACGAGATCTTGGGTTCAATTCCCAGGTCGGGCAAAATGTTATTGGGATTTTCCATCAGGAATTTCTCAGTAGCAGCCTCGGAATCTGGATTTGTGCCCGGTCGATGGCAATAGGCTCGTCCTCTATTACTTAACATAACTGGCGAAATGTGGGAGTTACAATGGGTACACTTTTGCTTTACCCTTCTGTGATTACAGGCGTGATGTTATGTGATATTATACATAGCTACATGATTAACTTCCAACTAAAATATAGGTTACATTCTCATTTAAATGCTTTCAAACGTACGTTACGTTTGGCATAAGAGTAATCTACAATCAATCTTATTCCAGTCCATGTAAAGTTTAAAATAACTAAAAAAGAAATCACATACACACATTATCCGTATATTCCTAACTTAGGTACTAGGATACACTCCCTCCCCAGAGGAGGCTTCACTCGCAGGCAAAGCACACATTTCATATATTTATGCATTAACACAACTCAAAGAAGGACCCAAAGAAACGTTTTGGGAGTTCGGACGGCAACCTCTCAGACATTCTAATGAGGAGGTCGCATTTGTGCTGAGGACTGGTAGACAATGTATATTTATACAATAATGCTTCTTGTGTATTGTGTTCTTTTAAAGTTAAGTCTCGTAGTTCGTTTATTAAAGGACTAGCTGCTCCCTGCGTTTTCGTACATGTGGTTTTTTTCGCTCGTGTTTGGTGATGTATTTGCTCCGCTCCTGTATGTCTAACCGTTATGTTATAGTTGTTTATCTGGCTATTATATACAAAAAATATTGTTATCCGACTAGTTGTTCCAGAACCTAATAAAAAATATCCTTAGCTTCTATTTCTTTCGTAGTTTAGCTTCGTACAGATTAGTGTTTATATTATGAAGTAGATATTTTTAAAACGTTTTGAAATCATACACGTTCATAGGATAAGCTGCTTTATTACCTGCCTGCCGGGGTTGCGGGACGTCTTAACAGGATACCGTGGCCCCGGAACGCAAAGGGCAATAGAAGGAACAGGGTGGTTTTTTAGTCAGTAAAAGTCTGACAGTCCCTTCCACCCCACCCAGGACGGGAGGAGTCATTTGATGATTTTTACCACCTAAAAAAAAAAGCTGCCTAGGTACTACATAATCCCTTAGTCAAATATCTGCGGGACCTAAAACAAATAGCCAGGTAGGTTGGAATTTTAAAGCTTAAAATAGATTTAATTTTCTGTGAAGTAATGTATAATATTTTTTCATTACCTTTTTGAGGACAAGTCGACTTTATCTCATTTCAATTTGTGATTAAAATTGATATTAAAATCCGTTCTCATTTACTCGGACAGACTGTCAAATAAAGATAAAATAAGTCGTTATTTTTCACTGCTCATTTCGTAGTTAAATATACAGAACGTATTACGTCTATAAGTTAAACAAAACTCAGATGTTTCACTCTCAAAGCAAAATGATTTTACATTCTCGACTTATTCGAGAGGCGAGCTTGTGTGCGGACCCCATGTCGGTCCTCTAGTTTAAACAGTACACGTATCCGCATGCAATATTAATAGGAATGCAGTCGCACCCCTACGGCAGGGAGCTGGGGATCCGACGCGCTAAATACATCACTAGCATTAGCGGGACATCTACTCACTGCCTGAGATTAATTAAATTTATTGATTGACACTTTGAAGATTTAAAAACATATGTAACATCACGCCTGTAATCCCAGAAGGGTAAAGCAGAGGTGTACCTAATTAGTACACCCACATTTCTCATGTTTAAGTCTCTTGTAATATGGGGTGAGTCTATTGCCATCAAACGCTGCTACTGAGAAATTCCTGATGGAAAAACCCAACAAAACTTTGCCCGACCTGGGAGTCGAATTCAAGACCTCAAGCTCAGCAGTCACGCTTTGCGTCCACTACGCCAACGAGGCAGTTCTATAAATAAATAACATTCTTGATTGAAACTTCGAAAGATTTGAAAGTAAATAAATGTCTAATTTTGTTACGTTTGTTGTGTAAAGTTTCTATAAAATTATTTATTTTAACGCTAATCTAGTTTCGGTTGATTCGGGACTTAAATTAGGTTTCGGGAATTAAGTTTGGCGGTTCTGCCAATTTTAGGATTGGTTTTAAACGTCCTTCAAATTGATTTATCCACGTATAGTATGTACTTATCTCCATCAAAATATCACAGCTGTGCTCCAAAATTTGACGCATTTTGCTAAAAGCGTTCGACACTAACCTAGTTGCTTATAACTGGTCCAGTGGATAGTCTCATTAATGAAACATCCTGTATTAGCACGTACACTTCCGTCATCGCAAATGTGTATCTACATCTACGTATATTTCGACTTTAAATTCTATTCAGTAACTTGACAGTTAAAGGGTTACCAAATTTTGACAAAAAAATATATAGTGAGGTGGTGTAACAATGAACGAAATTGAATGAACTTAAATAATTTACATAACTTGGTATTAAACCATTCTTATCATTCGTTCCTTACGCAAAATCGTTTACTACTCTAACACTAGTTGTAGTATGGTAACATTATTTTTTCTTTGAACTGTTAAAAATCGAAATATAGTTACAGACTGGAAAAATTAAACCTCTCAACTCTGTCACACTAGTATCTCATCACGTGAAAATGTAGTCTTTCTGACAGACTGTGAAAGCTGTAATGGAACCTAATCTACTAATCAACGCTAGCTTGCCTGAGTGCCTCTTGACAAGCCACTCACCATTATATGGAATAGTGATCGTAGGACTACTACTAGACTCATTAGAGTCATTAGCATCTGTTAGCTAAATGAATACTTCAAAGCACAATTCGCGCGCGCTGCCACATCTACACGATGTCATCTCATCATTATTCAGGATGAAACGGTCCTTGTCCGCATTTTCTGTCGGATCCTCCATCCAGCCATCGTACATTGTTTGTTTGGAGTGTCGTTGCACTGTACATCATACATAGCATTGTATGTACAATAGGTAGTCGGTTTAAGTGGATTACACTCGGCATTGGACAATGCTTTAGTTTTTATGACCGTTTAAGCTGTGAAACGGGTGAGGGATGGATGGGTCGTTAGTACTTTTCTGTTATGGCCTGAGGGTGTAATTTACGACTATTGTTTGCTTTGAGTGTGTTAGATCAGGTTTTTTTTTGGAAAAAGGCATTTATTCACCGGTTTTTATCGCCCCGTCTCCTTGCTGACGTGTCTTCAATTGAAATGGCAACTGCATTTTAAACAGTTTACTGTAACCTTCCTAATATCTAAACAAACGTAAATATAAAAATTAATCTTGAATCCCAAACGGAAACGTAGATTAATATCGGCTTCATCAGCAATGGCTTACTTCTGTAATCTGGTCGCTGATTTCATTTGCTCCTAGCTCTGTCATGCAATAGTGTTAGCTATAACTATGTATATTATGGTACATTTAGGTTGCAATCAGTGTTATATGAGCGGTGGTGAGATTTGGTGTAAGCGCTATGATTGGCTGTTGGATTAGTTGTTCATGATTGTGCTAATAGAATCCTGAGGTTGCTACATTTTAATTTAGCGACGTTGTTAAGATATTAAAAAAACTTAAAAAGTAGATAAATAACAAACTTACCTAGTCATTAAATTAAAAAACAAAAAACATATATCTTTGAAGAAAATTAATAACTGAAGAGTTTGTTTGTTTCAACGCGCTAATCTCTGGAACCATTGCACTGATACTGAATATTATTTCGGTAATAAAAAGTTACATTAACAATAATTGCTATATTTTATTTTGAAATTCGTACAAAGTTGGACGCAAAAGTTTAAGTAAAAATACAATAAGGGTCTGTCTATTAAAAAATAAATACAAATAGGTACCTTTATATTTAGGTATCTTTACCTTCAAAACAATTTCTTGTTTCCAGCTTTAAGTCCTACAAAAAACTATGTTTACATAATACGAAATTTCATCTTCATTTCATTCCGTGCTCATTCCTCACTCCTTTCAGTAACATCGTGTTATGAAAATTCATTCAGTTTCTTGGCAGGGCGCCTGTAGCTCGTGTAATACAAATCTGGTGGCGATGCCGGGACACGTGTCAATATATTTTATTCATGCACACAGGGACACTGCAGATTGCGTTTTGGTTTGTGCAATGTCAGGGTGTGTGTGTGAAGTGTGATGGAAGTGGGTGGGTTACTGTTTAGATTATAATGTATTGTTTGTGTTTGAACTTTTCAATGTTTGAAGAGGATTTTTTTTTTGGGCTCTGGATTAAAGACGGGCTGTTTAATTATATATCTACAATGTAGGGTTCTTAAAATATTAGATGGGCGTTTAAAAATGAATAAAAGTAACAATGAGTATAACATGATTGTGTATGTTGTGTTACATAAAAAAATAGCCTAAACGTGTTGCCATAAATTATGGTGTACAAAAAAAATATAAGCGTCGACTTGAGAACCTCCTCTGTTTTTTCGTCGGATGAAAATACAAAGTTAGACATAGGAAGACGAGTGTCCAGTAGACCGTTTCAAAAGATCCACGTACCGGTATATTAGAAAAAAAAAACATAACATAAATACATAAATATTTAATCAAATCATTATCAATACATCAAACATGCAACAATCCATTACGTGCCGGACAAAATCGTTTTGTTTTTCTTTTAAAAATGTCGCCACACATAACGCGTGGGTTGTGTAGCATTTATGAATGGTCTTTCAAAAATTTGATAAGCTATAAAACAGCAGTTCTGATTTCTGAACAGCGCGGTTAATTACGCATAATTTGAAAAATATTTAATTAATTAATTAAATGTTTTTCAAAAGCTGCTTAAGTAACATAAAGTCTAGAACAAAGAAGAAGAATTACTTCAGAGACAGCGGTTCTGAAGGCACCTAAAAATATTCATTGACTCACAAAATATGAAGAAGCTTTTAAGCCCAGTGTGTCACATCTGGTGTCTAAGTAAACGTGAATGTCAGCCATTTTAGTTTTAGTGCCTACTCAAAGATAGTTCTAGTTCTCATATAAACCTAGAAAGGTTTATGTACCATCATATAGTTAAGGCACAACCTAATGACTTTAAGACAGTACTCACACTGAGTAGAATCATTTTGTTTATTACAGAAATAGTTTGGCAGAAGTTGCATAACTACTGAAGCTCAATGTGGATTGGCAGACTTATAATAATTTCATAACACATAACATCACGCCTGTAGTCCTCGAAGGGTAGGCAGAGGTGTACCCAATATTGGATCAACATTTCGCCAGTTATGTTTAAGTCTCATGTAATAGGGGGCTAGTCTTTGCCATCAAACGGGCACAAATCCAGACTCCGAGGCTGGTTATTTTCAGACTTGCATTAATTATTTCCTCGTGATTTTCCTTCACCGATGTCAGTAAAGTCAATAATAAACATATACATAAACTCACTACAGAACGCTACGAAACTACAGAACGCCACCTGCTACGATCCTTTCATACTCCTTTTGCCTCATCCACGCTCATACATCTCGTCACACAAGCACGCTGGTTACGAGTACTCCGCACTTGACCAAAAAAAACTAATAAAAAAAATATAAAATAAATAAAAAACAAAAATAAACTTAGAAATTAAGAAAAAAAAATCACATTGGTACTTGCTTGTGCCGTTTTTCTTACCTGCAATCTCATTCATAAGAGGCCGGTGCCTAAACCACTAGGCCATCACAGCATTGAGCAAGCATGCTCGTACCTTCTATAATATACGAGAAAAAGTCTTTGCCTTACGATGAGACAATAATAGGCTGGTATTATTAACTGCTGGAGCAAAACTGCTTTGTTTGCGATGGGGTCATAAACTCCCGTTTTATGACGTCACATAAACAAGTAAATAGTAGGACAATGTTAAGGATACAGTACTAACTTAGTTACTTAACATGAAGCTCCTGAAATGTTTCAAAATTAAAGTGTACTCCTAGTTTTAAAACTACTTAATTCTCTCAGGAAATGTTCCGTGGTAGCTCTTTTTAGGTTAACTAGAACAATTGTAGCTTTGTTAAATGTAATTTTCGGACTGGAAATGGTAGCTTCATTTATTTTTAGGTCAGGGAGCAATGTCTGAATTAAGTGGCGTGGTTGTGAAGATTTAAGGAATTTCCTAAATGTAATTTTGTGTGTGCGGACGATATACTCAAATAACATAAATTGAAATCGACCAAATGTTATATACTAAGTTATTCTTTGTTTACTAGAAACCTGAAAATGGGTAATTGTAGGTACTCTCATCATTATGAATAACTTTTACTATGAGACCAACAAATAAAATCAGCTGAACCATACATTAGTCGAATATGAAGCTATATAGATCAGCTAATTTTATTGCCGCGATTTCAACTCCTTTTAAGGTTTTTTTTATCTTATCCTTTTTTACCAAATCCAATATTAATATTATTAAAAAAAAAGAAAAGATTTGTATTTTGTTTGTAATGGATAAACTCAATAACTAGGTACTTCACCGATTTATGGAAAGCTATGGAAAGCTACATTATCAACGAGTAAGATGGGCTATAAACGGCACGGCACGCTACAAACTAAAGGAGTTGAGCAGTAACCAACGACATAATTGTACGCGGGTTAAAAAAATCACTTTGACTAGAACTATGCGCTGATCGTAAATAACAATTAAAAATGACAAAATTAAAACGTAGTCTTCTTTTCGTCTTTGTCAACTTATTGAAGATGCATGCTCGCGTGAACATTGTGTTCACATAACATCACGCCTGTAAACCCCTAAGGGTAAGGCAGAGGTGTACTCATTAGTACACCCACATATCGCCAGTTATGCTTAAGTCCCATGGAATAGGGATCCCTGTCTTAACTAATGACATTACAGTAATCAACACACTGGATAAATGGATTTATTTAGAGCTTGACCTCGGGTCAGCTTAGTCGCAATCACAGTCATGATTACAAATAGGGAGGTACTTATGTTCATTCCTCTCTTTGTTCTCTATTCCCATCCTTTTGTTGCTTGGGCTTAATATGAACAAGAGAAATAAAGGATTGGTCCCAATTCATTCTCGGAATGTTGGCATTTGTATGTTTAATATTAGAGTCCAAAATCCTTTATGGTACAAATAACATGTTTCTAAATTGTTGCCATTCTTTATATTAGTAAATTTAGTCGATATTTTTGTTAGGATCAATATAGGTTAAATATAGCTTTAACTTTCTCACTAACAGACCAACTCCTTGACAATTCAAAACAGCCTGTAAATGATTTATTTAAAATAAATAAATGCTTTGACTTCGGCTTATAATTAAACCAGATTCTACGCAACTTTCTCCGCGTGGAAATCAAGAATAGCATAAAATGAAGCCTACAGCACTCGGAATAAGTTAGCTTTCAATTAGCATAATATTTTTTTAATCAGTTCAGTAGTTCTGCAGATTAGCTTGTCAAACAAACAAACGTAAGCTTTAAATATTAGTGTAAAACGACTGTTTATTATAGATTAGTTAAGTTTTTAATGTGTATTTTATTCAAGCAATAGCCAACAGAACCAATAGTCCTTAAGATTGTTTAAATTATGTGAAATTAATCATTTCGAAGCTGATTAAAATGGTATACGGTTAGAATTTGCGTGTTTTATTCTTAAAAACACGATAATCCGTTATAACCACTCTGCATACCTCGCTAATGATTTGTGAATGCAATAAATTATTAAGTGTTTAGATCGAATCTTGATGCATCGCCGAGGGACGAGAATTCTATAAATAAATACGGTGCGGTGTTGATTCGCAATGCAACGCGTTGCTGAGCGATGCGTTGCGGCGCCGCATCGCATCCCACTATCGTAGCGTAAGGTATCCTTACACGGTCGTGAACGTTTCGCTGGACGTGTGTGACGTCACATCGTCAAAATGGGTGTCGGCTTTAAGTTGTTACTGCGTAGAGTCTACGTAGTTACCACGTGGCTTTATTAAGTGACGTAAGTTTTATGGGACACGTCATTTACAGTTTTTTTTTATAAAACTTTAAATCTAAGTCGGTTCGTAGATATTATTTAGACTGTTTCTGATAGGTCAAAAAACAAGCGAGGGATTATGATAATCAGGCATAGATCAAAAGGTGACCCCAAAATCTAAAAAAACTGATCAGAAATTCAAGCTTTTTATTCTGTTTTGGAGTAGGTAATGATAGGTCATAAAAATGGTTAGAGAATGCGGAAACGTCAGGGGTCATTGTACTCATCTTATCGTTATGAATAACTTTTAATATGGGACCTGCAAATAAAATCAGATAAACATACATTTTGTCGAATTATGCGGCTATGTCGCGGATCAGCTAATTTTATTGTCACGATTTCAACCCCATTTAAGGATTTTTTATCCTATCCTTTTTTACCAAATACAATACTAATATTATTAAAAAAAGTAGAGACATCGCTTAATTTTATACTTAGGTATGTGTGCCCAAGAAAACACAAATGTAATTTAATAGTTACACAAGAATCCAGACCCTCCCTCCGTAGGAATGATAACACTAGCATTATTCAAGAGTTTGGAATTCAAACCGACCTCGTAACTTCCAAAATGCCGTTTTCTTGATAAATTACAGTATGACGTAGCTGGACCGTAATGGCGACTACTTATGCAAAGTGTGTCGTAAGACTAATAATATCTTGGCCACCTACGACTTCCTTTAATCAATATATATCGACAGACACCGTTTTTGGGGTTCAGTACATAAACAAAAAAAGATTTATGATGTCTAAATACGATACAAAAATATTAGGCACTAACTTTAGCCTGCGACTCTGTCTGAGTGAATTCTCTTACGAATCCTTGATTTTTTATAGTAAAATATAAATAAATAAATAAATAAATATAGCTTAAAGCACTTAGGAATAACATAGTTTAACTAGTAGAAGTACTACTCCGTCGTTGTCTTGTCGTACTTACACTGGTAAGTAAGACTCTTAAAGTCTAGTTTCGGAGATTAGTACGTTCGAACAAAAAACCAACAAACTCTTCAGCTTTATAATATACACGTAAATAACCCATACTAAAGAAAACCATCGATAATAGTGGAGCTTATCATGTCGTCTCACTCGTTTACTTACGAGCGAGTGAAAGGGCATGAGTAGCTCCTTGGTTTGGCCGCCATTTTTAATTACTATTTTTTTTATTCTACTGCATCTATGGTTCCTTTACATTTCGTAACAATCCAAAATAATAATATTATGAACTATTATTTGTGAAAGACAGACTGACAGTTGTACAGAACACTTCGACCGTAGGATTTTAGAGTTCTTTTTTTTTGCAAGAAAACCTTATCCTAAAGTATTGTAACAAACCAATTTACATGAGAAAGCTTTCAATCTTTTGTTTTATGTTTTATTTTATGTTAAAATTTTGGTAAATCGTGTATCTAAGACAATTTAATTAAAGAAACTAGTATAAACAAAGTTTTGAATAATTTACAGTTTATTTCCTTTTTGGAAACTTACAAATGGATTGTGGTCGTTTACATTATCATTAACAGATTCTATAGTATATATTTTAAAACAATAATAAATTGTATTAGAATTCTATAAGGAAATGTAAGAATGCAAGAATGATTCATGATTATTTTGATATGTTTTGTAATAAGAACAAATTGTAATTTATGGGTAAATTAAGAAAGTTTTAGGTAATAAATTGCTACTACTTGCTACAAATTCGCTACTAGGTACTATTTTACTACTTTTATAAATCTGAAACTTTGGCTAGATGGATTTTTGTTACTCAATCGCGCCAAAATGTCTAAACGGATCTAGATGTTTAGCACAAAGATAGATGTAAAAACCACATAGGCTACTATTTATACCGGAAAATTGTACGGTTCCCGTGTGATAATATATAAATTTTGACGCAGACGAAGTCACAGACAGAACCTAGTATACTATTATAAACTCGTAAGTTTGTGAGAATGCATTGCATGCAAAGGGAATTAGTTGAAATTGGCATACATACATTTAAATATTGATCCAGCTTAACACAACAATTTTATTCTAATGCCATGTGTGTGTGTGCGTTTGTATAACAGATATGTAGAAAATACAGGAGTTTGACTACCTCTCCTCGATACTAAATTATGAACCGTATAAAACCGATCCCTGTGCAAACATGATCAAAACTTTACAAACTGAACGCATCAGAAAATGTAATGTAAAAGTTGAAGAGACAACATTAAACGAAGTTACTTACAGTTTTCATGCAACAAGCTCGACTAACGAGCATAATACATGTACACTCAAGGTACTGAAATGTTAAGCAATTTTTAAACACTACCTGAATTACTTACCTACTTTTTTATCAACTTTTTGAAATGATATTTTCATTCATAGGTACTTAGGAACCTAATAGCCCAATAGCCTAATAAACTAATACCTAGTGTAGTTGCAAAAAATATTAATTACTCAAGTCCCACGAGATACAATTGATTTTCTATTGTTCTGTCATACCGCTAATGACAGCCGACGCTTGACCGGTTAAGCACAGTTAAAGTCCATTTATTTTAGTAGAAACAAAATGAGTACATAATCTACACACTAAATAATAAGATAACCTATAACAACTTAACTAAAAAACATTCCTCCGCATCGCCGTCAACTGAAAATGTGTCCCAGAGACTAGCAACATTCTCACGTTGAATAGTAATACTTAGCCTCTGACAAAGGTAAAAGCCAGGCCTTGAGTCACCAAAGAAAAGTGTCAACCAACCGTTTGGACACTACTCTAAAAAGGAGACGGGTACTCGGACCCCACAACCCAAGGGTCGTGTAGTAAGTAGGTAATACCTAACTGACCTAAAAGTACAGAATAGATAATGGTGAGCTACATGTTACAATAGTACTAATAGGTGCTAAAACGTTTTTGAGCGACTGTACCTTCTATGTAAGTACCTATGCAGATAGTTATGTCAACTGATCTCCGGGGACGTGACGTCATATTTTGTACCTAATATTTACGTGCATACGATAAGAATTTGAATGTTAACTTGGTTAATGATATAGACGGAGGCTGTGGAAGAGAACTGTTTGTTTTCAGGCAAGTATATTTGAATATACGGGCCGTAAAAAGAGAATAGGCACCTAATCGCCAAAATATTTCCATCAAACTATGTAATACACAAATAACATCACGCCTGCAACCCCTTAAGGGCAAGGCAGAGATGTACTCATTAGACAAACACATGGGACAAAACATAATTGGCGAAATGTGGGTTTACCAACATTTCGCCAATGATGCCCTTGGGCGAGCCTATTGCCAACAATCGGACACAAATCCACACTCTAAGGCTGAGAAATTTGTGATGGAAAACCCCAATAACACTTTGCCCGACCTGGGAATCGGACCCAAGACCTCATGTTTAGCAGTCGAGTTACGTATATGTTATATAGAACAAAAATAGTGGCTGGGAAACAACTTTAATTTTCGGTGTGAAAAATCATTGTTTATCTGGAAGCGCGCGATGTAACGCACACAAAACATTGTGCTTACGGTTGAATGCCCATGTATAGGGGGCCGTAGGGGTATTTAAAGTTTAGTTAGAACATGTAAAACTTGTTTTCGTAAAAATGTTTCCAGGTAAAGTCCAGAACAAAAAAAAAAAATCGCAGTGATGGGAATGTATTTTTCTGCTTAGTTCCTTTTAACACACGTCATACTTGTTTAAAATAAGAATCTCTTTCTCTGAGATGTTAAGTTCTTACATTTAAGTAACAACTCCATCTAACGAAAACAGATGCTTAGTGTTAATATCATAACTATCTTAGCCTATTTTAAGTAAGATTGTCAATCAAATAGATAACTTGATAGAATGGAAATAAGACAAATGATCGTATACCGTTTTTGTAAGATATTTTGAGATTCTTTCTGAAAACAGGACCTTAATATTTTTCAGTAGAGCTCACTAAAAACAAAGCGCCTGACGAAAAAATGTCTGCTACAACATATGCGCTTTTATTGCCTTACATAAGTGAGCAGGCGCTGTTGAGCGAGCGCTTTATGCTGTTTTTATGCAAGACTGTGTCATAAAACAATTATTGTTTTATTAACGTCTTGCTTGTATTGTGGTTACATTTTTGAGCTCAGATGTTTTAGTTTCCCTACACGGTAACATTTTTCTAAAGTTCGAGAATTAAATGTTTTTGGAAGTATATAAACGATGAATATTAGTTTTATGATAGTTTAGGTGCAACATTGTGCCATATATATAATAATAATATTTTTTATTGTGTCAAAAAGTAATACACAGTTCATGTTCCCTATACACTAGGACTCCCTATGTCCTATTTCTAACTTATTTTTCGAAACGAAAAAAATAAAAAATATGGTTTCGATAATATCAGTCTAATACTTAATGCCATTGAAATAATAAAGACAGTATAAACGATACATTAAGCAGCTCAACAACCACTTATCCAAATAGTCTTGGCACCACGTCCAAACGTAATTTGTAACAACGTTAGGCGCCGGCGGACGAGATAAGGGTCCGTTTGCGGTGAAACTTTAATATTGCCACATTCGCCCCTTAAGAAACCACTGAGGTTAAGTCGAGACGTGTATAAGCCTTTCATTACAAAATCTTGTAAGTCTGTTTATATAAGAGATAGAATAGGCCTATCCACCATATTAAGTTTCTTATATACTACTTTGCATGCATATGAAGAGCGGTATTCCGTTTAGGGTTTCTGTACGATAGGGAATTCTAAGTACAGCCAACAAAAGAGATAGGTATTCAGGGTCGTCGGATAGTTGATGTTTTCTTAAAAAACCGTTGGATGTTTTCAAATATAATTTAATTTAAAAAGAATATAATAAACACTTTGTTAATTAAGTTAAATTTCAATGGAAGCTATCCATCGGTTTTTCAAGAAAACTTTAACTATATCTGTCTTTGTAGACTGTACCTATCATTTGGAATGAGTTAGGCTAAATTAAATCGTTACAGTTTGGGACTGTACCTGCTTGGGTAATAATCAGTTGGGTTTAATGTTCAACTTGAAGCTAGTTCTTAGCTAAGTTTTGAAATTAACAAGGATCAAAACTAAGTAAACTATAGTTTAAGGCAGGTGTAGGTAATTGAAACGTGTGTGTTACCTACTTTGTTTTGGATCTGTACCTATGTTTTAAACATTGTTGTTATATGAAAAGCCTCGTGTTTGAAGATTGACGGGTCGAAATGGTACGAAACATACGTCAGAGAGGCTGTCATATAACAAGTTAATATGTAAACTATACAGTATGCCATTCATGCAATATAAAATGTCAAAATCACACATTTCTATTTACACAAACGCCTGCGAAAAAACGTAGAGCAAATCAACAAAAACTCGTTAATTTATTCGCGGCTACAAGGGGCTACAGGCGCTACATTAAAATTTGAGCCTTGTCAGGTGCTAAGTCCATAATTTCCCTCGGGAACAATCCCGGATCGCATTTTAAGGGTTTCCATGAATGGCAGTTCTAATTTTCACTGGCGGTCGTCTTCGTCTTTAAAGCTATTGTTTTAGATTGTTTTGACCGTGAAATCTTAGAAAATCAATGAGGCTTTTATGTGAAGTGTATGCTTATATTTTCCTTAAGGCGCTACCATTTTGTTTTCATGTGTACTTAGTGATTTACTATGACACACAGACTGCTTCGTTGTCTTTTGAAATGTTAGAAGTTATCGTTTTTGATTACAATATTGTAAACATGTTAACATCGTGTTCTTAACTAAAAACATAAATCATATAAACTGTGATTTTTACTATATTTGAGCTACATCGTCTTCACATTTATATTATTGAACACATATCTGTACTGATTATTACAAAACTTAAAAAAATTAACATGATTGAAGTTTCTAACCTATATCTTCTCTATACGAAACTATGTTTTGAGAGAGTCAACTGGACTCGAGATATTTTTTTCTTGTAAATGACGTTCAAAAGTGCCTTTTCATATTCTTGCTGCAACAAATAATTAAAATTTGACTTTGACTTAGTAGTTTAGATAGTGATCGAAATTCTTCACGTATAATGTTAATGACTGCCTCGTTGGTCTAGTGGTCGCTAAGCGCGACTACTGAGCACGAGGTCTTGGGTTCGATTCTCAGGTCAGGCAAAGTGTTATTAAGTTTTTTCACCGGGAAATTCCCAGTAGCTGCCTTGGAGTCTGGATTTGTGCCCGGTTGAGGGCAATAGGCTCGCCCCCTATTACATGGGACTTAAACATAACTGGCGAAATGTGGGGGTACTAATGGGTACGCCTCTGCCTAACCCTTCAGGGATTACAGGCGTGATGTTATGTTATAATGTTAATTTCAACAAGCGCTCTTCTGCATTCCTGTCTTTATATTTGCTTTTGCAACATGTGTTGACCCAAAATTCTCTTTCTCTGTTCCAGGTACATACAAAATAACTCAGCAACATTTTTGGTAAGCCAAGCTAAAAACATGTGGTTTAACATTTTATTTCTACAAACTGTGTAACATTTCAGGAAATAAACTTGAATAGAGAGAGGTCTCGGTTCGTTTGCGCGGTTTGCATGCAAAAGTTTACCGAATGTTTTTGGTTCCTTAGTGGAAACCGCAGGATACGGTTTTATTATTCCGGTTTCGGTCAAAGGTACAAAGGAATTCTGATTGTGGGTGATGAGTTTTATTGTAAGTAGGATTAGGTTGAGTTTAGAATTTGTCTTGATTTTAGAGTAAAAGTTTAATATGGACAATAAAATCAATTGAATGAATTGCGATTGGATTAAAATATATCTTGCTTTTTTCATATTCTTTTTCACATTAAACAACTAAAATAATGTTATAAAAAGAAAAGATTAGTATTTTTGTTTGTCGTTAACACTCAAAAAATACATAATTGATTTGAAAAAAATATTTTACATAATTATGGAAATCTACTTTTATCAGCTAGACAATCATGTAATTAACAGAAATGTGTCTATTGCATAGATGGCATATTTTACCTTTTCGAGTTGTCATTTTCTTGCTCCTTTTTCAAATATCGCTATGTTACGTTTCTCTGCAGTAAATTAAAACCAGTCCCTAAATATTATTTGATTACCTACTGTTAATATTATATTACTTTAACAATAATGTAATCAAGTATGCTATTTAATTGCACACTGTTGACAAACACCAGCTGTTTTCTATGTCTTCTGACTTCGAATAAGTTTCTTCACTTACCAACTTACTGTTTCAGCGGCCATTTCCCGATTTTACATAAACAAACGAAACTTTTGCAGTTAGGGAAATAGTTATGGCTTTAGGCGTTTGTCCCACTGCAGACGATTAGCGAGAAGCGTGTAGAGTTAGTTTGCAATGAGGTAGCGAGCAGTGAGAAGCAAGTGAATAAATAATAAATAATAATAAGGGGCCTCTGCGAGTTGGCTCCGGCCCCTCGTAAGCTTTACACAGGCCCGGGACCTCAGGGTCCCGAGATACGTAAAGTATAAATATAAATAATATTACCAGCCTATTACAGCCTCTTCTCATACAAAGCTTAGGAGAGGCGCGCGCTCGAGCATAAATCACTACGCATTTGCTCAAGGCTGATTTTAAGAATCTATTTGTTGCTCAATTTCATTCACCCTCACCTACCCTCATTGCTAAAAACTTTTGTGTTGTATCTTGTAATACCCCTTTTTTACTGATTTGTTAATTAATTTTGTACTTGTTATGCTAAAACGCTGTATGTAAATTGTAATGTCTATCTACGCCTGCAGACTGGCATATAACATTGTTTTAAACCTATTCATGTTTTCTCTAGAAGTGAATTTGTAATTCTTTTGAGATATAAATATCTTTAAACGTATTTAGCTCCAGAGCCATTCTGGCGTGATTCAGAACAAACATTCAAACTTTTGTATTTATATGGAGTAA
This sequence comes from Hoplodrina ambigua, assembly GCA_949774945.1. Lineage (NCBI taxonomy): Eukaryota > Metazoa > Arthropoda > Insecta > Lepidoptera > Noctuidae > Hoplodrina > Hoplodrina ambigua. Next base: position 6,194,092 of record OX458979.1, read on the forward strand.
TATTAGTTAGGTTGCATGCAAGTTAAATTGATCATTATTAATAGCACGTGTTGGTTCATATTGACAATTTTATGACCATGATGCAAATTGATAATGTGCACGTTTGTACTAGATGGCTCAATATAGTTAATTAGGTTCTTTATTGAAGGTTATTGCGTTTCGAATTACCAGTGTTGAATTGAGTTCTCGTTAAAAAATTTCAGGGTTAAGAATTAAAATTCAGAAAACCTACGGTCTGCTCAGATTTAAGAGTGTGTTGATACTACCAATATTGTAGTGGATATCATTGCTAACTAATAATTACAACTAATTAAAAAGCAAAAAAGGAAATTAAATCACTATTAACATCTCAAAGCAGACATAACCCCCCCCACTTTCCCAAAGGAGATAATCAAAAATTGTATAAGTCTGTCAAAAATACGGGTCTTGTATTAATATAAATCAAAATGTGTACTTGTACTTTGTATGTGTACAGTGTATACTTTTTTTGTTATAGTATTAATGCTTTGTGCGACTTTGTTCGAATGTAAGTACATGTCAGTATTTACAACCATACGAACAAAGTCGCGGTCATAAACTAGTCGTTTCCATAAACAACAACATAGTTTCACTCTGTTGTTCATTACAAGACCGGGAAGGTTCGTTATGCAGCGGACGACAAAGTTTGTCGGGTCTCGATGGAAATTTTAGAAGATCTAACTTTACTGGAGTCACGGGCATGACCAGGTCTAGTTAGCGAATGGTCGCCTCTTGTTGTGGAGGCTGTGAAAGCGTTGCCTTACGATTGCGTCTTGGCCTATCGAAAATCGAAGTTTTGTTAAGAGTTTATAAAGAAGTAAGATAAAATTTTTAGCTTATAAAATTACACGTTTTGTGTGCAGTGAAAAAGTTTGGTATGGTAAGTACTGCAGACTAATTTGAACTTAGTTATAATGTCAAAACAAGCTAACCCCCAATTTCTCAATGATTAAATTAATTACGTCAAATTATTTCATTTTGTCAAATGTGTTACTAATACTATCCAGCAATTAAAGGCTATGCAAAATGTATACTTAGAATAGATTTAAAATAATCAACGTTAATTATCCAAAAGTGCTCATATACAATACCTGCTCCGAAAAGTGAGAGCAATTTTGACGTTAGTTGGTTCCTTTTGGCAGAACTGAACCTACGTAATCATCTCGAGAGTTATGACCAATATTGCAGCAAGAAAGTTTTAACCTTATTGATACCTACATATATAATTTACTGGTCTCCACCGTGCCTCAGAAAGCACGAGTCCTGGCTGTTATACGTGAATCTCTAATAGTCGTTACGGGTCATCAGAAGCATGAAAGTCTGACAACCAGTCTTACCAAGGGGCAGTATTACCCAGTTACTGGGTTGTGGAGGGCAGTCGCTCCATGTAAAATACTAGTATTCAGATGCATCTAGTTAGGCTGGAAGCCGTCCCCTGCCCATACTGTCTTTAGCGAGCACAGTGTATTTACATGTGTAGTATAATTAACAAGGGTCGTCTGTTAGTAAATAGAGAATATTGAGTTTCATGACATGGTTCATGTATGGCTTACGGCCTCTTTGATGTTATCAGAGAGGGATGATAAATGATACCTATTGACTATCGGTTTCAAATTGGAAAATGTAACTACATGTACGTACATGCATGCATGTACTACATGTGTGTATGTGTTGTAATGGCACAGTGATTCGTCTGACTTGGATCTACTGATGAGTATAATAAAGTAGAAGAGTTTTCTTTTGTTTAAACGATTTATTCTCTGGAACTACCAGACAGATTGCTAAGATTTTTTTTTGTGTTTGATTTATGATTTTGGTATACGCTATACAGGGTAATTGAAAATTTACCCGATACCTGAAAAGGGGTCATTGGACTTATCATTATGAACAACTTTTACTATGGGACCGACCCCAAAATCATGACAACCTGTATAACATCATGTTACTACCCTCGAAAGCAGAGCAGTAACTAAAGACATAACTTAACGCGGCTGCAAGACACGGGCGAAGTCGCGGGCAGAAGCTAGTAAAATATAAAGATAAAAACTTATATTTATATAAAACCAGTAGGTACAATATTTCAACAAAAAGTAGTACATAAATTAATCTTTGAACGCAAAATAACAGAATCCCTAGGTACACTAGAATTTCAAAAGTCTTACGATATTTAAGAGAATTAATAATTTCTTCTTAGAAACTCAGAACAACGCGGCCATATTGATTTAATATTTACGTTTACAAACAAATTTGCTCGGCTTAGCTCGCTGAACTGCAAAATTCATTGACCCGTTTAAACCATCGTCAGCGATTTAAAACTCGGATTAATAACTTTTCTCTTATAATCAAATCCGACTTGAAGAACACTCGGATAAGGTAACAGGGGATTAAGAATTCCAATGGTCTTTAATTACTTAACTTGACAGCGATATTTAATGAATTTTTAGGGCAGTTTTTCAGATTCAAAAAGTTAAGAACTGTCGGTCCACTTTTAGATTTGTTTTGTAATCAAAATAGGGTTACTGATAAGGAGATGAAGAATCATGGAGTTTATTTTTTGTTTAATTGGAGTTGTATTTGAGAGATTGTCGTTTGATAATTTAGTTAAAATGACTGAGTCTATACTGACTACCTCGTTGGTCTAGTGGTCGCAAGCGCGACTGCTGTACATGGGGTCTTGGGTTCGATTCCCAGGTCGGGCAAAGTGTTATTGGGTTTTTCCAACAGGAATTTCTCAGTAGCAGCCTCGGAGTCTGGATTTGTGCCCGATTGATGGCGATAGGCTCTATTACGTGGGACTAAAAACATAACTGGCGAAATGTGAGTGTACTAATGGGTGCACCTCTGCCTAACCCTTTGGGTATTACAGGCGTGATGTTATGTAGAATTTACTTCACATCATAGCTTCGATTTGTCTACTAACAAGACTTCAGCCTGTAGAAATGTATTAAACTAGTAGAAAACTAGTACTAGATAATGCTTTTAGTAACTCATAACCCTAAAATAGTCTAGCAATTCAACCTAGCTCTTGCACATCGTAAAACGATATAGCTTTAACTTACCATACATTTCTCGTACTACGAAGTTATTAAAACCTTTAATATTAGATTAGACGGTGCTATTTTCGTACTGTTTAAGTATGAACAAAGCCAGCTGTAATTAAAGTTTAAATTATTGCCAGTTGTATGGAAGTTTGAATAACTAACTAAACTCGAGTTGCATTGTTTAGGTGTAGATGTTTTATCTACCAATCATAGTTTAATATTGTCTGGGTCTTTATGGGTGGACGCATATCTTACTGCCTCGTTGGTCTAGTGGTTCCATTCTTAGGTCGGACAAAGTGTTACTGGGTTTTTCCGTCAGAAATTTCTTAGTAACAGCTTCGGATCTGGATTTGTGATTTGGTGGCAATAGGCTTGCCCCCTATTACAAAGGACGTTAACATAACTGGCGCAATGTGTACGAATGGGTAAACTTCTGCCTAACCTTTCGGGGATTACAGCCGTGATGTTATGTGTGCATATCTGAAGAAAGATGCATCGGTCACGAAACACCAAAACATTCCAATCTTTACGGCATACAATCTTCACAATTTTTATCTCTATTTCTGTTGAGGTGCAAATATTAATTAATTAAATAAATTAAAACTATTTGAGCATATTGCTGTTGTTTAACCCTTAGACTGCAATAAGACGATACAGCGAATTGTTAATAATAACATCTCCTCGTTGCAGGCGGAGCACTATTTATAAACATATTTGAAAAATATATATTAAATATCTATTATTTGAAATATCATTTTAAAAAATTGTATCCAAAAATATTTAATGATAAAGAGTTTGGAGTAATACAGATGTATTTTTTAATGAATATTTTTTATCTTAATAATTACTGCACTAATTGCAAACACGTGTTACACGAGAATATTTCAAAATTTACAGCAAAGCATGTTTTAGAGATATTTATACGAAAATGCAATTCAGTTTTGCTGGAAAGCATCGCGCTAACATTTGGCAGAATCATCTAAATTATTCATGCACACATATTTAATTTGAAACTACATTTAGCGCTTTAATTAAACCGTTCCACGAATTCGAGGTTCTAAGCGAAACTGGGGTGTTTAGTCTTTAAATAAACCTGAAATGTATTACTGCATATATAATTTAGAATAGAACAAAGACATTAAAGTAACGTAACATTTACTAACCCATGCTAGACCCGCATTATAAATTAAGCACCACCAGCGGCGAAGGGTCAATTTTCGTAAAAGGAAGCCGAAGCAAAAATTGCTTTATTTTGTAATAAAAATTATATAATAATTATGTTTATTTGGTAGTATATTTAAAATCCCTACAGTGTCTTTACAAGTCAGTTTGGCATCATCGTCTTTTCACATTAATTTTTGTTTTTTGTTATTTTTGATTTAAAACTAGTCATCTTGCCTCTCGGTTTAGACAGGCGGGGCTATGAACCTGCAGTCACATAGTGATAAATCACAAAGAGATATAGTCGCGTCAAACAGCCCGCGGCGTATGCAACTTAGCGATTCTGTTCTTTGAAACACGTGTATTCTGGAATACTGTCAAACTTAAACAACAAAAAAACAATATTTGATGATAATTTATGCCTTTTATGACAATCTACTAATAGTGACGTCGGTAGGAAGTGCGTCAGCTTGCTCAGACCCTAGGCTACCCTAGGGTTTGTGTATTATTTTATACAGACACAAATACGTAGCTCAGTCACTTATGTTATGTACTGTGTGTGTATTGTTGTCAATATTGTCTATAATAAGCACCACCTTGAAACGGAAAGTTAAAATTTAATAATAATTGTGAATTTCCATTACAAATAAGGCCCAATTGAGTCCAATATTCAAAATTAGAACATGTTCTATTCGTGTCATTGTACTCCCGTTGGGCACGTATTCGGGAACCGTTTGTTTTAATTTTAAATTTTACGATGGAATTGGGACAGCTCGCAAATTAATTTAGTTTGAAATTGGAAAACCTAGCTCACCAGTACTTAGTAAAATTGTTAGGCTGAGTTTAGAACTGTTGGAAATGATTTAAATATTTTTCCGTACTGATTTTTGTTTTTGGAATTGTGATATTGTAAAATGTGTTTTTAGGCTGGTACTTAGATTAATAAAATGATTTCATAAATCTCCTTTGCAGTAATACTTTATTAATTTAAAGAAGTATAGGAAGAATAGGAAGTATCTGCTTAGGTAAGTGCTATTACCAAATTATTTATAATTTTGTGTTTATTGAGTGAAATTCCATGTTAAAATAATATTATCGTGGTTTAATAGAGGTAGATACCTACAAAGAAGATAAAAGGTATGTTGTCGTCGAGTGCTCTTTACGTCCTATCCACTTTAATTTACCGTCTGCTACCGCCGTACTCTACTTTTATTATCCCATAATCTTTACATTACACCTACAACATGGTATCTAAGTACTCACCCTTATCTTACTTCTTAACAAATGTAATACAAGCTTTATTATCCACGAATGTGTCCAATTTGAAAATAGAATTTTCCTCTCTGACGTAACGCTCACACGTTTCTGCCAATCACAGTTCAGTAACTTTTTTTTTCGAATATGTCAACGCAAAGGACAGCTTTTACGAGATACTCGTAAAATGGAAAGGTTTAAATTGTTCTGTAAAGGAGGATCGTTTTGTTTCGGAACCTTTGTTGAAAACGACATTCTATTTAGTACTTCATTTGAAGATAGGAATTAAGTAAAAGACTTTATTTTGCAATTTTTTTAATTATTAAATTCTTTGATAAACGGATGATAAATTAAGAGCTTACACCTAAACCTCTATTTACATAAACCATCTTCAGAATATTCGTCAACTTATTACTTAAGTTTATTACTCGTAAAAGTTTTATTTATCACCAAAGTTCGGAATATGAAAACCTTCGTTAGACTTTCATTAAACCAAGCTTGTTGTTAATAAAATTAATGCTCGTGGGTGTGCGAAGAAAATACGTCATTGCATAAAGATAGGTACCTATCTGAGTAAAACAGAATTTGTAATGTTGGCAAAATAGTCATACATTTTTTTAACTTATAGTTATTATTTTTAGTATGTTATTTGTTAAATAATTATACATTATATATTTTAATTTCTTAATCATTCATAGACTAATTTTTGACATAGTCTGTTGAGGAGTTGGAGTAATTTTAATCTTGTCTTAGAAAACAGTTTTGGAATATTCATGTCCCACGTTGGGCGCCAATAAAGACGTTAATAAAACTACCCACTTTAATATTTCATGTCCTCGCAATTTATCATATTCTGCGATAATGGAGACGTGAAAGCTTTTTGACATCCATTACTCAGAGGCATTTTAATAAGCAATTTTAAGTTCATTAACATTGTTTGACAAAAACATTAGGTATCTACTTACTATCAAAATTAAATTATATTTTTGATGACTATCGTAGAACAAGAGAACAAGAGACTATTCATTTTTATAGATTAAGAAATCAGATACTAAAATACAACTAATATAACATAAGATTAAATATCCATTATTAAGAATTATTACTTTACACAGGTTACCTACCTTTCTTGTCATTTTACTTGACCGAGGTACCAGGTTTGACTGAGCGTGAGCATGAAACTTTTATACTTGAATGGAAAGAAAGACTTTTCATGATTATGATATCCGTTTTAAAATAGCGTGCTATTCTGAGCACACAGCTGCCATATAATACGAAAAAAAAAAACACTTTAATTAAAAAAAAACCAACCGCCTATTATTTTGAAATTCGAATCCTTTATGGAATTCGGCTGAGTATTTGAATAAAGTTAAACTTTTCAGCCAGGTTGGCATACAACCTTCACAGTGTCTACGTCAATACATTATTTTTAGGTTTTCTATTACCGAAAATGTGCATGTAAAGTACTATCAATACCTATTATTTTACCCTTCAAAATAGTTAAGCTCTGAAAAGTGTATTGCAAACATACAAAGTAAAAATAAAAGGCGACAAATCTAAGATTGCCACCTTCCTACGGGGAAATAATGTTAAGTATGGAAACGGGTGTGTGTATAATGTGCTTTTCTTTCCCCATGGGGTTCTACAGGATGTTGGATTACCATTGTGTAACTATGTTTTCCATACTCTTGGTACATAGTAACTTGTGTATTCTGTAGGGTCATAACCCGATTGGTGTGTTGGTAAAGAAGGGTATGTATTAAAGGATCTAAACGATGATTGTAATGATATAAACATATTTATCCTGACAAGTGTTCGGTTTAGCCGTCGAACAACGTATGAATTCATTTTACCGCGCTTTTTCAACCGTCAAAAATGTCATAACAAAGTGTTGTCATACATAACTCGGGTTCGATATAATTAAATAGTCGATTTAAAATTGAGCTAGAATAAACAATAAAATAAATAAATAAATTAATAAATTTTGTTATTATTGAGTTAATAATAATAACAAAATTTAATATATATATTTAATATCACTGATAGATTTATTACTGCTAATAAACCTGATATAGTGATAATTGATAGGTCAGTGCGTCGTGCAATACTTGTTGATGTCACTATTCCCCATGATGAGAACCTCGTGAAAGCTGAGAAAGAAAAAAGCATTAAATATTTAGATCTAGCTCACGAGGTGACCAGCATGTGGGGTATGGACTCGACAATTATTGTTCCGATTGTCATGTCAGTGAACGGTTTAATAGCGAAAAGTTTCGACCAACATCTTGAGAAACTTTCGCTCAACAGCTGGATCAAGAGTCAGATGCAGAAGGCGGTTGTCTTGGACACGGCACGCATAGTGAGGAGGTTCCTCTCTCTGGATCCCTAACCGCCGGTAGCTTGGGTTTTACCACCTCGTTGCAGGCGGAGCACTATTTTTATACATATTTTTTTTTAACTATATTATTTGTTTTTTAAAGGAAAATATGTGTAAAAATATGGAAAATAAAGAAAATGAGTAAACAAAATTTAATACTAGTATATTGTATGCATGGTTGCATACTACATCGATATGATTTAATAAGAAAACACCAACATTTTGGCTAATTAACCTTACAGTATGGAGTTTCTTGTCCATTCTTCTCCATATGAAACTTTTTTTTTTGTTAAGACGTTGAAAAATTCTGTTTAATGGTCTATACATATCGCAAAGGGTCATCACTCGATAATAAACAAAAATGTGTACACACATACATATGTTTTGACGATACTGTTGGCTGAGTAATTGGCTGCTTCAATGTGTTTTATGCTTGACTGTGTTTGATTTCTGCACTGAACAAATATTTATATGTTGTTTTTACGTGTTTGGCTGTTTGTGTATGTGAGTTTTAATGTTTGTAAACGCACTCACTATACTTCCTAGGATATGGCAAATTAAACTAAAAAAACTTCTTAGGTAAGGTACCTAAAGTCTACTCATCCATTAACATTCACGCACTATTAAACTCTAACATTAACATAATAACGTCGTCAATCGTTTGAACTTGCCTGAGAGGGCCAGACTCTAGTACACTTAGAACCACCTTACCTCTGCGTCTAGGTAGGTCCTTCACAATGCATAGCCACCACACCTTGGCACCTCAAAGTCACTCTCGATAGGTCAATGAACCTTATCGGTATTATTTACGATCAGTTTGAACTTAATTACCTACAGAATAGAGTTAAAAAAGTGGAATAATTTACATGGAATTTAAACATAACTGGCGAAATATGGTAGTACTAATTGGTACGCCTCTGCCTAACCCTTCGGGGATTACAGGCGTGATGTTATGTTATGTATGAATAATTTAATGTTTAGAATAATCATAGCCTCATATGTTGTCTATATCTTAACTTAAAACTAAGTATAAAGCTGAAGAGTTTGTCTTTGTTAGAACGCGTCAATCTCCAAAACTCCTGGTCCGATTCTAGAAATTCTTTCGCAAATAGGCAGCTACGTTAACCCTGAATATTTAAAGTAATATTTTATCGGGTAAAAATAAGCATCACTAGAATTATACGACTGTTACAATTTCAGCATGGTAGGTAATTTGGTTAAGATGAAATACATACAAACTTGAACACAGTTTTCTTGGTTACATATTTCTATTATGTACATAGGAAGTAATATAAATAAAAGTTGTGTAACTCTTGGGAAGCTTGAACAGCTATTGTGTATAGTTCAGTTTTATCTGACAACAACAATCGTTAGCATAATTGCCCCAGGGAATATTTCTTGTTAAATCCCTAAACATGAATTGCTTAAAGTCTGGAATGAAGGAAAATCCTTGAATTTTCAAGAAAGTTCTTGCCTAAAGTTCTTCTAAGAAAATATAAACAAATTCTCAGTTTGAGACATAATAAATCTTTACAAGGACCTGTAAGCTTACTTTTAATAAGATTTTAGGACAAGTAAAAAACAAACTTACTTTTTTTAAAAATAGGTAGGTACTATAAAGGTTGTATGACAACGCTACTGGCTGGAAAGTTTAGTTCTTCAAAACGTTTTGGTGAATTCCATATTTAAAATAATAGGCGATTGGTTTTTTAAAATATAGAATCAGTTGTTTGCTTAGTTTCGTGGAGTGAGGTACTCTTCAAATTAACCAAAGGCTGCTTTTCAATTAAGTATAAATTGGAGCTTCGCAAAATTGGTACCTTGATCCAGCCTAGTGATTGTAGATCCTAAATAGGTCAAGTCTAATAAGATTACGTCAAGTCTGCTTCTGTTACATTTTTAAGAAATTAGATAGATTATAATTTTACTTTCAGACCAGATGGGTATTTATATAGCCAATGAAGAAAAGTAGGCCAAAGAGTTAGTACCACCCCGATGAAAATTGACGAATCTTCAAAGCATAAGGTATATTTTCACTTGACTAAACTTTGTCGTCACAACTGACTTTCGTTCGCATTTCCTCGAAGTTTTCCAATGAAAATCTTTATCCTTCTATCTTGTGCCAACCTACTTTGCGACATATCGACATTCAATATTCAGCAAAAGCATCTTCTTACAGAAGATTGCAACTAAGTTTTTAGTCGAGTTACTTATTACTAACCACACAAAGTTGACTACATTTGATTGGCACATTTATAAACTTATATTATTAGTTAAAATAAAATAGGTAAATATCTTTTACTGTTATTTAATTGGAGTGAGCTTGAAGTGAGTTGTTAATCCGTACAGAACAGACCGGCTTAGCAGTGTTTGACCATTGGGTACTTTCTATGATAAATAATTTACAACAGCCAAAAATTTATCAAAATCTTTTTTATAACTTAACTTTTACTTATTTATAACTTTTATAACTTCTCTTGCCCCGAATCAGGTTTTTTCTGTGTCGTAGGTGCGTTTACTAAACATATAAACTGACAACACGAACAACCTCCCCCGGAACAACTATCTCCGGTTGATGGCAATAGGCTCGCCCCCTATTACATGGGACTTAAACATAACTGGTGAAATGTGGGTGTACCTACTAATGGGTACACTTCTGACTAACCCTTCAGGTGTGATGTGTTTAAAACTAATTCTACATGTTTTTTGTAAATCCTTTTCCCAGGAACACTAACTTATTTCATGCCGATTTTTCTATGAAACCTCTATAATATTTTAGCTTCTCTATACTTCCACATTTGTTAGTTATAGTCGAACCATCTTTCTCTACTCGCCTTAGTGACGATGTAAGTCACATCTTGCCACAGAATTTCAATATCGGCCCATAAAGAGAGGGGTGTTTCATACGACCTCTGGGGAGTACATGGGAGTACCTTGAAATTCTTGTACCTACAATGTTATTTGTCAACTTTTGTTGCATATTGGCTGGATGTGAATGAGATTATGCTTTCTTTAGAATGGTTTCTAAATATTTTTAGTAGGTACTACTTTGTATTGTATAAAGCTTCTATTCTTTTATTCTATTTGGAACAACAAATAATTGCATTATATAGGATACAAAACAACTAAATTTAAAACTAATAATCATGCAATCAACAACGTTATTCTCAGCATAGAATAAAAATAATATAACGCGTTACAAAAAGAGAAGGCAAAAATAAAATGTGTGGAGAATTTCTTAATGAACTAAAAGGTACATCTTATCTTTACCACCCGATAAATAAATAAATAAATGCCTTATATTTCTTGTTACCTTGAATTAGTTTGTACAATGAAAAAAGATCTAGAAATTCTATTCTATGCTGTTATTTGAAGTGTGTCGAATTTTATTTATTGCTTATTGCTATTATTTTTAGTTTTTATCTTAACCTGTACAATTATATCCGTCCGCTATTTCAGGTTTCTGTTTAATATTTATCTATACTAATAAATCGCCCTTTAGCTAAATTGTGCAGTACAATTTGCTTTATTATTAGCTAACAAACTCGACTTCTATCAAAGATCGCCCGTTAGATAAAACAAAAGAACCGTACTGTAACAAAATCTTAACAAACCACTCTTGCCATCAGCCAAAGCATAAACCACCTTTTGCTTACAACAATAGAGTTCAAACAGACTGCAAATATTATCCTTGTAACTCCTGCTCTTGTTTGATCTGAAACTCCGCGACCGTGCAGAATTTCAATAAAGAAACTGAAAGAAATATTGTCGTAAGGGCGGCGTGCACGCCGGTAATGGCCGGGCGTACGAGACTAAACACCAATAACCAATAGCAACCTGGATTTTTACGAGGAATTCGCAAAATGTTTATTTGAGGTGGACATTACTTTTGCGAACGTGATTTTGGAGTAACGACCCACTCTCTGTGATTAAACAGTGCCTAATTAGGGTATTAAGAAGTTATTATTGCGGAATGAAGTGTAAAAATGTTATGAACCGCTGTAATTGTTTAGAGGTAGTTATCTGAGTTTTTAGGGTAATTTGTGGAATAATAAAAGTACACTATTTTAGGACATGGAGGTAGGGATATTGCTGAGTAGTGATATTTATTTTGCAATACTATTATTATGTTAGGGTCTCGAGTGGCGACCACGTAATGGTCGCGAGAAACCGCTAGCTGGATGAAGGCAGCGCACGATCGGTCATTGTGGATAATTTTAAGGGAGCCCTATGTCTAGTAGTGGAATTCGGTCGGCTAATATGTTGATGATAATGATGTTTCTATGGTTGGTTTGAAGATGATTGAAATGATTGAAAAGACTGATGAGAAAAATGCTGCCATCACTCAAATCACTTTTTTCATAATTTCAAAAAGTCTAACCGCAATGGTAAGTATAAGGCTTAAGGATAGATAATGTTTATTCCTACACATGTTTCCTTAAACAGGTTTGCCCAATAACCTACTACTGTCATAAACGCAAATGTTTGTGAGAATGGATGGATGGATGGGGCACACATTTAGATATTGGTCAAACTAACCCATACTTTAACTATTACTATACTTTAATGGGATACTTTTTATCCCATTTTAATATAGATAGTTTAGCACTTTGAATTAATTCTGAAGTCTACCCATACAAAGTCGTGCGTAGAAAACTAGCAAAAAATAATTTTGTTATTCTTGCCCGGCCTCCCCTACCATGCTTCAAATACCATTAGTGTGTCCTAGATAGAGGTTCATAAAGCGGCTGACACACAAACATACTAAGCTTGATGTGTCCCGAGCTTGTGGTATAATTTATAAAGAGATACACATGAGGTGTTTTCAAAAAAATCTTAAGAAATGATGAAGTGAGAACGTGAATTACTAAATATTGATGAAAAAAGGAATTCTTAGCTCATTTCAACAACTTTAGACGTTTAAACTTGTAATAGTCGACGTAATAAATAATTGATTGATGACACTTGAGAGATGTGTTTTTAGACACAAGTGGGACTTACTCGTTGGTGTAGTGGTCGCAAAGTGTGACTGCTGAGCATAAAGTTTTGGGTTCAATTCTCACGTCGGGCAAAGTGTACTCCTCGGGGATTACAGCGTACATACACCTAACATCACGCCTGTAATCCCCGAAGGGTTAGGCAGAGGTGTACTAATGTACACCCACATTTCGCCAGTTATGTTTTACGCTGTTTTGTCTACATAAGTATATGTGTTTTTCTCTATAGAAACCGACCTACATTTAGAAACGAGCAACTAGCTTCATCTTTCTGATGAACAGACCGGCTCTTTGGCAATTCAAAACTGTTTGTAAATGGTTTAATTGAAATAAATAGATTGACTTTGATTTTGAAACAATAAAGTATACGATACGTTCAATCTTATCAGATAACTTATAACGCACATTGTTTCCAATGAATATTGAAAATATTCCAAACATTCTTCTTTACTCTTACCCTTACGATAATAAATCGCTATTTAACTCTCAGTTTTCCCGCTTTAATACGAGGACATTGGTATTTCGATAATGCTTCTGTTATCTCCTATATCTCCCCTCACGACGGGAATTTATCTGGGGGTGAGCATGCGAAAAAATACCGTAATAATGAGAATTGGGGACAGTGTTTCTTAAGTTGTTTTGACGACTGGCAACTCCACTTACTTACCCGCTTATGAGGATTGTGTGTAGGACGCTTTATAAGTAGTACCACAAGTGGAGACTGGGCATAACCTGCGTTTGATTGGCAAAGTTTGAGGATTCTAGAATTGTAATAACAATGCTTTTCTCATATAGTTGAGTACAGTCAAACAAGCTCTTTGGTATACAGGCAGCTTCTAACTTATGACTACAATGTTTCGATTGTGTCAATTCTTTTAAATTACTCTGAATCGGTTTCAAAATTATTACACACCAGACACTTAAAAAGTGAACACAAAATAACAATGAATGGCAATGTAGCAAAAAGATAATTATTATTGTCTGTAAACCAAATAGTTTGTTCAACCAAACCCATCTGGGAAGAACGGACGATAGGACTGTCATCGACTAAAACCCCATGGTTCCTCTTGCTGCCATGAGTCGGGAGCTAGATGATCCGCGCCCCCGACTGGTATTGGACGGCCATTGGGCCCTTCGCCATGTGCCAGTTATTTAGCAATTGTATTTTTTATAAAATCTTTAAAGTCAGAGCTTTCTTTGTATGTAAAAATGTACATAATTTTCATATACTCAAAGATCAATAGCATTTTTCATCATCAATCTTGTTATTCTTGGATATAACGTTGATATTACGAAAAATAAATTGTGAATACAAAATCTTTTTCACTACACCATCGGATGGTGGATAAGCTCCTTATTGCTGTTTTCACCTATATCGAAGTCAAATCGATTCCAAACAGGTTCAATCGGATTCTCGGCTCCTCGATTATAGAATCGGAATGTCAGCAAAAGTCATAAAAACAAATCGATAACACGAATTTAACCCTCCGTTAGAGAGTCCCCTCACATTTTCCGCGTTTTGATTTTCTGTTGATTGGGTTTAAAATGCCCTCCCGCTATTTTGATAAAGCCCACAACAAAATGCTGGATCAGTCGGACCCTTTCAATGCGTGAAACTATATTCATAACGGTTAGTATCAATTTTGTTACGTTTATTAGGGATAGCGGTCATATTTCATCTATTACTGTAGGCTTTAGATTCTTACAATATGGTTAACATAAATAATGTTTAGTAGTACAACGAATACTATTTTAAATGAGTTTAGTACTGACCTTCTAACATAAAAAAAACGTTGCCTTAAGTGAAATAATGATTAACTTTTTTAGTTTTCCATACATTTTTGACGTGAAAGACTACTTGAATGGGTACCACGAAGGTTAATCTGAGATGGCGCGGGAAAAAAGTTCCTGGAAAGCGTAACGCTTGGCAATAGAGTAGCTTTTGGAGATTATCCCTATGAGCAAACAAATGAATTTATCTTTTTGTAGAATTGGTATACAGGTAATACAGGACACTTGTATGTACAGAAATTAAAGCTTACGACAACACAGAACCTAGATACTGAAAGCACAATGTAATCATTTCTGCTACACATGAAATTTTATTCACTTCTTGGAAAAGTTTTCATTTCCGTTCTGACCCATTTTCCTGAGAAACATACTTGGTTGCATAATCTTACTTATCTCCTGGGTTACAAAGTACAATTTCGGAGAAAATTAATAATTTAGAGACATGTGCTGCAGCTTGTCACTTCATTATTACGTTGCTTTATTATGAGAAGACCGCAGAATTTTATTATTTAAAAGAAAATGAGAGGAATATATTCAGTAAAAATATTATGCTAGAACATAGTTTTGTGGGCCTGTTATGGTACTTATTTGGCAATTAAGTTGCCTCTGATTGTGTTTTTATCTAGGTACTATCTTTTGCACCCGATTATGTCTATATGGATTTCAGAACTAAACCAAACTTCACAACAAGTAACACAAAATCAGGATAAAAAATAGCCTATAGGTATGTTATTCCAGACTATAATATATCTCTGTGCCAAATTTCATCCAGTTCCATTCAGCTGTTCTTGCGTGATTGAGCAACAAACATCCATCCATTCAAAGTACCGCATTTAAACAGTAGTAAGATTGTTAAATAAATATAGCTGTTTAATTAAAAGTTTTGCTATCAGATAACTAAGTATGTACTTTTGAGATAGATAAGGGTTTTGAGTTCCTTTATCTATTAGAATGATTAGATCAATGCTGTTGGTGACTAAGGAATACCTACCCACGATACCTACCTAAAATTAGGCTAAGGTAATTAACGTAACTCAGCGCGTGCTTTGACGAAGCTGTGTTGTCGTCTGTCTCTTGCAATCGTAGTAAGACAATGACAGGAATAGTGTTTAGGCATGTATCTTTGCCTTATCTAGACAATTCAGTTATCTAATCATCGTCAGTACTGGATCTGGTATCCAGTACTAATGTGACTTTTTCAATTCATATGTAGGTACTTTCTACGGTTATTTTGGACATCGGAGAAGAAGAACATCGTAAATAAACTTGGACTTTATATTCTGCCTTGAGCAAGCGTGGTCAATAGCTAGCGCCTTCTCTATATAAGAAGAGGCATAATGATAGGTCTTATAGTGAGACAATAATAGTCTGTTGTTAACTATACTAATACATTAAAGCCGAAATTGTTTGTTAACACGCTTTCTGGGGCTGCCAGTCGGATTCAAATAATTATTTTTATATATGATAACTAGATTAATGAGAAACAGTATGTTGATCTAACAACACGTCACGATCAACTAGAGCGGATCAGTGACCAAAAATGGACTTAATCCGGGTGAAAAAAAACCACGCAATTAATTCTAGTACAGGTATACTTTTTCAGGTTTATTTCCACAATATTTTCCTCGCAACACCACGGCGATACCTTTCACATTATACGTCACACAAAGGGCTTAATACAAAGTGTCGTATAAAATCCGTGTTTTATTTTTACAAGCCATCGCGTTTTTACTGAGGCCATTTCAGCAACATTTTGTTGATGACGGAGTAGGAATAACAAATCGAGTGTGACGTAACTAAGCTTGTGTGGGTGTGAGGATACCTTTAGAAAGGGCCTTTGAGAGGATTTAGGCTAAATATAGATGGTATGAAATAATTCTGAATAGGTTTTTATGAGCATTTTATGTGTTCGGCTTTATTACCGTATATATTATGTTCTATATACTGAATAACAGAATCAGAATTCGTATTTTGAAAGCATAAAATTTAAGTTGTATTTTTGTAGTCTTCATTTCCGATTCGTTTGTGTGCCTCGTTAGTCTAATGGCCGCAAAGCGCGACTGCGGAGAATGAGGTCTTGGGTCCGATTCCCAGGTCCGGGCAGTGTTATTGAGTTTTTCCATCAGGAATTTCTCGGTAGTCGCCTCGAAGTCTGGATTTATGCCCGGTTGATGGCAATAGGCTCGCCCCCTATTTCACGGGACTTAACTGGCGAAATGTAGGTATACTAAAGGGTACACCTCTGCCTAACCCTTCGGGGATTACAGGCGTGGTGTTATGTTTGTTTATGACCGGTTATTTGAACTATTTAAGTTAATTCAAAAAGCTTTTTGTGAAAAGTGGTTCGCAATAAAAACTACTCAAACATTTTTTTACTTTTTAAAACAAATAAAAACTTTCCCTCTAACAACACTTTGAAGGTCGAATTTGTATTGAAAGGAAAAAAAACACGGTATTTTATTTAGGGTGAGTTTCTTGGTGTCATCGTCACTGAAGGCTTTGCGGCATGTTGCTTACGTCAGCTTTTAGGGTTGTACCACGTGCTTAATTTGACATCGACGCTTCTTGCGACTATAAATAAGCAGGGTAGAGGTTAAGGCGATTGATCGGATCGGGAGTGTTAATAAATCCTTCTTGCGCTGATTGGCTGTCGTATTTGGTGAGCCGATTTATAATGTGAATATAAATTAGATTAGAGTCACATAATGTTACGAATAGTTAAGCGACGTGATAATAGATTTTTGTTTTTAAGAGGAGTTAAGTGTAGGTACGGTAGTTTCTGCTTTTCACGAGTCTTGAAAGAATTTTGAGGCAAATATGTTTCAAAGGCCCCTACGTCATCCTTTCCCAAAGATTGAATCTATAAGGAAATGTTTAACAACAGTCAGCATTCCATTTTATTTTTCGAAACAAAACACAAGCTTCATTCATCCATCCCCAACCGAAATGATAAAGTTTATTCGATACAACCAAAAAAGTGTCTCCAAAGTTTGTGCGACGTATTACGCAAAAACAAATTTCATTACAAGACATTTTTTTTTTAAAGAAAATTTTGACAATCCTCTTTTTCCATTTGTGTGACAGTACTAATTTAATCTCTGTTCCTCTAATATTAAGGTTGGATTTTGTTGAAATATTGCAAAAATGATACATGTTTTCATTTTCGCGTCGTGACAGCAAGGGGAGACGTATGACGGGAGTCCGCTTCCAAAATCCAATATGACAAATTCGGAAGTACGTGATTGGAATGAGTGTGGGTAGAGAATTTTATTTTTGGCCCCATTTTTGGTCCCGCATTGACGGATTCCGGGACACCTGGGTCGCTGCTACGGTTGGACAAACCAATGACTTTATGATGAGAATTATAAAAAATTGAGAATATATTAGAAAGAAATCCAGGGGCGTTTTGATCGATAGAAGAATGTAATATGATTTGGAATAATTTGGATGTCATATGAATCTCTTTATAGGCGTAATTTCATGAGGGTACAATGTCAGCTATTATGTATATTTTATTTTCTTTGGAAATTGGATTTATATGAGATTCAAATTATCGTTCGATTATTTGGAATGTTAACCTAATGTTAAGAAGAGTATCAACTTACCTATAATAACCATGACGGGAATATTTCTAACGTAACATTAACCTCGTTAGCTTAATTTCTTACTCAAATAACTTTCTGTGAGATTGGCGCTGTATTATACCGATATACAGGTTTCACCTAGTTCGTTTGCAGATGGTCCTATTTTGTTTTGTATCACAATCTCTTTTGATAAATAAATAAATTGTTATTATTACTTATTTTTCCACATTCTACATTTCATTATTTACATTTATTTACTTATTATTATTAGCACTAAAATTGTTTTACCAAATTTCTTAATCAATATTTTTAAGATTTGTGTTTTTGTTTGTAATGGATAAACTCAAAAACTACTTAAACGATTAAAAAATCTTTCACCTAGGGAAAGCAACATTATCAGCGAGTAACATTGGATGTATTTTATAAAAAAAAATTGGGATCCGTAAAACAATTCAAGCAGACGAAGTTGCGATCAAAGCTAGCATTAAATATTCATTTCAAAAGCTAAAACGACAGGAATTCAGTCACATCAGACCAATTTGATTAAGGGAAATAATTAAATAATGTTACACCTGACCTACTACATAAAAGGCCACACCGTTAAGTAGGTCAAAGGTAGAGGTTCTGTCTATGCTACCGGTTCATAAAGTTTTCATAGATTGAATTCGAACTATTTTGTAGCTGATTGGTACAATTATGTATTTAGGGTACTACCGTACGGGAAGGGTCGCTGTTAGTAATAACGGAATTTGGTTTCAATTCATGGTTTAGGAATATGGTGGTGTTAGCCAGTAAAGACAAAGCGTAATGAATTAATTAAAGAATTCCTTCAGCTTAAATTTAAATTGTTTTTCAAAAGAATAGCATGTCTATGAAAGAATAGCGTGTAAGTTATGATTAAATATTTTAAGCTACTATTAGGTATACTACCAATGTAAGAACTTTTGAAACTATATTCATCTGCAAGTAAATAAATCACAATCTAAAAATAAAATATTTAACTTATCGACTACTATAAATGGCATCATGTAATGGAAACAAAACTTTTCTTTCTAAAACAATTGATTTTATGTACTTCTGTAGCTAATTATTTATTCGTGTTTACATTGTTATTGTATACAAACATTCAAAACATCATCAGAGGCTTCAAAGGAGAAACCGTCTTAATATATTAATGCCCATAAAATTCAACTTACTCAACGGCCGACGTTCGGGTTTAGTGTTCGGACATTTTCGATTTGTAACCCCTGTTCAAAAATAGATGAATGCTGAAACGAAGCTGTCGTTATATGACGGCAGAGTCGTTTTTTCGATCATGGTATTACCTATGTAGAAGTAGTGGGTAGTCTAAATTATGTGTCACTTCATTCTCGATCATTTATTTTGTAAAAGAGTACTGAGAAAGTAACCCATTTTATTTCTGAAAACTTTCTTTTTACTGTTGAATAGACGATAAAGTAGAGGAATGTACTGAGTACGTGAATATCGGAGGCACGTGAAAGCAATGCTAACTAGGTAGCGAAATATACTTAGAGTTCTCATAGAACGAGCAAAAACTTAGATTGTACGAGTTACCTTATGTTTTGTTTATTCTACCTACATTGTTAGACGTATTTAGGTAATAATACTCACTTTAACTGCAACATTGTTCTACAAACCCTTATCATAATATAAAACAAAAAACTGTACAGTACATAACTCATGCAAAACGCATATTTTTTAATCTACAAAAAGCATCAATAAAAAAAAAAACTATCGAATACTCTCCTCAGTTTAAAAACCGAACGCGGGCAGCCGATTGTATGAATGCAAAAAAATATAAATTGTGTGTGCATTGCCTATATCGTCCATTAATATGAATGCGATTTTACGAGCCTCTATGAAAGTGGGGAATGACTTGCATTTTCTATATTTTATTTTTTACTTATAAAACGGGTTTTCTTTATTCAAAATGATTTTTTGTACAGGTCATTAGGAATGGAAAAAATAAAATGAATAATAAAAAAAATTTTTTTTGATAAAAGTAATTTTGAATCTGAAAATTGGTAAAGATTTGTCAGAATTTTTAATTCATTTTGTTAGCTTTATCCATTACTTAAATAAAACTCCAGACGAGAAAATACTTTTATCGAACTTAATGTGAATAAAAGCTTTTACTTTAATTAAACAAAGTATGTCAGACAATACATTACTTTTGAATATCTGTGCACAGTTTTCTACAAACAATAATAAATTCTTTTTTATGTATCCTGAATAACGAAAAAAACCTTTATCCGAAAGCCTCGAACCGATACATTAAAGCACGTAGATATAAAACAAACACTCCTCTATTTGTTAACACGCAATAAAAGTATCCGCTAAAGCTCGTATACGGTCAATATTTACAGAACCAAGAGAACCGAACAACCAGAAAAGGTAACCCCATCGATTGCTAAAGTAACACTAAAGGCCTAGTGCAATAGCCGCGGGCTATAGGGGGTTCGCAAACACCTTGAATAGAGGCTGAGAAAGAGGGTTGGTTTCGGCATACGTTTTCGGGGCCGAAACTAAATCATAATTGAGAAACCGGTTTATTGCTCTACAATAAAAAAAATGCATTGGTATTTTGAATTACTTGCGTAATGAAGTCATGAATTAACATACATCTAAATAAAACATTTTTGAGTTTATGTCGAAAAGTAAAAAAAAAACTGTAGCTGAATTATAATTAGATTGATAGCAAAATAGTTTTCTTAACGACCAATATTAAAGCCAGAATAACAAATAGTTACGACACATAAATCATAACTTCTGTGGAGTCTGACACTTTAGAAAACAATTTTTATCACCAAACCTTCCTTCCAACTTTCATCTTCTTTCGGCCTTGACCGTGACTTCAGTATCGGCCGAAACCAACTTTTCCCAACACTAGCGGGTCCTCGGGCCCAATGTATCCCAGTGACTGAAAGATTTAGAGGCAATAACGTGCGATGTTCGCTCCGAGCAATACGATCTCATTGTTCGTTCGATCGGATTAGTATCGTGAAGATTGGTGAAGCTCAGTCGGGTATTGGGACTCGATGTAATCAACGATACAGTGGGAGTGTCCTTGTTGATCTATGTTCGGGATATATGGGCTCCAATAAAGTGTTTGTATCAATCAGGGGGCTTGCTAACGTTGGTTTAAAACAGCACAAAGTTTGGAGTTTAAAAGGAAAAAATTGGTACTACATTTTATGTGATTTTTAAAACATTATAATTATTTAAATTACTATAATTAATTTCCAAATACTTCACAAATGAGATTTGTCATTTTAAATAACTTATTTATTTGCAATAAATTATTGTTTGCGCATTGATTTTAATGTGTCTATTTTTTGATAAATGATAAATCGTATAAAAACCTCGTTTAGTATAAATGCACACAACTTGAATAATTTTTATGAATAAAAACATAGTATTTTACGCTACGGTTTTGCAGTTTGGTGATTAAAGGGGTGTTCTTCTATTTGTGAGGGCAACGTGCACTCTTTGTAGGCTTTTAGGCTATGAAAAATGGCGCTCAGTCAGCAGTAACAGCTGACTGGGCGCCATTTTTGCATAACATTGTTTGTCATCTACAGGAGCAGACTTTTGATATATTGTGTGATGTAAAAGCCTTATTTTAAACAGAAAAATGAAATGTTAGCAAAAGGTTAATTTTGGGCATGAAATTATTAGGTAGAAGAGGATAATTAAAGCGAATAAACGGTATATTCGCTTTTATTATTTGGTGTAAAAGGTAGCTACAAAAATAAATGTTCTTGTCTCGATTAATCACTAAGAATAATGATAATAATAACATTTAAATAAACAAGCACCAAATATGTACCATAGTGAATCATCTTGCACTTTAAATTCGAATAAAGAATCCCAACTTTAAAATAAAAACTGCAAAAAAACCTACGCCATTCGAAATTTAAACTACGTATTCGCATCTCGGTGGCCATTTGCAAGGGTGATCCCAAACCTAATAAGGATAAACACAGGGATGCAAGTCACGCACTGACTGAATTTGCCTAGGACTGCGACTAGGTAATTGACTTTCAAAGTTGATACCGGGGATTGTCTTTGTATTGTTCGGGTACTTAGACTTTGAGAAAAATTAGGGGTCGTATAAGAAAAGAAAGAAATATAAATGTGTCTTTTAGTACCTACCTATATCAAATTATTTTCGCATGCTAGTCTCACACATCGTTGTTCAATATTTTTCGTTACTTAGAAAATAGGTAACTTAAATATAAAAATGGTAGATACTTTCAAAGAATTTTGTTCACCAAAACTTATTCAAAATATCGTGCCCTCTTCACGTTCATATTAATCAGTACCTCGCATAAAAGTTCAGATAAAATTTAGATCAGAAAAGGGTTGATAGAAAAAGGTTGATCGGAAAAAGTTCTAGATTTTTTCTATCCTAAAATCCACAAATGCAAATACAGCAATAGACGAAACAGTTGAAGTGCTGACCCTTGTCATGAATAAAACGCCAAAAAGTTTATTCTATCTCAAAAAAGGTCGAAAGCTAAAAACTCTTTTCTTTTTTACCTCTTCATAAAAGGAGGCAATTGTTATGAAAATTAAAGAAATAAAATAGGCTCATTAACTTTTTACGTCAAATATTTCCTGAAATAAGCACAAGACGTTTAATAAAGGGACCACACTCGTTGAAGGAGACCATTACTATTGTCTTCCCTTTTCATTTTAACCGCCAAAATGGAAGATTCGACGATAAAATTTAAATAAAGGTCATTTTCTTCTTTTAAATTTGGAATCTGTGGAACTTTAGCTGGAGTTGCGGAATATTTTAAACATGAAGACTGCTCAGGGTTTGTATGTGTTCTGTTTTCTATAAATTATGGGTCTGCACTGATTCATTTTTACTTCTGACGTGCTTTGTAAATCTTGATAACGAATTCATGAAAGTTAGCACTCAGTGAATAAAGTTGATAGTCTCGTCTGAAAAGCAGTTTTAGTATCAACAAGTGTTTTATTTAATGAAAAGAGTGTAACTGTTTATACTTAGTTCTTTAGTCTATTCAGAATGTCAATTCTACTCATTAAAAACGTTTAAATCTAGTCACAATCAATGTTTATATATGTAGGTAAATTAGACGTATTTTTTAAGGACTGGGACTGAGATAAGAATAAGATCGTTCCTAAATATTATTCAGTAGAATTGCCCTCCAAATATTACTAAACTATAAGGTGCCTGCTTTGTTTATGTCGATAGTTACCGATTTAATTGCAAGGGTTATACAATGTTGTTGTGTACCTTTTAGGCGTTCCGCAAACCGAAAACACGCGGTTGGCGCCAATGTCAACTTTAAAAAAAAAAATTGTTTACGGTTGTCAGTTGCAGCAACTGCTGTACATGCGCTGTTTCTTATCAAAGACAGTCTGCTGTTCAAAATCATCATTAACAGCTTGTTGCGAGTTATCCGTTGCCGTAACTTGGGGATTAAAATTGCTCCGTCTGCGGAGCGTCTTATTGGCCAGCAAACGTAAATGGTATTTAAGTTTTAGTAGTCTTTAGTTGCATTGTCAAAAACATTTTTTTTATTACATTCTCAAGTAGAATTGTCAATTAGACTGAATACCAGTAAACGCAAACCATATCATACCAATCTCATAACCTAAAGCTGTAAAAATTAACAACCGATATTCCTATAGCTATAGTACATAGGTACATTATTATTTCCATACCAACAACAGACTCCGCTGCGCACCCAAAAAGGTAAAGAGTCAAAACAATGCTGCAATGTCATTCAGAATAAAACATTGTTCCGTAGTAATGGCATTATGCTCCCGAAAGGTATGAATTCCAGATGAATTTAGCATGAAGTGAGTTCAATTTAACCCACAGACGTTTTCATACATAAAGTATGAGACCATGAAACTGAGAAGTGAGACTCTCTTTAAATTTAATATTCTGGCGCACTTAAACTGTGAATAGACGCGTTTAGGTAACAATTTTAATTACTCACCTAATTTATAATTAAGTTGGCTTAAGTAAGCTGTTGGTGGTTAATCCAATTCTTTTGTAGGGTTCCGTATCTCAAAGGGAACCTTAATAAGATAACTTTTGGTTCGTTTGTCACAAAGACTGGCCAAGGGCGAGTCAGATTGAGCAAAAATATTCGAAAAAGACACGTGTGTTGCACGGGGACACCCTTTAACTTATACTTTTATTTTGTATTTATTCTTTATTTATACAGGGGCCAAAGTAATATAAACTCTGTGAAAATATCATGGATATTTTACGGTTCAAAATATACATACCTGTAACAAACGGACGCGCAGAAAGCAACCTAAAAATAAAGAAAGCGTAGGTAATTTTTTTTCGTTAGTTAAATCTTCTTTGTCATCTAGTTTCTTATGAATGTTATGCAAAGGTAGCTATTATTACCATATGTTTAACTGAATATAAATACAAGATCCAAACTGAACCAAACCAAGCAATAACAACCTTTATCGCAGGTCAGATTTAAGTTGCTTATTCTGAACAGACGGAGTTGGCAAAAGGTATAAAATCGTTAAACGATGTGCTGTCAAGCGCACACTAAGACTCGAGATGTTTTGCTGAAAAACATGACCAGAAATAGTAGCTAAAGTGCTCTAGAAATTGCTCGTAAGTCTAGGGTAATAATATACAGGCATTTCGATACGAGCGCTCTTATAATAATATCAGCCTGTATTTTTCTTCGCTGTACAATAGTTCGAGTACGTGTACCTACTTATGTACTTTTCTCTTGTGATTTTTATGTAAATGGTAAAAAATATTATGTTATGTGCAGAAGATTACAATCATAACGAACTGTGGATAAATAATTTAATGTAAAATGTATGTTTTAGGAAATTGTTACGAATGTTTGTAATCTTTGCGTTACTAAATTGGTATGTGGTTCTGAGTCCGCCCAAAAAAACACCGGGAACGAAGTCACGGGCAGCAGTTAGTTAAAAATAATATTTTTTTACAAACTAATTTCGCTTTTGATGACTTACCAATACTTATTTCTTAAATTTACACTTTGGCACAATTAGTTCATTACTTTCTTTATCATAAACTAGCAGTGCCAGCCACTACAGTTTTTTAAAAACAAAAAACAAAAATAAAATGGCAAGGCAATTCAAAGTACGACTTCATTATTAAAATTCATAACTGCCATAGAAGGGTTCACCCATTATTCCGGGTCCTTTATTCCAAATTATCGTGATCCGCAAGAAAATCTGTCAACAAAAAAAAAAAAAACAAAAAAGACGTCAGATACTACCCTCTTGAATTTCACATCATCCCCAAGACTTACGTCAGTCGGTCATTCTTTTCTTAAAGACCGGTACGGAGAGGGGTGAAAATGAAATTAAATTCTCAATGAAAGCCGATCTTGCCGTGAGATAAAGGGGGATCTTCTATGAATTATATCCCCTTGAAGACGAGGGGGTAGAACAATAGTGTAATCGTCCAATTAAGTGTTTGTATGAGTTCAAAGCTAAGCTGAGAATGCTGAGCTTAGAAATTTTCGTCGCGCATTTTCGTCGTGCTCAAATGTGTTGTCTTACCGTTTGGGTGTTATGTCGTGTTCCTTTAACGTGTGTAATTATGGCTGGTGTAATGATGATGAATAGTGGGTATTTAAAGTGAGTTTTATGTTCATTGAATGAGATTTTGCAATAACGTATCACAGTGTATTCTCATAAAGTTGACTTTTGTTTGTAATTACAACTACAACGATATACTGCAACGATATTTTGCTATACAGTTGTTCTTTTTTTGACGACATGTTTGGCACAGTTTACGATTGTAAATGTACCTAAGATAAAGGAGGAGCGAGTACATTTTTACAGTAATCACAAGAACTAAATGAACATACTATATATTGTCTAATTGGCTGAACCTTATATTTCACTCGCGACAAAATCATAATCATGAATAATGAAAGCAAATTTTTACACCATAACGACAAATTAATTCAAAATTCCGTCCATTTCGATGAATTAATCGTCTAACTGTCATTCATATTCATATTGCGGAGCCTGCAGTCGTAAATTCAGTTGCGAGTTCTGTTTCGGACGGTCCCTGTTCGGAATCGCTCATAATTTCCGATTTTCCGCACAATTGAACTAGATCGGCACCTTTTAGAGCATTGGCACCGTTGCTTTAGGGGTTTATAATTGTACACTGTGTTGAATGTTGCTGTCGTCTGTACGAGTTACTGTAATAGATAAATGTGTCTGGACATACGTAAATATTTCTTCATGAAAACGAAAAAATAAACAAGTTTTCCGCAGCTGCTATACGAAAGAGTTTGTCCTCAGATATTATGTGATATAGTTGCATGACACTGCTTACCGTATACGCAACAGGGCCATTTTGTTCTTGGAAAAGGTGAAGTAGGTATTCTGGAATATCGTCAAACATAAACCTCCCTGGCTATAATTTGACTGCCTCGTTGGTCTAGTGGTCGCAAGCGCAACTGCTGTTTCCCGGGTCGGGCAAAGTGTTATTGGGATTTTCCATCAGGAATTTCTCAGTAGCAGCCTCGAAGTCTCGATTTGTGCCCGGTTGATGGCAATAGGCTCGCCCCCTATTACATGGGACTAAAACATAACTGGCGAAATGTGGGTGTACTAATGGGTACACCTCTGCCTAACCCTTCGGGGATTTCAGGCGTGATGTTATGTATGTCAAACATAAACACCAAAAATAGTAACCAAATAGTAAATTATTGACCAGTAGTCATAATTTTTAATTGATTACTTATGCCTTCTTTGACAACCTTCTGAAAGTATATAAATCGAAAAACTCACTTTGGTATCCTTATCGAATCCACCACCTGATGCATAAGAGGCTATAACCATTAGGCTATTAAGTATTTAATAACAAAAAAGTAAATAACATTACCAAACAATTCACTAAACAAAAGCAGTTAATCGTTAAGTAATTCAAAAGCCTAATACAGGTAAACTTAACAATAATAAATTTTCAAAAGGCAAGTTTTAAGTAATAAATTTTCCAAACTTAACCTGTCTCAATATATTTGAATTTGAACCGGCCACGCACTTTAATGCGATTAGGCTATGAACCCATTTTAACAGGTTAGAACCATTTAGCTTAATGAGTTATGAAGGTGTTTAACCTCAAAGAAATTAATATTCCGCTACGCAGTACAAAATTTAAGAGAATAAAGCTTTTGAATAACGTCTAAAAGGGCAGTGTTTTTAAAAAAAAGGTATTGAGAAAAACGGTTTAAAAAAAGTTAGGTATTCAAGATTTGACCTTTGATGAGCAAATTTCGGAAGTCTATTGAAATCGGTGTCTTAAAAGAATCTGAATTTTTAGTCTAAAAATAATAATTATAATATTAGCCTATTATTTTCACACTATAGGGCAAAGGCCCCTTTTCGAACAAAGAACATTGATTACAGTGATCGCTTGCTCAGTGCAGATTGGCGATTTCAGGATTCTATTAATTAAGTCCAGGTTTTCTAACTGATGTCAGTGATGTTCAAGATAAACATTTGTACCAATTTCCTTGTTCACAAACTAAACTAAATTTAAGTTCAGTGCATCTTTATCTTTATATTTCATTAAGAAGAGGACAAAATAAAATTTTTAGTTTAGTCCTGTCAAATTAATCAGCGCCTGTCACTACTCCATACAAGTTTAGACGTGATTAAAAACTTGCCTACTAAAATTACGTCAATTTACGTCAAGCGCTGATTAATTTGACAGGATTAAACTAAGATTTATCTTCTGTCCTTTCCTTAATGAAATAGAAAGAAAAAGATGCACTGAACTTAAATTTAGTTTAGTTTGTAAATAAGGGAATCGGCACATTTTTTTTTTTATTCTCAAGGTCCTTGAATGCATCTACATCACAGCCAAAAAAAACAACAGCTATCAAAGAATATCAGCGCAAAATGGTCTAAAATGAATTCCAACTACCTATCTTTCATATGACATTAACGCCCTTCAAATTTTAAGCCCCGATCGTCCCCCGCTGCGAGGAAGCTAACCCTAAGATTAAGATTGGCTCAATTCCATTCCGCGAAGACTAGACTCGGGAAATGAGATCGACATTAATACACTTACAAGTTGCATAGAATGCAAATTGATCCAGTTTCAAGCATATTGTTTGAAGTCGCCGTTCATGAGATTGTATGAACTGCCAATCATTTAAGCTATGTAGCTTCGTGTAGGTTAAGATATATACCTATGATTGCATGTTTTATATTAAAGTCCTAGAGAGAGGCAAAGTCTTTAATAAAAAAAAAAAAAAAACTATGCCTCGCCTCAGTTAATGCAAAATCAGTACAGTGGGCGTTTATGAGCAAGATTATTGATTGAATACTTTTCATTTTATTGTGTGTGAATATATTATGTAAAAGAAACTTATTAAAACCGAAAATAACATGTTCTTTCTTCTGGGAACCGTTCGATTACGAAGATATTTAAAATTACTGTTCCAACTTTAAAATGTTTTTTTCTTTTATTACGATTAAACTCGTAAGTCGTTAGTGATGTTGTAACATTTCTAATTAGCATGTAAGAAGTGTCACATCACTAGTAATTATATTGTCTGTTGCATCTATTATATATCCTTAAGGTAGGATTGTGAGTCCCGACCCCCTCTGCAATGCTGTGATATTGTAACCGTCTATAATATTGTGTATCTATCAATAAATTGCGGAATCTGAAACGTTTAACCAACAATCGATTGGCCCATGAACTGTTGGCCAACAAAATTTTTCACTCACGAACGTTTCGCCAACATGATTTTTCGTCAGTGAATGTTTCACCAACAGAATGTTTCGACCATTCACTTTTCATCCAAATCACATCATGGTTGAAAGATTATGTTGACCAACAGTTCATGGGCCAATCGACTGTTGGCGAAACGTTTCAGACTCATGTGATATTGTACTACGAACGATATAATTTCATTCCACCAACCATTACAATATATTTTGGGTGCATTACACTGCGTGCCACCAAAAACAGTGATTATAAAAAAAACAAAAAAAAAGTCTTTTCCCAGCAATTATTTTTACGTTACTTAGTTTGATGAACACTATGGTTAATTTACGGTTATTTGATGTGTCCTTTTACACCCATATAATTGAGTTAATATAGCACAGTACGTGGCACAACGACGGAATACCAAAAAAATCCTTTCCAATCTCAAATAAAATCTCGTAAGAAAGTTTCATTCAAATAGTTTTTACAATTCAAACCCGGAAAGCTAAAATGAAGATCGTAAAAATGAAGGAAGTTTGCGCCACTTCATAAAGATCACTATCGTTGCGCTAGATTCTCTCTATTCATGAATCATCACGATTTTAGATTGTGCTACTTTGACTTATTCGTTTTATGCTATCTTGACTTGTTGAATCTAATAAAAGTTTTATTAAAAGTCGCACGATTTTAACATTTATTACATTCACGTGATTCTATTATTTGGTTCTTCTTTATTATTATGTTTCATGATAATATTTGGCTGCAAATCGTAACTACATTTATAGTGAGAAAGCAGACTCTAAAATAACTGTCATTTCAAAATTAAAAAAATACTTTGTACATCGTAGTGTTCACTAGATGTGTAACATTTATTCTAAGAGTAAGTATGGAGTTATTTGGCCATTAATCTCCATACACAACTACCTTTTGGAAGTGGTAACTAGATCATTTCTATTTTCTTGTAAAAGCCATGAATAGGCGCCTTTTAATGGTTTTATAAAAATAATTTGACTTTGGCTTTGAGTTTGTGAACTATAAATCTCTAAGACGATGGCTATACTATAGAAATGTGTTGTTCTCAAAATATATGATAGTATAGTAACGTATAGGTGTTAGTGACGACTATTCCGCTAAAACCTAAACTAAGTTAACGGAACCCATCACTAATGAGGTCTACGCGCAATGAATACCACCGAGACATCATGCACTTATATTGTCCATTTGTTTCGAAAGTCTGCGTCCAGGATTAAATTCTTAATCCTTTTCGCTATCTGCGAAAAAAATTGGTTCATTTTATTGTGACATAAACTACTTAAACAAAGAACCGAGAGTCACTGCCGGAAAATTTTATCCACTTTTTATGTTCACCCGTATAATGATTACACTATTACGGCTTTGTAAATTAAAAGCCGGGTAGGTACCTCCTCCTCAGAAAATGGAACTGCTTTAAAAATAAATGCAATTACAACGCAGACAAGACAAGATTTGCATCTCAGACTGTACTGAGTCTAAATGAGGAGTGAGAATAAAGGTGAGTATCATAAGTTACGTTAACGATGTCATTTTCTGTAGCGCCCTTACATTTGCACCTGCCTGCATCTATGCACACTTATATTCTTCTCAAGCGCCACTTAACATAATGAAAAAAGTTTACAGAAAGTATTTAAAAGATGAGAGTCTGGCAGCTAATAAATCCGCAGAATAACAAACAACTCTCATTCAAAATTATCCAAAGCATCATTGTTTTCCGATGGCCTCCTGACACGGCTAACATAAATCTTGATAATATGCAAATTTTATTTCATTAAAGCGGTTGGTCTATAAGCAATATTGCCCGGCTGAGTTACTGCGGGACCGCCCCCGGATTAACTAATGGCTGTTTATCTTGTAAAGATCCCCCGTGTAAGAGGGACTGAAGGATGTGTTGGAATTATTAATTTGAGCGTTTTAAGATGACTTCACTTTGCGTAAGTCGGGTGCGGTCGTTTATGAGCGGCCTTAAGTGTTGGCTAGTGGACTTGCAACCTGTGCCCTCCTTAAGTATTTGGAGAAAAGTATTCTTAGATCTCTCTCCCTTTGTGAAGATGCTCATTCGAGGATCACTACGACTATACTTGTTTCTGTCGCGTAACTGTGTTCTGGATTTAATGGCGTGAGTGCCTGTGTAATTATACAGGGAGATGGGACATTTTACCTTTGTCTCTGAGATGGTATCTTGGCGGCGGCGGTGGTGATGTCTCTGATATCGCAGATGTCCATAGACGGCTTACCATATTAAAATATAGGACAGCATGTTCTTAGGAAATATACGACTACGTATGTTATAAGGAAAGATCTTTCGTATATAAATTTTATTTGATATGCTAGAAACTAGAAATGAAATGAATATCGAAAGTAACGTATTGCTCGAACGCTCTCAGCTGTGCATTGAACCGAAATATAATGCGCAGATCAGAAGTTATTACTTTTTAACATAGGTTCAAAGAGAACTTAGATTTATTAGCGAAAGAAAAGCGCTCTTTCAAGATTCTGGGCTATAACTTAATCCGTCATAACGTAATAATGTACAAATTATTCTACTAAACTTACAAAATTGCTTTCATTTAAAATTATTGTCTGTTATAACAATACAGCCAATTACGGCGGGGCTTTCCACTACAGTTAATCAAAGTAGGTATTCCTTGCAAACAAAAGCGGTCTCTATTGTATTTTAAAATAGGAAAACATTGAAGTTTCTCCAGGACTTATTCTTCAGGCAAGTTAGATTGCCTGTAAGTCGATTTTATCGATAACCGTGCTTCAACTCCGCACTTTTTACAGTTATTTGTTACCGTCAACTTTTTGTTCGCGCTTCCTTTAACTGACGAGGGTTGAAAAGAATATGTATTGATGTAAGACGTCACTTGAGAAAAGAGCATTTTAGCTCATTTTTACCTTGACTGTAGGGGCTGGTACTGTAGAACTAATAATGCTATTCTTGTTTAGTGTTGTCAGGGGGCTCGTCAAATAACTCCCCATTACAAATGTTGCAAATTTGACGCAGTTAACCGTTAAATATATGCGCCTCGTTAAAGCGCCAATCAGCGCCCTTGACGCGCACGGAAATCGTAAAACAACACAATCACAGTGTACGTGGGCACAACAAAGGCTCACCGAACGTATTCATTTCGCTCATTTGCGTTATTGAATCACGCCATCGATTATTCCATTCGAAAACTGATAATCGAATGCATCCGTTTTAATGTTCGCTCTTGATATTCGGAAATCGCTAATAAATCGATGCTGTGTTGTCGTATTTGATGATTTATTTCGTCTATGCATGTGAATGGGTGCGATTGTTTTGTGAAATGTAATCGAATAGGTGTCTCGTATCAACAGATCGTGTGGGATGAGTAACAGACCCATTTGTTTCTGTCAACTGTATAAAATATGCTGTCCGGTCAGTTTGTTTATTTATCGACTCATCTGAGTTGATAGCGAGCATGTCACCGACATGCAGCAGTAGACTGGAGTATGTATCAAAATAAAAGCGCAATAATAAAAAGTTGAAAATGTTTTTTAAGTTAATGAATGTAAATGTTATTATGATATCAAGCAACTAATGATTCCTTTTTACAGACATTTTTATCATTCAAATCTAATTTGGTCGCTGAAGACCACATTATTTTTCTGTAATGAAACTTAAATGAGAAAGCCCGCTCAGTGATTTGGTAAAAAACATTATAGAACTTTTCGCACGATTTTTATTTATTTTTAGGAGCATTGCCGAAAAGTGCATCTCCTGAATATTTTAGTCGCTACGACTGGACTGCGTTAGGGACAACAGTCTGTTCTATTCTAATAATAGGTACACAGAATTTTGTAATCTTTCAAATAGGAAAGCGTATTGTTTTTCTACAACATGTTAAGACGTTCAAAAGCAAGAAAAGCAATTTTCCCCGTTCATACACACAAAGGGTTGCATATTCTCATATTCTGTACGCACTTGGGCTGCGTAGGGAACTCTGCTCTTTTCGAAATGAAAACCACTGTTTATGTTTTCACACAGTGATTAAAGTGAAGTGTCAGAAACAAAATGCCAACGCGACTGTACAGGGGTAGAGAACATTTTTACTCTTCAAAAGTGGGGAATATTATGGCTTTGACGGGGTGTCGATAGTAAACGTTGAAGACTATAATTTTCTTTGTTTCTTTGCGGTTGTTTTGCGACATTTTAGTTTCCCTCTGTGCAGTAATCGAACTTAATTTTGGCGGGAGTTGTTTGTTTGTCGTCGTTCCTCTATGATGCTTTCATTTGTTTTTTTTTTTTTCTTTTGAACGCGGTTTTAACGTTCGCCGTGTTTGCGTTGGTTCTTGTTAACACTTATGTACCTACTTTTGTTTTCGTTCTATTCTTCCTTTGCTTTTTTTCTAATAATTATTTCGAGTATTAGGCGTGGTCTGGTATACGACAATTTGCCTTCCCTGTCTAGTAATAGGATATTGATTTGCTTGAGTAATTATTACGGTGAATGCATATACACTATAGCAGTATTGATTAAGCTTGGGGTTATCGAAGAGTATTTTAGCTTGATTCCATAAGATAATACCATGTTTTTTTTTGTACATAACCTGTCAAACAACCTGACTCAGAACATCACCATAATATCACTGAAGGATTTTGACATTGAAAACTTAATTTTATAAGTATGTGCAATTTATTTGCAGTCAAAAGTTCTGGTTCTAATTCCAAAACCAATATTCTGAGAAGCCCCCCCCCCCCCCCTTCTGGGTTCTAGGTTCTGGAGGGTCTTTTTGGAATTATATTATTCAAAATTGCCTGTTTTGGCAATTCAAAAGTGCCTGAAAATGGTCTATTTGATAAATGATGTGACAATATTTTCACAACTTTGAAATCTAATTGAAACTTATGAACGTCTAATATCCAACATCTTTATTCAAAATGAATACAATACGCCGTTTGTTTTAGATATCACGTCACCATTGATAGATTTTAATGCGAATGACGTCAGAAAGGGGAGCGCCCTTATCTCTAAGATGCAGACTTTTTTAAAAACAAAAAAAAAAGGGAATAGCTCACACTATAGCAAGGGTGTGGAGAAAATCCTGAGAGATTACGCATTGAGTGATTGCTGTGCCTAAACTCTTGCGGCAATATTCTCTGAAAGTGAGTGTTAAAGGTGTCTCAGAGAGGCGACAGCGGTGACTTGAGAGTTTATGGTGATAGGCGAATTATGCAGGTGTCTGTAGTCTTTTTTGGATGGATGTTTTTTAACTTGCACCCGAAAGAGACTTTAGAAAAAAATGTTGTTCTACACTTGGAATTGTTCTTGTATTGTGGGAGTGTTTAAATTACGAACATATAAACTTACGTATACGCAGCTCCGCAGCCGATGGGTCCGCCATTCCGCCATCCATGCCGTGCTGTGAACAAAAGATAAGGATCTAATAAGTAACAGAAACCCTGCCTGGCAAATCACTCTATAATACATTATATTTCCTAAAAATTATCATCTTCTCAAAAAATAATTCGCCTTTAAGTCCTCGCGGCTGACTGCCTTGTCAGTACTGTAGTACTTGTGTTCTATTAACGAACTGTGTTTACTCTGTGTTCAAACTACCAACTTAAATAAAGTGGAACAAGCCTAAACCAGCAAAAATCATGTAATAGGCAAAAGTAACGTTGTGTAAAGTATTTAAAAAGGTCCGAATTTCTGGACAGAAAACAAAAATTATTAAGTATATAATTGACTAAGTTATTAAAAGTACTAAAAATACCTACTTTGAGCCTTAATTTGAGCCAGTTGATGACACTATTGTACTATAGGTACCTGAATATTTATGTACTGCAATAAAGTACCAAGATCGGTCGGGCATGTGTAGCAACATCACTAATGCATTCAATGATTTACCTACGGGGCGACAAAATTACATCTATCGACCACTTGAAAATAAACTCTATCGCTCCGTAATCAAGGTTGATTTTACTATGTGATTGAAGATTGCATGAAATTGGTGAATTGCCTTCTCTCAACGTGAGTCCTCTACGCTATGATGGGGAAAGTTTTCTTATTATTTTTTATTTATTATATTCCCCACTGTTTGGTGGTAGCGCTTGTGTCTTCTAATGTTTTTGAATAGTCTTTGTTGTCATATAAAGATGTAAGTTACTTGCTGAATTTGAAAAAAAATATTGATTTCATTTTCGAAGGATAACTTCTTGAAACCCAATTTTACTAATTAAAAACGTTCAAAATTTAGTCGCAATCTAATCTCAGTGGCAATAAATGTAAAAAAATGTAAGTAAATTAGTAGTATTATTTACAGATTGAGACTGAGATTAAATGGCGATCTTAGTAAAAGAGTGTTAGTAAAATTGCACCCTTGAATTACAAAATTGATATACAAATAACCGAGATACAAAAGCCTCCTCAAAAAAGGCGTACAGTCTTAGTAGGAGTGCTCGTTTAAATTAGTTTAAACCGTTTTAAAAGGGCCTTAATTTACTCAAGTTCCACGTAATGAGACACAATTGATTTTCTATTGTTCTTTCATACCGATAAGTCAGCCGGGGCTTGACCGGTTAAACATAACTGGCGAAATGTAGGCGTACTATTGGGTACACTTCTGCCTAACCCTTCGGGGATTACAGGCGTGATGTAACGTATTAATTTTAAATTATGTTATCTTACGAACAATTCCAGAAGAATAAAATTGATTGATTGAATCATTATTTTCTAAACAAAATACCCTTATGCTATACCTTAATCTAGTAGAAACTATCGATTCATTCACACATTACCGAAGGCCAGCCTGCGACGTCCCACCGGAAATATAAAGCCGCGTGAACGACACCTGATAGCGCGACGGCCACCGCTTCCGGTGGCGCTGTGCGTTTCCGGCGGACGATTCGTTTGCTTCCATTGTTTATTTAATTTGTAATCAAACGTTATTTTGTTTGTCCATATTAGATTCGCCTTTGCTTCCATGTGAAGGGTTTGTTTGATGTTTTTGTAAAGAATCAAGTATAGTGTAGACCACTTCGTGTGATTGTTTGTGTTAGGGTGAATGTATGTGTATGTACTGTGTTTGTGGAAAGCTACGTGAGACTGGAAAAGAGTAACCGACTTTTAAAAACAAGAAATTATATTCTGTTTTTGAAACTATGCATAGACACATTTATGTAAAACGTTGATGTTCTTTTTTTCGTTTTGGCGTGCACGATTATTTTTATTTTTGAAATACTTGTAACACTTACCACTTCAGTGATAGCATCCCAAAAAGAGCTTTGGTTTTTGGTTTGTAATATTAGGAACAGAATACCTGAATAATTTATTAAGCTACAAATTACGGGTTCCTTGGTCTTACACTAGGAATCTCTGTGTCGTGGGGGTCTCTTCTAAGTCAAATATTTAAAAAAAGAACTATATAGCTTAACAATTTAAGAAGTAGTACAAACAAATGTAAAAGTGTGTGTGCGGTATAATTAGTTAGATATGCTGGTTGGCCTGTTTTTGGCGACTGTATAAGACCATGACCGATAACTTGTAAAAATTAAAATCTTATGTACACAGAAGCCTTAGTAAATCGTAATAAAAAAAAAAAGTGCGAGCGTGTGGCATGAATTCTAGTGTGTGTGCAGTCGAGACGTAGTCTACAATGAAGACGTATGTGAATAGACCTTAGCAAAAATTAAGAACAGCAACCAACTGGCCATAATAGCATAATTATGATTTAAAAAAAACATCTCTAGCAAAAGTTCTGAAGGATATGGAAACCTTAATTCCAGATAAGGTCCTATCATAACACAAGCAAAGGTGACCCCTGCTTTCATCCAAATAAATTGCTTACCCGACCTTCCTTTGAAAGTACATAATGTAGATTTTAATTCACCTTATCTCGGTCATCCGACTGAAAAATTACATTTCAGAAATAACCTCATTATATAAAGGCATTCCGGACAATCTCCCTCGTCGAATAAAGTATGCAGCGGTCATTGTTAAAAACGTCCGGTCAGCAAATATAAATATAGAATACATTACGCTCGAGATGAGAATATAATCCGGATTTGGAAAAAACCGTTTTCGCCGGCCGATGGATAAAGTAGGGTAGTGAATGAGAGATGAAGATTCTGCGCTTTATCGGTACGAAATTCTGATATTACTTTTCATATACCTAGTTGTCTAGAAAAGTATGAGATATGCGGGCAATATTAAAAGTGCTTGAATATTGGGAACTTTTCTTACTTGAGATATTTCTGAAAACTCCTATTGGATAATAGGTACTATAAGTATTAATTTTTGTTGGTTTTGAAAGTACTATCTTCTGCTCGCGATTTCGTATGTATAAATCTTCAGAATTTAAGTCAAAGTCCTAAATACTAATTCTTTTATACGTCATACGAAAAAATAACTTAACATCACGTTTGTAATCCCCGTAGGGTTAGGCAAAGGTGTACCTATTAGTGCACCCTCATTTCGCCAGGTATGTTTAAGTCCCATGTAATAAGGGGCGAGCCTATTGCTATCTACCGGGCACAAATCCAGACTTCGAGGTTGCTACCGAGAAATCCGTGATGGAAAAACCCAAAAACACTTCGCCCGACCTGTCAATCAAACCCAAGACCTCATGCTCTGCAGTCGCGCCTTGCAACCACTAGACCAACGAGGCACTCTCATAACTTCTATTTATCTTTTACTTTTATATAAATATACGCTAGTTTTATACATTTACAGAGCAACACTGTAACGTTTTACCACTATTGTGTGACCGCACAGCACTAGCATAGCTTATAAAAATGCGCATATTATACGACAAAGAAAGAGGACAGTTTTGGGTAAATCTCGCTCTTTGTTGTCAATGACGTCATCCTTTGTGTATGGCGTCATAAAGATATAACATTGTAGCTCGGGTACAGCTGGATTATGCTCTTTCTGATGTTAATGTGGCGTGGGACTAGTGGATGTTGTGTTTTGTGAAGTTTTATTTGAAAATAATCTTTATTTTTGTTGTTTTAAAGCTTGTAGTGTAAAGTAGTATTACACTCACTAGTAGTTTTGGATTGTTTTCTATATAAACAATAAATCGGTCTCAATTTATGGCCATCTAGGTTATATTTCTCTACTCTTTCTAAAAATAACATCAAATCCCGCATGTATGTAAGATCATCACTTGAAAATAGCTCAATCGAAAAGGCTTTAGTTCTGTTCATAATTGACAGGACATAGTGTAGTAAGAATTTTTTTGGCAAATCCATCGAAAGAGTCGAGAATTTAAATAATATTATTGCATGAAAATGTTTAAAAAAGTGACGTTTAGTAAATTGCATTCATGCGAAACCAGAGATCAAAAAGATAATTAAATAAATTTTGTCAATTTAACAATAGATTTAATTACTGACAAAATCAATTTAAATCTTGTAAGCAGACTTTATAAACAAATTAACAAAACAAGGTAATGAAGTCTCGGCAGTATTCATTGCGCGTACTCCTCATTAGTGATGGGCTCCACTAACTAGTTTAGATATTAGCGGAATAGTGATGTTCTTAAGGTGTGTCCAAATATCGAGCGGCAATCGAGCGCGGCTGCCGCGCGCGGCCCGCCGCGCTGTGATTAGACGACTGCCGCGCGCGAACGCTTCTGGCTACCTGCCGCGCGCGAACATTCTTAGTAAACATTCGGCAGTAATTGTGTTTGGACGTATTTCTGCGCACAAACATGGACAACGAAACATCGATTCGTTTAATTGAAATGTATGGATCTTTTAAAGTGTTATGGGATCCTCGACAAAAGGAATACCATAATAAAAATAAACGTGAAGACTTGTGGAATGAAATAGCCAACAATTTTGATCTTTCCAAGAAGGAATTAAAGGCTAAAATGAAAAGTCTTTTAAGTTCCTATAGACGAGAAAGGAATAGAGAAAAAACAAGCAATACAACTGGATTGGGTTAGTTATAATCTTTTAATAATTAATATAATGTATGCCAATATTGCTGTAAATCTAGACCTACTTACTATACTCATAACAATGATATTCAAAAAGTATAGATGGAGTATAGTCATACTTTACACGTCAAAATAACATGCCATGTAGGTACGCCATTTGCATTGCACTGAATGCGATAGACATATTCGGCAATCACAAGAGGGAATTCTTCTTCTTTTTTAATATGTGACTCAACCAGGCTATGTAAATGTTCAAACTCTTCCAAGGTTTGTCTTAACAAGCTACTATAATTAAAAAATTAAAATACACGACTGCCAAAATTGCACATATTTGTACTTTGTTTACTCGTTAGTTTTTTTTTACGACGTTTTTTATTTACAGTGTTATATATTTTTTAAATCTATTTGTCAAATTCTAGACGATAAACATAGACACGGCCAGATTCATGAAAAAAAATAATTGAGGCTAGTATTAATTTACGTTTTAAAGTGACCACACAGGATTCATTTTATTTTTAACTAGCCTATGTTACTCGGAACGATGCCAGGATTGTAACGATACCCCATACATCTAATTCGGTTCAGGCGTTCAAAAGTTATGGTGGAATAAAGAATCTCACATACATACATACATACATTAACTCTGAACACATAACACTCCTTTTTTTGGGGCAATCGTGTAAAAACTGTGGTGTCCGGTAATTAATTTCATAATTGATTGACTCAATATTCTGTAACCTCCGTTGAAAAAGTGGTTTCATCCAGCATTTCCTCGTTAAAATATGTTTCTTCTTAGCTCTTTTACGCAATTTTTTAATAATAAGCAGAGCTACGACACATGCGACCGCTTTCATTTTAGTTCTGATGCCAACTGAAGCGCGCGGCATATCTTGGTTGTGCCGCGCAGTACTGCCGCGCAAACATTCGTTGGCTTTGTCCAAACTAGAGCGCGGCAGAAATGTGTCCTACAAATGCCGCGTGTTGCTGCCGCGCTCTTGCTGCTCAATGTTTGGACACACCTTTAGAGATTGTTGCTCTTGTAGTCAAAGTCGAACTATTTATTCAAATTATACTTTTAAAAGGCAGTTTAGAACTTTATTTACAAGTATAATATATTGGTAATATATAGGTTTGCTCTCCACTCTAGTCTAGGTGAGAGGTGACAGATACAAAGCCTCCTAAGCAGTGAGCTTACCCAGAAGAAGTCTGTCCTCCCAAGTCCCTGATTTGCCCCTTCCAAAATAGATACGTCTGGAGAAAAACGGGCAGCATACTCTATATTTACTCTTCAAATAAAATGAACTAGGTATTTACTTAGTGGTGAATTTAAATCCAGTGCCTTTCTATAATTCAGCCCTGTCGTATATTTACAAGCTGTTGATTTTTCACAAAAAAAAACAAAAATCTAATGTAATCTAATTTACATTGAACCAAAAAGGTTCGTGTTTTGGCATTTAAAAACAAACATGTGGTGTGAAACCACCTATTAAATTACCATTACTCAGATATAACACCATATAACCACTGTTTTGATGGCGGTCCCCATTGGGTATATTGCTGTAAAAACAATTAGACGCCATATTTTTTTTCT
Organism: Hoplodrina ambigua; assembly: GCA_949774945.1. Classification (NCBI taxonomy): domain Eukaryota; kingdom Metazoa; phylum Arthropoda; class Insecta; order Lepidoptera; family Noctuidae; genus Hoplodrina; species Hoplodrina ambigua. The sequence continues at coordinate 6,234,607 of OX458979.1, forward strand.
CAAAGCACGTATAGCCGTAATTACCGGCAGATGGCGCTGCTCGTTAGGGTGGGATGATATTAGTCATTCATGCAGGGAACTAACTATTGGACGTTTTACGATGCACTTGTTATTCAGTTTTTTTTTTTATGTATTTAAATATTTTTTGTCACTGACAGGAATTCTATCCTACTTTATTATTCATGCGAAAGTTTAGGAAGGTGGATGGACATAGGTAGGATATTTTACTTAAATCGATACTATACTTTATAAAATAAAGCGAGAAGAGAAAAAGAGTTTATTTGCTAGTTTTGTTTTTTTTTTTTGGAACTACTCTAAAATAATTTTATAAATAGGAAGCTTTGTTATCACTGGCTACTAAAAGCTGTAATTTACTTTAAACATATTAGGAATCCGTAAGAAAATTCACGTGATCCAAGTCGCTGATAAAAGCTAGTATTAGACCAATTATGCACGTAAAACTATAGGGAATCTCAGAACCAATTCGTCATAATTAAATACAGTTTCACAGTATATGAATAGGGTTGTCCCATATTATATTCCACTTCCAACTACAAACAGAATATAATACCGCCTCACATTATGGAACAAGCAATCAATCACACAATACAAACCGCCCACATACTTCCAAACACAGCAGTAAGCATGACTGTCAGAAATTTTAATCTTTACACGTATCAATAACTTGGTCTATACATCAGAAAACACTTTGGGATTCAACAAACATTTGTAGGGACAACCCTTAGCAACAGATGTGAATGATCCCGGACACAGAACAAAGTTTTTCCCTTTCAAATATTTTGTGTATTGGGTCAAAGATTTTTACTGGTAAAAGGATATTTTTCTATTCTGGGAAAAAGGGTAAATAAAGTTATGTTCAGTGGCCCAAAAATGTATTCGACTTTAAATTTCTTTTGCACGTCGAGCACGTATCGGAATTATTGTTGTCAACCTTTGTCAAAAATGGAAAATTGTTGCTGTGCCGGAAATTAAACAAATATTATTGCATTCAAGAGTCGAGAGACCTATATCATTTTAGCATGACTGGTATTTTCAGAATATATTGAGCAATTTCAATGCTGGTCCATTTTTAGGTGTCAGGTACAAAAGATATCTTACTCACGTGTATTCAAGTGGCTAGTTTTTATATTATTATTCTACACGACATATTTAAAAAAATATTCACATAACATAACATCACGCCCGTTATCCCCGAAAGGTTAAGAGGTGTACCCATTAGTACACCCACATTTCGCCAGCTATGTTTAAGTCCCATGTAATAGGGGGCGAGCCTATTGCCATCATCCGGGAACAATTCAGACTCCGAGGCTGCTACTGAGAAATTCCTGATGGAAAAATCCAATAACACTTTGCCCGACTTGGGAATCGAACCCAAGACCTCATGCTCAGCAGTCGCGCTTTGCGACCGCTAAAAAAAACTACCGCCACTACAAATATTCGTTATTGCCAAATACTTTATTTATTTAATATTAATGCAACAAAAAAGTACGAGTACAATGGCGGAGTTAATGCTTAAACTTTCTGTACGCCCATACTTAGCTCCAGCCAGTCACTTTTAATCAAAATAATATTTAAATAAAAAATATTTTTTGATTTAAATTTTTTGCAACAAATTTTATTCTACCAATCAAGCAATTTGTTTTTCGGCGACCGATTTTGACGAGACTTTCACTTGCTGATATTTTAAGAAGTAAATTAGACTACTTTATAAAAAAATAACATTAAATTATGAGCAAAATACGAGTCATGAAAACCGATATATTAAGTGCCGCGTAACATAACAAACTTCATAGCACCAATTACACGGTGACATGTCCCTGAAACTTATGAAATTCTTACTTTGAACCCTTTTCAGAACTAAACTATTCAACTTTACCTTTCCTTGAAAGCATTTCATCCTTCATAAGAAATATTAATCTCACCAAGGGATAAGACTGACATTTCTTGCAAGTCACTCTGTCTTTGGCGATAACAAAAATAATTAATCGCTAAATTCTATTATGACGTCATTAGATCCCTAAATATTGGCCTAACAGTACAAATAGGCGGCGAAGTGGAAAGATTAAGGCAATATATGTATGTATAGCTACATAATCCGATTGATTTTGTTATATCTATGTATTAATAGACACATAATCTCTCTTACGAAGCCTTAATTAATAAATGTGTTGTGTGTTAACGATGAGAGATGGATTCACGTTCCTAATCACATGTGATTAAAAGGATTTACATTGTACGGTATTTCATAAATACTTTCTAGTCCTTATTTTTTTAAATTAATGAACTGATTTTAATTTAACTTCCTACCCATAAGGAGGATACATAGATCTAAAAAAATATCAGAGAATATTTTTGAAAAGTTATGAGACATTTTGAAAGCTTTCGATGTAGGTTATCGCGAAAGTCGAATAAAAAGTAGCCAATGTTCAAACTTGCCTTGTACCAAAATTCAAACAAATCGATTCAGTGTTTTAGTCGTGAAAGCGTGACAGACGGATTTTTTTATCATTTATAATGTTAGTATGAAGTGACATTTTTATAATGATAAGTTTCCTAAAGTAAGTAAGTAAAAACACCGCACTTTAAAAACACTAGAACATTTTATCAGCTTTACTTTTTTATAGAAACAATGCAGGTGCCCATCTAAAATACTTTTAAATTACTTCCCCGACATTTGCATGTACTTAACTCGATATTTATTTAATAGGACCCTTCTTTCTTCTTAGCAGACGGCTCCGATATCGTAAGCTTCTGTTTAAGTTAGGGGTGTGTTCATTGTTTGTAGCGAAAAGAAGAGAAAGGTAGTTTTTGTTTAAGCCCTGAAGGCTTATTCTAGTAATTAAAAACGTTTTAAATTGAGTCGTAGCCTCATCTCAATTCTGCGGGTTGTTCGAAAGAGATACCGCGCCCCCGGAACGCAAAGGGCACAAGAAGGAACATGGATGGGTTTTAGTCAGTAAAAGTCTGACACTCCCTCCCGCCCCGCCCAGGGCGGGGGAAGTCATTTGATGATTTCCCATCGGTAAAAAAAAAAAAAAGCCTCATCTCAATGACAGTCAATGTCAAAAAAAATGATGCATTTTTGACAGATTGACACTGAGATCAGATTGCGATCGTTCCTAAAAATTTGTAGAATATCCCCTCAGTTATTGTGTAGACTTTACATACATCATTGTTTATATTTAATTCTGGCGTTTAATTTTGACTTTACATACATCATTGTTTATATTTAATTCTGGCGTCGTAAAATTAGTTAGTTTTACTTTAAACAAATAGCTGCAATAATAAGTTATAGTATTACTTTATTATATATAAAACTAGCTTCTCCCTACGATTTAAAAGCCTATGGTACTCAGCAACAAACAAACGAACAATATAACTTCTTCTTCTTTTTCTTTCATTTTACTACCTTGTTAAAATCAATATTGAAAAATTATATTAAAAATAAGCAGATTTTGTTATTTACATGCAATAAGTACAAGAGCTTAGCACTATTTTAATTTTTATGTATAATATAAGAGGATAATTTTAATAAGTTTGATTTGTGGCACGTGGTAATGCTTCCAGCCTTTTGGTTTTGGTAGCTTCATATAATTATGTTTAATTCTAATTTCAGGTTGTAATACGAGTATAACTTTGATAATATTATTTAATGGTTCATGGACAGAAAGACAAATATTTTCTTTCCTTTCTTTCCTGACCACAGATTTTTACAAAACACCAAAAATGTAGCACAACCTTTAAAATATTTCAACATCTCCCCCGTTTCTTTTCAATAAACTTTTTCACTAAGAGCTTTTCAGAATATTCATGAAGATGTCTGTTCTTTTCAGGTGGGTGTATTCAATTGGCTCTCTACGGTAAGTAATTATTCGTTTTTTTCTATCGTCGGCGTCACCCAGGTGAAACTTAGTTACCACTGAAGTTTCGAAGTTGCTGTTCGTTTAGTTTTTATTAAAAACGACTGCAATTGTTAATTGAATTTTTAGTCGTGTTGCAGACTGTTTTAGTTTAAGAGTTTGGCTTTAAAATGTTATTAGATTTAATTATGTTAGTGGTACGTGTGAAGACTTAAGCTTACATAGGGTGATTGTGTAATTAGCGACTGGTACTCAGGATTGTACTCATTATAGCAAAAGACCTATTTTTATTAATTTATTTTTAATTTGCATTAGAATATCGAGGAACAAAAATAATATACGATTGAATTTAGACACTTATCCCTTTTTTAAAACATAACTATACGACTTTTATCATGCAACATTTTTTTTCAATTTACCTACCATCCGTACAGAACACGTGCGTTCTCGCGCCTTTGGGGTAATTGGGGTTATTCTCTTTACAAATTAAAAAATAACAAAACTGGTTTGTTATCATGAGTAGGTACAACCATGTGTTTAGTTATCGGTCATTAATTAACATGTTTGAGAGTTAATAAGTATATACGAAGTATATTTAAAATAAGAATGACGTAAATGATGCCCAGTCGTTGTAATAAAATAGGTACCTACTAGACCTTTTGGAAGTAAATATGGGAAAGCGGCGATGTGAAACGACTGGCATTTGACCCCTGCAACGCAATTAGGCACTAAGCGACGCAGATATTCTCTAATTAGACCGGTTGTCGGACTCTCCCTGTTATTTTGGGAGATTGAGATTAAAAGTGGCGGTCAGTATCCCAAAATTAATGGCAGTATCAAGTAACCACTATCCATCACCCGTTAGCAGCAAACAAACGACAGATATTCGCTTACAACATTACTATGACCGCAGCTTAATCATAAACCTCACTCACTGAACAAAGCGAACGAAACTTTAGAAGAGGTCATAAATTATTTACTACAGTGTAGACGTTTTCCAGCTGAGGCACTGTGATGGAATTGCTTCGTCATTTTAGTACATTGTAGCCAATTTAATGGCACAGTGTAATACAGTGTTGCGTCTGGTATATCTACTTGAATTTTGGTTCTGAGGCCTTTACCCTATTAACCGGTGACCTTGTTACGGGGGAATATTTTGTGAAATATATAATTTAATCTGCAAGATGAGTGTGACAGAGAAGGACGGATATCGATAACTCTTGTCGCAGTAATTAATTTAGTAAGGGTCGGATTTCAATTATAAATGAGACATTAGAGATTTGGGTCTTTGCCGTTAGGCACAGGTTCTCTTTCAGGGTTCTTAAATAATGAGTGTGAGATCTTAGGGTTTATGGACATAGATCGGGGAGAAATGATATTAATAATTTAGTGTTAAAGAATTTATCATATCAATGATATTCATCAGCATCTACAAATTAAGTAACTTCAGCATTTTGTGATCAGGGGGCAATTCTACTTACTTTACGGAAAGATTGCGATCTAATGTCAGTCAAAACCGATCTCAATCTAATTTACCTACATTTTTTGACATCGATTTTTGCTGAGATGAGATTGCGACTAAATTAATGTTTTTAATTACTAAAAGTGGCTTTCAGAACCTTGTCGTTTTTCAAGATCTTGGGTAAAACTTCAATAAAGATATTTTCAAAAAACAAACCAGCTTGCTAGAACAAAACAAACACAAAAGTTTGCGTAAACACTCAAAGCCAGTAGCAAAGTACACATCCGACTTCAAACACAAACACAAAGTCTGACAAACATATTAAACCCAATTCGACATCCGCAAGAACTATCGAGAAATCAATTCGCCAATATTTTAAGACGTGAAGAAGTCACGTCCTGTCCGAGGCTGTAGGAATGACACCCTAGGGAAAGGACGTAAAGATTAACGTGGCGAGTCTGTCCTCAGGCCTAAATCACATTATGGCCCCCCTACTCTTTGTTTAATGCCGCCTTAAGATGGACTGCCTTTGTCAATGAGACTGTGATTTTTCTTCGTACGTACCTGTTTTTTTTTGTCTGTTTTTCGCTGGCTGATGGGTTTTTGTTTTTAAAGGTGGGTATCGATTGATTGGGGATTGTGAGCTAATGGAGTCAAAAAAGTTGGATGTCGTTTTCATATACTTTTAGGTTTTTAATGAGATGAGTAGCAAAGTATTTTTTGTAAGTTTGTAGTACATTACTTTCTGTTGTACAATAAAATTAACAGACATAAGTCACTTTAGCGTAGATAAACTTTTGAGAGTAGATAAAGTAATACGTGGTTAAGATAGCATGTCTACTTGCTAGCTTGTGTCAAATATAGAAGGTACCTTACTTACTTACATTCATGGGTAACGTATACATATTTCTGTATCTATTCTCCAAATTGCATCTATTTTAAAAAGATGTAAGTCTAGTGATTCAGGAATTGTAGTCTATTCAGTTAAAACACAAATGAGTATTTTGACGTAAAGTAAAAATCTAACCTTTGCAAGTCAGAAGTTTTTTATAAAACCAGCCAAGTGCAATTATTCGCACTTGGCCGTACCACCGTGCAAAATTTAACACTACCCTTTCATTTTTTACTTTGTTTAATTTTTATTTTTCCTTGTTATAGCAGCCATAGTAATACACGTTTCTTCATGTCCTTTGACAGATGGACAGACGGGCGGATGGACAGACAGCGGAGTCTTAGTAATACGGTTCCGTTTGCACCCTTTGGGCAACCCTGAAAACGTATCGTAGTCTAAAAATAAAACGTTTCCAAACTTAACCATCCTTAACTTTCAAGACTCAAAAAGATCGTCGACAACGCTTGTTTTTCCACCCTTGATTGTGAAACTTTTACGGTTCGTTCAACACAAAAAATATTAAGTAATTTTTTTTTAGGCTGAGTTCAAACGATGTAACGATATTTATTGGATGGGACACACGAGGTCAGATCGTCCCGCGAACATAATGTGGCCTAAATGTGAAATGTTCATAGTGAGTACGTGGCCTTAATACTCTTTTGTTTGGCCATAAATTTATTAGACTAATAACGGTGAGGTAATCTCAATGGTGGTGAATGTATGAAATTATTTATATCGTTCATAATGGAAAGTTTTAAACGATGTTGTGGAGTGGTTTTAAATTGCCCGGCTTTATCGTTTTGGGATATTTTTAGAGACCAATTTGTGCTCGTATAAAAATTCTATCGTGTCCATATATCAGTGATATTAAAAGGATTTTCGTCAAAAAGTGCATGCTTGTACGTTTATAACAGGCGTACTTTAAAGCCACAATAAAAAAAGTATGTTACAATGGAATCTGACTGGCAAATACACCTAAAGTAATATTATTAGATGTTAACTAAAAATATGGCCTATTCAATGAATAGCTCTATATTGTTTCACATAAATATTTCACATACAACGCGAGGTCGATAAACTTTCGTAGCATCGTAGGCTGTAAATCAGAGTGTGACGTCACACCGCAGAGCACGTCGACCGGCGTAGCGCTCGTAGCACGTAGCTCGTAGCGCTAGGTACTTCATAAATCTGTAGCGTAGTATAACAATGTTTCAGTAAAATTGTTTTGTTATTGAATGTGGACAGTTATTCTGAATTGAATTTTCTTAATTTTCTTTTGATGGTTTTGGGAAGATTGGGTTATGAGATTAAGTGGTTATAGCAGATGCATTAATTTGATTAGATGATGAAAAAGAGGTTTCGTAATAGTGTGTTGGAATACACCGCGTGCAATAGTAACAGTGTACCGAAATCCGTTTCTTTCTATAGTTTTCCAATAATAGAAATTTTTTCAAATATGTGTAATTGTATATATCGATTCGAGATTTTAAAATCAAAATATAATTATTGTTTTCATCTGTTAAGTTGCCATTGTGCCAAGTGATGGAAATAGCTGGTCCTAATAGTTTAAGCTCAGTCGAAATTTTTGTTAGCCTGTTTTTTTTTGCTCTCTGAAATTAGTCTAATAAATATTCCTTATTCTTAATATTAAAATAAAAGAAACCAGAGTATAATATAAGTATATGTTTTCTTTTATAATTGCCACAATATTCACACACTACCTATTATTAAATTGTCACAACATAAAACAAATTACGAAAACAAAGATAAAATCTCTCAGTTACCTACGACTAGTTATTTATTCTAAGGGCTGTTCAACTTTGTCGACATCGAAAACCCTTTACAGATGTCGCGCGGGGAACGGAGTCCGGAAAGACCCTTATTTAGGGAGTAACTTAGATACGGATAGGTTTCGACGAAACTTGCCGAAGTTTACTATTGGATTGAGACAAAGAATCGAAGTACTTACTAATACCATGGCTTCTTAGTTATAACTTGGATTTTTAAAGTTTTTAAAAATTGAAAAAAGAACATAATAAAAATACTGCAAGCAAAAAAAAAATCTGGTTCTTGTTCGAAATTTGAACGATGGGTTTAACATACGGTTCGATGAAATTCATTCAGTAGGATTGAAAGACGCAGAAATTAGCACGAGCAAAGCGGTGGTGGTGGCGGTCAAGTATAACCTTTTATAGAGACTGGCTGGTTTTGCCATATTCAACCTTATTTTAATACTTAATAAGATAACGAAATAAACTCTGTTCTTAATTTGAACATAAAGACTTGATAGACGGTTATGAGTGCTGTCATGGTTTGACGTAAACGAATTATACTAGCTTGTTCCTGTGTCTTCGTCCGCGTGAATTTTCTAGCGGATTCTTAATATAGCGCTCAGACTTTCACTGATGGTATTCAAACAACTAAACTCTTCAGCTTTATAATATTAGTATAGATAATTCGTCCAATTGACGAAGTAATTAATAAACAAATTGTGTTTTAACCAATTAAATTGACCCCCAGCACTGTGGCTACGTCGGAGTGGTCACAATATTAACTTGTTTAAAGGCACACACACGCGTTCTGCCGCCTATGAGTGAATATTCAAGCGTTCGCGGTGGCGGTGACCACTGCTTCTATCTGAACGGTTCTTAAAACAAACGACAACCGTGTCCTATGATAAATTGTGTGTAAACAATTAATTAACATTGTTAGGTTGCAGACAAAATAATAAGCTCTTGGACGTAGTCCAAGGATTTGGGTGGAAGCCGGTATTAAAATCATGCAGCTGCGAATAATGGTAATAGACTATACTAAATAGAAAACTATAAGTATAATTAGTTATGTGTCATCCTCCGTCTTCTACTGTCAATTTATTTTTACACTAAGTTTTGCACACGACTTCGTCCGCGTATTTTTTTCACCCGAGTTAAGTAATGTCTTTGGTTACTGCTTCACTCCTGTGTGCCGTAGCGTGATGTTATAAAGTCTTAAATATTACATAAGATTATGCTATCAGATACAGAATATGTTTTCCAACCCGGCTGTCAGTCTCAGAGATGAGCGCGTATAAATAAACAAACAAACAAACAAAAAACTCTCCAGCTTTGTTATATTATTATGTATTTAAAAGATGCTCAAAGTTATGGTACAGTTATGGACCTCGTGAAGGGACTACAAGAAACGCCATATAATAGGTATTTTTAAAATTAGTATAAAACAAAGTTATGCATGTTATGCAAGTTGTTACATGAGACTAAAAACATAACTGGCGAAATGTAGGTGTTCTAATGGGTACAGCTCTGCCTAACCCTTCGGGGATTACAGGCGTGATGTTATGTTAAAACAAAGTTATTTCTTTTTCTTCATTCAGAAACCGAATAAGTAATGTTATTGAAGTATATAGGTAATCTGTGTATACTAATACACTCGTAATAAAGCTGAAGGCTTTTTTGTTTATCTCCAAAGACGTAACTTAACGCAGCTGAAAACTATGCAGACGTAGTCAAGGGGAGAAGACCTATCTAATAAAATAATGATATTATTAGCCTATTATTATCCCACTGCAGGACAATGATCTCTTCTTACACAGAGAAAACACGAACCATTATCAAAACATAACATAATACGTTATTTTATACATGACTCATCAAATTAAGTAAACGATTTAATCGTACTGTAAAACCTTGTTCAGACTTAACTTCAGACGGTAATTACGTGTATAGTACCTAGGTAGCTGTCGATATGTCGTCTTGTATCCCCGTTATACTAGAGTAGCAAACTGTAGCACAAATCGTTGTTAATTATTCTGTAGTATCGCATACAAGTGAGACGTGTGTTGCATGCAAGTTTAGCGTCTCGTTGAGTTAAATTTAGATATAGAGGCTCCGGCACAAGCGCACTGAAGTGAAAGAATTCCATTCGATTTTCAAAATTGGAAATAGGACTGTCCTTTTAGCATTTGGTTTATTTTTATAGGACACACACAATTTAATATAATTATAGCCATTAAATGTTGTGAAAAAAAAGTTGTGTGAAATTCGTTCGATGTTTATGTTTAAAATCGATGGAATATTCTCGTATATTGCGTTTGCTCCACGCGTTTGTATGTATTTATACAATCACATTTAATTTTTTCCCAGCCATTTTTTTATGTGTCTTTTCTTATGGTCTTTTACTCGGCGCCTTATTATATTTGCAGTACAATATACAATGTAAACTTAGCTTTATAATGTAATTATAAAAACAATAATATATATATATATTGATATATAATAACACGTTAGAACCCAACGTTGTCTATCATTAGACCCTCTTATCTCGTACCTTTATCTAAAAACACCCAAACGATGAAATTCCATCTTCTGTCTACAAAAACACGCACACAAAGGCCCAACATTACCACATTGTCAAACGCTTTCAAAGTATCAGGTGTGCAACATGAATACCTAATCTTAATGGAGTATGTACATGTACCACAGATAAGGGACGGAATAAATCATCGACCGAATGTTCCGCCAAGTTCCCGGTGGGAAGAAACAGATTGTACCAAGGAGTCTCGTAAGAATAAAACTGTTTTATCGCGATTTCATGGGGACTTAAATGTTTGAGATGTCATAAATGTTTAAGTTTGAAAATGGGGAATTAGAATTTAATGGACGATTTTTGAGGCAATTGTTCTTGAACGTGTAAATATTGGAACAAGCATTTTCAAGTGCTTAGTGTGATAGAATATGGATGAGAAGGGAGAAAATAGCGTGATAATTGAATAATCATTATGTAGTAGTAAAAATCAAATACCATCTAAACTTTGTAAACCTATACTTCATTGAAAAATGTAGACGTCAACTGAATAATAGTCAACAAAAAGGTCTTAGGTAGGTGTAGTCCTTTTTAGCGGAGACCACAACAAGTACAATAAAATGAAAAAAAAAAAAGTGAAAATTATTGCATTAAAAGAAATATTTACCTCCCTTTCCGTCTGTTAAACTATCTGTATCCCCAGAAAACTGGTTAACATTTTCGCCAAATTCCAAAAATCCTAAACAATTTGTACTCCTCATTTCACGCGAGAGTAAAGTCTACGAAAATGTTAATATTTGTTGAGTAAATCCTAACAGATAGAGTAAACATTTTAAACGGCTTTCAAATGTAACATTTTAATTACTACACGCATGTAAATACAACATTCTACTTATCACTGAAAACCTGCAGTTACAAACTAACAGCTGCAAAAAATTGCTCCCAGTCTGAACGGACACCACGCAGCGCGGTCACGAGAACGGAATAATTCTCGCAAAAAAATGCTCGGTTAGATAACATTTTCCTACAGCACCTAAGCGAAAACACGAAATTGATCTCTATATCGCAAGTCATAAATAACATTTTTAATATCGCTGCGAATTTTCCGGCAGATTTTGGGCCGCTCTACCGATTTTGAAACTAATCCCACCGTGTTAAAGTTAGTAATTGCGTGTATTACGTTATGTGGGGTTTGCAGGCGCCGGCGTTCGTCACGTTTAAATATGATTTATGCAAGTAATTTAGTTAAGTACATATAGACATTACGAGGTACGGATAGATTAAAATGTTCGTTGGATCGTGGATCCTTTTGTGGTGTCGTCGTATCCTTCTCGCGGCAATGAATTATGTCATTTACCTCGGTAGAACAATACGGTGCGAAAATGGCGTCATTCGAATATTAACGACATTGCTGTTAATTATATTATCGTTATTACATTACATTTGTGTGACATGTCTGTGTTATTACACTTTATGGGATATAGGAGCAATATATTCGTATCTTTATTAGGTACTTTTTATGTGATTAGTATAATTGTATGTTGCTAAGTAAGATATGAAAATAATTGTACTATTGTCAGCTGGAAAATGACTCATTTTTTGACGAAAGCAGGATTATGTTTGTTTGACCTGAGGCTTAGTATAAGACTTTCTTGTAGAATACCGTAATTTATCATCACTACTATTAAACAAAGTCGCTTCCCACTGTCAATCCCTATGTGCTTAGACGTTTCAAACTAACGGATTTTGATGCAGTTCTTTTGATAGATAGAGTAATTCAGGAGGAAGTTTTCTGTATCCACATTGCACCCGTGCAAAGCCGGGACAGTCACTAGTATACTTATAAAAGCAAAAAGCAATAATTTTCTACAAATCCAGACCTACATCTGAAAATCATCTTTTTTTGCACCTGCTTTGATATGTCTTCACCACCTTTAGTTGACTGGTAGAGAATGCCTAAGGAATTAAGTCCGCCTTTGTACTTGTATTTTGCATGAAGTTTAAATAAATAAATAAATAAATCTGAAGACCAATTCTACTAACTAAAAACGTTCAAAATTCAGTCGCAGTCTCATCTCAGCGACAATAAATTTTTAAATAAAACAGAGGCATTTTTGACTGATTAAGATTGAAATTAGATTGCGTTCCTAAAAGTGAAGGGTAAGGTAATTAGTTCAGTTTTTTAGTTTTCAGAAAAAAAGAAGAAATACATATAACTACGTAAGATGAGACTGTAGACACTCTTTCTAAAGGGCTTTTAGTCTAGAAAAGTGTCAATTCCATTACCTACATAGCACATAAGCGTCCAGCAATAAAACTGAGATCTAAAATATAACAAGAGAAAGCGCAATTGTAGCACATAGTTGTCAAATGACTAGTGTTGTGTCGTGTCTATTTTCGACTACAATGCCTCTGGGTGCGACGGAGTACGAACGACGACGTATAAAATTTCCATACACAGAGTTCAAGGCTGTAATGAGGTGTGATTTACAAGCATTAGCGGATTCTACGCGTTATGAATAGAGCAATAGGAGATTTTATTTATTGAATTAAAATTTTATTTCACACTCACATTTTCATTCCTGTATGCCTGAGCCCGAGAAGATGATTTTCCAGGAGCCTGAGGGCCAAACACAAGAGCGCGGTACAAACGTAACGTAAAATTGGTCAATTTTTAAATTGTACATACCTACTCGTTTTGCACTTGGACGCATATGTAATTAATATAGTTTGAAAGTTTTATTCACATCCATCTCATGAGATGACAAACGTAATAAAAAAGGAACTCAGAGCATACTAGTGTACTTATTATCATATTATTTGCAAACTTTGGTTCATACATTTTCTTTAGACAATTTTTTTGTAACTTGTACCACACCCCACGGCTAGTATGACTCACCAGTCGCCTGGAAAACTCTTCAGGCGATCACGTGACACCCCCATGACGTCAGCATGCGCGCATCGTGCGAACACTATTGACATAGAATGTGATTATGCGCAATATTAATTATGTAAATGTGGTAGTCAACTCCATCGAAAGGACATCATTGTATGTAGATGGGATTTATATGACGAAACTGTAAACATTATTTACTATCTTTCTTGGAAAATAGCGACGACGTGTTGTTGTGTTTTTCAATTGTTTTTTTTTCCTTGGGAAACGTAGTTGCGTTGCGTTGACGTACGTGATTGTGATAATTTTGCGGCTTTCAGGGTTTAAACGGGTATCTAAACGGTGCCAACAAAACCGTCTTACCTACTAAGGCTCCGTTGTTTGACCATCCGTCTATCGCAGGCTGTGTCTTCTGCTCTAAGGCCACTATAATATTAAATAAAAATTATATGAAGTTAAAAATGCAGGGTGTTTTTTGCTCAACCTTAATATTGTACGGTACACTTGATTGGTTTATAATCTACTTGGCACCTTTGATAATCAAAATATTTTTTTTTCTGTTCACAAATAACAAAATACATTTGTAACTGCCAAAAATGATTAACGCCGACAGATTCTGTAGCAATATGGCGTCCAATTTACCGACAAGCTACTTTATTTATTTCCTCTTACAACTTACTTAAGGGTCTTCCTAATGATGTATCGTTGTAATATATGGCGATTAACTTGCAGTTTCTGACCGGCCCCTTACGGTGCAAGTGCAAGGATATTGTACGGAACGAATGTTTGTTTCACACGCGATCGTAATTCAGAAGAAGAATTAAGTGGTTAGCCGTTTGGTGATAGATTTCTTGTGGTGTTCGTCTTGATGTAGTGTTTAGGGTGTCTTTTATGTGTGATGAATCCACAACCCATGTCTATGAAAACATAGGTACCTACCTATATTAATAGCAAAGTCAAAGTGAAATCATTTATTTCAATAGCCTAATAAAAAGTATCTTTATAAGATAAAAAAAAGTTTCGTATGAGGAAGAATGGGCAAAAACTCCATACTTACGCTTCTAAGAAAATAGTCTATGTTGATAAATTCAATAATTTTATGAATATAAAAACGAAGTAGTTTCAATAAAGCTAGCATATTCTATGTAAGCAAAACATAGAATATGCTAGATTCATCTATATAGACATCAATAGATTGTATAGTTGACTAGTCTTGACTAGTCTTTGTATATTTCATAAGAGAAGTCATTTAGATAATAATATTTTGTCTTAAAAAGGTGTCAAAGATAGTTTATGTAGGTAGGTTACCGTACCGTACCTACATACGCGTATATTAATTTCCATGTTTTGGTAAATTAAACTTACCTATACAATGCAAAACAACTGCGCGTCTTAAGTATATGACATTGACGTCATTTCAATAATTAATAACTGAATAAGGTAGGAGAAGGAAACAAAAATTGTACGTAACTATTATGTAAATATTATGTAGAATTATTGTTTCTTTATAGGTAGGTAATTCAACTTTTTTCGACGTGTGAAAATGTGTTAATGTTTAATTTAACAAGCAACTATAATTAAAAAATTAAAAAACACGACTGCCAAAATTGCACAAATTTGTACTTTGTTTACTCGGTAGTTTTTTTTACGACGTTTTTTATTTACGGTGTTATATATTTTTTAAATCTACTTGTCAAATTCTAGACGATAAACATAGACACGGCCAGATTCATTAAAAAAAATAATTGAGGCTGGTATTAATTTACGTTTTAAAGTGACCACACAGGATTCTTTTTATTTTTAACTAGCCTATGTTACTCGGAACGATGCAAGGATTGTAACGATACCCCATACATCTAAATTGGTTCAGGCGTTCAAAAGTTATGGTGGAATAAAGAACATCACATACATACATACATTAACCCTGAACACATAACACTCCTTTTTTTGGGGCAGTCGTGTAAAAATAGTGGTAGCACACGTTTCGCAAATCGAGTAGGCGTGTGTATATTCCGACGCTAATTCGGACGCTCTGTTCAAAATAAATATTGGAATTCAGACAATCCAAATATTTGCGATGACTCAATTATTTGATGCTAAAAAAATGTTTACACATTCTTTGTCTGCGGTTTTCAAGACTGTTTTCTGCTTATTTATTGAGTCTGTGATTCCTCTTTCCATGTTGTAAATTTCCATTTTTTTTGCGTCTATAGTTAGTAAACACTAGACAAACACTAAACCTTGGTCTTTCGTAAACAAAATGTCTATCAAATTAGACCATTTAACGTGTCTAGCATATCACAGCGTACTCAAGTCTTTATTGAGTTCCAGTACACCAAAACGCGGTCAAAATATTACTCGTGTTCCGTAGTCTTAAAATAAAACTTATGCAATTTTTCTTTTGCTGTCTACGGAACGGTTCGTTTTCAATTAACGATATAGAGATTTTCCACGTCGCCGGTCGTAATCCAAACCGGCTGTAATGGAGCGCAAAAAATCCACTTGACGTTTTTTCTAGGCTGTGTGTATTGAAATCACTTTTTTTTGTATAGACTATGGAGTACAGAGGGTTAGAATTTAATTGAAAACGTCGGTTATGACTGGACGACTTGTGAACGTTTTTCGGATCTCAATTGGCCTTTCAGGTGGAGTTTTATTTTTGTACTCGGCTAAAGAAAAATATGTTTACGTAAAAAAATGGCTTCTATTTACAAATTTATTTACAAAATAAGAGACCTTATTGAAAAAATCTCAGCACTTTATAATGTTCACATTTTTTTTGTTTTTAATTTTAAATGTTTTAGAATAATTTAGAACATAGCTTATATTTGAAATTAATCTCTCTACAAATTTTATGAATAATTCTAAAAGTCTAGCTAAAAGTATTACCATTTATGACCAAGCCAAACGCACACGGAATACAAAATTCAAATCTCGTTTTAATTTTTCCACTTTCCACCCATAAACGGTTTCAATTCAGCCGGTACTTAAACGTTCCTGATGGTAATGTTCCACGTTGCATTCTCATCTTGGCCGCCATTTTAATTGTGATTACTGGGCCGATGCGCTATTTGTATGCAAAATTCGAACACGGAATGCATAAAAAGAAAAAATGAAATGGAAAAGGTTTTGAATAAAGGGTAACAATGACTGGCTGAATATAAAAATTCGAATCTGGAATATTCGAGATTTAAAAATATATTCACTAAAAAGTTATTACCTACACCTATTTGGCCTTTTACTTTGTATTGAAATAATGAATGAAAAACGATTTTTAACAAAGACTTTTATTTAAGACGTCATTTCGATATTGTCCTTGAATATAATCAGTGTCCTAGGTTTCTGTATTTACTCAAATGGTAAATTTCTTGCAATGTATAACTAAGTAGCATACAATAAAGTATAGCACACCTACGACCTCAATGCCTACTGTTTCATATTTATTTACTTGCATTGCTGCAGTTACATGGTGTTTATTTTTGAAATTATAGGAAAACATACTGAGAGCATTAGTTGCAGTTTTTATCGTCCACATGTTACGGGAATTCTTTGAGGAAAAATTCCTGTTGCATTACACAATAATAAAATATCCACATGTTTTATGATTGTGCTCAGTTGTCTATTGGCTGAAAATAGAACTAAGAAATTGGTACAACTCAAAAAAAAATCTTTTCTTTTTTTATATAAAATTTTTGAACATAGAGACGGACTTGTAGACAGGAGTCGCGCACTGTAGGTTCCGTCCCACAAAATCTATTACACTACCATTAGTACCATTTGTGACATGCCATTGTTATATGAATGCTGTGAGTCCACAGACAGATTAGTGCAGGCTTAGAAAAATAGTTCCACTGACACTTATTGAGTACGGAACGCTAAAAATTATTCATTTACTAGTTGATTTATTGCTGTGGCTTGAAGTAAGTAAAGATATTGAGGTCAATAATCGAGATAAAAACTATCCTTTCTTTTAAGTTTGACCAAATTACGCACAGTTAGCCATATTTCATAAAAAAAATGGTTGAGTAGTTTAGGAGTTCATCCCTGACAAGCAACGTAACGCGTAATTTATACTTAATAAGATAATCTGAAAACTTTCACAACGCATAGTAACCGTAATCAAAATCAGTTTCACTTAACCAAGTTGGTTTTCCGTCGCGTGTCTCCGAGTCCATTATTGAGATGGACTGGCTTCTTGGATGAGTTGTGTGTCGAGACACGCAAGCTCTCGTGTTCCAGATGGGAGCAGATTGATCCGGCCCGGTCATTAAGGTGAAAGGCTCCCTGAGGGAGTAGCATGGGGTAAGCTCCGTGAAAAATAAGTACCTAGTTAGGTTTGTGTTATGGGTTGTATTTTTAAAGTGGTGTTGGTTTTAGAAAAACTCTGATGGTTTATTTTGGTAGAAAAAAATATTTTTCTTAGTATCTAGACTGGATAAGAGAGTCTGTAACAGAAAATATTTCTGTAAAAATTTGGATAACACTAACTCTATAATTGGTTAATGTGTCACATATCGTCTAGTGTTACTATTTACTGATTTGCGTTGAGTTTAAAATATGATATAATTGAAAAATGTGAAAGTTTTTAATGTACATTGTTTGTTACTCAATTACGCCAGAACGGCGAACATAACATAACATCACGCCTGTAATCCCCGAAGAGTTAGGCAGAGGTGTACCTAGTAGTACGCTTACATTTCGCCAGTGATGTTTTAGTCCCATGTAATAGGGGGCGAGACTATTGCCATCAACCGGGCACAAATCCAGACTCCGAGGCTGCTACTGAGAAATTCCTGATGGATAAACCCAATAACACTTTGCCCGACCTGGAAATCGAACCCAAGACCTCATGCACAGCAGTTGCGCTTGCGACCACTAGACCAACGAGGCAGTAACGGCGAAACGGATCTAAATATGATTTGACACAAATATAGATTATAGTCTGGAACAGCGCATAGGCTACACTTTATCCTGAAAAATGTATGGTTCCCGAGGGATAATAATATGTCAACTTTGATGCAGACGAATTAACTGGCAGAAGCTATCATGCAAAGCAGTGATTTCTATTTTATTACGACTAAAATAATCTGATCAATAACCTTCCTATACAAATCACAGTATTCACCAAAAATCCAATCAATTTCCCAAAATTTGGCAAAACATGCTTATCCCAAAAGTTATTATGCGAATCGTCGCAGATGCTTTTTACTGGTTCAGTGGACATTATGCAAAAGGCTATCCAGACTGAAATAATAGCCTACCTAGATGTCCAGTGAACCTTGACACTTGTCTGAATATCTCAGAAGATAAAGTTTTCCTATCCTCCTGGGCTCTGTGACCTAAAACGAACACTTGACTAACTTTACGTTCATGTTTTGCATATTTTTAGCAATCTCAATGCCCAGTCAGTAGGTAGGTACTTCTGAGAAGTTTCTTCGACGCCAATCCAACAATAAAATTGTTTTAATGTTTGTTCAAAATAATTAAAATTGAAGGCAAGTTAGAAGACATGATGAAAGATAAACTGATCTCTTGGGAAATTCGAATCATAATAATGGTATCTATATTATTATAATAAATTCTGAAAGGCATATTAAAATAACAATTTAGATATAAAACATCCTCAATACTCAAGACAATTTCTCTACCTAATCGTTTTTTTTTTTTTTAACTATATTCTTAATTGTTTGACGCTCACATCAAAGTATTCTATTTTCAAAAAGGTGATTAACTTAAAGGTAGTATAAAATACCAACTGTATTGCTAACAAGATAAGGTACATTATTGTCTGAAATAAATGTTTTGAGTTAAAGCATTTTGGGTAAATTTCAATTAAACCCATGAATAGGATAAACCCTTCAAACTAAACAAATATTATGTGCAAACGAGCATGTGTAATTTAACAATCGATTGAATATATCTGCGCGTTCGATCCAGACCCTCATTTTACAGTCAGAAATAGAATTAAAAACGCAAAAAAATAAAATCGATCTTAACCCTTTCAATTCGCATGTGTCATAACAACAGATAATCTTTGCATACAAGGCTCTTAGAGTCACGTGGTGAAACAGTGGAGGAACACGCATATGAAGCCGTACTGATGTGGAACAAGATTGTCGTGAACGAGGGTCAGAGTTCACTCGTGACTGCCACCAGGTATTTTTATACTGTGATCTTGTAAATGTTATTGTAAATAAGTAAAGATCACATGGGCGGGTTAATCTGGGTCATTTCTTTTTTGGACTCAAAAAGTTGCTAACTAAATTGCCAATTACTATTTAAAAACTTCTTGCTAGTAATTGTGTGAGCTGGAATGGTTCGAAATACAAAGACTGGCTCGATGTTTTTGACCTGGTCTTGGTAAATATTAAATGTATTATTTAATATTTAATTCCTTAAGTTACACTAAAGGCCACGTGAGCGAAGCTGCGGGCACAGCTAGTTTTAAATAATCTTAAAGATTTTTTTTCTTATTAAATGATACAGCAAGAAAAACTTCTTACCACAACGAGCAGCAGAAAAACTTACACTATAAATTAGTCAATAAAAATCATTGTTATAAACACATGCAGCCATAATAAATAAACCTACTTTCTCATCTACTTAGCAATAAAAATACATCCTATATAGTAAACAAAAAAATGCCTAGACAAAAGGGAACGCAAATGTGCGTTGCTACACCGATCAGGAACGTCATTTCAGGTCATAAATCTCGCTGATCCCAGCAAGAGATCAACCCGGTACAACACGGATGATGAATGTGTATTTTTTACCAAATTTATTTCAGCTCTAGAGGATACGGAGTTTGAAGAAAATGCGCATTGTAATTGAAAATATTCTCTGTATTTTTTTTAACATACATAAACTCACGCCTTTTCCCATGGACCCCCATGGGAAAAGGCGTGAGTTTTTGAGGCAGAAAGCACAGAATGCCACCTGCTGATCCTTACATACTCCTTTCGCCTCATCTACGTTCATACATCTCGTCATACAAGCACGCAGGTTACGAGTACTGCGCACCTGACCTTTCTGAAGAACCTCACCAAATTTATTATGATGATTTTTGTTTTATGATTTATTATGATGATTATGAAATTTATATATGAATGGATTTTTTGTAACTATATTATATATTATGTAAAATTCAAACACAATGTACATTGTTTATGAATAAATAAATGAAATGAAATGAAAAAAAAAAAAAGGTCAGTGTAGGTCTTCCTAGGGCGACCCCTCCCTGAGTTGCCAATCAATGAAAATGTTTAAAAGGAAATGCATCCACAGAAACATATCACATCTGTACCTAATCCCCGTAGGGTTGGGCAGAGGTGTACCCATAGTACATCCACTTAATAAGTCCCGTGTAATAGGGGTGAGCCTATTGCCTCAAACCGGGCACAAATCCAGACAACGAGGCTGCTACTGAGAAATTCCGAATGGAAAAACCCAAGACCTCATGTTAAGCAGTCGCGGTTTGCGACCACTAGACCAACGAAGCAGTCAACGAAATACGACATCCACAGAAAAATATACAAATACTGATAAAATATACTTCTTTTAAAATTACGACTCATTCTCACCCATTGTTATCTTTTGAACTATCCATCGTTACATTTTACTGATCAAAGTAAAAAAATTGCATTATTATGATGAAACAATACTCAGATACTGAAATAGTATGACGTAATGTTCAGTAAACCTCTGACCAAATAATCATGATTAGATTAGAAAAACTATCGATTTGCCGACAAGATTGGACTTGCATCATATTTTTTGTGTAAATCAGACACAAAATAATATGATGCAAATCCAAAAAGGTTCAATGACTAATGTTTTTGCCCTCGATCTTTTTGTATTGTCAATCCTGGCTAGTTAAGGACAGACGGACGGACAATACAATGTCACTTTTAACTTAGTAAATATCAATCATCTAAGTTTAAAAAATAATAGTCATATGTTCAAAGACCATTAGAGTAACATTTGTACCAGGAATCGTTATGACGCATACAAAACGGACGAACGCAGATTTTTCTGCAATGATTCTCGTTATATGTAAAATTTTGAATCATAACCCTTGATCGTGGGAATTTTTTATTTATAGGATTCAATGGTGTATGGTTAGCATAGAAATATGTTAAGATTATTGTCATTTTTATTAAGCGAGATTTTTAATTTATTTTTCATGTCTTGTTCTGTTTTTGTAAAGTTAGTAATATAGGAAAAGTCTTCATTTATTTGATCCTAAGTCTCGGATCAATATGGGCTGATTTTTCAATCGTAGCAAAACTTTTATGTGTGGTATATTTATGTCAAACTATTTCATTTCTATAGAAAATATTTTAAACCGCCATATTTATTCTTTTGATAAAAGTTTTATAGCGATTGGAAAATCGGCCCAAAAAAAAAAAACAAATGTTGCGAATTTACTTAAACTACTCACATCTACTTGATTTTACATAACATGCCAATAATTTAGTTAACATTATAGTGTTAACTTAAATTTTAACATTGATATGCGAAGTCTGTACCTACATCAATTTAATACATTATAACCAATAAAGTAAATGACAACAAAAGTCAATAAATTCGACCTTAACTTGCAGAAACTAGTTTTTAATGCAAATTACAAGCGTGTTTAAAACAACAATATAAGTACCTATGTATTTTAATTAAAAATGTAAATATATGGGAATTATATTGAATGCACGCCAGTAAAATTAAGTACCTACTTAGTTGTTTTCTGCTAACCATACACTTTGTAGTCTCTCGCAAAATCAAAGGGCTTCTACGAAAACTTTTGCTGAGAAAACTTGATGAGTAAAATTAGTTGCTAGAAGCGATGAGTTCAACTATTTATAAGTTTACCGGTAAAGCAAGTAGCTCTTGTGGTTTCCAATAGAAGAATGAATCGTCGACTATTTTTGTTCCTTTGTTTAAACTTTGTTTGAGTAGTTAAAACTAGATTCAGTAATTAAGTTAACGTAGAAACTTTTCCTTGGGCTACTTTTAATAATAGTTTGTTAAAAGTAGCTTCAGTAAGAAACTGATAACCTGTATGTTTTTACTATTTATTATCGATTTTAATTAAATATTAATCATTAACATGTAAAGCCCGTATGTATCATCTGCCTGGATAGGCTGGCACAGAAACACGTAGATTGGTACATACAAAAAGAGGCCTATACCTTTCTGAATATAGGTCATTTCATTTCACTCACTGTTGTGGGTGAAGTCGGACTGTGGCGTTAAATTATTTAAATAAAAACTCTTTAATTCAATAATTAATGCGATTAGATAAAAGCAAATTTCTCCTTTACGATTTTGAAACAGGCAACTTGGAAGTTTTTTTTTGACTGTGCTTGTTTTTTTTTTTTTAAATGGGACTGGTTCTCGACATTCCTATCCACTGCAACTCATAAAAGCCAGAATGAACAGTGGAGACCGCCAGAAAGCGTCGAGCCAATGTAGCTCGAAGAGTCCCGGAGAAACGATTCATTCAACTGTCTTGGATCCCGCAACGAAATTAGGCTTGGTAATTGAGCTTGGTAATAAAAGGCAACCACGTGTAAACACACACCTAAGCAGCGTAGGGAAATACAGTGAAGGCAGTTACCGGTATTACGCATGCGTAGAACCTATTTAGAATACCATGAGACAAGCATACCTAATGCGACAATGAGTAACAATACTGACCACTAAGCGGCGTAATTTCCTTTTGTTTTCACCTCTAAGTTTTTATGTCAATTACCCTAATATTTCACTATCCCGATAAGAAAAATAAAATCAAACATCAGTTAAATAAATAATACTTATTAATAACTTTTTCCTGGAACGATCGATATTATGCAAAATACAAGGCATCGTTTATAACAGCGAAGGCCGTTCGTCGAGTGACTCATGCTGGAATTGGGGCATTTCGTTCTATGGTTTACGTACTCACAGCCGTACCTACATAGGCGAGGTAATAGCTACTCGTGACTAATATTAGAAAATGTACTAATTTTACAGCTATTGTAGTAGTTTTTGTGTGAACCTTGAACTTTTGTATGAATCATAGATACAAGTTTTAGATTGCTACTGTTATTTTGTTCAAATTATTTTTATCGGTGTGAGTCAGTTGGGGTAGGTTATAAAGTTTATGTAATGTAGCTAAGTTTTAAAGTTTTATTGCTTAATTGACATGACTAAGTTAGGAACTGGTGTGGTGACTACCTCGTTGGTCTAGTGGACGGCCATTTAACCTTTTACTGGCATTTTTTTTTTTATTTAAGATTGTTTGGTCTTGCTTCTAGTCTAGATCAGAGGTGACAAAGACAAAATCTATGACGGAGTGAGCTTACCAGAAGAAACCTGTTCCCTCTAACTTTAAAGTGCTTAGGATCGAATGCGTTCTGAAATGAGTCTGAAACGTTTTGCTAACAATGGATCGGCCCGTGAACTATTGGTTAACATAATCTTTCAACCATGAACTTTTCATCCAAAGCACTTTTCACCCACGAACGTTTCGCCAACACGCAGGAAGAAAGTACCACTCCTTTGCTTTTTCTTCCCTTTTTTTTCTTATGGAGAAGACGTAGAAGTTTTCTATCATCATAATAGTCAGACATGTCTATGACCAGCACTGGAGACTCACAGGCTGATATCATAATGATGTATGTAACAAAATGTACTAACTAATTTCACAGTTACAATTAACATGTTTTTGTTATGTTAAGCCTTGAACTTTTCGTAGTTTACGTCCCTATGACTCAGTACTGCTGGCTTAATGAGCGAGCCAATCTAAAAGTGTTCGAAATATGATTGCCCTACAACATTTTAGTTTAAATTTGGAATTCAAATAAACAACGTAAATTCGATTCGATTTTTGAATTTAAAATAACCGTTTCACACATAATAAATACTGTTCAGTTTGATGACCTTCTTCATGTTAATAGGCCATATTTATTGTGTCGTATAAAACGACGGTGACAACACAGTATTCACTGCTGCGTGTCGAAGGTTCGATTTCCACACGAAACAAACATTTTTATAGCCAATAGTTGTTCCGGGTCTGTGTACTTTTATATATATTTGTAAACGCACTCACGATACTGGAAAAAATCCTGGAATGGGCCAAAGTTTTATAAAAAAAAAAAACTAAACGGAAAATTCGAATTTCCTATTCGAAAATCAACTCCAATCCAAACGTTAGCACGCTCATGCTAAATCTAAGGGGGTTTTTAATTGTAAAAGTTATTGCAAAATAGTACTTAAATGTTGCGTGATACGGTTCCGGTAGGACTCGAGAATTAGTCACTTCAGGAAATAGTTTCTTTTGTAGTCACTTCCATTGTGACTAAAGATTATTATTGTCATCTGTATCTCGACTTTTATAGCCTTGATTGATTCATCGACAGATTCATCGAATCACATTAAGGACTGCAAGATGTGGTTGCGGATACAGTGTAAGCAAGTCAGATTGTTTGAATACGGAGAACTCCGTTGCTGATGAAATTGACGAACTGTTTTCGCGCACGATACCTGGTACAAAGTTTCGAGTCCCAAATCTTTCAGTTTCAAGTTTTAAAAAGTTTGTAATTTTAAAACTCTTTAATACTATATATCTTGACTATACTTATCTATCTTGGGTATTTGTATCAAGTTTCATTTACCGCTTCGGTTGATAACTTTGAAAACTTGAAACTGTTTTAACTTGAAAGTTAGTAAGTTCCTGTGCGGAAAACACTCTTGAGTTAAAAACAGTATCATCACGTATGTGTACTTCGTACTATATTACCGTGCCTACCCCATGTTAGGCAAAGGAGTAAAGTACAATCACACTTTCCTTTAAATCGGGTATAAGACACGATCATCAACTGGTATAGTCTTTGAGACTACTTATATATTTTGTATAGCAATAGAAAATTGTGACGTCAGTTATTTGCCAACTCAATTGACTACCTAACTATTTATCGATTTCAAAGCAACTAAAAATCAGATGCAGTTACATAAAAAAATATAAATCGGAGTTTTATTTTTTTGCCGAATCTTGGAAGAAATAATTTAATTGCGTCCAATCACCTAATTCTTAAAAAGACAAGAAATAGGTACTATCATGTTTTAAAATATGTAAAATACACTTCTATCTTTACCCAAAGAACAAAAGATACCACCCGAAATTAATATTTAAAACCAGTGAAATATAGGTCATATTCCGTCCTGACCTCATATTTATAAGCAATCGATAGGATTCAAAATAAATACGCGTATGTTGGTACATCGTTGTTCGTACATACGTATGTATGTGTATAGCATTTATTTCCGCATTGTGGATATAAAAATTATTTGGCACGAGTTTATGGCTCTTCACTTGATTTATACGGCTTATGGTTTAAATAAAAATGGCGCAAAAATGTTTGGTTTATTATCTGATACATAAAGTACTTACGTGTACATATAAAAAGATTTTTCAATCGTCAGATAGCTTTCATTTAGGGGCTTAAGCGTCGTAAGGTTTTGTTACTTATGTCCCTGATTGATACTCGTATGTTGAGTAATTGAGATGTGCCTTAATAGAGCTGACATGTTCTTACAACAATAAAAGCCCCAAAAACAATAGATAAAAAAAAAGGATGACATATGTCAGTGTCAGTGTCATTATGACAGTTTGACATATTTTCTATATTAAAAGCTGTCAAATGAGTATATTTATTCTTCTGTTAAGTGAACACTATATACGTGTATGTTGTGTCTACCTAATGTAGTATAAAGAGGGGTTGTGGGGGTTAATTTACCTATTATAATGGTCTATATAATTATAATTGTACGTAATACTTACGATCGTCATAACAATTTATTTCCTACGATTAAAACAAACATGAAGTGATTTTCTAAATCGTTTTACGTTCATAATAACGTCTATACGGGAAATAAGCATAACCCAGATACAATCTTAACATGCAAAATTAATTAAACAACAATAATTAAGCAAGCTGCCAACTGAAAATTACTTATTCATAAAATTAACATTACCTACTGCAATTTCGCCATTTGTATAAATATATAAAACGACGTATACTTCAACAAATAGCCCAGGCTATTTACATATATTAGGAGGCTCGGTACTTCAGGCACGCAACTGAGGCACGCACGCCTGAAATAAACGATGTTTTAGCAATAGAGCTATAAGTGCTCTTTAGTAAGTTAACGATTAGGTGAGGCGAGTCTCTTGATTTCTCGTGTATAAAATTCATTTAAGTTATAAAACCGAAAATAATATTTTTATTTTATTTATTTACTTAAAAACAATCAATTTACACTTACGGTGTGCACCAGACGTACAAGATTTTGGCTAATAATAATACTTATATCTTAATTACTAAATATAAACATAAAAAAGAGAAACATAAAACATACAATTTGACAGAATTACAGTAGAAAATGTAAAGGAATTAATTTAATTAATTTAACACAAAGAGATTGTGCTGGGGGTTATTTAAACTTTGTACTATATTACTATTTCCCCGATCGAATTTCGATCACGACAAATAATCTCAGTTACAAAGAGAAAATGTTTTAGAACCATCGCAGACTCTTCGGCGCTAAAAATATTTATAACAAGCTGTGCCCGTCACTTCGGTCACGTGGAGCTAAATGTAACTAAGGAAATAATATTGATTTCTAAGTCTTATTAGTCCTTTAAGCAAGTCTGGTTGGTCTAGTGGTCTTAAGCGCGACTGCTGAAAGTTATGACAGTGGGTTTGTCTGTGTTATAAATTGTGCTTCGTCGGCCATCCGTTTTACTTATAAATTATATTTGTTTAATTATAAACCAAATAAACATTTCTTTCTTTTTATCTACCGGACACATCCGGACAAAAAAGGTAATAAAAAACTGTCTTTATGTACCTACTGTTTCTTTGGGTACCTTTAAAACAGGAAAGGTTTATACATTGCGTGTTCAGGCTCGGAATAATTTGCATGTTAATGAAGTACCTACAGCTATGTGGACAAAAGGTGTACCTAGTGCAAAAGCCATGATTAACAAAAAAAAAAGAATTTCGCAAGTCGCGTTTTGCATGCGCGAACGGCGTATGGGTGTTTAAAGTTTTAAGTGCTATTGTTTAAACATGGTTATTATAATGATTTTTGTGTTCCACTGCTGGGAACGAGTCACTAAGTTTTTTTTTTATGCCTCTCGTGTCTTTCGTAGTTGCTGGTCAATTTTTGATAGATTTTTCCCTTTTTATTGGAGACGAACATTATCAGCAGCTATCCCCGCGGCCCTTAGCTGGGCAGGTACTTAAGAAAAAATGATAAAGTCAAACTTTATTATTTACTTAGGCTTGAAGTCGTGCCAAGTTGATTGGACCAAAAATAATATTTTGCAATTTAACAAAATTTGCCTTTTTTCACTCAGGGGGTTTTACATATCCAAAAATAATTTCTTAGTGCTCGCTTACATCTGAGAAAGAAACCGTGTGCAAAATTTCACGTTACTAGTTCCAGTCGTTTCGGCTGTGCACTGATATGTCGTTCAATCAATCATATTCGCCTTTTGTTTATAGTCTTGTCCGATGCAGCTAGAATGCTAAATCAAAATAAATCTAGCTATTCCTATAATCTAGCTATAGGATTCCTAACACTTTTTTTGTCTTTTGAAATCGATCAGCTTTTTTTAATTCAATACCTATTTATCTTAGCGTTCGTTAGTTTTTCTCGCACAAAAAACATCTATAATATAATTCTGGTAAAGTTAGCGTACCTATTCATTTATTTAAAACTAGTATTAAAAACAAAGTAAATATGTACGTAGAACGAAGCGAAAATCAACGCAAACAGTATTTACTCAACTGTTGTAAACACACAATCCTTTTTGACGTCCGCGCTTTTACAATGGAATATCGTCTTTCTTTTTATACCTCCACTTTCAATTTCGCTCATTGTAAACCGCTCTATTCAACAATTCTCCTTTAAATTTTCGTGACAAAATTTATTTACGGTGCTTTAATCGAAGTGTCCACGTCACTTGGGAAGGTAGAAGGGGGACAGTAGAGATAAATACCACTATCTCGACTTAATGGTTTTCTGTCTTACGTCTTAGAAGGGTGTCCATCCGAGCCGAGCGTCCTCAGGTCAGCGAAACTTTGATTTGTCTTCGTTATTTCGACATATCTGTTCGCCCGTATAGAATTTTGATCTCCGCATTCAATTAATTGGACGCACTGCGGTTTTAGTACGTAATTTAATGGGAACCATTTGTCGTAACTTGTAGGTTTATGTGATTAGGCCTTTTGTGTCCTATATTCGTCTATAGGAAAGAGGCAATATCAACTAAATCACAGCCACTAGTTTTCTTGTTCATTGTAAGAATAGACGCAGGGAAATTGGGTATTTAGAGACGCTCGGAGAAAATGGGGTCAGGAAATTGTCACTTTCTGCACTTGTTGCATGTAAAACAACAAAATACACATACGTCACACGACAAAACATCTTGCTTTAAGCAATTTTGTTGAAGAAAAATATTAGGAGTGACTCATGCATACGGTATGTTTTAATATAAATACACACGAATATTTGATTTGATTTTCCCTCTCTCATTTTCTGTTATGTCTATCGGTCAGTTTAGCCTTTATAAATTCCTTTTATGCGCCAAGTGGGTGCTGTTAAAATGGCGTCATAGTGAATAAATATTCCTAAAGCATAACATACTCAAATATTTAAAACATGTACACCGTCTCCATCGTAAGCAGGGCTATTTCACACTACTTGTTTTCGCGAACAACATTTATACTCAAGACTTATGCGAGCCGTGTGCAGGGTGCATTTTTCTGGCTTCTATTATTCACCGACACAATGGAATGTAGACTTTCATGTTTAATGTATTGGGATGAATTTCGTTTGTTCACTAGAAAACAAATAAGTCACCGTCGTCACCTGAGTAAACGTAGCGGGGTCCCCACAACAAGTTTATATCAATTTTCCACCGAGTGCGTCTGGATGGTGGAAAACACTTAACTGTGGATATGAGCCTTTATGTTCTTTTAGAATAAAACTGTTCTGTTCCGTCCAGTACGCTTTGAGAAGGTAAATTAAAAAAAGTACGTCGTTTATAGAAAAGAAGAAACGTAAAGTGAAAAATATTTTTATTTGCGTCTGAGGTTTTATGTTTTTATAGACGTTTTATTAACGCTTCGGCAGACAAATCAACGTTCTGAATAAGGTTTTATGAATAGAAGTTTTTTGGAAAAGGTATATTTTCTTGCGAGCGTTAAACATAACATGAAGGTGAGATCAAACTGGGAGATAAAATCCCTGAAGGTTTACGTACTTGAATAAACAAACTCAAATGAGTCATTGTAACAAAGTCACACGGCAGTGTTTCAGCCAAGTTTCGGTTGTTTTTTACGCGTGGATAATATTTATTCGGAATGTTTTCTCTCACGTTCGTGGCTATTCAGATAGAGACTTACCACATATTTTACGATAGCCGTGTTCCCATAGTAACGTAAATTATTCGGTTATGACTTTGTTCACATTGATTGGATTCGGTGTAGGTAGTACATACATAAACCAATTTGCTAAGTAAACAGTTTTGGCAGGCATCTTGTAAACATACCATCTATTGTGTTAGCAGAGAAAGCTTTCTTTTGTTTATTTAAGCGATTCTGTTGGTAATGAAAGTGTGGTAGGTAATAATAAATGACTATGCTGTAATAGACTAAGGCCCAAAGTCGCCAGAACTTGTTTTTTTTTTACCTTTCCCCGTAGGTACGAGGATATTCTCATGTTTTGTGGGTGCGTTTACAAATATAAACACAAATAAATAGACCCGGAAAAACTAACTATATACAAATAATTGTTTCGAGCGATAATCGAACCAGTGATTCGCAGCGTAGCAGCCAATCTCTCAGTCTCTGTTCCAAGCGTCGATTAAAACGTTTTTTTTTTTTGTAGAATAAAGTTTTAAGAATAGATGAAGCTATATACAATAATATACTTATATGTATAGTTAAAGAAAGTATGTATACTTGCTAGGTACTTTATCGTCAAAATGTTTGGCATATATTTTTGTAATATTTTCAGCAAAAATATTTTCCAATTTTTCAGCTGTAAACACAAAATATCTTCTCTTTTACACCTCATTAACATGATACCTACATAAATTTTAATATCAACTCATTTGCATATTCAAGATATTGTAGGTATGAAATAAGTAAACAAAAACGTAAAAGTAAGTAGGTAGATAGGTAGGTAGGTATGTATATATATACCCACGTACATATTATGTCAGAAGGTATACATTATGAAGCCAAATTTTACGACTCACACTCATAATGTGTGACGTAACACGTCTGGTTTATACAGGCTGATTCCAAATCGTTGAACTAAACTAACTTGTGTAATAAACATAAAATAGAAACTTAATGTAACAGGTGTCAGGTTATAGCATTTTTTATTGTTTAAGACAATACATAGAAACCTTCTAGTTGCGGAGATATTCAAACTTTATGACACGTTTTTTGACAATTACCAGTTTTTAATGTAACAACTATTCTTTAAATACTGCCACGGCTCCTATATTGTTGCGTGTACCCGTCAGTAGCGATCTTAAGTGGAGTAGCAACCTCACAAAGCAATATATTGACTACTGTTTAAACTTATGACATTTCGACGCCATTTGCGAATTTTGATATACGTTTACCTGTTCTGGCGTCATTGAGTAACAAACATCCATCCAAAGGTTCGCATTTATAAAAATATAAAAATCTAATCACGTGAAAAACGAACTCATTTTGATATTTTTAAGCCCTAAGATTTAAGGATTTGAATTAATGAAAACGTAGCCAGTCAAGTATTTTTTTTTTTCGAATGCAAGCTTTTTCTTTTTTAAAAACGTCAATGACGTTTGAAAAAAGAACACGAATTCAGCAACAGCCTGTAGCACCTACCATAGCAACGAAGGTACTATTTTTCGTCCAAAAGGATATTTTGTTTGTCAGACAAACAAGTTGTCCTTGATTGGGGACGAACCGAGTTTGGATGGAAATCCTTGGCGGATTTTTTTCATGTTTGTTTTGTAAACAAGTATAAACGTTTTGCTACGGATTCGTGAGGCCGCATTTTAACGACGACTTATGTAACGATTATTATTATTGGTACGAAATAAGTGATGGGTTTTGGGCCTTTAATGTAATGAAGAATAGGTAGGTAGACGTCCTCGTTATCCATTGACAGTATTTTTATTCAATAAAAAGTTGGGGAAATGTTATTGAACAACATTGACTGCCTCGTTGGTCTAGTGGTCGCAAGCGCGACTGCTGTGCATGAGGTCTTGGGTTCGATTCCCAGGATGGGCAAAGTGTTATTGGGTTTTTCCATCAGGAATTTCTTAGTAGCAGCCTCGGAGTCTGGATTTGTGTCTGGATTTGTGCCCGGTTGATGGCAATAGGCTCGCCCCCTATTACATGGGACTAAAAACATACCTGGCGAAATATAAATGTGGGTGTACTAATGGGTACACCTCTGCCTAACCCTTCCGGCATTACAGGCTTGATGTTATGTCATGTTATGTTATTGCCCCACATTCGATTTTTTTTTATTAGGTGGGTGCGTTTATATATATTATAAAATTACTTAAACAAACAACCAGACCCGAAACTATTGCCTGTAGGTCTTTAAAGTATTCATTCAGTGCGGTAATCAAACTCAAGACAGCTACTGAAAACCGTAGTTGATAATATAATTTTTAGTTTGCTAGATTTTGTCATGCATGTACATACCTAACTACCTACTATATAAATACGAAAAGTAAAAGAATAAATATGTATTGGTAATAAGCTTCTGCTACATTTGACGGTTAAAAATATCCGCTCTTTAGACATTTACTAAGTGACTTGCAAATGACTTGAATTTAAATGTTTCATACAAATCAATTCTGCGATTTAAATATGAATTGCACGTGTTTCCTGTATGCATTTAGTGTCAATGATAGGATGACCTCAGTAATTTAGGCGTCACGTGCTTATTTACATTACATTGGCGTATGTTTAAAATATAACTAGACAATTTTATTGATAGATTACGATTACGTTGATAGATTAATAAGCAAATATTTTTCTCTCTTGAGTACTTAAATATTACAAAAAGGAACAATCAAAGTCAAAGTCAAAACATTTATTTCAATTAGACCATTTACAGGCACTTTTGAATTGTCAAGGAATCGGTCAGTTAGTCTGAAAGTTGAAGCTAGTTGCTCGTTCCAAAACGGAGGTAGGCCTCTATGGAGAAGAACGAGCAGGAAACTCCACGGCACTCTTTTAAATTAGGTTTTTACAAAATCCTGGTCATAATAATTTACCGACATACAAGTTTAGTTTTTGTTTAATATAAACCTCTGTCTTTGTAGTCTACAATTATATAGGTAACAGTATAGGGTAATAGGGTAGGCTAGTTGGGAAGTAGTAGGTTGTATTGTCCTATGGTCTTGTGCCTACTCATCCTTATGAACAACTTTTAATGAGGGACCAACCTTGAAATCGCGACAATAATATCAGCTGATCCATATACATATTTTGTACAGCATAATTACATTACATACATACACATATATGTATGAATCGCTAAATGTTTTGAAAAACGAACGTTGTATATTTTCCATCGTTAAATAAATGCGATAAACATTTCCACATCATAAAACTCGCAAAAAACAAATAATAATGTTTGTCCTAATATATAATTTTTACACGACTGCCCCAAATAAAGGAGTGTTATGTGTTCAGGGTTAATGTATGTATGTATGTATGTATGTAGGTGAGATTCTTTATTCCACCATAACTTTTAAACGCCTGAACCGATTTAGATGTATGGGGTATCGATACAATCCTTGCATCGTTCCGAGTAACATAGGCTAGCTAAAAATAAAAAGAATCCTCTGTGGTCACTTTAAAACGTAAATTAATACCAGCCTCAATTATTTTTTTTAATGAATATGGTCGTGTCTATGTTTATCGTCTAGAATTTGACAAGTAGATTTAAAAAATATATAACACTGTAAATAAAAAACGTCGTAAAAAAAAACTGACGAGTAAACAAAGTACAAATATGTGCAATTTTTGCAGTCGTGTTTTTGAATTTTTAAAATTATAGTAACTTGTGTTAAAACCATTTCAAAACTGGATTTTATCGTCTATAACATGTGTCATCACATCCAGTACCTGTTAAAAAAATAGTTTATAATAGCGGTTTAAATTCCAGTCATTTACTTTTAATTTTCTGTTATAACGCTGCGTCGCATCTAAATTATCATTAAGTTTTAGGGTTCCGCAGAGAAAAGGGACTATGCTAACCTCAATTTAAATTAATTTACAGTTTGTTACATCGTGTGAATACTGATTCTGCTGACGTTAAGGTTGAAAATAATAAAGTTTAAGAGCTTACTTCTCAGGTTTTAGATTCGTATGAAATTATCGGCCAGATAAGTAAACAGTAACTTATTCAGGGATGGTGGTGGTAACATAGGCCATTAGTGTTATCTGCTAAGAGGGCGCTTTGTAACGCGGGAGTTTTGTAACACGCACTGGTTTGCATTGAAAATTCAAGCGCGCGGTAAAATCCGCGTTAAAAATTCGCCATGTGGTAATGTGTACCTATGCGACAACTGTGTTTTGAGGTTTTGAAAATTACTGTGATAGATTACGTACACAATCGTTGATGAATTGTATAATGATAGTTGAACTTGGTTTGACATTTATTTACACAGCGTAGAATGTTGTACGACAAGATCTGTCGGCGGCATAAGATATACAGCTGTACTTAAATATTAATATGTAGGTACACGAAATTCAGAATAAGAACGAAATTGTACTTAAATGCTGAAATATTAATCATTGTTTTCTCACGACAGTACGATTCGCTTCACCAGTAGTATCAAGTACAAATTAAGTTGTGTTTTTTTAATCATAAAAATAAAATTCATTATTAATATATTTATTGTTTTGTGGTCAGTTTCACAAATGTTAATCTGCCAATGATTATTCTAAAAAAAAAAATAACATTAATAATTGTACTACCAAAACAAAATCATTACGCTGAAACAACCATTTCAAAATCACGTGTGTATTCTTAACAAAAAGTGATTTTAAATTCAACTTTGTAATTAATAAAGCACTATTTGTAATGTCCATTAAAACTAATAGCTTATAAGACAATTTAGAGGCTTTTTAGTTACGTGCTCCGCCATTGTATGGTGTCATTCCAGCGACAATTATATGCAAGTGGCCGTTAAAGCAATTGAAACTTTTTGCGTCTGTTGCAGCCATATTTAAAAGTACAGTGTACAAAAGAGGTATGCAGGAAAACGATTATACTAGTACCTTCCTTTAGGGTTGTGTAAACTCCTTTTTAGCTTTTTATTTTCTGGTTAAAATAATTTGATGTCTAACTAAAGTAAAAATACTAAATAAATAAAATGAAATAGCCCTAATTCTACCATAAATATATATTATAACAATTTAAGCATAATATTTCATATCACATAGTGATTTATACACAATTCGTTACCATTATCATTATTGTTTATTATTTGAGTTAATTCATATAAAATTATGTAATTGAAAATTATTACATGTTTCATTAAAATTAAATTAAATTACTTTAATCCTATTAAAATATAGAATAAATATCTTACTAAAGTATCGGTACATAGATGTTAAGAAGATTTAAATAGTAATTAATACGAAAATTATGTCTTATAACAACTGGCATAAAATACGCCCAAAGTTGTAGAGTAATATTAAAAGCATTAAACTGAAGTATTTTCCGATTTTTCTGGCTGTTATTAAAAAATATATTGGCTATAATACAGAACGAGTTAAGTAGATGTATACTTGATAAGTCAAGTCAAAGTCAAAGCATTTCTTTTAATTAAACCGTTTTCTTTTGAATTGTTAAGGAGTCGGTTAGTTACTCAAAAACCTAGTTGCTCGTTCCAAAACGTGTATAATTCTCTATGGAGAAGAACGAGCTAGAACCTCCGCAAATACTCTGTATAATTTAGTAAATAGTAAATTCCGATACGTCTAAACTAAAATATTTCCGCCCAAAAATTCTAACTATCAGATGACGTATAAGTTAGACGTAGAACTTTAATGATATGCTGCTTTTAATTCCTAGAACTCACTTAACACATATCCGCCACAATTTACTCAGTCGTTTAGTTAGCACCATGCGAATTCTTAGAACTTTATGACAGACACTAAATAACTAAAATATGATGTCATTCATGTGGCCAAATTGGTAGGGTACCCATCGTTTTGTATATGTGGTTTTGTTTTATACAGAAATCCCATAACAATATATCTACTTGTTTTCTTCTTTCGAATCGATCGTAGAAAATTCCTTTTTCTTTATTTTTATTCATAGTATTTTTATAGTAGGTACTTGGCTCCAGTAGGCAACATATATCACACTATCAGAGATGTATTTAATGTCCTCCAATGGGCACGTGTAGGGACACCCTGGCCACTGCAGCTGATGGACTCGTGTCTAGGATTGTGGTACTATATAACGTCCAGTAACTACGTCACAAGTTAAAGTAGAATGCAACGGTTGTAAAAGACATTTACATTAATGAAGCCGAAAGGTGTACATTTACTTCCCATCATTGAGTTTTTTTTTAATTGCTCTGAATCATGCCTGGGAACCTTTTGGTTACGGAAATATTAAAAGTCCAAGTCACATCTTGTTTTTTCCGAAAACAATATTTAAATGTTATGACTAATTTTTTAAATACCTCTAGCTAAAACTTCTGTGCTCTTGCTATCATACTACTTTGCGCCATCGCACTACATATAGAAGTACCTAGGTTTCCAGAAATATTTTTTTGCTCATTGTTAATTAGTTTGTAAGGCAGTTACGGGTTATGTGATGTGTCTTTTTACACCCCCGTATAAACTAAATGACAGGGGTTGTCAGCAGGCGTAAAAAAAAAAACATTGACTTTGAACGGAGTGAAACTGTAGCGTCAATTCGACAAAAAACAGCTGGTGTTAAATGACGTTGACATTTCAAAACGTTTTTTTTTCACAACCCTAGCTCCCGAGTGAGGGAAACATACTCATAGTGCCAATTCTCCACGTGACGGTTCCCGGACGATTTCGATACGAGCTTTTTACTTAGCTACTATACAGATAATGCTCTTCCTATGTCCTTTTTTTTGCACTGTGAAGTTGAGTGATTATTTTTTTGGGAACGAAGTGGTGAGCGTTTTCCATTTTTATTTGTTTAGTTTTTTATAGCCGCGAAAGTTACAAAGAGGCATTTTAATGTCTGCTTCGCTCTTGTGTTCGAAAATAAACTTTGTGTAACAGCAATGAAAAGTAATTATGAGTTTGTAAACTTGGTGGTTTTCTTGCGTGTAAGCTAAAGTTTGAAATCTACAACATTGTTGTGTGTTATGCCTACCTAGCTACATGAAAATAATGTGTTATGCTATGTCTTATATTACCTCCAAGTTTTGTAACCGATAGAATGGAAATCTGAAAAGTGGTAACTTAACAAAAACTAACGGAAAATTATTTTTTTGTTTCAAATGTATAACTTGATATGATTTTAAATGAATTGTATTGAATAATTTTGAACTCTAATAAATTGAATTATAAAAGGTACATTATTTACGCTTAACCTCTTAAAACTAAACCATCAATTGCAGAACAAAAACCCAGTAATTAAGGCTACCCAACGCCGTGTACCAAAAAGGCAGTGTCTGCACTAGTTAACACGATCGCGCCGGATTACAACACGAAAATAAAATATATTTTCGAGGCAAACAGTTTCAAGCAATTTAGCTTTCGTGTCGCAGCCGTGCTGGGCAATTCCACCAATTCCCTTATATGTTAGCCCTTGGTAACAAGCGAGCGTTAATTGAAAATGGAATTTTTCCCACCTAATCCGACTGTTCGTTCAATCGGCAGATCTTAATACATAGTGTTAGGTGTACAGTAATTGAAATTGCTTGATTATTTTGCCGTTTGGTTTTCAATCGTACTTGTTTACTGTTCTCGCTGAAAGAGTTTTTGCTGGAAGCCCAATTCAATTATTGTTACTGGGAATTAAATGATTTATTGTTTATTGTTCACTAGTTCTGCTTTCATCTTTTATAATTGTATGATTTCACAAAAGTGTTTTGTTCTTTAATTTAATTGGTTGTTTATGATTCAATTCAGATTTCGTTTGAGAAATACTTGGAACAATTTGTTGTCGAACAAAGAATAATTGTTGTTTACAAATAAACCGTTTTATTTGCATACTGTACTGTTCAATCAACTATCATGATATTGGTAATGTGAAACCAATCGGAATGCATTCAATTGTATTGACTGTCAATGTTTTGGTATTTTGTACGGAATATGAAGAAGAGAATTTTATTGCGAGTATTTGCTATGTGATACGGGTTAAACTAGCGAAATGTGAGTGTACTTTACAGGCGTACATTACTAATGGATTACAGGCGTGATGTTATATTATGTGATACGGGTTCCTTTTAAATACCAATGTATCTATTATCTAAACAAATATTATAAAGAAGGAAAAATTGTATTTCTGTTTGTAATGAAAATGACTAAAAAAATACTAGACCGATTACTAGACACATTATCATACACATGGCATGGTATGGTATGATAATGTGGAGGCAAATGCTTTACCTACTACAAATTCCTTTGTCTATTGTCAAAATTTATTGAAATAATAAAATGACGTAGATCTGATGACTCCCAAACTCATTTCATAAACGAAATACTAATTAACAATGACCATTGTTCCATAGATACCAGTATGTTTACCTTATTTGAAAAACGAATTCGTGAAAACTCTTAGGATTCTTTTTTTAAACCGAGAAACATAGGTTCTAATTTCAAATCAAATCAGTAATAAAGTGATGTCTGAGTATCGTACTAAATTACGATATAATAAATCTGTGTGCGTTTGCGGCATTCTCCCTACACTTGAAAGCTCAACAGTACTTGAGTCCACCAGTTTTATTAACACTAATAAAATCATTCGTTCGAATAATTCGTAGATGAGTTAACCATTCTCTCTCGAGCTTTAACAGAAGTTTGAGGAACTTTCTCAATATATTAAATATTAAGTACCTACACATTTTACATAGCCTGGGTGGCAGGGTGGAGACGTGATCAATATTTTGATTTTGTGTGCAGACTAGTTACGGTTTGACCTCTTCTGAGGTTGGGTCATGGAAGGTTTTCGTGAGTGTTAATTACCCTTTTACTTTTAGGCTGTGGTGATGTGATAATGATTGATATATACAGTGTGTAAAAAGACACCTCACATAGTCGTTAATTACGCATACTGTCCATCAAACTGAGTAACTTGAAGCAAAAATGTTTGCTGGGAAATAAGTTATTTTTTCTGTGTGAAAAATCTTTCTTTATGGAATAGTGCGTATTTTCGAGCGCATACAACAGTTAAGGAGTTGTGTCAATATTTAAAGCTTAAATATGACATTTGATGCAGTTTTCGTAAAAACGTGTCAAACTTTGACAACCAATATTTCC
The DNA here is from genome assembly GCA_949774945.1 of Hoplodrina ambigua. Lineage (NCBI taxonomy): Eukaryota > Metazoa > Arthropoda > Insecta > Lepidoptera > Noctuidae > Hoplodrina > Hoplodrina ambigua. The sequence continues at coordinate 6,273,587 of OX458979.1, forward strand.
GTAACCAGAGAGATCCCAAGTGTGGTCAAGAACGAAAAAAAATATCTTAATGTCAAAGTCAAAGTCAAATCATTTATGTCAATTAGGCCATTATAAGGCACTTTTGCATGTCATACACAAAAAGGAATTGAATCTAGTTGCCCTTTCCAAAAGGTAGCTTTGTATGGAGAAGAATGGGCAAGAAACTAAATACGTACTCTTTTAAAATCAATGTGTACAACATTTATATACAAAATCATACACGACATGGCACGTGAAAGCAATGTATGTAATGATGGAAAGAACTTGGAACTTAGAGTGTCTTTTTACATTCGTTACGTAAAAATGTTATCTTATAGAAGGCTACTGCTAATGTTAGTCTATTCAAATAATAGCAAATCTTGATCAATGATCTTGAATAGATAATAGAATTACTGTCTTATTGATATAGGTATTAGGTCCAGTCACCATAATAAAAATAATAAAATTGTTTACGGCTATTTTTCGTGCGTCAGCGTACCTACGTCAATCTCCTGCGGATTCCAAAATCATGAGTGATGACTGAAAGCTATATTTTAACTACTCATAAACTATGATGGCCATTTTTATGACCACTTATCCAGACTTATCATGAGTAATAATTTTAGGCAATAGTCATATATTACTGTAGGTATTTCTAATTTTGCAGAAGAGTTGTTATTATATACTATCTACTGACTGTGACTTCGTTCACAGTAAATTTTTTCTCGATTTTTAAGCAAGTAACCGTCGCGGGTGTATATAGAACAACCCACCAAAGTTCCAACAGGTTAAGACACGTATAGAGAACAAACATACAAACATTCACTTTTATTTATATAGATGAAAAATAAATTACGAATATAGAGGCTACTTATTCTGTACAACTGGAAAGCCGGTTACGTTAAAAAAAAAAGAAATGCTTACCTACGGTATTTTGTTTATTAAGTCCGCCTCTGTATCCACCTTTTATATTGCATAAACTTTAAATAAATAAATGAAAACCATTAAAACACTTTATTGACTTTGACTGCCTCGTTGGTCTAGTGATCGCAAACCGAGGCTGCTGTGCATGAGGTTTTGGGTTTTTCCATAAGAAATTTCTCGGCCTCGGAGTCTGGATTTGTGTCCAGTTGATGGCTCGCCCCCTATTACATGAGACTTAAACATAACTGGCTAAATGTGAGTGTACTAGTGGGTACACCACCTCTGCCTACAAGGATTACAGGTGGTATTTTGTAAAATACTTAATTCCGACGCATACTTACGATTTCTTTAACAAATAATGGTGCCGATCCCCTTGTTCACAAACTAGACTAAATTTAGAGAATTGACATCTCTTACTAACATACAGCGAAAGGAAAGGACGGTGACATTCCGTGACGTTAAAGAACTAAGTTAGAGATGTCAAATTAGTTTTGCCTTAAACTTCTCGGTATTTTTAATCCACACGTTTTAAGATGTCAACTATAACTGTATGGATGTGTCAGATGGACTAAATTTGACAGCTCTTATTTACATTAGTCTCTTTCTTATTTTATTGGACAGAAAAAGATGGAAATAGTCTAATTTTGGGTATCGGCAGCAATGTTGATCATAAATCCTCTAGGTAGGTAAATATGGTGTATATTGCATAACAACCCTCTTGAACCGATATTAGGGCGGCTCGTGTTCGTAATGGACATTCTTGGGCTAACGTTGACCCTGCATGTAAGAGGATACGCTAATTCACTTGATGACTACGTATATGTATTTAGATTTATTAGGTAGGGTTAATTTTGATGAAATGAACTAACACATGCGATTTTTTTTCCGATGTCATGATTTTGTGTAAATGACGCTGATTATTTTAAGTATAACTTTTAAATGTGCGTTGTATTGTTTTTACTGGATAGTAACGCAACTCATTGCATATAGAATAAGTTTAAATATTAAAATTCAAACATTCAAATATTCAAACATTTTAAAAGATTGCTGGACGGTTTGACAGAATTATATTCACTGGTAACTTAAAAGTACCAGTGAATATAATTTTTGTGATTATAATATAAAAAACCTTTTTAACAACTATTTATTATCGCTGAAACAAACATCTTTTAAATTATGAATGTATTCATAAATTACGTCTGAAAAGGGAAACTGTTTTTTTTTGGGTAACCAAAAAAAAATTTTTTTCTTCTTTGCGATTGGGTTATTTTATCACATAGAATAATATTATACTTAATTGTACTAAGCCTTTTTAAATCTTTTTAATTATGAATAATACCTGTTGTTAATAAAATAAACTGTTACTGTTAAAGAAAATGGCCTCCGCCTTTCACATTCAAAATTTTACTTTCAGGTTAGCTTTGCATATAACTAAATGTTCTTAATCTGAGATCAACAATGCAAACTCACGTAAATAATTGCATTAATCTGTACAACACTACAGCACTGACAGGCAGATGTAATGCTATTATCTGTTGAGTAGCGTCTAGACAGACTCAATTTGTAACTAGGCTATTATGTAACTCAGTCAGGAGTTCACAAGGAACAGTTCAAAATACAGTAACTTAATTCAGGTAAGCTGATTATGTCCAAATTAATGGAACTGTTATTTTGGGGAATGGTTATTTTCGGAACTGTTATTTGTCTTGGTAAGTATTTCGGAACTGTTATTTTGGGATATCGTTATATTATTACCGAATAGTTTACTTTACTGAGACAATGCGTTTAATATTAAAAGAGTTTAAGATTGTTGTTATTGGGTTGATATTAGATTATCGTTAAGGAAACAGAAGGTTATGTATTAGGTTAATTAAGTAGGTATCTTTTGTTTTTACACTATTAAAATATTATTCAGTGTTTTTACCAAACTGGTAACTTAATACATAAATTGACAGTTGTGACAAAATGAAGTTGTTTTTTCGCGAAGTAAACTATAGCTTCGGTAAATAATTGTCAAAAAACAATTTTATTTCAGTAAATATTAAAAACGAAAGTTTTGAATTATTAAGTTCACCTTTCATTATTACGTTTGACAACAGCCATTACCGATCGAAAAAAAAAAACCCGCTAAGGAATTTTTAAAATACGAAGCTAACTTTTAAATACTCAAGTGATTTTGAAAGGAATAACTTCAAACATCAACGAGCATTGTTCGCATAGAAAACCGAATTTGGAACACTCGATTCGAACAATTCAAAAGTTTGAGCTACTTAGCGTTTCAGAAAGTTTTCGAAATGAGAACGGAATCTGTGAATATGACACAAAACACTCGAGTCACATTCATCAAAAAACGTTGTCAAAGAATAAGCACCCACAGATGTGACTGTTCGTGATGACGTAGCGTTTGTCAAAGTGTGCTCAAACACCCCGCTTCTTTGTTGGCAGACTCGTTGTTTTCGCGCTGCAATAATCTACGGCTCTACAAACTTGGCACAATATATTTAGGTCTGATTGTGATGTTGACTTACTGTTTGTTTACTCTTTGATTGAAAATTTATTAGATAGCACACGACAAAGTTTGTAAATAAATAGCTATAAATACCAACCAATTTCCAAGGTAAATATTTTAAAATTAAATATAGGAGTAATTTATGTACCGAATAGAAAACAAATGAAGCAAATTCGGCCACGTAGGTCGTAAATCATGCAAATTAATTGTACCTGAATAATGGCCTCGGGGCATTGAACAATTAGGTACAGACGAGGCTTTGCTTGACAAGGATTAATATTTGACTAAAGATTATGAATTAGAAAGCTGTGTGCGGAATAGGTAACTAACGTAGGTTTTTGAAGTTTACGTAATACGTAACAGTTTTTAGTTTTGAATTTGGAATCAGATTTACACTAAGCGAAAATCAATTGTGGTATATATTTGGCACCCGAAATATTCACGCAAGCATTCCAAACCCGAAATGGTGCTCATTACCATAAATATTTCGCCTTCCGAAATCGATAAACAAACAAATGCCCTATCTGCATTCTATGCTTATAGAGACACAGCGGAGCTCTTCAATGAAAACATGTTTAGCCCATGTTTACAATAAAACCCTTGAACGTCCCTAATTTTAAGCACCGAACGTTGCACACACGTTTGCTGACAAACAGCGAAGGGTTAACAGTCTGCTGCGTAACAGAGGGTGTTCGCAAAAGGTACATCACATGCAGGGTTAATAAAAAAAAGAAGTAAGCGAACGCAGGTGATGTTTTCTAAAGCGAAAAGGGAAGTTATATTTTTTCTTTTTATTACTCGCCCCTTTAATATGAATTGAATAAAAGCTCGCGTGTGAAGAATGTTTTATTGAATTCGATTCTTCAATATAAATGGGAATTTATAATTTACGAGATTGGTTCTCAATTTAAACTAGAACTAATTACGTATATTCCAGATAAAGATTTTTTTTTTTTTTGTTGTTGTTTTTCTTAATTGAATCTTATGAGTATTTTGTTTCTTGCACTGTAGGGAAATCGTATTTTGAGAGATAAAGATATTTCTAAAGATTTTTTCTTTGTTTTACTTATTTGAATCTTATAAGATTTGTTCCTTGCATTGTAGGGAAATCGTAAGAATATTTCTTAAGACCCATTTAGGTAGGTACTCTCTCACAAAGTTCGTTTTGCCAATTTAAGTAAGATGGTTTTAATGGTCGAGACAATTTAATTCCTCGTAGAATTAGTTTGTAAATTCAGAATTTGCAGCATGAAAATAATGTTGGTTCCATTAGATTATTTTGTTATCAATACCTAATAAGAAACTTTAAATTAAGAAAACGACAGTATTCATTTCATCGTTTCTTCAAAAAATTACGTTCTTTAGGCGCTTTGCACACGGAGCAACTTAAGTTGCCGCAACTGGCAACTTTTTAAAAGTTTCCTGTAAAAGTTGCTAGTTGCCATAAAGTTGCCGGTTGCCGCAACTTTTTGGCAATTTGTAAGCAACTTTTTTAGCCGAGTTGCAGTGTTGCAAACTTAGCAGTATTACCACTAGATCTGGTGGATTAGGACCCCCATCTGGTGGGCAGAATTTGTATCTGATGGCTTGTGGATTTTTTAGTGGGCAAGTTTTAGGTTGATGGTTTTCAAAAACAAAATTGAAATAAATTTACAATACTAACACTTTCAGTGTACTCATCCGTTAGATGACTGTAGTATTAAAAAGAAAAAGTAATCGTACTGATAACGGTACAAGTTATTCAGGTCGATAAAAAAGAGGGTAAGAAACATCATTCTCTTAAAAAAACAATCCTATTTAGTGAGCCCGAGTGGCTGTGGAGCAGGACTAGCATTTAGCCAAGCATTTTTGTCCGTGATAAAATCATCTAACTTATAATAATGCTTGATTAGATAGAGTGCGTTTTATGCATGGTTTAAATTTTTTCTCATTTAGTTGGGGAATATCAAGAAGTATTTTATTATAGAATTTTACACATTACCCCAAAAAGAAGTGTTTACTTAGTCGGAAAAACCACTAAGTTAATGGCAACACTATGCCGGGACAAGGCGAGGGATCCTGAGGGTGTGAAATCGAATATTTGACAGTTGCTAGTTGCGGCAACTAGCAACTAAATAAGTTGCTAGTTGCCGCAACTGAAAACTGTTGACGATTGCCGCAACTCGCAACTTGAGTTGCTCTGTGTGCGCAGTCCAATTGAATTACATGTAAACAGCGAGTTGCCAGTAAGTTGCCAGTTGCCAGTTGCTGCAAAAGTTGCTCCGTGTGCAAAGCGCCTTACATACCCAGAAATAGATCATAGATAAATATGTCGTCACGCTTTATCATGACAAAGTCAAAGTAAAATTATTTATTAGTAAAGAAGTCAATCTAGATGCGGCATCCAAAAGCTAATTACGTATGTAGAAGACCACAGTTACCATATCCATATATTCCTATCTATACATACCAACGATAGATAGGTTCTAACATATACATTTCCTATACCTATAACATATTATCTACCCCTCACGATGACCGCGTATTTCATAACAGGCGTTATTTACCCCCATTTATAACTCCATACAAATGGGCGACGAGGTTTTTCTGACGTTCAGCGCTTGTGCCGATAGCCCTACGAGTTGATGAATGCAACATGAGTACTTGCATGGTAGGGGTGCATTGAGGTAGGTAGATATGTTTAGAGAATTGTAGTAAAAGTTTTATCTAAAAGTGTATGTTGAAGTTAGTGACTATTGGAAACGTGTTAGTTATAAATTTATTTATTTAACCCATAACTAGCACTTTGCCCGCGACGTTGTCCGCTTGAATTATCTTACAGATCCTTAATTTTGTTGAAAATGAAACCCACGCCCACGCTACTCGATGATAATGTAGAAAAAGTAAAAGTTTTTTTTATATTTTATTTAGTTAGTTTTTGGTTTAATCTATTCAAAAGTATTATACCTACAAATATTTTAAAAACTTTATAATCCTACTGTTCTAAATCCTACTAGTAAGCACAAAAGTATATGAGGATGGATGGATGGTTGTTTTTTGTCACATTTGTATGCTAAACAACTAAACGGAATGGCACAAAATGTGGGTAATTGTTAATCTTAACACAGGGTATATTTCGGCCCAGTTTATATGTTCCTGTGAGATAATTTAGAACTTAATCCTGCAATCTACTAAGCCCAAGTCGCGGTCAGAAAGAAGCTAATTTAAAATATTATTCTTTATAGCTTGAATCCATTTCAATCTCTCATGGAAACGGCAAGAGCGAGCATCACTTAATTAATTTAAAAAGAAACAGGAAAATTATAAAGGACTTTTTTCCCTATAATTCTCAAAGAATTATACCAAGAAAAGCCGCAACGTTGTGGATGAAAAAGCCGATGCTGCACTTACTAATTAACGCGCGACCAGTTCCATTATGCAAAGTGACTTTGGCGAAAAGCCAATAAAATACTAGGACGACCAAAGAGATTATCGGTCAAGGAAAATGTTATTGTTTTTCGTTGTAGTAAAACAGATTTTCGTATGAGCTTATACAGGCTGACTTTCAAGCTACTTTTTAGGGGGTATAAGTACTCGTAAAACCTTTTGTTACTGGACTAATTCTGAATAATGGAAAAAATCAGCTATTCCATAAAATTCTAGTGTAGAATTCGAATTGCATTGTTGTAGAGAATAAGTGTATTTTTTTTTGTAATATTTCTGAGTTGAACTCATAAAAAACAAAAAAATGTGTCAATATTTTCGCCTCCTAAACGATTGATACAGAATTAAAAGTCAAAGCTATTTAAAGAAGTAATTTTTGCGACATTGTCGACAGAAAATTGTAGTTAGTCGCCATTTTCTTTTTATAAGTGTCTTTATCACCATGTATCATAGTTTACTTTTGATATTAATTTCCGAACAATAATCCAATCATACCCTATATTTCGAAAAAAATATTTATACAGTGAATTCTTAAAGAGAGATGGTCTTCTAATGTTTCCGCCATATAACAATTCATTAAACCTTGAAAAAAAAGCAACAAAAAAAGCTACTCCTTTTTTATTTAAGCTATATAGTACTTTATCAACTCCAGAAACCACTATTCATACACACTTATAGCAACCCTCACAAAACGATGTTTATGGGAAATATAAAGCCACAATACTTTAAGTCGATGCTATCATAGAGATATAATTTATCACAGTTTTATCGCGAAGATTTTTTTCTTCGACTAAGTGTTGGGGTAACTGGCAGTAAATGGTAGCTAGTTGATATATTATGCCTTGATGCCGCTTATAGATCTTTTTTTTTTATGTTGTTGAAAGGTGTAGTTGGATGTATGTAAATGCCTTTACTTATCTTAATTACTTAAGTCCCACGTAATTGATTATCTATTGTTATGTCATACCGGTATGACAGTCGGGCCTTGAGCGGGTAATAAAAAAAAATATTTCGCAATTTAAAACCCCGTTCTAAGTTTAAAAATCAAGATCCTTTTTTTTTCTTTATTTGACGATAAACTGAATAACCACAAACCTGGATGTTAGTACTCTTATTCTAGTTACTAGATTTCGTTGAGCTTCATTACTTATTTACCAAATATGGCCATACCACGCTGGCCGGGAAACTCAAAATGCATTAATGCTAACAAAAATAAAATAAATTGTATAATTCATGTATGAGCCGCGTGATTGAAAGGATATGACGAAAATAAAATCAACCAGCCAGTTGAATTCTTACTTTTTATTAACATTCAATCGCTACATTTAAATGATAATGAGGATTGCATTGTGGAAGCTGCCTTTCGTCTGTGGTGACAGATTTTAAATGTAATATTTTATTTATGAAATGTGCAATAAATATCTTATCGGAATTTTAACCTTATTGTCTGAAACCACCATTATTGTAGTGGATTTTGTTGGTTTGTGAAGCTCTGTATTCTGAAGACTAATTCTACTGATTATAAAAATGTTCACAAACTAGTCGCAATCTCATATCAGCGACAATCAACGTCGAAAAATGTATGTAAATTGGAGGCATTTTATATGTCAACGTTCCAAAACGTTAGTAGAATAACTCCCCCTCACTCTGTTGTTCTAAGTTTAAATAATTGACAGTCAATTGTTATATAAATGTTATAAAATCTTGTATTTAATAGGTTGGTATCTAATTAAATAGAAAAATATAAACAGGTTAGAAAAACAATTACTATAATGAGTAACCTGCTGGTTGAAGAATTACTTTTTGTATATTATGCCTACGACACGCATTATTAATTGAGATATGCATACAGCTGCCGATAACATTACTTATCAGTCGGATGATTTAGATTATCTTGTTTAATTGTTTCCTTTCTATTATCACAGTCATTTAATCCGATAAAAAACGGTAGGCCAACTGCCAGCAATTCTGTTTCTTAAAATAAATTGGGTCAAGATCCTATTTATTTCATTTAAGAAACGATTTTTCTTACAAGAGTATTATAACAAAAGCTTCTTATAAATTCCAAATATATTTATCGACGATACACAAGTCTTGTCGAAAATATTCGTTATTCAGTATTCATTCCAATATTCTGCTCAATCCCGAAGTAAATCTTTAGGGAATCCCAAGTATTCGAAGTCCGGCTAGGTCCAAGATTTCCTTCCGGAATTAACTTGAAATTCGCGGAGTCTGGCTCCGAAAGTTAGGTCTAGACTTCTGAACAATGATCGGAGATTATTTTATTGGGAATTTTGCTCGCGAATTATATGAATCCAATCAATATTGGCGCCTAATAAAGTTTATTCAGCTTGAATTGTATTTACTGAACCCTTTTCTTGCTTAGTTGCTCGGTATTTCCAATAACTCTCGCCTCACTATGTTTTACTAGGTTTTGCCCTCGACTTCAGCCGCAAAGATCTCTATATTTTCTGAAACTGACCAGCCATTCATGAGATTACCGCGTTCAAATAAAAATACATATAAATAAACTTTTCAGCTTTGTAATATTAGTAGAGACACCAACTAAATCAACAATACTGCTAAACATTCTTCAGAACTTACAAAACACTATCACGTATGGACAGATCGTTCCCTCTCAACAATGAACGAGCACTACATAGACTCAGATCCATCAACTAGCAAGGGAATGCAACAAAAGAGTTCATTCTTATCTCCACACTACATTGTGCATCTGCAATACACGGGCGGAATTAAAAAACCATCCTTGGATGTTCGGAATTCCCTGAAGGGTTCTCGATGTCTGAGGTCGGGGGTGAAGGGTACTGGCGATTGAATGTGGTCAATGTGGCGAAGGGGGCTGGACATCGTCGGATGGGAATGCTTGGCTGCGGTGCGATTAACTGTGACTGTGTTTAGATATCCTGCAAATGAAAGACTGACGGCGATTGATAGTTTTACGCAGTCCTTTCTTTTGTTTTTGATGTGCAGTGGAATGATTCGGAATTGTTAAAGGGTTAAAGCGAGATTGCGAGATGGTTGGGTTTGTTTGAATTGCGGATTCTGGTTGATATATGAGATGGAACGACGTGTCATTAATTGATTCGGAAGTTCTCACATTATACCCGTAGTATCAACATTTATTATCAAATATGTAATGTTTTATAGATTTTAAAAGAGTGTTCAAGGAGTTTCTTGCCGTTCTTCTGCATAGTAATCGACTGTTTTGAACGACCAGCTTCGAATTGACTCTCGGACAATTCAAAAGTGCATGTAAAATGGTTTATTTACTTTTAGATTAAATAAATGATTTAATTTTATTCATTTCATTTGCAAAGCCAATCTCCATGGGCGGTAAAGTGATTATGAATGTTATCAATTGCTTTCACACATTTTGATTCGTCGTACAAATTTCGGTTGATAAAATTCAGTTTTAGTAAGGTACTAATTATATAAATACTTAAAATATTACCTTGAGCAATATAAATAAAAATAGTGCGTGTTATTTCATTTAAAGATAAATTTTATTTTATTGGTGAAATTATCAAGAATATTTGAAGGATTTCGGTCTTTGCATTGATAAGGCTTATCACAAATGGGCACGTGCTATACTGAAATATCACAATAGGATGTAACGAGTCAGTATTGACGTAGGTTCTCTAATCCCTGATTGATGATTGGGAAGAAGTGACTAGTGATTAGTCACAATATTTATATAATAGTAACAGCAGATTGACGATTGACGATTGAAAGACGATTGACAAAAGGTATATATATGGCAGAGGTGAGTGGCAACGCGGGGAGGGGTCGCCCTAGGAAGACCTACACTGACCTTATTGGTGAGGTCCTTCAGAAAGGTCAGGTGACGAGTACTCGTAATCGGTGTGCTTGTATGACTAGATTTATGAACGTAGGTGAGGCGAAATGAGTATGTAAGGATCGTAGCAGGTGGCGTTCTGTAGTTGATGCCTACCCCCATGGGAAAAAGGCGTGAGTTTATGTATGTAACAGCAGTAACATAGTTGACAATAGTACCTACCTATATACTTAAATGATAACAATATAAATCCAAGAATAGATTACTTCCAACTTTCATTCAAAAATGGTTTGAAATTTCAATCGAAATGTCGATTATTCAATCAGTGTTGGTTATTAATTTTGGGCGTAAATTGACCATCGAAAAGAGCAATATCTAGTTGTAAAAGACAGCAATCGTCTACACTAATATTATAAAGAGGAAAAAAAAATGTTTGTTTGTTTTTTGTAATGGATAAACTCAAAAACTACTGGACCGATTTTAAAAAGTCTTTCACCATTATAAAGCTACATTATCTGCGACTAACATAGGCTATATTTTATTTAATTTTTGCGCGGACGAAGTCGCTGGCAAAAGCTAGTACTAAAAATGTTTTAAGCAAATAAATATATTCTATTCTAAGAAAGCAATTCTCGTATTTATCAACGTTCGTCTCAATCTCATCTCAGCGGCAATGTCAAAAATGTCGTCTGTACGACAATTCTCCTCTGTACTCATAAGACATATATGTTTCTTAGGAAGTAACTATCAAACGAAAGTAGCTATCAAACATACACCATACAAAATCAGCAACATCCAAAAAAGGTTTAAACATTCCATCGCTAAAGGGCTCGCATTAATTCAAAGGGCACGTCTCGCTTCCTGTCTCCGAACATTGTCGAAATGTTAATTTACCGGAAATTAAAGTTGTTTCAACTTGTTACCCTTTGGACACGACTCTTTTCCTATATATTTGTGCGAGTATGGTCATGAATAAAATATAGGGTTTTTTTTTGCACATAGAATTGTCGTGATATTTTTCCGGATGTCGTTTTTAAGAATTGCTGTTTTGTATTTATTTATCGTTAATACTTAATATCGATTATTTATAATACTGGCCTGTTTTACTACTTTCCACTAGTTACTTGGCATTATTTTTTGGGATTATTTTGATTCTATTCTATATTCAAATTCAAATTCTCAGCGGGCAATTGTAGTAACGTTTAGAAATGATCGCATTCTAATCAGTCTCAACCTGTCAAAAATACCACTAACCGACCTACATTTTTTAAATTGATTGTCGCTGAGAATAATGATAAGGTTTTGAACGTTTTTAATTGATTCACGCCTTCAGACGTTTATTAAGAAGTGGTGAAACCGACCCGTAAACATTTTGTATTATTCCTATTAGGAAATAAGCTTTTAACTTTTTATTTATTCTGACAGAATCAGAAGCATATATGACTGTAGGGTTGTATGCTAAAGCTGCAACCGTGATTGCTCTCACGTAAGCAAACAAAGAAAAAACGAATCATAACGTGGTTTCGTCCTATTCCGGACATTCATTTAACTTTTACTCCGTAAGGGATTAACAATACATGTGTCATCAAGCTTGTCGTTACCTCACACATCTATAAATGTCTAATCATTTTAGATTATCTTTGAACCGTTATCTAATGGTACGATTTTGTTTAACGTCATTACTTACTATCAAAGTTACGTTATCAAAGTTAATTACGAGCTATGTGCAATAACAAAAATTCGTTAATCCAGTAATTAATTATCAAAATTACCCATCACCGATTATGACTGTAATTGATTTTCTTTTTTTTTTTGAAGAAGAAGAATATTGTTGTGAGTTACGTAATTGTAGACACTGTTTTTTTTTGTGTTTTTTCTACCGAGTTCTATCTTATAATTGAACTTAGTTTGGCCATACGGAGCTAATCCACAAGTATCCAGCAATAATAGTTCAATGTATCCCAAATTCATATTTAGAATTTTAAAATTTATAAGTCTGCCTCATTGGTCTAGTTGACTGCCTCATTGGTCTAGTGGTCGCAAGCGCGACTGCCGTGCATGAGGTCTTGGGTTCGATTCCCAGGTCGGGCAAAGTGCTATTGGGTTTTTCATCAGGAATTTCTCAGTAGCAGCCTCGGAGTCTGGATTTGTGCCCGGTTGATGGCAATAGGCTCGCCCCCTATTACATGGGACTAAAAACATAACTAGCGAAATGTGGGTGTACTAATGTACACCTCTGCCTAACCCTTCGGGGATTACAGGCGTGATGTTATGTTATGTTATGTAAATTTATAAGTGTTCTGTATCAAAAATTATGAACTACTTAGGAAAAAATATAATATATTGATTTTATTTTCGAGCGAAAACATAAATTGGATTAAATCAATTGGTTTTTTTTTCATACCTCTACCGCTCTCAACAGACACAACATATTATACCAACCAGTTTTCAACCAACCAATCAGTCATTCAGTTTCATCCTTATTGTACTCAGTCCAGTCCAAACATAAAATCAAGCGCCAATACACCACAAAATCCTATTATAACATGAAACAAATCAGTATCAACAGCTACCATTACTGCAATGCTAATTTCACAAACGATTATTTACAGACCAAACAATGTGCGAATCGATAGAACAATTTCATTATTAACATGCCCCGTCTATACGTTTGTACTACCGTTTACAGGCTTAATCCATTTGTGGCATTATTAAATCATGATCGTGAAGGTATGGTGGGCACAAAACATGTAATTAAATGTGGTATCCTTGTTTCGTGGTTTGTGGTTTCCGATAGTGCACTCGTAGCTGATCATTTAGGTCCAGTTGTGTGGAATTTCATACTTGTAAGGGGATGAATTTCCTGGTTTATCGCCGAAGGGCTAATGGATTTTGTGAATAGCAATTGTCTGGTCAGAAGCTCGAAATTATTTGGTTTTTGGACATGATTTAATTATTATTTTTCGTATCACTGCGATTTAAATGAATCCTCAATTATGGCGAAGAAAAAAACTTTTGCAAAATCATTCAGTGATTCATATTTTTCTTTATTAAGAATATTAGTAAAATGAATGGAATTCCGCATTCTTGTATTCGGTATTTTCCAGTTAGTATTCAAATACTCACACAAATCTTACTGCACACACCCAGAATCTGACTCATCTTAGTGTACTCATTATAATAAAGTCAAAATCGCAAATAAAAAAGTAATTTATTAATATTTATCAGACTAGATATTTGAGTGGAGATGGTTTACTCATCCATAATCCAATGATGTAACCCCCGGCTTGATAATGGATGCGCCAGCCATTATCTTATCGCTTCAGTAATTCACAATGGTTGCAACCTGTATTGCTAGGTGATTTAGTTAGGACAGTGTATTATGTACCTATGTAACTACTGTGATTTGAAGGGTCGTTCCATATAGGATTATGCAATATAGTCGTGATACTATGCAGGTGATTGGGAAAGGGGTTGATTGAATGAATAGTTTTCATGTTATTAATTCCGAAAGGAATAATAACGGCCAATGACAAAGGAGATTAACCAATTATGCACGAGGTATTAAAGTGCACACGTGTGTGCGCAAACACAGAATCATTTCCTCTTCCCTCACTGTCATTGTTTACTAGGACCATAATTGTTTAATGTAAAAATTTGCACTAATAGTTTTTGAAATTGAAAAAGAGCAATACTTAAACTGCATCTAACGTTGTTTACGTTGTTGACGACTTTACACTTATATTATTTTAAAATTATTTATCTTTGTACCATGGTCTTAAATATAAGCAGTTCGTAGGTAGGTACGTCACAAAAATGAAATGATTATTCTTCGTTTACTGCAAGATAAAACGAGCATTATGTGTCCGGAATATTTCACCTACCAAAACGTTATATTGCGGACTTTATCCCATTTTAAAATCGAACTTAAAACTTTATGTTCGGTATTGCTCGGTTAAAAACATCGGTAACATTATGAGTTTTTCTTTCTTTGGTACAGCTTCAAGCTTGTAATTTTGTTAAGTGCTATTGTTACTTTTATTTTTGATGCCAATAAAATTTTCTTTCTTTTTATAATGCAGGTACAAGCAACAAAAAGTATACACTAAGCAAAATTCAAAAGCGATTTTCTTGTGAAATAATGGTTATAACTTTGATATATTAAGATCTATTTCATAGAATATAACTTGTATTGATTTTAAAATACTTTATTCCTTAAAACATAACATTTCAATCAATATATTCGAAGAAAATAGCTTCCTAATGTTGCTAAGTGTATACTTGTTTTTGCTCGTGACGTTACACTTTGTATATTGCTTCCACAGAAACAGATAATAAAAACGACTTTTAAATTTTAAGTGTTCAAAGGAAAACTGCTATAAGCAATTTCAGTGCAAATCCGGCCCACTAACAATTTGAACGAACGTCTCTATAGTATAAATGAAGCTAGCGTCTAAAGGCTAGGAGCTAATATAACTCCGTGCGGAACCTCCCTTTCGGAGTTCCTGCTAACTACCTACAGTCTACATCGTAACATGTGGTATTAATCGATATACAGTTACCAATACACACGTAGTACATAGATGGTAGGTAGGTACATCAACGTTCGGCCGTACTAGTTAAACTTTCATATTAAGCTTCTCTTCGATATTAGTTCATAATTTCATGGTCTGAAAGTTATTGAATACAAATCACAATATTTGTAACACTTGGTTTCTTAGGTCCTCAGAAAATCTTTGCTTTCGTGGCTTGAAGGATTCAATATAACATTTTTATCAATTACTATAACATAGAGATACTTTTCTTCCCATCATCGCAATTTTTGTTTTGTTCTGGTCCATACTTGGGAACTATTCGGATTATGGAAATATCGAAGGTTTTTTGTTTTTTTAAGAAAACAAGTTTCAAATATTGTAATTAAACTAAACACCTGAACACACGACCCCTGTCCTGTCGTATGCACCAATGAACACAATGTTTTGCGTGTGTTACATCGCACCTAAAACAGAAGTCGTTTTCCAACAATAACTTCACTAAGTTTGATAGACAGTACGCTGCTGTACGCAGGCTATGTGAGGTGACACAATACACCTCGTCTGTATCATCGAGAATACAAACAAAATTCACATCTATATCTATATAACATAAAATATCATCTGTATTCTGTACTTGTTTACACCGTGAATTCCGGATGTCTATGAACATCAACATCAAAGAGCCGATCGATGAAATTGCGATCATCCTCATGTGGTCAAAACCCATCTCTATTTGTTATCTAAACCATCACAGTCAACCAGGAGGGTTTCACCGCTTGGGGTAGTTAATTAAATTTCAGACCGTCTAGTATTTCAGCTATGTCCGAGCAGGTATGGGATTCTAGGTATAGCTGTGGAGTTTGGTTGTAGTGTCCTGTGTGTTAGGTGTCAGATGAAACTATGTTGTTGGTATTCTCTTCCTACTTAACCATTGTTGAATAGTACCAGTCTACAATTTTCCCACTGCAAAGGAATAGAATCGTATTGATCACTATGCTTGTTCAATTTGAGTCTGAAACGTTATGCCAACAGTCGATTGGTCCATGAACTGTTGGTCAACATAATCTTTTTTTCTTTATCTTTCTTTCTTTTCTTTTTTATCTATAATATGTATGTATTTATAAATTATATAAGTATGTATATCAGTTGTCTGGTTACCATAAAACAAGCTCTGCTTAGCTTGGGATCAGATAGCCATTTGTGAGTTGTCCCAAGATATTTATTTATTTATTTTTAACCATGAACTTTTCATCCAAAGGACTTTTCACCCACGAACGTTTCGCCAACATGATTTTTATCAGTGAATGTTGGATTCGCGATTTTAAACTTAAATAAATTCTCAGTCCAAGTTTCGTTACGATGTTTTCCTTCACTGATGTCAATAGTATTCAGGATGGACTAAGAAAGTTTTGTATATGAAATAGAAAAAGTCATATTTGTACTTTCGTGTGCCCGGCTGCGAACCCTGTTTGCAATTTTTGCATAGCTTTTTTACAAACAACAGTTTGTTCATTTGATGTGTTACCTATTTCGATATCGGATGTGTCATCTAATAGATTGGATTTAACATTTTGTTTTATGGCTGCAGTTAATCCAACTACAGACCGCAATAAAATTCTACATACGGCCATTGTTAGTGTCGAGTGTGTTTGTATGGATGTTAGATGAATAATGTTGTTAGTATGTACTTATGTACTTGTATTCTTTCTACCTTACTGCTGTTAAGATATCAATTTGATAGTAAGTATTGTTTATTATTATATCTACGGCTTTTGTTTTTATCAACAGGTGTTCCAGTTTAAGTATGGGATTTTCTTTTTTATGTCAGGTACCTATTTTGATATCAAATGAGTCAGATTGATTGACGTTTTTATTTTATGTTAAGTCATGTTTTATGAGTGTGATTAATTTAAGATGATGTTTACTCTTTACTTATGTTTTGAATGATTGTCAAGTTTGTTTAAAACTCATTGCAAAGAGCTACAAAAAATACTTTTTTTGGCAACTCTTGAATGCCAGAAACAACAGTGGCGACCACTAGAACAGCGCGAAGTATTGAAGCTCGATGAGTCCCGGAGAAACTATTTAACTGTCTTGAATCTCGTAACGAAATTAAACTGATCAGAGATTACCAAAAACATAATTTCCACTTCTCTTTAAACAAGCAGCAAATAGAATAGAGCTAAACCAATAGCCACAAAGGGACGTTAACAACTAGGAAATGAATATCGGTTTCCAGTTACACAGATACCATAGTTAATACCTACGCAGCATCACACAATTCAATGTGAATATTGAATTACATCTCCCAATCAGATTGGCGTCCATTGATAGATACAATAGGATACGACGGGGTGATAGATCACATCTATTTGATGTGTACTAAGTAGAGATCAATATCTAGCGCAGGTGGCGCGTTGGTCATAGCGACAAATCCTTTGTTACGGATGCCCTGAGCATGACTTACGGCGTATCTCGGATTATGGTGGCTGGGCTTACGCATGATATAAGCACGTGTGCTCAGTGTATGCACCTGGTGAACTATGCCAAATTATTGAGGCAGAATCGTGTGTTTAAGGGGAATGCGAAGGTTGTAGCCGACGAAACAGTAGTTAACTATATAAGTTGTTACTGGTCGCAAACGTCATGTAATACTAAGTAGAAAGTTATGTTGATGATTTTAATAAATACAGTTGTACTAATACGTTAGTGTCACGACTATCCTTATGCTGAGCCACAATTTGCAAAAACTTAAGAAAATTTTATATACTGTTATTATAGCTACTTTAGTTAGTAACTAACTAACTAAAGCTACCTAAATGGCTTCATTTTAAGCTACTATATTTGCAGTGAATCTTGTACTTATATCTTGTTCACAGAACTAATATTATCTGCTTCGCTTTGACAAAGCTGTCCACTCAAAGCTGTCCACCTTTTATCATTGAAATTCATCCTGAATTTAAGTCCAACTGTTTCAAGTTTATGCGATGACCCTCCATTATCAATGTAGATTCGGTTCGGATCAGAAACTTGACGCTGTTAATATTCATGAGGGCTAATCTTTATCGTTCATTTCGCTCCATTAAACCTACGAATTCGGAGGTTAATGAATCAGGGTGCTTATGATTGTGATGCTACGGTTCGACGATTGAGTAGCTTGAAGGTCTATTGTTTGTTACATTATGTTAATGGGTATGAAAGCTTGTGTGTGTAATCTGTGATATGTGTGTAGGTAAGTATGGTTGTGTTGAAGTGAGTTTTAGTTATCTAGTGGTTCATAGCTCTATTTTACCTCTTTTTTCAATAAACTGTCATTAAAGTTAGAACTGTAGTTCTGTGACTCTCCGTGTACTGCATAGAGTAAATAAAGAACGAAACGAAACCCGCCCGCGAATTACTAAACATCACATTTTTAAAGTTGAAATTTTTATGCCTGCCTCGTTGGTCTAGTGGTCGCAAGCGCGACTGCTGTGCATGAGGTCTTGGGTTCGATTCCCAGGTCGGGCAAAGTGTTATTGGGTTTTTCCATCACGAATTTCTCAGTAGCAGCCTCGGAGTCTGGATTTGTGCCCGGTTGATGGCAATAGACTCGCCCCCTATTACATGGGACTAAAAAACATAACTGGCGAAATGTGGGTGTACTAATGGGTACACCTCTGCCTGACCCTTCGGGGATTACAGGCGTGATGTTATGTTATGTTTTTTTAATAAACTTTTATTAAAGTTAGAACTGTAGTTCTGTGACTCTCCGTGTACTGCATAGAGTAAATAAGAACCTAACGAAAACCGCCCGCGATTTACTAAACGTCACATTTTTAAAGTTGAAATTTTCATACAAATCATACAATAATAACCATTCTTCCACTTTTCTGAAACAAATATCTGGTTCTGACAATTGCGAACACAACAAAAAAAAGCAGCCTAATTTGTTTACATTGAAATACTCAATTATTGAGATAAAGGTGTATGTATTCTGTTGCATAAACACGTTTACATATTCGATTACCGATATGGCTCAAATTATTCTGTCCACTTTTTCGAATGCCTTTCCATTATTAAAGGTTGGTGAACAGGTTCTGAGCACTTTCACCGTCCAGTTAAACATTACAGCCTTCGTTGTTGGACAATATTTATTGCCATAAGAAATTCCCGTACACGGCTTGCATTCTTAGGACATTACACACGCAGTAAGATATCTCATTTCGTTATATCCTTAAAATAATACCAGTCTGTTGTTGTCCAAGTACAGAGCAAAGACCTCTTCTCATATAGAAAAATAGGCATTGATCACCACGCTTGCTCAAGATGAAACTGTGATTTCAGACTTATAGTAATTGTAATTAAGTTCAGGTTCCTTTACGATGTTTTGTTTTACCGATATCAGTGATGTTCAAGATAGTGGGTATGTAAAATAGAAAAAGTTACATTGATTGCTACCCGTGACAGGTTGCACACGTAAACCTCTGGGCCATTTCAAACGTTGCTTCTTATTAAAATCTATATCTATTATAAGTATAACCCTACAACTTTCAAAAACAGACTGGGGTTTGACATCTCGTTTCGCTCAGACACCCCTAACCACAGGTTTTGCCGCAAACATCGACCAGCCTTCCCTGATATATGGGACTAGGTACAGGGAAATATAATGTACCTATATTATGTTTTAGACTTTCATATTGCTCTGATAAAATATCGTGCCTATAGCAGAATTTCTGCCATAAATAAAAATTACTTTTAGGTGTATCGTAAAGTTTTTCTAACCTTAAATAAAAAATAATACTTAGATATGACGTACATGCAATTATTTTCGCTTGAATTTAAGTTAATCAATATTGAATACTAAGTTTTCATGTGCTATGGTATGCACGGTGCCGTTGTAATTACAGGCGAAAATAAAAATCTTCAAAGTGAATCTAGTTGGTCTAGTGATTGCAAAAGCGGTTGCTGTGAAAATGAGTTTTATTTTCATGAATAATAATGAATACTTCTGAATTATGTATATTTTTGTGTTTTACTGGAGTTTAAACGCATGACTAATTTCCTTCAAAATTATAGGGAATTATCGGTTTTACACTGACTAATGCATCGTCTAACTGGGCCTGCGCCCCTATATCGTATTAGTGCATACGTGCATAATATAGATGGCGCTGTCCATTCGCCTGTTATAATCCTGTAATAACCAATTATAGGACCTAAGGGACGAGCCGGAATTTGCTATTTTGAAACTCGGTTTCCATATTCTACTATCCGTTGTTATTTTCAATTTCGATAGTTGCTTTAGCTCAATAATGACGTGATAGGAAATTGGATTTCGATGATGATTTCGAGATGATTTATTTCTATTACTTTTACAAATCTGAAGGCCGATCTCCGTAAAGAAAATAACCAAAATAGATTTGTATCACATTTCAGTGACAGTCCAAATAAAGATAAATTAGAGGCATTTTTGACAGATTGAGACTGGGATTAGAATAATAATATGTACCATCATTCTTAAAATTTTAAAATAGCTATTTTTGTAGACTGAACAAATTCATAATCTTGTTATAAATGTGAAAGTAACTCTGTCTGTTACGCTTTTACGACAAAACCACTGAGCCGACTTTGATGGAATTTGGTACGGGGTAAGTTTGAACCCAAAGAAAGGACACAGGCTATATTTTATTCCGCAGCTTTATCTACATCCACGATAATCGACATTTAGGTAGGTACGCGAACGAAAATACTTTTTTTCTTAAATAAATGTTGCCCCACTCTATGTTTTTGTCCAGTATCGAGGGTTCATTTACAAACATATAAACTTACACACACAAACAGCCATACAATTATAACGCTTGACCTTTTCACGACCTTCAAATATAAGTATGACTCATACTCTTTCCTCACCAAAGTACCAAAGTACCTACCTACCAGCAGTTCATTTAAATTTCCTCTCTACTTAAAAGTAACTTCCCTTTCAATTGAACGCGTCACGGCACTGTGGACAGTTGATAAAATAATTAGCTATTAGCCGGGGCGATGTTCCTCCCTTTGTCGTTGATAATTTTATCTATCCGCTCTACTGAATCGTGACTCATAATAATCAGATTTGAGGGGGACCTCTCTCTGATTTTTGCTTCAGCTTCAAGTTTTACTTTCCCCGTTAAGTTTTGAGGAAAATACTAGGAAAGTTGCTTTGATTACTCACTGTTTAACTTGATAGTAAAATAACGTAATGGTTTTGATTACAGTTTACACAATGATGGAGTAAAGTGTTGATGGGTGGGGATAAAAAAATAGTTTTGAATGACGGGTGTAAAAAAAATTACAATGCGAAAACTTACATTTATTTTTTATTTACATTATTTATAAAATAATTTTAAGATTTACATAATTATTTATTTATATTTATTATTGCCATCATGTTTTTTTTACTGCCTCGTTAGGTTGAGGTCTTGGGTTCGATTTCCAGGTCGGGCAAAGTAATATTGGGTTTTTCTATCAGGAATTTCTTAGTAGCAGCCTCGGAGTCTGGATTAGTGCCCAGATGGTAAAAGGCTCGCCTCCTATTACATACATGGGACTTAAACATAACTGGAGAAATGTGGGTATACACCATAGCCTAACCCTTTGGGGATTACAGGCGTGATGTTATGTTTTTTTTTTACTGAAACATAAAACCCTCTTGTTACAGAGATAATTAAGTTAAACTACCAACTTTTTTTTACGTATAAAATTAAGTTTTTAATGTTATTACTAAACTTTATTAAATGCTCCCACGGCCCCTGTATTGTTGTATGCAAACATAAGTACAATGTTTTGCGAGAGTTAAATTACGTGTTACCGTAAACAGTGATTTTTCACACCAAAAATAGAAGTCATTTTCCAGCAATAATTTTTGTTAAATATAACTCGGTTTGATGGTCAATATGTGTAGCCCATCCTGCATTTTATTTAAGTTAATTTACAATAAACCATTTGTTAATTTATAATCAAATTCTTACTAAATATTTTTCGTTTTTATCCTTCATAATTTTTATCAAATTTTTCCACATGGATGTCTCTGAACCAGTATTATTACCAAAGTATCGACATATCAGGCGGAATAGCCAGACGTTCAATATCTCTGTCATCCAGTCTGCATAACTCAATAACAAAACTATGCGCTTTACCATAATGTCGTCGACAGCCTAAGGGTGTGTACACATTCACGAACAAGCCGCTCTCGTGCTCTTTCACCTCTGAAACCGATAGCGCAGCGAGCGAACAAATTGTGAATTATTCGACTTTAAACACGCGAGACTTTAAAGACGTGTCAGTTTTAAACAACATGTGAACACACCCTAAGAACATATCATTTTCATACGAATATTTTATGAACAATTTTTAGATTAAAATACTTCAGAAATGTCAGTAGAATTTAAAAAGTTATCCATTTTATTAAGATTTCAGCCAATATTTACTTGAGGTCTGAAGATGAGCGATAAATTATAACTGTATTTTCACAAAGTAAATCAACGAAAAGTCAGTTCTATTATCCTTAATTTAAATTCAATTTCACTTGGTGCGTTACATTGAATAACAAACCAATTTTCATATTTCGAACTATTGGGAGAAATTCTGGAAAACATTAATCGGTCCCATTTAATAAAACTTGGAGCTCGAAGTTTTACGAATGTATTATATTGTTATGAAGAAATATTTTAACTGTTAAACTTGGCAGCGTTTTGCAACGTTATAATTAATCGCCACAGACGGTTTCATTTCGGCGCAAAACAAAAAGATAATTGCGCCCAATTAATTTCGACTCCTTGCAAATGAGGGTGAGGACCTTTTATGTCCCCTCTACGCTTTTATTGGTTCCAGGCGATATTTAGTTTGTCCGATTTGTTTGTTTTACGTTTTCACTCTGTAATGAATTTTCTTTAGCGGACGGTCTCTGGCCGCCCGTTACAATGGGCATTAATCTTAATGGGCATTTTAACAAATTTAAGGATCCTATTATTCGCTTAGGTTCATATGGGATTCTTTTGTTGGCTCATTGGTATTGCGTTTAGGAACCAATTAATACTCGTTTGTGTTGAATAGAATAATTTGAATATTGGTCTACTGGCATTATTTTAATCCAAAAGGGAGGCTTTGATGATTAAAGCGTCGCCACTTTGGGGACAGTTTGCAAATTGAAGTATGGGGCGCTTAAAAAAGAAATACTACTTGTAATTAAGAAGTAATAAGAATAATGTAACCCGGTTTCCGTAAAAATTGATTGAAAGGAGTGCCAGTGGTGTTTCTTCCTAGTGCTTCTCTGTAGACAACTTCCTACGTTTTAGAATGAGATCTAACCTCAACTTTCTGACTACCTGACAACTCAAAAGTGGCTATAAATCGGTTAATAAAAAAAAAATATTCTTTGACTTTGACTTTAAAGACTGTGGATACGGAAGCCGGACAACTTCGTGCACTATCTACTCCTGATTTCAACATTTATAAGCATGTAAACGTAAGATCATTTAGATTTGATCACGACATTGTGCAATGATTGTCGTGGGCTTCCCTCTAGATTGGCTTAACCTTATGTATCATAAATGATACATAACACAAGTACACATGTACTCATAAGTCTAGATAATAAATCAGAAACATTCCGTAAATACATCATAATCCAGTGAGATAACTTTACTTAGTAATTACGTGATAATATTTCCGCGGATAAATATTTTGTCTTGTGATCATGGTCGGACTAACAAAGATAAGGTGTTTCTTTGAGCTGATAAGGCTTATCTATTGCACAATCTAATAATTTTAGTGGATAGAGGTCGAAAATTGTATAGAAAACGTATTTCAAGTCATTGGGCTATCAAATAAGACATTATTTCGATAAACTTTTTTTAAACAAACAATTTTGTTAATGTAAATATCGTATGTTTTTTACTCAAATCTCAAATATCTTTGACAACACAATGGCGATACTATTTTAAGATGATCTTGTTTGTATTTTTATGTTTAATTAACAAATTAATGATACTTCTTTTATTATAAATAAATAAATAAATTATGTTCCATTTTTCTGCGTACTTAGTGACATTTTTTAAATTTAAAAATATACAAAACAATAAATTATTGTCGATGTTTTTCTTTTCATAAAAAAATATATCAAAAATTAAGTAATTTAAAAAAAAAACATGCGCGATTCTATGTAATGCCGCTATATTTAAAGTCAAACCAATACTGGAACTCATTCCAATTTTAAATTTTAAAATTGGAATGATTTTTAAAATCATTTGAGTAACAAGTGTTGAAACTTTTTTTTTTCATTCGAGAATAATGTTCGTTAACTGCGATGGATATCGTATTATGTACCTACCAACCTATTTTTATTTTTAAGTTTACAGAATATTCGAGTAATAATATCGTAATTGATACCTACTATCATGGAGTATCCGGATTAATTCCCTTTCACATATCAAGGTACAAAGTCCATAGAAATAACAATGATTAAAGTATATCTAGATTTATCTATTGATAAAGTAGTCCTTGATGAATATCAGGCCACATAGACAATAATGCAAAAAAAAAAATCCTTTTAACATCATAGCAACAGCTATAAATATAATTACGTAATCATGATCTGTGAAGAAAAACGTCGTGAGGAAATCTGGACTTTATGATTAATATACCTAAGTTTGAAATCACCAATCCATCTGGAGCAAGCGTGGTGATCAATGCTCGTGCCTTCTCTGTATGAGAAGAGACCTTTGCCCTGCAGTTGGACAGTAATATTATGTTGGTATTTTTTTCTTTAGATGATGATATTATATCAGTAAACTTTCATTATTTCTTGCAAAATTTTCGTGACACAAAAATCTCTTTGGAACGACTTACGAACGAAAAAAAACTACTACTGTTACTATGAGACACTTATCAGATGATAATAAGCTTTTTCAGAGTCAGATTACCACCATTGACGTATTAAGATGATAACGCCCTACCCTCACTTACTCCAAAACAATATACTACATTACAAATAACAGCAATAAAGACTGCAATGGCCTTCTAGAAATGACAGCCGAGATTAACAAATATTCCCAGTGGAAAAACTCAGTAACAATTTGCCCGACTTGAAAATTATAGACCAACGGGGCAGCCAACATATATTAAGACGAAACAACATTACATAAAAATCCATTTTTCATTGTTTCAGGCTGCTCTCTGCGCTGACTACAGCGTGCCAGTGGATTGTGTAGCAGCAGGGCCAGCACCACGTCCCAGTTCCTTCCACGAGATATCGGCACCCAAAGTAAGTGAAATCTTCTTTTAAGAATTTCCATTTCTATCAGTCAAGGTCGCTCTCTGTGTATTCAATGCACAGAGAGCGACCCATCATCTTGACGTCCTGAATCCTCGATTTAAGCATCATGAAGTCTTGTTTTTGCAGGACTAGACAGCGCAAACATTTTTGAAAATGAACCTTATTGCATGCCAGATACAAAAGAGTAAGCGAAAATAATGAGTAAAATCCGATCAAATCACAGCTTTTTAAGTGAACATTTGTGACAAAAAATGTTACTTAATTTTAACACTCTCCAGGTGAAAAGTATTACAAGTGGTGCTTATCTACAAAACTCTTAAAGGCATTATATGACACAGCGACACTTAAATAGAGGCTTATGTGATTATTACACCTTTTTATTAGTTATATCGTTTATGGAATCAAACAGCGCGAATGGCGCTAAATAAATGGCCGATGTAAGTCCTAGTGTTTAGCTTTTTTTCATCTGTATCCCACACAAGTAATTTCTCCTGTATCTAATTAATCTAATCCCGACAATTAGAAAGGTTTGAATGGATGTTTGTTACCCTTTCATGCTTAAACAACTGAACGGAATATATTACTTTATACATTTTTGCGCGCCTTTTGATTTTATACAGGGTTATTTTAAAAACACTAAAAAGCTGAAAAGGGGATTTTGTTGAAAAAAAAAAACAGCTGTTCTCTACAAAAATGCTATCACAATCATAATGATTGAATTTAATGATTACAGGGTTGGTCCCGTAGAAGTTGTTAATAATGACGAGAACAACGAAACCTTTTCAGGTTTCTAGTGTGTAATAATTAAAACCTCTTGCATGGGTTCTGCATTGTTAAGGACATACTTCCGTATGTTCATTTCATATGACGTTGCTTATAAGAAAAATACTTGCTACAATTTTTTTAAACATTTATGAAAATGTATAAAATTAAATTACTAATCAGTGGGTTATTAATTTTTCGAAGATAAAGTTAAAAAGTTTTTTTTTATTTAGACGGAGAACTGAGTGAAAGGATGAACGTAATTTAGTTTTTTTTTTCATTGTAATATACCCCACACAAGCTGCGATATTGCTTTTATGGGATTTTTTTTGGATGTATAAAATATTTTGGAAATTCCCACGACTTTGTAGAGAAAGATAGCAGCTATCTACACTGAAGGATATCAATTTGATAAGGTAGTACTTACCATGTAACGTAATCTCAAAAAATACAAACAAAAATTAGATAAAGACCTATTTACGTAAATAGGCTGTGATCGATTTCTCATATCAATTGCTGTTAGAGATAGGAAATAGTGAATCACCTATTGATTTCATCAGTATTTATTTCCACAGTTGACATTATTTCGATACGATTGAAAAATACCCTTATCGTTTAGAATCACCTCAATCATACTAGTGTATTCTATGTACAAATCACTATAAAAAGATTAATTATATTATCAGATATTACCCAGCGAGCTTCGTACTAACACTTTTTTTAAAATTTTCTTTTATTTATTTAAACTATATGCACATGTAAAAAATACACTGTACAAAGGCGGACTTAATGCCTTAAGCATTTTCTACCAGTTTACCTTAAACATAGTAAGTGCACAGATACAGAAAACTTCCGAGAATAAATTATAATAATACGTACATACAAACAAAATATTTGTAAATTATATATAATTTTTTTTGTGAATATTTTATAAGATCCTTCTCTTTACAATAAAACACAACAAAAAAAAAAGTGAAATTGGTCCCGCTGTTCACGTGTGATAGATAGATTAATCACATAATGAAAAAAGTGACGGTAGTTAAGAAAAAATCGGGGTAATTTCTAGGGTTCTGTACCCGTATCTCATAAACCGTAAAATTTCAACTCTCTATCTATTATGATAGAGAGTTGAAATTTTCACAGAGTGTGTATTTCTATTGTCGCTAAGTGGGTAAAGCAAAAATTTTAAAAAAAAAATTGAAGTGGGTCCAAACATGGTTTTGTATGTAGTGTTAAATATTGTAAGGTGTGATAAGGAGTGCGTGTGTAAGTCGGATTCGCAGACGAAGAATGCGTGCGAGTCCGACTCGTACTTGGCCGGCATTTATACATAGAAAGAGTAGGTACTAAATTAAAAAAAAAACCCTGGAAGTTACAAGTTTAATACTGGGATAGAAGAACACTGCTTGTTAACTAGTTCAATAATAAAATTAACATAACATCACGCCTGTAATCCCCGAAGGGTTAGGCAGAGGTGTACCCATAAAAAAATGAAAAAAATAATAATAAAATAAGCTTTACAATTACGATTACAGCTATTAAAAGCGATTACAAAGACGAAATAATAGGGCATTGCTATCTGTTTTTTTTTTCAATATAATAACTGTGAATGACCAATATAATTCAAACAAATACTTAATAAGTTAAGTATTAATATATAATCGCCTTTCGCTATCACAATTTCACAAGTGCACATGTACTGAACCCTTGTACAAAAATTATCTTATCTGATGTAAAAGTCGTAGAATAAACCAATCACTGATGAAAAAAATAATAAAGCTAAAGAGTATTTTTGTATGTTTGTTTAAACGCGCTAGTCACTAAAACTAACAGTCGTATTAGAAAAATATTTTTGTATATGATAGCTAGACTCATGAGGAATAGTATACTAGTATACTAGGAATGGCCAACTTGATCGGAGACCCAAGATCGACTTTCTATGGTAATTTAATTTCATAATCATATGGTATTTTTTAAATTTGTTTTCATAAATTATAACATAAAATTACTATTATACTTATTTATATTTTTTGACCGGTTGGCCATCCCTGGTATAGACAATATAACAACATACACCATAGTAACAAACACAGTACATTGTAAAAAAATCCACACGGACGAGCTCAGGGGCAGAGGCTAGTCTAAATATATTGATAAAAAAGTCGCATCGTCAGATGACACATCCATATGCGGGGACTTTATCGATATTCTTGAATAATTATTATTGTTTTATCAAAGTCATAAAGTATCTAGGTACTTTAAAAGTTCTGCAACGGTCTACTAAGATAATTATTATCATTTATCATTATTATTTTGACGCAAGTATCACGTGATAACAAAGACTCCCTGGGCGTTTATTCGAAGGCTATGCGATCTTGTTTTATGATAATTTTGATACCGCTTGACTGAGTAAGAAAAGCAGATAGTCTAATTTGTGTGTTTCGTTTGTTTTTGTTATATTATACTAAAATATGTAGATGTTCTCTTTCGAAATCACTGCTGAACGGGAAATAGGATGCTTTATTGTTATTTAAAAATAATAAAAAAATAAAAATAAAATCATTATAACATTACTATAATACTCCAAGTGTTAGGCAGAGGTGTACCTATTGGTGCACTCACATTTGGCCAGTTATGTTTATGTCCCATGTAATAGAGGGCGAGCTTATTGCCATCGATCGTGCACAAATCCAGACTCCGAGGCTGCTACAGAGAAATTCCTGATCGAAAACCCCAATAACTTTGCCCGACATAGGATTGCTCAACCGTCGCGCTTTGCGACCACTAGACTAACAATGATAACTTAACTTTTTAAATAATATCATCCATTGTATTTTTTCTCTAGCCTGTCATGTCCCAGTGCTGGACTAATTCTTCTAATTTTACTCATACAATTCTTTACTTTAAATCACTTTTTAATACGAGCCAGTTCGTCGACTCATCCCTTAACAACGTTTTACTGCTTACACAAAATGACCCTATTACATCTTTTTGCATTACATTTTAATCTGAACTTAAGACTACCCTTACTAATTAAAACTCCAAGCGCTTTATTTAACGTATTCATAAAACGTGTACCTAAGTACGTATTGCATAATCCTGAGCTTCAATTTATAACGCAGTAAAGGTACCAAAGTATCTTCACAAATCCAACCCCACTTGTTGAAGTGATCTCATCGAGTGGGGCATGCCCATAAAATGTTAATGGCGAACATAAAAATCTTATAAAAAATACTTTCTCTGTTATTTTCATTTTCAGACGTCAAGTGTTTACTTCGTTTTTGTTTGACATTGAAATGGTTAGGTCATATTTTATTTTAGATGCTATAAACTCGTAAAGATTGTTGGATTTGCGATTTTTTATGTAAGAATAGGATTGGCCTTGAATGGAGACGTTCTAACTTTAGTCTGATGAGTCAGCAAATTTTATACTGCATAGTTACTCATAACAGTTAAAACGTCGTAAGGTGACAAAAGGTCAAACAATATATTTCTACGAATATTTACTTGATGTAGTTCGTAAACAAAACTGATGTTACGCGATTTTGAAATTGTTTATGTTTAACCCTTTGGGGATTACAGGCGTGATGTTATGTTATGTTTATGTTTAATTTAAAGCTGTTTTTACTGTAATTAAAGTTGTGGATTCAATAACTAAGCTAACTTGTGTTTTCGTACTTACATTTGTTACCTCTGCCATGTAACATAACATAACATCACGCCTGTAATCACCGAAGTGTAAGACAGAGGTGTACTCATAAGTACACCCACTTTTCACAAAAAAAGTTGGTAGTTTAACTTAATTATCTTTGTGACCAGAGGGTTTTATGGATCAGTAAAAAAAAAACATAAAATCACGCCTGTAATCCCCAAAGGGTTAGGCAATTGTGTACACTCACATTTCGTCAGTTATGTTAAAGTCCCATGTAATAGTAATAATGATGAATGATGCATAGTAGCAATAATGTACGCTTACCCAATAAGAAGAGCAGTAGATCAGAAGGCCAATTCCAGTAACAAAAAAAGCGCTAAAAACGTAGTCCAACCAATGTCAAAAACTGTATTATTTTACAGATTTAGACTAAGGATAAATATAAAACTACGTAATACGGAAATCGGTTTAAAATTACAAAACTTACTTAGTCGAGTTTCTTATTTAAGTTTGTCATTGAAGACTGAAAGTACAATGTTAGGTGCTAGAAAGCTGATGAGCAATTCTTTAATCTGATTGGCCATTGTCATTTTAAATTGCTCAAGCGGTAACCGTCCACAGAAACGCAAACCTCATGTTATGTAAACTCATCTACAAACACAATACAGTCTGACTAAATAGTACCTATAAGTAGACACTTGTAACTTCTATGTTCTGATAAAAGTTTCAGATTAATACATACATACAAAAACTCACGCCTTTTTTCCATGGGAGTAGGCAGAAACTACAGAACGCCACCTGCTACGATCCTTACGTACTCCTTTTGCCACATCCACGCTCATACATCTCGTCATACAAGCAATCCGGTTAAGAGTACTCCGCACCTGACCTTTCTGAAGGACCTTACCAATAATACTACAATATTTTTTGTATCATGTTATTATTGTCATCTTAGTACATTTTCCAGACGGTAAGTCTTTACGCACGTCCATCCATCCTTTTCATCGAACGAAATCTTTTTCTGTTTAATCTAGTGCCTTTTCTTTCCAATATATAAGAAAGACATCTAGTTTTAACTTAGTCTATTGTAGTTCACATAGACTATTCCCAAGTGGTACCATAGGGGTAACCACCAAAGCTAAGAGAACCGGAAAGGAGCGGAGAAAAGTGGAGAAATATAAACCAATATGGTCCGATATTAAAAGTAACGACTCATAGTACCTACATACTTACTTCTTGATTGTTTTTTTTTAATGTTTTTTATATTAATTGACACAATTTTTGACTGCCTCCTTGGTCTAGTGGTCGCAAGCGCGACTGCTGTGCATGAGGTCTTGGGTTCGATTCCCAGGTCGGGCAAAGTGTTATTGGGTTTTTCTATTAGGAATTTCTCAGTAGCAGCCTCGGAGTCTGGATTTGTGCCCGGTTGATGGCAATAGGCTCGCCCCCTATTACATGGGACTAAAAACATAACTGGCGAAATGTGGGTGCACTAATGGGTACACCTCTGCCTAACCCTTCGGGAATTACAGGCGTGATGTTATGTATGTAATTTTTGACAGCTGTTAAAACGCGATTCTGCAATAGATTTTGTATTTCAATAATTGTGACGTTCGAAACTTTTTTGTCAACTCAATTGATTTACGATTTATTGGCTTCAGAGCAACTGAAATCTAATTTTACTATAGATTGAAAATGATTAGGATTTTCAGGTCTAAAATAAAGTGTTTTTTTAAGAAGTTGCGTCTTGGAATTATTGGTATTAACTGAGTTTTATGAATAAGCATGCATTAAAAAAATGTTGTTCTCAAAAGTCACCAGCCTTTCCTTTTAAAATGTCCGTGTAGGTGGGCAGGGCATGACAGCGTATTTACGTCATAATTTGGGTCATTGCCCTAAAAGTATAAAAAAATTACATTCAATATATCCGAAATAACTTAACCGCATATTTTGATAGCACGTCAAAAGTTGAATCAGCTAATCAAACTCTTTCTTACAATCAAGCTTTAAGAAAAATATGTTGTCGGTAGGTAGGCAGCATATTACTAAGACTCCGCTGTCTGTCTATATATCGGTCTAAAACAGGGTTGTTTCTGTTGAACCGTAATAGTAACTTGATTTTTTTACAAAATGTGGATTGTTTGCTATGGCCGCTATTCATCTTAAACATTAATTCAAAGAACGTTCATTTAACTACTTAGAAACCGCTGGCTGCGGGCAGCGCTGACCGGTCATTGTGGCTATCTTTAGGGGAGGCCTATGTCCAGCAGTGAACGTCGTTCGGCTGATTCATCTGCCTAGCCTTTTTCCCAACTATGTTTGAGTCGGCTTCCAATCTAACCGGTTGCAGCTGAGTACCAGTATTTTACATCGAGCAACTGCCTATCCGACCTCCACAACCCAGTAACTGGGTAACTGGGTGGGTATGGCGTGGGTACTGGGTGGGTATTGGGTGGATACTGGGTGGGTCGTTCGACTGATATGGTGATAATGAACTACTAACACTTACTCATCAAATAACCAAAAGAGTTACAAGTTTTGCTTAGTCTGGTCGCCATTTAAAGCAAAAGAAGGTAACTTTATATCAAACGAAAGTAATGTCTTAGTCATAAGCTTTAAATAAGTTTCACCCACAACTGCACACTAACATGGACACCCACACAATCGTGAGAAATAAAAAATCAATGAACAAACTTCGCGATGACCTTTTCAAGAACGTATCGTTGTGAAAGAGTGACTCATTCAGTCATTCAACTCTCCGTTGTAATACTACTACGAACGTAGAAAACGAGACGTATTCCTTTTTAGAATCCACTGCTTTTTTTGTTACTTATCTTTTATTGGGATCCTCAAAAGTATACATTGCAAGAGGCAATGGAATGGAAACTTTGTAACAGAAACTTTTCGTCGCAAGTTTTCGGGATAGTGACTTGAAGTGTTAGTCGGTCAGTCTACTTGCTCACTCGACTCGAACGATTTATCCTTTTTAAGTTGATGAGTCAACAATTTAAGTTGAGAACGAGGAATGTTTATTTAAGTAATGAGGTAGGTATGTGTGACAAGCGACCGTCATTTGTAATGTTAAAAATTTAAATGAATTGTCCCGTATTAGTCAGCCATATTTGATTAACTACGTAGGTACTATATAAAACTGGTCAAAGTGCTAAACTTTGGAAGTACCTGTCGAATTGGATTTTTTATTTCGATTTTTTTTTATATGACAGCCAGATTCATGAAGAATAGTACTCTGTTTATCTGTTATGCTTTCATTGAGCCGATTTTGCTAAAATTTGGTACAGGATAAGTTTGAACCCCAACAAAGGACATAGGCTTTTTATTCTACTTCGACTTCGTCTGCGACTGCGAAAACAGACGTTTACGCTTACGAAGTCGGGAGCAAAATCTAGCAGGAATAACGGAATAATTATATAACGTGTTATAGAAGCGGAGCAGTAAATAAAGATCTAACTTGAGACGAGTGTAAAAAACCATGCGTACGAAGTCGTAGGGAGCAGCTAGCAATAAATAATCTAATCCGTAATCAAGACCACACGACAGTTAATTACAGATATTAATGTCTAATTCCTATGCATTATTCTAAGTATTCAAATATCCCCCATTAGTATGTCAGACTTCCCTTGAGTCACACTTCATACGATAATTATTCTTATAGAATTTTAAACACGCACTCACTCATTGATAATTACATGCAAGCTACAAACGGTATGGCAAAGTGATTCAGATGACCAATTAATAAAACATGCAATTGATTTGTCGGCTGTCGATTCCTTGATGAGTCAGGAGTAATTCTCGTGAGTCAGTCATTAACAGCCCTGAGACTTCCACTAAGCATCGTAATGCAGTAGTTACGTTAGGTATCGGCCACGAATAGGGTGGCCAGGTCATAAGATACAAAATATTAGGCTAAAATCTCAATTGTCCGGAGTTTGAGGTTATTGTCGGGAGAAATGAACTCCAAAGCTATCTATAAAAATAAATAAAATTAAAGAATCTATTTATAATGTTAAAATAATAGGTTTTTTACTAATTGCATATATATGCAATTAGTAAACACTTATTATTTTAACATGTGTACACGGTAGTTATCCATAAAAAACACATTTTTTACTGTTTCTTTGGTTCGTCTTTTTTTCGAAGCGGCTGCACAGATTTGGATGAGATAATTAGGTAGCTGACGTTATAAAGAGAAACTGATGCTACTTTTATTTTACAATAATAATAAACCCGACGATCTGGGTGCTCTAAGCCACAATTCTGATCTTCGGCTTAAACTGGATGGTTAAAAAAAATATAGACAACTTTATTGTTAAAATTTCGTTGAATTTAATTTTGACGGTAATTAAGTTTTTACCCGGTTTGAAATCAAAATCTGTCCAAAAAAAAGTCGCAATAATTTTTGAATTAATATTAAGTGGAATGAGGAACTAACTCGAAATTGATTACGGTACCGGATTATTTAATTAAAATCCAATCACCCAAAGGTCACTGTGTTAACTACTTATCAATAGGTACACATTAAAATACTTCGCACTTATCAAGGTTATGTTCTATTGAGGATACAAAACAAGTTTGTATCACCATAAGTAAGGCGTGGTATTAAAATCTTGGAAACGTACATATAACATCACGCCTGTAATCCCCCGAGGGTTAAGCAGAAGTCTACTCATTAGCACACCCACATTTCGTCAGTTATGTTTAAGGCCCATGAAAATAGAGGGCGAGCCTGTTGCCATCAACCGGGCACAAATCCAGACTCAGAGGCTGCTACTGAGAAATTCCTGACTGGAAAACCCAATAACACTTTGCCCGACCTGGAAAGCGAACGCCAGACCTCATGCTCACTTCCACGGACACTCTTTTCAATTCAGTTTTTACAAAATACTGGTAAGAATATTCTTGTTGTTTCTATATGTAAAAACAATGAAGATGAATATAAAACAATAATAAAATGTAAGTTATGGCAGTTAAGAGATGGCCGATCCCAACTGACGGCACTCGTTCACGAACATGACGACATGAGATACTAAGAGAGCTTCCACAAAGGTAGGTTCCGATGCACGCATGATCCGATGTGGACGACGAATGGTGTTTAACATCCGACGTCCTCATCGGAGTATGTGTTCCTCGTAATACGCCACCGGTTCCTGAAATTATTAACCACCAAGATACACACAAAAAGCAATTTGAAGAAGTAGAACAGAAGATCCATTTTTCATCAGTAGCAGATACAGACAACTTACTACTATTGTAAATGCGAAAATCTGAATGGATGGATGTTTGTCACCCAATTACGCCAGAACGGCTGAAAGGAACAGAACGAGATTTAGGCATAGATTATCGTCTGGAATAGTACATAGGCTACTTTTTATCACGGAGTAAATTTACGGTTTCCGTGGGGATCAAATAATAACTATGACCCAAAGGTCTTTGGTTCAAAGTTAGTCAAGTCGAAGTCATAAGAATGCTTGGAAACATGCTAGTCCTACTCCATAGGACAATCAAAGTCAAAGTCAAATCATTTATTCCAATTAGGCCAATAAGGCACTTTTGAACGTCATACACAAAAAAAAAGAAATTGAATCTAGTTGCCCCTTCCGAAAGGGGCACACAATCAAACAACAGTCACACATTTTTAACAAAACAAACTATTTTCATAATAAGTTAATTAATATATATTTTTTCATTTTTATTATATTTCTTACTTTCAAGTGTGTTATAGATTACACAGGCTCACAAACTATTTTATTGTGGGTTGGGATGTTGAGAGTGGGCGTCTACAGTTCCAATATTTGTTAAAACGTGAACGCTATGTAAAGCTTTACCTAACTTTAGCTTTAAACATATTTTTACCGTCAATTCCCAATTTGTAATATAAATTCCTTTTGTATGTTATGATATAGTAGTTTTTATATAAGGTACATTGCATTCACATACAATTATGTATGATTTTGTATTAAAATATTGTAAACCATTGATTTTAAAAGACTACGTTGTATAGAGTTTCTTGCCCATTCTTCCCCATACAACGACATACATATATGACACTAATCAATATGTCACTAATCTAAAATAAATTATTTGACTTTGACTTTAGTTTGTCAAAAGCCAAATCATTTATTTGAACACTTTTGAACGTCGAATACAAGAAAAAATGCCCCTTCGAAAAGATAGTTTAGTATATAGAAGAATGAGCTAGAAACTCAATACATACACAGTATATTATAATAGTTTGTACTTCGGTAATTACCTTGCACATTGTCCAACGATGCAATGAGTCAATCTGTCCATCCCTGTACACGACAGTGAAATGTGTAATCACTTGCAACAGGGGTGTGTCATTGTTTTGACTAACCTATTGTTATATCAGAGTACTTGCACCAATTATTAATACTCGTATTTCAAAACAAGCATTGATTTCTAAACACGTCTGGTCGGTGGATGACTAAGTGTCTTTGGACTGCGATTATTACGGCGCAGTGTGAGACGTACCTACACATTCTATGTATGTATGTGAAGTCGTCGTCACGTACGTAGTCTTGATTCGTGGTATTCTTCCATGAAGAGTCGTGCCCCCGCGAGGCGCTTCCGTCCTTTCAATATCATTGGTCTTATCGATTTTGTTCTAGTTTTATTATTGACGACCTAGAAATTACTGTCAATGTTTGTAAGGCTAATCATAGTAACACCAATTTGTTTAGGTACTTTGTATTATTACTTTACTATTAAAAGAATAAGGATGATTTGATTCTACAAGCCGATTTTCTTTATCGTGTGGACAGTAAGGACTTACGACTCCACACACCCTAGTGTCAAAGTTTCTAAACCGCCACAAAGGCCTCTGACATGGTTTGAGTGGAACAGTAATAGGCTGGTATTCGTCCAGGTTTCCTCACGATGTTTTCCTTCACCGATGCCAGTGATGTCCAAGATAAACTTTAGAAAGCACATAGGAATTGTAAAAGCTAGAATGAAAATTGCCATTTATATTTACTATATACCTTCACACTAGTTTCATTAACTTTTGTTCCTGAGCTTTCATTTTAACATTCCACGTACGTGTACCAACATTTTTAAAGCTACTTACCAGTAATCAGATTTTGGTCAATTATGAATTAAACTTAATGAAATTTTGTAAATAGGTTAAGGGCACAAGTAACTTAGAATTTTCGAATTAAATTATTAGACAGATAACCGACTATAGTGGTTAGTCAGTTTCCCGGCAAATAAATTAATTACCTACCACACGACGTAATTTAAAATCGACAGACGAAAAAATAATTATACTACTTTTGTGTGGAGTTCGCTATAGATGAAATTACTCTTAACTACTTGTAAGCAATAACCGACACTGATAGAAATAGTTTTCAACTCAAAGCAATTTATTTATTTGTACCAACAAAACTATTAATTGAAAGACGTTTTAATTTGATTGAAGTATAGTTTATTGGCAAAGTTTTATTAGCGAATCCGATAGTCTAGTTAACTAGTCGGTTTCAATATCAATCGGGATAGGAAAGATTTTTAAATATTAATACTGGGCTATTATTATTTTACTGCAAAAAAAGCCCTCTTCTCATTTAGAGAAGGCACGGACATTAATCTCCATACTTGGTCTGGGCGGATTAGAGATTTTAGACTAATAGTATTAATAAGTCCAGGTTTCCTAATGATATGCTTAATTACCTTTACTTCTGTCAGTAATGTTCAAGATAAATTTAGAAAGTACATAATATGAATTGAAAGAGTCACATTGGTATTTAATTTTCTCTCAAAAAGACAGGCGCCATAATCACAGGTTTATCATTCCATTTTTTTATGTAAAGAAATAAGATTTTTGGTAAACTCAAAATTATCAGGCAGGTAGTATGTTTATTCCCGCAGCCCGAAGTAATTCCATATCCATTCAAGTTAACCAATGAGATCATCTTATTCATTACTTTAATTGGAAGCCCATGACGTGACGCGTCTTCTTTTAATAGTCTTTAGTTTTTGTTATAGACGTTTGACGTGGGTATTTTAAGAATTGTGCATCATTTTTTATTTGTGGAAAAAGATCATTAGTGTAAGCCCTTAATAGGTAACGTTGCTTGACAGTTGAGACTTTTTTCAATACCTCGCTAGTACCTAATATAGATTTCTTGGAGTTTCGGAGTATTCGATATTACACTATAATAATTTACTTTTAATTTACTATTATAATTTAACCTGTTATTCTTTTTATTGTATTATTTGATACATTTGTGTTACATTAGACTACTTTTTTATAGATTGCTCTAGCTTACCCATTTATTAATTGTTTGTTAAAATGTTAAGAGTGGTCGTCTACAGTTCCAATATATGTACATACATATATGTCCGGGGTTGCGGGACGTCTTAACAAGATACCGTGGCCCCGGAACGTAAAGGGCAACAGAAGGAACAGGGTGGTTTTTTAGTCAGTAAAAGTCTGTCAGTCATAGAGACATTTGATGATTTTTATCAACTAAAAAAAAAAAATTACATACACAAACACAAACACGTGAACACTATGTATCTTTGGTCTTAACTTAACCGTCATTTATTAATTTGTAATACTTTTATTCGCGTGTACTCTTATATGATGTATAGGTATATACAAAATATTGTAAAACATTTCTTTTAAACGAGATGGATGGAGTTGGTACTTTCTTCTACATATGTAAGTGCGTTTTGCAAGGCGCAAGTAGTGCCTTTCCTCGTTAAAGTGCTAATTGAAATACATTATTTAACTTTGCTAGTTTCAATCTATTATTACTGTTAGCTATAGTAGTTTGATTAATCATCTCATGAATATTTATTTTGAAATAAGTGACGGTAATTCAATTCTTCTTCTTAAACAATTAACGTGAACGCTATTAATCTTGGCTACAATAATGTTATATAAATAAATGGTGACATAAAAATCTTGGATACTTGTTAGGTATACAGTAGAACTAACTATGTGGTATTAAGGACACTACTTTTCCTCAATTTTAGGAGTGTGTTAGTAGTTTGCCCTTTTAGATTATTTTGTACAGTTCGGGGTTTACCTACACGCCTGTAATCCCCGAAGGACTAGGCAGAGGTGTACCCATTACTACAGCCAGATATATATCTTAAAGTAATTAAAAAATCTACCCTTTAAATTCACAATATTAAGTTAGGCATATACCTACCCCTCTAAAAATGCTGCATAATACCCATTTTTTTATCCTCATTCCGTCGTCAATCATAATACTTGTACGAAAATGGACCGTGCTAAAACTAATATACCATATGAAGCGGATATATCTATCATACAAGCTTCCCCGATGCGCCTGACCTCATAGTGACGTGGTTCAACGTCAGATAGCGACCCGACGCGATTTAAACCGAACCTCTGACGTCACACATTGCCTCCATGAGTGAGTAATAGGGTTTTCAATAAAACAATGTTTATTAATGAATAGTTTTTACATGAATAAGACTTTAGTTTGTTTTTCTGTACTTTGAAGTTCTGCTATTCATTTGTGAGTAATATTATTATGGTTGGGTTAACTTATTTAGGTTGTATTAGTAACTACTGTTTTATAAGGAAAATGGTGATTACTAGTAGGTTCGTTGACTATTTGTTATGAATGGTTTTCTTTTCTAATGTTATTTGGCTTTTGTGCTTTCTGTATTTTGTTTTCCAGCCAGCATTATTTAGTGTTCTGAAGGCAGTTAAAAACGTTTGAAATTTAGTCACAATTTCTTCTCAGCAAAAATTAAATTTAAAAAAAAAGTAAGTAAATAAATCAGAGGATTTTTTGACAGATTGTGACTGAGATTGTGATCGTTCCTAAAAGTTAGTACAATTGCCCCCACGAATGTCTACTTATCAGCTAAATACGAAAAATTACTCGTCACAATTATTTTCTCATAATAATAAAACAAAACTTAACTTCCTTATAAGCGATTCTTCTAGAAACAAGCAATACAAAACAAAACACATTTCGGATAACCAACATTCACCGCTCATAAAAAAACACTTTTTGTGTTTTTTTTTTTTACTTTAAAGCAAGAAACAAAAGACTATACTATTCTAGAAATAGTTTCAAGAAACGTCGGTATTGTTATGACAGAATCTTAAAACAGTTGAAGAAGATATCGATTAAATCCATATCAAATCAGTGAATCACACACGGTCTGTCTGACTATCCAAATAATCTTATCTAGATAGCTACTGTTTAGTTATTAGTTTGATAAAACGTTTACTTTGAGTTATACCGAAGACAAAGTATATCTACTTCTTGACCCAGGAATTCAATATTAAAATAGTGAGCAGAGCAAGCTTGGTGATCATGCTTTCTTCA
The DNA here is from genome assembly GCA_949774945.1 of Hoplodrina ambigua. NCBI lineage: Eukaryota > Metazoa > Arthropoda > Insecta > Lepidoptera > Noctuidae > Hoplodrina > Hoplodrina ambigua. The sequence continues at coordinate 6,313,849 of OX458979.1, forward strand.
TTGTATAACTAGAGAACTTTCTCTCTAGTGGGCCGATAAGTAAGTACATAGTAATAACCAGCATATAAATAGGTATACTGCTCATACAGAAAATGCCCAAGCATTAACCATGGTCGTCTAAGACGGATTGGCGATTTCAGACTTACATTAATTATAAGTCCAAGGTGCCTGATGGTGTGTTTTTTTCACTGATGTCTGTTTTGTCTAAGATGAGAGTTGCATGCTCTTTCTTCTCAAAAGAAACCTACTAATTAATAAAAAAGTCATATTGGTACTGGGCTACGTGGGCTCTTTAGCCTCTGGGCTATCGTGATAATTACGAAATACAAATTACTATTGCATCAAAAATAAATATACAGTATATATCATATCATGAAAAAGCAAACATCATCAAAAGCTTAGGACAACATTACTAATGATGTTGAGTAATGAGTCTGATGACCATAACTCATAAAATTTGAGTCATCCTATACTTTGTAATGATCTGTTTATTACTCATTGACATACCGTTCCATCTGTTCCGTTTGACGCAATAATTTCACAGAAAGCTGCGTTCTGGTAATTTAAGGGCATAGTCACGCTGCCCCTAACGTACGTCGCAGTAAGGCATGGCCGGGTCCTGCATCCTGTATGTTCTAAGCTTTAAGTTGAGGGCGGTTGAAGAACTTTCAAAGTTAAAAACATTCGATTTATAAAAATATTGTAAAATTAATTGTATCTTTTTTTAATTTCGACCAAATATTTTAGTTTATTCTTTTGCACACTTACTGAATTTCAGTTCGATATTTTTGCTTTGATCTTTACTCCTTTCTGTAATTGTGTGGTAATTTTATTTCACGAATGTTCTCGAATGTACACTTTGGAAAGGACGGTGACGCGCAAGCTGCTACAATGGGTTCAGTACACAATTCTGGACCAGAAAGCGTCTAATTTTTTTCTTAGGATATTAAAAAAAAGACCTTACATTTTGTGTGTATTGCTCTTCGATTTAAAATAGCTGATTTTACTTAATAAAGCAACAAAAATATTAAATGCTGGAGACGTGAGAGCCATTTACTATCAATAGTAAAAGTTTGTGCGTCACCTCTCACCTTTAATAGAAGGGTATAATGTAAATGTAATATGATAGCGATATACATTATAAAATATCCACATAATATATAACAGTAGGTAAACCGAATGTTAACAATTTACTTGACTACACATTACAGAAAGTCAGTAACATATGTATACATACAATAATACATTACAATAATTATCACAATTAAATTTAAATTTTGGAGCACAATATGGCACTTTATCCTTAACATTAGTCACAGTTCTGCATCACTGACTTATTATACTTAGTAATTAGTAATTGAACTGTGTCCCAAGTTAAATTACTAATTACTGACGTCAATATTACGAAGCATTTTAGAGACAATGACCTTTTACTTGTTTAAACTATTTTATAGGTACTGTAAATCTAACTAAATTAAAAGTAAACTAGGAACCACTTCAAAAGCATGTAAAATGTTTCGTGATTTTATATTTGTTTTACCAAAAAAAAAAAAAAATATTGTGGCCTCATTGACCATCTCTTAAAAAGTTTCGATTAAATTACTAAGCAGTTGATTTCATACAAAATTATGTTCCTTTTTTAAAACAACACATTATAACATTTTAAATATACCTATCATCTGTTCGAAATTTGGCATGAATTCAAATAGACATGAAAAATTCCAAATGAAACGAAAATACTTGCTGTACAAAATAAAAATAAGTAAAATGCATTTTCAACGTACAATGTTGACGAAAATTGTTGATCAGATTCGCTTGTCACTCGTCGTATGTGACGCTGACAACGTCAAATACAACACCTGCGTCGAAATGACTCATTAAGTCCACGTGAGTGGTTGCTGTGCCATATGTGACCCGGCGAAAGGTTGGGAACCACCGAAGTGACTCACTGATAACGACAGTAAATACAGTCAAAAGTAACGCATGACTAATATTGGTATGTAGAATGAGATTACCGAAATAGGTAATCAAGAAACGTCTTCACCTACTCTTCAAGTTTCAAATCTTTTGTTGTCTATCAAAGCTAAAGGCTAGATTGCTAGAGATGAAAAACGGTGACGTTTTTTTGTTTTTTTTTTTTAAACGAAGAATACGTGTTTTTTGTAATGATCTTTATAGTCATGATTACGATGCGCCGACGTCATTCTCTTCGTGCGTGTTTCCGTATTAGCAAAATTATTTGCATTTCCGAATTTGAATGTTTGTACTTTTATGTAGTTTAATGACGAAACTACTGGCGATCTTACTAGAAGAGTGTGTATTGATGATGCAGTTGTATTTATTGCATGACTGGGAGTCCCAGATGACATCCCGACTTTATCAATTCCCATTAAAATTAAAATAATCATTTATGCTCTGACCTAAATGACACATTGACGACATAGTTCTGAACTCAGGGTCACCGGATGAATTTCTGCACGAGGAAAACATTTGTATGGCCTCACGACATTAGTTCCCAGTGTGATGCTTGTTCATGTGTTTCATGCATGCATTGGCATCCATTACACAGATTATCCAATGAGTCATCTTATGAATACTTATCTAAATGTCTTCTGTTATGTACTGTCCTTCTGATAGTTCGCTACATAGAACATAAGCCGTCAGCAGTAGAAGGTTTTATATGTGAACTTCTTAAGCATAGCAGCTGTCTTTACCTGACCTTCTTAAAGAACGGGTACAGGCAGGTACCAATGTAACTTTATCTATTTCTTAAGAATTTTCTAAGTTTATCTTGGACATCACTGACATTGATGAAGGAAAACATCGTGAGGAAACCTGTACTTAAAATTTATATTTTTGAGATTGCTAATCCGCCTTGTACCTCGTGCCTTCTCTGCATGGGAAGAGATCTTTTCAGTGGGACAATAAGAGGCTGATATTATTATCATAACCCACCATGGGTTTTAAATTTGCATAACACCTCGAAAGTCCTTCAACTTAAAGACCTATTTTCCATCAGAATTCGAGCATGCATGACAAACGGCCGTTAAACTATATAAGCTCAGATTACCATGAAAACAGTATAAACTACGAACGGAGCTCACGAATAAACTACGTTTTGTTACTTAACAACTGTCATTCAGTTGTGAGTGGTGAAGTCATCGATAAGAGCCAAGAGGTCGCTCGACATCGAATAACGAGTGCATTCACCTTATTCAGGCTTAGATCATCACCGCTCGCTTGTATTGTTGCCTGGCTTTGATTCCCAAATTATTGAGGGTTTTTTTAGTTTGAGTTTCTTTTCTTTTAATTTTTAATGTTCCTCTACATTAAATTTCAATGCGTTATTATTAAGTAGTGCTATCGAAGACTATTTTATTATTACGTGAATGCATTACAATAGCTGTATCAAATAGCAAAATGCGAAAATTTGAGAATATTGCTATTGATTTCTCGGTAAAAATTGATATTTCGTACATACGCACACACGATCCTCACGTATTGTTCTAGACAATATTTTTAATTTGATAGTCTCCTAAATCTAGTACTGGACCTTAACAAGATAGATGTTACCAATCACTTAAGAAACCGTTAGGAAAACAAGGAAACCTAAATAGTTACTTAACGTTGCAGTAGAAATCTATTTCACTTGATTGTGACAAATGTTGTGGTAAGAAAAGACAAGTGTTCTGTGGAACTGACTTTGAAACTCCTGCATGCCTCTCTGTTAAAGAAACAATGTAGTAGGTGCACTGTTTTTCTTGTAATTGAAGTAGCAGTCTTTTTTTGTTGCTTTATCAGGAGATGATTTACGTGAACTGTTTTATTTCATTAGGCAGGTTAATTTGAAAAAATAATATATATAGTAATATCAGTAACCTTACCAATATCAGAAGGTACGAGAATTGATCACTAAGCTTGCTCAAGGTGGATTGGCGACTCCAATTCATAAGTCCAAGTTTTAACATAACATAACATAACATTACGCCTGTAATCCCCGAAGGGTTAGGCAGGGGTGTACCCATTAGTACACCCACTTTTCGCCAGTTATATTTTTAGTCCCATGTAATGGGGGGCGAGCCTATTGCCATCAAACGGGTACAAATCCAGACTCCGAGGCTGCTACTGAGAAATTCCTGATGGAAAAACCCAATAACACTTTGCCCGACCTGGGAATCGAACCCAAGACCTCATGCACAGCAGTCGCGCTTGCGACCACTAGACCAACGAGGCAGTCTAAGTCCAAGTTTTCTAAAAATTATTTTCTTTACTGATGTCCAAGATTAACTTAGAAACTACATATGAATTTATATCGTTACTGGCCATGTGTATTGGCCCAATATCGAAGTCGCAACCTCGTGTATGAGAAGTGAGCGCTTTAACTTAGATTAAGATGAACAGAAAGACAAAGCTCTCTTTTTCTATATTTTGATATTAGTCACAGTCTGTTGTTCGCTATTTTATTTTTGTTCACACTTACCGAATTGCGAGTGGGCAGAGTTTTCAAAACCAGGGCTGCCTACTATCTCATTAAAAATTTAAACGATGAAAGTAGTTAAATGGGAGCTTTTTAATAAAATAGCGAACAACTATGATGATTCATTTATGAACCCGACGATCGTACTATTTATATCTAACGGACATTTTTAGTGATATCTATCACTTCTTTTCTAAAAATCACTGCTGAATAAAATGTAATGGCCCGTCATTAACCTTTTGAAATAGAGAATTTTTCAGTTATCTATATTTTATAATTACTCTTAGGTTTTATGTTTAGGTTAATAATTATTGTATATTGTTTTAAAATGATTAAATAAAAAAGTTATCCATATCAAAATCACTCCATAGCTATTCATTACATAGTGACCAAAATAGAAATTAAACAGACCTTCTTGAAAGATAATCTCAAAAAAACACGTGTCTAAATATGAATGAATATTTCACGTGCAAGTAACAATTCGTACGTATATCTGAAAGAACAGCGTTAGAAAGTTAAACCGTAGTACTCATAGTATGTGATGGTGTGGGAACAGACATTCAGTCGCGTATGACTAGACTATGTGTCGACAGTGACGATGAATCATGACGTGAATTTAGACAGGCATACATTATTAATAACGTTTACAACTATACAAACCGAATTATATTCCCACATAACATTTTATAATCGGAACTTAAATATAAATTGCTTTACCATTTATTACCGACGCCTACGCATTTTACACTGTTGCTCATCCCTAACGGTTCGATAAATTTCATTGAGCATCACATCAAGATGACGATTCTATTGGATATTATCATTATCACATAGTGTTTAGGATTTTTGTGTGTGGGCATGAACACAAACAGACTTGATGTCAATGGTAATCCCATACTTGTAAGTTTTTATGTTGATAGTGACGTACAAACTTAATTAATTCTCCGTGTCCATTGAGAACGAGGATAGTTTTGAGTGGAAGATGATTTCGACATAATAATAGTAATAAAAATATAAACATACATCCAATCAACAGAAGATATTCCTCATTCGAAGTTTGTTAAAGAAATAAACTTTTAAGAAAAAGGAGAAAGAAAAAATAATACAAACAGGCATTTACTAAATATTCTTAGTCTTCTAATAGACTAGAAGTACCAATATTCAAGAAGAATTATAAATTGCTACACATGCTGCGTATCATGAAATTCATCACTATGAATTAAGGTTGAAAGAATTTGTAATAATAGGTAATTTGTTTGGCAGAACAATGGAATCTTTATAATTACATAGTTAATGTTACATATAAACAACATTAGAAGTAGAAGATAAAATTGTCTGTCGATAACAAATGTTACATGATATGACTCAACGTCATAAAACTACACACTACTTGTTACACAAGTTTTACGTCAATTAAAAGCTGTTAAACAAATGAACATCAATTTCAATTCTAAATTTAAAGAGCTAGAGAATAACAATTACAGAATATATTGTCCTTATAGTATATCACTATTGTCTGTCTTAGTTTAGATTGCCCATTGTGTTAATTTGTGGATACATATGTGTGTTAAGTTGTGGAACCTCATTGTCTTTGATAAAATTGCAATGAAGGTCAAACGTTATGTAACTTATTTAAAAAAGCACTGTTAACGATTTCATGGATTTTATTCCAATAACAAATACAGAATCTTCGTAAGTATCTTCTCAACTAAAACATACTTCTTCTTAATATTTTTAATACTGTAACTCCTGGTACGATCTATTCTACTAAAACACACAACTTATTATTATTTAATATTATGTTGAGGTAATAATTATTATAATATTACTAAACCCGCTTGACAGCTCTTGTGGTGGACTGTCAAGTATAAGGAATATCAATATAAAATAAGTTTGGATATGGTTAAACCAGCCAGAGTGTCTACAGTACCTATGTTCATAAATCATCAACTTAATCAAAAGTTTTGCCCATTCTATATAATACAAATTCTTGTTTAATGTCAAGATAATATACCCACACTATATGCAAAAATATTACATAGTTCTATAAGAAAAACCAAGACACAAAACGCTATATTTAGTTCATTTAATTATAATATCCTCTTTGTGTGTTGCCCACTCATATTAACAGGAAATTCTGGTTTGGAGTCATAAAGGAAACACTATAGCCCATATTATTGTTGAGAACACAAAGGCGCTAAGGTCGGATATCACAGATAAAGAATTTTTGTGAAAGGTGTGAACTAGAAACAATAGTATATCCTTGGCTTAAGTAACAAAGTGAGAATCAAAATCTATTGTCTTGCTATTCGGTATGGTCATACTTAATTACCTTACTATATTAAAACTACTTGATCAATAAAAACCATGTCATCGTTTTTTTAATTCATTTTTAAAGCATAGGTCAACACGGCATATTTGTTTATAATTATCGTTTCACATCAAGTTACGCAAAAACACGATGTCCATAAAAGGTTGCCACATAAATGCCAAATAGCCAAACTTGGCCAGAGAGGTCTCAAACTGTTTCTATTTTTCCACGAGTTTTATTATCACTTGCTCGCTAACTACTACACTGTCGTTTAATGGTCAGATGTAAAGTACCATTGGTCACAAAACTTGATTTATTGTTGGCATCGTTGTTTGTATTAGCTGTACCGTAGTACCGACACTAGTTTCGAAAGCGCTTGTAACTATTTCTAATCTAGTTCGTATCTATTTTAATTACGTGCTGGGTACCAGAGCCCGGCATTCCAAAGACAACATTGATCACAATACAGTTCTCTATTGTCATTGTTACTTAGGTAGCTCAACATGTCTATCGCGTAAACGACCTCAAAACGGCATTCGACCTAGTCGAGCGTAATCTAACATAACTCAAGTCGGATCGAAATCTCCAAACGCGAAAGTTTACGTTTCTTTACCCAACTGCCTTCAAGAAATTCTGTGCTCTATTTCGTTAATGTTAAAGTCCATAATTGTATTCTATAATCAGGGACACGTGCGGAATGGAGGTATTAATGGAGTCGGTTATCTACAACAAAGCATTCCAGCGCTTTACGATTCCGGCCGGTTTACTAGCTTGTTCGCTGTCGTTCTTTTACTACAGCGCTACATCGCTGCCGTGGCCGTTTGGAACGCGATGACTCAAGCCTCGGTAAACAGTATGCGGGGCGATGAGTCACCGTTTTACACATTCGCGTATAGCGTTTGAGTAGTGTTGTCAGTCTACAGTTGGACTCGTCAAGTAACCGAACCGTCCTAGGCGTTATATTGCAGGGTTTACTGCCAAGCGCCTAGACTTTAAACATAATTGGCGAGATAAGCTACTGGTGTAACAAACATTTCGTGTACGTAGAACAAGAACAAGTTTGTGTGAAAGTGTAGGTCTAGTTTTGTAACCTGTGTGTGTGCGTGTCGGTAGTGAAACGGTCGATAAAGTTGGTGATCGTTCTGTGCTATTTGTGGATTCCTTACATACTTACTGTTGGATTTGTTAGTGATAAGTTGGATTTATGATTTGACAATGCCGTCGAATAAGAAGCTGATTTCAAAAATGCGCCAGATCGCACAGTGGATCTTGGTGGTGCATGTGGTGAGTGGCTCATTCAATTCATTCAGTTTATACTTCGCGTTATCTAATGTTTAGAGTAAGATGAACTAGATTCGTTATGTGAACATGTTTGATATAGTTAAAATAGCAAGATTTGAGTAAATATGAGGAGCCAAGCATAATATGCTAATGATGCACGCATGAGATGTCGTACATCCATTAAACTTTATAACGAGGAGATTCCAATGTTAACATACACCTAATTTGTTCAAGTGTTCAAGGAGAAATAAACTAAAATCGAGACAGTAATAAGTAAATATTGATTAGGAGCCTCCGAGCGATCCCGGGGGTTGACTTAACTCAGTTACAAGTTCAGAGAGCAAAGTTTGCTTCTCGATACGAGAGGCACAGTCTTTTCTCTTTTCAAATGCGAAAATAAAATCCTAATAAAATACCATAAAACTTCTACGAACTCGGAAACATTGAGTCAGTATGAGATTAAAAGAAACAGATAATACACAAAGGATAATTGTTCTCCATTGTTGTCAAGTAACGAATCTAGCACTCAACTAAATAGTACCCAAACTTCATTTATCAAAGCATGTTTTAGCCGAGTCCTATTGTTCTCAATGAGTAGCATTGTCAATTACAAAAGATTTATCACCAGGTCATCACTCCATCCGGTTTGCTGGAACTTTGTTATGGGCTATATTAAAATTTTCTCACCTTACAAAAGCTATGACAGATGTACAACGTTTACAAAAGAAGCAAATCTGATCTGTGTCCCTTTTTTGTAGTCACAATGACTACCATAAAGGACTATTGAAGCAAGTTTTTTAGTTCAACAAAAACTTGTTACGCTCATCGCTTTATCCTGCAAAGTCATTGAAATAGTGAGGGATATACATAACAGCGTTCATTCAAAAGTCTAATCAGCCTTACATAATAATCAGCTTAATTCTTTATCATTACTTGCACAGCTGAATCTCAAGAATACTCAGGGTACGATGACCTTTTAGAAGAGGTGTTGAAAATTTCTTCCATAATTGCTCCCTTCATTGAAACATTCGTAAGGGCCTACTTAAAGAGACCCCCGGCCCTTTGGGTGACTCGGACTGGCAACTTAGTAATTAAGCTTATTTCCTGCGCTTGTTTTGTCATTTCCGACAATTGTGTGCTTAGTCTAGTCAAACACACGCCCGAAATACTTGACACAACATAGACTATGATTAAAAACAGAAAAGCATAGCCAATTTGGAGACTTTATTTTATATTTTTCTCAATTTTTCATTGGTGCCAAAGTAAACATTAATATTATGACTCGTTGACTAGACATGTCACAGACGCAGGGCTTTGCGCCAATATCAAATTGAAATGCGTCGTCAAAGCCCATGAAAGTGAAAAGAATAAAAGACAATCTTTTTAATTCACTTGTATGGGACCTGTTTGCGGTCTCTGGTTTGCTGAACGTGACCAGACAGTAGCTGGCGGCGGCCTAGGCATGACCGTGCCAATTGCCGGCCGGCAAATGCAATTCCACCTAACGAATTCTTATGTTGTTCTGTTTTATATTGCAATGCAATCTGTTCTGTTTGCACATCTGTGCAAAGCAAAGGGCAAATACCAGGGACTTTTAGATAAATTCTCAATTTCACATCAGCACGTCCCATCGTAACAAGAAGATAATTTATTAACATTGTTACGTGTGGAGATTTTTACGTCGATAGTAAGTTGATTGTCGTCATCATTTGTTATTGTAAACAAAACTGGCAATTTGTGATGGTGAGTCACGTTTGTCTTCAGACGCAGATGCTAAAAGCTTCGCTAATTAGTCACTACCTCTTTAATCCTTGCCTGCAAGGATGTGAGAAACACATCTATATGGTTTTGTCTAAAAAATATTCTTCTAAGTCATGCAGAGGTTTATTGGTTTATCATGCAACGTATATGTTTAATAAATAATGTTTCTAGAAAGCATTAGGTCTATTATACAACTTCAATCGTCAGTAAAATCCTTATGAACACATTGCTTTTATAACTATGTAGGCAGTTGTTTGCTAAAACAATCCTTATTTGATAATCGATTGATTCACCTTCTAAAAATATTTTTGGGTGCGGAAAAAATTCACGAAAAAAATGTATAGCTATGATCGCGCATTACCATATTGAAGTCACGCGACACCGCGCTATTTTAGTTCGGGATCCCAGGAGGCGTGTCTCCGGTATTAATACATCGGGCCGGGCCGGTGAGTCATCTGGCCGTCTGAAAGCTCCGTCTTGTCCCACATCCTTCATACTGTTTGTATTACTCATACTGGGTGAACCCGGAATCGTTCATATGGACGACTTCGCCGGCATCTAGAGCTTGTTTATTATTAACGCGATTGTCCAAGACAAAATATACAATTACGTGGGCAAATTCAAACAAGAAGGAATCCCCGACGTTGCCAACACATTCTGAAACATCTCGGTCAGATATAAAAAAGTCTGTACGAGATTTTTATCACATGGCAAAAGAACTTTTAAGGTTGCAATGAGTCACAACTAAGGACGTCAGTCCAAACGTGCTTTGAAAAATGTATACGCATTTATTTTAGATCCTGGATTCCACAAGGCTTACCCAATGTTTCTGAGAAATACATTTAATTCTACTCATAAAATGTTAATGATAGTCTCCTCTGGTCGATGGTGTTAAATGTAAAATGTTCATCTATTTCCTTGTTTGTTCTTTGTTCGAGTCGTAAGTTGATCTCAATCAAGGCCAGTATTGTTTATCTTATTTCGACTTCCTTCCTTAGATTACTAGTAGCTTTGAGTAATAGACACAGCCGTTCACTAATTTGCATTTTCTCTTTGAGTTGGAATTGGCCAAACCTTGTTTACTTAATTCAAATCTACGATTTGTTTTTATTATGCGGTGGATCGGGAGATTCTATGTTAATTTCCTGTTTTTACTGTGTAGATGTCTGGTTTCTTCTTTTCTTTCGACAACTGTATTTTGTTTTCATATGCCACCCTGTTCCTGCCATAATTAAACCCTCTGTGCTGGTTTGGTCCGTTATTATAGAATCTGTAGCACAATGTAGCAGGAAGGTAATTACAATGGTAATAGTACAGTCAGTGCTACCGTTGTACCTACGTATATGTAATGCGTGTGCAGGAAGTGAGCTGTTGACTACTCTACCCCCATTATACGATACAATTGATGAATGGCCAGACGCGAGCATGTGTGCTTGAGCAGAATTCAATTTGATCCCTTTCAGAGCTAACCCTTACGCTTGAATGACGGTATTGATTTGAATCTGTAAATAAAACGTTGAGGGGACTGCTAGTTTTATTGAACATGTTTTAGTTTTTTTTTAATAATTTCGTATATTTGAAAGTACTTTTTGATCTTATCCCTTTTGTTTTGTCTTCGCAAATGCTATGCAGATTAGTTAAGAGATATGATTTGATAAGATTGATTTTGGCATGAGAGTTAGATAACAAAAACCGAGGAAAATTTCACTCTTTATCATTATAAAATACAAAATATGTACCAATACTAAAACAAATTGATGGCAGATTTTAATTAAGCATCAAAATATGCAAATAAAGAGCGTAGAAATCTCTGTAGACATCGCAAATCACAACTGGAGGGTGGCACGGCCGACGTTTAATTATGTAAATAAATTTTCATGCATAGCAAGGAATCGTTAAACAATGCGCCAGATGAACCGTGCCTACCCTTCTATAGCCAAAGTTTAAAAGAGAACTGCCCCTAGGGCGAAAACGGGCTAATGCCCTTTTTGACGTCCTTCTGTACTTTCGGACAGAATTCCATGTAATAAACACGTTTTACTTTAAGTATTAGCAATGTATTGCGATACATTTGCATAGCATAAAGCGTTACAAATGCCATATAAATTGTTGCGCAAACTGTGATTACGTAAAGGACGACGTGCGTACGGTGAATTGTTTACGTAAACAACTCCAGTCAGAATCCATCTGAGCTTCTACTAATTTAACCCTTAATGAGAACTTGGTACGAGAGACCCTTCATGTCCGGAGGCGCGGAAGCAGGAACTCATCACTGTCTCTAATGGCCTGAAACCACCCCCGGGTTAAACAGATATCATCTTATAAACAGATTCAAAAAATAAAAACATGCGATCCCGCCTGAATCCTTCCATTATTTTATTGTGATTTTTTAATTGCGAGTTTTTTTGAGGCGATGTTCTTTAGGTTTATGTTACTTATGCAATGTTTTACATATGTATTGTGTAGTAATGAAATGCACCTAACTATAATGTGCACGTTTTATTCTACAATTGTCTGTCGTATTTGTTTAATACATCACGTTACGTGCAACATGCTATTTTTTTTGCTGCCCTTTTAGGCATGGCCGGATGATATAAAAGCAACAAACATCCCAGCAATGCGCTATAAAAATTTGTCTTCGCACGAACTAAATTTGGCAGCGTCCCCCAAATGTTATCACCTCATAGTATCGTCGATGCACACAATATCTCATAATATTCTTTATATCCGTCCCCATAAACAGAAACGGGTCGTGGTAATGACGCCCCGTTGAGGGGGAGAGGACGTCTAACCGGCCGTTACGGTCGCTGAATATGTGACCGCTGCATTTTATTACCACTTTACTCTGCCACATAATCGACCTTCATGATGAAGGGCTTCTTTCCGACTAATAGTCGGTTGGTATGCGATGCCCCTTGTCCAACATGTTCGATGCTGGGTTTTGTAGGGTTAATTGTTCAATAAATTGCCATTTACTTATTAATGGGGCAATTTGGCAATTTGCAAAATTAAAGGAAAATGGCATGATCTAATTTCTATTTCTCATTGTTCCAGGTCGAATTTATTGAAGCATACTGCACACCTCGCGACACAGCCCGCCGTTCCCCACAAAGAAGCCGGCGCTCCCGAGAGCAGCGCCGCTCCCCTGAAGCCACCAGATGGCGTTACGAATCCCGCAGAACAAACTACGACTTTGACTCGTGTCGACGACCGTACGAGTACGAGAGTCGGAGATACTACGGACGGGAATTCGACGGGGATTCAGGAAAACGAGCGGAGTTTGACGCGGGGTCAGCAAGACGTCGCGCGGATTACGAGTCCGCGAGAAGGACCGACTTTGATTTGTCGGCTCCTAGTGTGTCCAGGCGAAGCCCTGAGAGTGCTCCTGAGGGTTCAGTGGAATCTCCGCCAGAACCAGCACCATCAGCGCCATTGAGACACGAGAGACAGACCAGACACAGATCCCAGCCATATTACGAATCTGGTAAGTTGAAAAATATAACATTTTATAGAGAAACAATCCGCAATAATAAAAACAAAAGAGCAGTTTACTTACGAAACAATGACAAGCCAAAAGATAACATAGATGAATCATATAAAGCATAACAATAGTAATTTTTTGATAATGCCAATTCATGCCTGTTGAATTTATACGTTTGTGTGTATCAAAAACTTAAAGTGGGTAGTGATTAGATTAGCTGGAATAGATTGCTGATATTCTTCAAAGTCAGTTATGATAAAAATAGTATCGATTTTGAAAACCATTACAGTATTTTACCCAAAGTCGCTGATGTAGTAAATAACAAACCTGCATTAAAAAAGAAACACGAAGCTTCACTTCCGTTTATTGGAACACGCTTAACAATGTCGGTATATGAAACAAATTGGCATTTCAATGTTACCAATTGATTGGCAAAACATCCTTGAAATATCCCAATACAATTTTTATTACATTCAAATCATCATGTTTGCTTACAACAATTTTTATGCAATCCAATATACTGATTTCCTCATATTTTAGACTACAATATTTAGAATTCAAGGCGAGATTCTTGGTTCATCTCGTAGAGCTTCAAGAATGTAATTTTTCAGAGTAAAAATAAACTTGGTTAGCTAGAAGATGCTACTCAAACAGGAAAACTTGACGTTAAATAGGCTGGATAGCTTCCAAAACAACAAAATTTCGCGCTTCATTTTCTCGGTTTACATGGGAGCTCTTACTTTTTTTAAGAACATCCTCGTCTAGGACGGCCGGGACAAAGGGTCCATTCTTCTAGTGCAACAATCGAGGCAGAGCCTAGTTAGGCCATTGTTTTCACTGTGGTTAGAGATATACAGTCCTGCCTTTATTAAAAAAGAAAACTGTCTCCTCGGATTAAAAAGATGGCATCTTTGTTCAACAATCTTGGTAATTAGGTCAGTTTAATCTGGTACAAGTGTTGGTATGTGATACTGACATATAATAAATAACTGACTGTTTGGACACTTTCCAGAATTTATGGGTAAAATACCACTGTAATCATCATTTAAGTAATAGCCGGGGTTAATGATGATTAATGTTAGAGTTTTATACAATTACATAAATTTGATGATTCGTAAAGTCTGTGAAACCATTAAAATTTTGACTTGTGTCTCATTTCTCTTTACTTGCGTTACGAAACATTTTTAATATCTTTGCGTGCGACTAAGTCTCTACAACAAAGTACGTCTACGTTATCGGAAAAATACAAGTACCAAGCATTAATTACACGATTGCCGTTTTTTTTTATCATCCAGGGACTTTCATTCGCTAATACCAGCTAGTATTGAAGCCACAATAGCAAGTTTTAATCAGTCCTTTTGTCGTTTGTTCGTTCGTCTAGACGCGGCTGAAAAAATGTCCGGGATTTTATAATAACAGAGGTTTTTATTGTAAGTTGGTATGTTTGCGGCTAGATTACTTTTTTCATATTGAAACTAGTTTTGATAACATAAATTTCAGGGATTCTCTTCTGGAATTAAGGGCTTTAGAGCAAATAGAGTTTAAAATCGAATGAAAATCTCTAAGTACAAGTCGATTACCTTTAACCTTTCACTGCCAACGCGTTTCAGAAAGACATTTAACACGTTAATCGCGGCAATTTAACAAATTTCGAGTCGCGCGGCCTGGTCATCCACGCGGAAAAGTAATTACGTGACGTAATGACGTCACTTACCCTCCCATCTGCACTCTCCACGTCGCTAATAGACAATTTGCACAGTTTTTGACGCCGTTTTGTTCAATCGACGCAACGTGTTGAACGTATTGGGACTTCTCTTATATTTGATGACGGCAATTTCGCTCGCAATTGTGTTTATGACAATGTGTTACAATAAAAAGAATGTAACATAAAAAAATAATAGGGATTATTTTTTATTTTATTTAGGATCCATTCGAAAGATAGCGAATACCTTAAAGAATACTTTGACGACTACAGATTTTAAAATAAACATAAAAAATTAAAACTCTGTATCACAATAAAAGTTTTACAAACTACAAAGAACAATGCTCTACAGAATAATCTAAATGAGGCAACGGAAAATATGGTATATAAAAACAAAAGAAGCGCAGTCCTTGTTCTAGGGAGCGCATTAAAAAAAGTTTATTATAAAATGGCATACTACGACTGCCTACGATTCGTTAGCTCTTTCCTATCGCCGTGGCTTTTAAAATCCAGACTTTTATGTTCATGATGCATTCAGAAGGAGTCCTTTGTTACACCAAGCAAGGAATACTTACTCGTTAGGGTATTTCGTCGTGCCTTTGAAATAACATTAGCTTGGCGTGTAGCCACGTGTATGAGGGGCTTAACGTATTCATTAACTAAGGCAATAGTCCTCCAGATCCGATTGAAATGCAAATGAATAAGTTTAAAAATGAGGGAGCAATGTCAATGAGCGTTGTTCCAAATGCGTCGTAAATCTCAGTAGGTATGTAGCTAATAATAAACTGTTCTTACAAAATGTAAATAATGATAACTGGCAATTATTTCATATCATGATAACTGTAACACCACGCAAAGTAATCAAGGAGACCAAATATAATATTTTAAATCTTCAAAGCAGACAAATGATCTACGCAATTACTTTAACTTTAAATAACGGCAAAACAAAACAGTCTAATGAATATTTAGAATATCTTCCGAGTGGGACGTTTATCAAAATCACCCTTTGTACTTTCAGTTCACCCCTTCGGGGGCAAATAACAACTACTGGCAACGATGTCTAATTTATAACCATAGAAATTCGACAAAAGCATTCTTTACGAAGTCGGTTTACCAGCACCAATGAATTTATGAACATGCTTTTGGATTAAAAAAAGAATTTATAAACTTTTTCACGTTCTTGAAAAAATGCTTTTCAATTCTTAACAATTGGTTGCATTCTTGAGGGGATGTGGATTCACAATCCGGACGTTGGGGTTTAAACGACGACGCTTGAGACAAGCTGAGCCACATCAGAAATAGGAGGAAAATTGTAAATCCGCGTCTGGCTCGTTACCGACTTTAGTTTATCTTCTAAAGCTACTCCAAACTCAGTTGAATGCGTCCACTCATTCTCAAAAAATTGTTCGCTTACGTTCAAAAGTTTGTAAATTGTTATGCCAGTTTTCTTAAACTTTTTTCTTTTGTTTTAGAATCATCGTCAGAGGATCGATCGACATCATCAGAAGGAGAGGAAGACGAATTCGGAGAATTTGATCCATTCGCTACAGCACCTTCTCTACATTCCCCAGACAGTGGTCGCTCAGACCCGCGCTACGCTAACGCGCCACGCAGAAACCCAAGCCCTTATTACTACGGTGATTTGTTCAAAACACCCCAACAGCAGCAAGCACCATCGGCTCCTACTATCTCTACAACATCATCTTCTCGTGGCCCACGGTACAGAAAATCAGCTAGTCTAGACGCACCTCACGTTGCTCCCAGACCGAATCTACCCAAAAGATTCTCAGTTGCTGAAGATGGTTTCCGTGAGCTAGAGCGCTCATCATCTTCGTCTGGTGAGAGCGCGTGGATGCCGCCGAGGCGTCGCGGGCGCGACGCGGCCGGCTGCGCGTGCGCCGCGCCCGAAGATGTAGAGGAGCGTCAACCTTCTCGCAGCGTCTTTTACGTGCCGGCGCCATTGCCCCGCTGGCCGCAAGAGATGACCACCAGACAGATCTACGAAACAGCCTTCGACTGCAAAATTGCACGATCGGATGATGACTTGGATGACTTTGATAGGGTCAGCAACCACCCTGCTCTTCTGCAAGCCGAGGACCGAAAAGTTATTTCGTCCGCGTCATCCGCTTTTGAAGCTGTTGAACGTAGTGAACCAGACTTTAAAGGTCGCCGCAAGGTGACTATGAAGACGGACAGTGTTCGACGTTCTAAAATCCCTACAATTCGTCAAAAAAGGGAGAATGAAAACAACGCTTGTGCCTTGTCAGAGGAATTAGAAAAGGTTCATATTGAGGAAGACGGCCGAACAGCCTCGACGTCTCAACTTCCACTTCGCGGTTACACACCGTCGCCGCCATCCACGGCACCTTTGCCAACAAAATTTCAACAGAAAGACGGTTCTGCCATGAATAGTATTAAAAGTGCTCCGAATTTGCCCCAGTCACAACCTGCACATCCTCGCCTCAAAGACTTGAGGTTGCCTGTGAAATCACTGCGCGCTCGGGATACACCCACGAGTAGCGATGCTAGTATGGTGGACGTAAAAGGTTCAGTATCTACTGAATTAGATCTTGGACGTCTGAGGGATTCGAGTCGCGAATCTCGTGATGGTGATGATGAGGGAGGGCAATCAAAGGACGGTATTTTTTTAGAGATTAAGGGTCGGCCCACTTCCGATTCTGACACACCTGAAATGAATCGGTACACGGGGCCAAAGGGGGTCGGCCCTATAATGGAGTTTAAAGGAAGGCCTGGAGTAATTCGTCCGCGTCGCAAGTACTCTAGTACAGAAAGTATGGCTACAAGCAGCAGCGGAGGCAGCATGGAGTCACTGCGAAGTAGTAATAGTGAAGGAGACAGGAGTAGTAGTAGTTCAGAGAGTCGTCATTCGTCTTCACTAAGTTCACACAGCTCTGATTCAGGAAATGTGCCATTCACAAAGTCACATCATCATATGCAGTTGTCGGGGTTTGGGCACCACCCAGCTAAGTTGCATATTTTAAGCCCCATTTCTGATAAATCTTCACAAGAACAGGCATCAGAAACATCTGACAATAACAAAAACAACAACTCTCAGAAAGTATCTCCTGAAGACTGTGAAACTGGTAATACCATGCAAACGACTGTTGAAATTGTTGCCAAACCTAAACGACGTGCGTTACAGAACAGGAATCTTTTGAATCTGACTTTCCGACACTCAACAACTGGTGATTCGGAAATTCAAGGCTCTGACAGTGGAATTTCAATTCACTCTAGAGAAGGCGTAGACTCACGAAACGCCTTCATTAATTTCAAAAACAGTAACACTGAAGAGGAACGTAAAGACGAAGATGTTGATTTATCTGATCTTCCTTTCGATATGCCCAAGTTGAGGAGACGACGGGCTGAAGCCGAAGCCGACTTGCGATCCTTGCCATTTGACATGCCCAAGCTGCGTCGGAAGTTACGCGGGCAGTCATTACAACTGAATAACGACTTTGGCGGGGCTATCTCAAATGCCTCTTCTAGCCAAAGTGTGCAAGACTTAAATCAAGGTTGGTATTATTTTTATATGTTCTATTTCCTTTCTACAAAAATCAAAAGATCGAGTCACTTAAGAACTTCGTAGTACCTTTTTATAATTCCATCACGTCAGAAAGATTTACATGTCAATCTTGTAAGAAAGTAGTATCCTCGAAGGGTCTGTCGACTTAAATTGTTGGTTCTTTCTAACTCGAAGCGACCGCCAGCGCATTATGCCGATTAAGACATATGACTCCGGATTGCTCCACACAAAATTCTCTGGTCCAACGCCCATCCAATATTTAATTTGCTTGAGTGCTTTTTGAGGGAACTTTTTCCTGTACATGTTGGGAGCAATTTGTAACCGTTCAGTTGAGTTAGGAGTTCTTATCCCGGAGAATTGCGTGTGGTTTGACGTAATAAGTGGTGGCGGCTTATATTCAATCAATGCTAAGAACAAAAGTTTAGACTTGACAGATTTCCTTATTTAATCTTATTTCTTGTTTTCAGGAAACAAACACAAACCGAATTTGAAGTTAAATTTTGACAGCGGCAGTGGTGGTTCTGGCAGTTCTAAGGGATTGCGTTTGAATTTGGGACCGATTGCTCCGCCTCGAGATTTGGTTGACGCTTCTCTTCCACTTGACCGACAAGGGTGAGTTTTTACCAACTGACACTTTTATTATCAGTAACTTATTTGATCATAAATATTTCACAAGGAGAAAAAAAGACCACAGAAACTAATTGGTTTTTTAATTGCTTACAGGTGGTACCACGGGACCTTATCGCGCGTTGAAGCTGAGAGTCTGCTAAGGGATGCGGATGAGGGCGCATTTCTGGTTCGAAACAGCGAATCGGCCAAACACGACTATTCGCTAAGTCTGAAGTGAGTATTTACTATCACTCTTTGTCATACTGTTTCTTATCAATTACAGTTCCTACGTCTTTGGAATATTTTAAAATTCATCTTTGCTAATCTTGACTTTTTCCTTGTTTTGCAGGTCGACACGTGGTTTTATGCATATGCGTATTTGCCGTGCTACGGACGGCTACACTTTGGGCGGTGCGGCGACTGCATTCCCCACTGTGCCAGCTCTGATGCGGCACTACGTCACTGCCCAGAGGCTTCCAGTTCGAGGTGCGGAACACATGGCACTGTCCACACCTTTGCCAGCCGTCCTACTATGAACATCCCATAAGGAAAGATGGGTTTTAATTTTGAGTGAACCTCGATCGTCGGATTGGTCGATTCGAAGTTCGGAAAGGTGTAAATAAACAGCGATCGGAAATCCAAGGTGTGATTATTTTTTGTTTAGATTGCTGAAGAAAGCACAAGTGAAGGAGTTAATTATCGTATTTGTATAGCTTTAGGAACCCAGTGAATAATACCAAAGAATTAGAATTCAATGATTTTTGCTAATGAACTGGCTTACATTTATTTGTATACGCTCAGGTAGCAGTGTAATTATGCTAGTCCAGAATATCGCAGCCACATATATAAAATATGTTATATATTATTTATTCGCATATAATCATTTTTACATTTAAATGTATACTGTGTGTAACGAAATAAGTACTTATGTTGTCTTGCTTCGTATTACTCATTCATCGTTTATCTTATGCATTGATACCATCTTTTATTAATCAGTGTTAACTGTATGTATATTGTACGTTTGTTTGATATTGACGCAAACGATGATATTAAGTAGTTATATTGTGTGATAATTCGTTTTGCAAACAATTTGCGATGAATCATCAAAACATTATATTGACCTCTGTATTCATTTACTTGGCCTAATCAATAGACTAGTATAACATAATTACCTATCTGCTATTGATCTTGTCGTGCATAAAGACGTCAACGGTTATGGTAGACTTTGAACTTTCTTGTCTTTAGCCGTAAAGTATAGAATTCTACAGCACACTACCTAATTACTTACGTAAGTTTGAAAGTATGGGAAAATTCCTTTATTTTCGAACACAATGACTGTCGAATTACAAAGATACTTAATTTTATTACAGTAATAGAAAAACGCTTTACTGCAGTAATTATTAGATCGATATTACCATGATCCACAAATCACGTAGATACAGGTGTGAAGAATCAAGTCTGAATATAAATTCGTTTTAACAATAAGTGACTCACTATAAAAGCATTCAACTTTTTAATAATATTAAAAGCGCGTAAACCGCTTACGCAAACTATAAAATGTATACAGCAAGGTTAAAAACAAATCAGATTGCAAACCGTGGAATATTTATGTAGCATACATGAAATAGGTGGGTACAGTTGTCACATTAGTGAGTACATATAAAATAGAACCTTGATGTCGTAGATACAAGGTTGAGTTCTGTAGAGATTGTAATAGCATGAGTCATAAGCACGTGGGTCGAATAGACACGAAAATAATATCGATTTAGTACAAAACTGTACGAAGTAGACTTGATGTCAGTTGGAACTTTTATACACTGTATGTCAAACATAGTAGATATAGTAGGACCCTATTTATATCAAAACCTCGAGTGTGTGTGCTCAAAAAAAACTTTGAATAATTGTCGAAATATCTTGCTTGTACTGTAAGAACTTGTATTTGTTTTAAAAATAGAAGCAGCATATACACTTGAGGCATAAAACTTTGGCCAACATGAAACGACATTAAATAAAACAAAAAAAAATGATATAGCTTTCATACTATAGTGAAGTCTTAAGCTAATCATGATAGTAAAGGCACATAACAGAATAATATAAGATCATAGATGAAGATTGCACATGTTATGTAACTCTCACTTGATGACTTATTTATATTTTTTGTTATTTTAGAATTGTAAGTAGAGTAACGGGATGGAGTATGGGGCCCTCAATAATGGATAGTTTTAATTCCTCTTCATAGTTTTATATCACTTGGTACTTTTACAACGATATTGATTGACGGCCAGTGATGTACTCAATGAAAGATGTAGCAGCTATATTTAATAGATTCTTCTGTGATTTTGTGTTTAATACAATAAAAGCCAAAAAAATGTTGTGTATTATAAATTAAGTTCATCGTATTTATTATGTAACGCATATTCATGCTTAATTATGTTCACATTTGTCTAATAATGTACAACAAGATCTCATGAAATACTTCCTCTGGATGATTCAGTTACCCTAGTGTTAATTTTGATTGATTTGTACCTGATTTTTTGAAAGTAACGTTGTTTGAGACTTAAAAATTAATTACGTTTTAACAGATTTATTTTGTTAATTAATTTAGTGATCATTAGAATAATATTAACGTAGATATGTATTGGGAATGAACGAATTTTACGAATGTATGTGACATTTATTACTGTATGTAATTACTTAACCACCGCAAAGCAGCTTTTGCAAGCGTGCAACTAATTTTAATATAGAACTTAATATACCGTTTTATTATTAAGCAGTGGTACTTATTACATGAGAAGGGGAATCATTTGGGTCCAGAATCATCGTCACTGACGATTTTTAACATCTACATTTTGTAGAAAACATAATTTCTTTATCATCCGTCTCATGTACTTTGTACGAGTATGATTATGTAGTAAACGCGTAATGGAAGGTAGGCTAAAAATATCGGATGAAATTCTTATATTTGGAAGTTTTGAAAACGTGTCAAAATTTTTTTCAAGAGCGATGTAGGTCCCGAAACGGAGTTAGGTAAAAATTATAGCTTATAGTAGTTATAATCAACTGTAATTTTGAAGGTGTAGTTTGAAATTGAAGATGAAATAAATTCCATAAAAATGAAATTATTGCTTTTTATTCCTCCTTGTTTTACCTTTACCCGTAACAACAATTGAAAAGAAAGAAACAAAAATAAAAATACAGAAAATGTATTATTGCCAAATAAATTGGCATTACACTACGATTCAATATTACATTAGAAGAATTATGTGTGCAGTGCTGCGTTGAAAACCGATTCTGCAAGCATTCGCCGACAGTCGTTTCTCTGCAAAAAGCCATGTCAAAACAATCGTAGACCAAACGACCTGACGGCGAATAAGCCATAGTTGAAAAGTCCTGTCGACGAAACAAACAAAGACAAACCATTCTGTCGGCGAAACATCCATAGGTGAAACGTTCTATCGACGAATCTCTCTAAAACGAAACGTCCTGTCGGTAATCTGTCCAAAGGAGAAACGACTGTCGGCGAATGCTTGCAAAAACCCCGGTACCCAAGTGGCTAATAATTAGATAACCATCAACTAGGTATCATCAGGATCATTATAGTGATGTTGAGCCAGTCTTCGTGCTGATCCTTTAGTCACTCATCGACTAAGCGTACATAAACAAAGCCATTATACTTGTTACAACAGTTCTGCTATGATCTTATGACGAGTTCCGTTCCATATCTCCTAAGTTTATGATCAGATCATGACAATATTTATATGGGACCAATTCGGAAGTATACTCTTTCAAACAAATAAATTATCATCCAAATCACTTCATAATTGGCGGAGTAATCGGGTAACAAACATACAAAAAAAAAATCATAGGTACTGCCGAATTGAAAACCTCCTCCTTTTTGACGTCGGTTGAAAACCCACAAATGAACTTTATGTTGAAAATAAATTCTACAAGTACCAACGTATAGTATGAATAAAGTTATGGTGCGCTGCTTGTTGCGAGTTCAATTTCCGCACGGACGACATATTTTCATGGCCTACAATCAGTTGTTTCGGGTTACTTGTGAATGTGAGTCTTTATGTTGGTAAACGAACTCACGATACAGGAATAATTCGTAGAGAATAACAGAACATCACGCCTTCAATCCCCGAAGGGTTAGGCAAAGGTGTACTCATTAGTATACCCACATTTCGCCAGTTATGTTTAAGTCCCATGTAATATGGGGCGAGCCTATTGCCATCAACCGGGCACAAAGCCAGACTCTGAGGCCGCTACTGAGAAATTCCTGATGGAAAAATCCAATAACATTTTGCCCGACCTGGGAATCGAACCCAGGACCTCAAGCTCAGCAGTCGCGCTTTGCGACCACTAGACCAACGAGACAGTCACTAGTATATTCATTGTTATAATATTGAACCCTGTGATGGTATTTGATAGCCCATATACGTATAATTATGGTAATTACAAGTAGATAAATTAATTTATTGATTGATGTAAAAAAACAACAAACCAAAGGAATATATGTATGACATGTATGTAGTGGTTAGTGATAATTTCCTCATGAGCGTGATTAAAAAGTAGATGTGGCCAAATTATGATAATATGGTGTTTGAGTATTTATACCTACACTGTAAAAGCCAAGTATTTAATTTCAACGAACAATTTGCAAAAATAAAAACAGATTCTTACCAATAACCTAATATTTTTTTGGACTCTTTGAAACAAAACGGTAATTATTATTTATACATTTTTAGCAATACAATATTAATAAAAGCGCCATCTATGTTACAAATTCGAAGACCAATGATTTACCTCCTTTTGCAAGGAGATGTCGCTAACTCCTTTCAACGCTTAAAAATGAGCGCCATCTGTAGTTTAAATCAAGAAGTATTTGATGCAAGGTTTGTAAACAAAGGATGACCGTATGTCAATAATTTCAGTAACATGAAACAGATGTCGTTGTAAAAAATAAAATTGGAAAAACAAGCTCCAGTTGAATTTTACTTCTAGAAACTTGAAATACGCTGATGTGGATGGTTATTCAAATTTAAGTTGTTTCAACATATTATTATGGAGTTTAAAAATTTAAAGAGTTCGTATTAAATATTATGAAAGGGTTACTGCAATGAAATTTTTATTACTAATAATATTTTTACTACTTTTGTCTTTCTGATTTTTGCATTAAGTACCCTAACAGGTGTGACCTATCATTTTCCCTGACTGGGCTCTAGCTTTTATTAGATAGTAACAAAATTATAGGTAAGAATGTACCCACTCAATATTCTAATATTCTTCCAACCGGATTTTGGTCAGGGCGGGTATTATTAGTGGAGACTCGTCTATAAATATTATATTGCTCAAGTGCTTGCTCAAACATAGGCACCAGCACACATGTACCTGTAAAAGTACGTTCGTTGGTTAGGTAAGTCCATTTCTTTGTGTGGAAAATACCTAGTACATTTACACTCGGACTATTCGCTCTGTAAATCGAGTTTCGATCGTTGTGCTCGTAACTTTTTTGAAAAAATAATGTCAAGACTATTGTAAGTTACTTATGTTTGGCTGTAAACAAATATAGTTATTTTTGAAATGTTATTTTTGTACTAAGCAATTTACACATACATCGCTCCAATTTTTTGGCACATAAAAATATGGGGATTAAAAAAGCGAATGATGAGATTTTTTTTTTTTCAATTTTTGCCCTTACACTACTCTTGTTCTTAACCCACGATATGTACCATCGTATTCACGTATTACCCTGTATAATCCTGTTCACAAAATATTGTTTAACATTTTATAAGAGTAGGTTACTATGGATGCGGTTAGTGCAGGACCGGTCATTGTGGCCATCTTTAGGGGAGGCCTATATAATACAGCAGTGGACGTAATTCTGCTGAAATGACGAAGTATGGAGTTTCTACGCAAACTCTTACGAAGCTACCGTTCAGAAGGGGCAATTTGATTCAGTTCTTTTTTATTGTATATGACGTTCAATTTTTTTTATCCTACACAAGCTCTAGACACGAAGACTTTGTAATTGGCTGTCAGATAATCATGCTGTTATTTATTACCACTGTATTTAGCTGTAAGTCTTCCAAAGACTTTAAATAAATAAATAATAAAACTGCCTTTAAGAAACTTTTGCTCAACAGCTGGATCAAGAGTCAGATGCAGAAGGCGGTTGTCTTGGACATGGCACGCATAGTGAGGAGGTTCCTCTCTCTGGATCCCTAAACGCCGGTAGCTTGGGTTTTACCACCTCGTTGCGGGCGGAGCACTATTTTTATACATTTTTTTTTAAATTATATTATTTGTTTTTTTAAGGAAAATATGTGTAAAAATATGGAAAATAAAGAAAATGAGGAATATAAACTGCCTTTTATTGATATAATTTTACATAACATTACGCCTGTAATCCCCGAAGGGTAAGGCAGAGATGTACCCATTAGTACCCCCACATTTCACCAGTTATGTTTGTAGTCCCATGTAATAGGGGGCGAGCCTATTGCCATCAATCGGGCACAAATCCAGACTCCGAGGCTGCTACTGAGAAATTCCTGATGGAAAAACCCAATAACACTTGGCCCGACCTGGGAATCGAACCCAAGACCTCATGCACAGCAGTCGCGCTTGCGACCACTAGACCAACGAGGCAGGCCTATAATGAGTATGAGTATGAGTGATATAATTTTATTGAAATAAATGATTTGACTTTGACATGTATAAGCTACTACGCTCGAATAAATCTGCTTTCAAAAATATTCTATTTTTTTAAAAGCCCAAAATACAAAAAAGACCGAAAAACAGAATTATTCATACAAATACATAAGTGAAAGTACAAACCTGTGTATAAAAGTACTTTCAACAGCTTTTAAAAGTATTGTCTATCCACATCGTGTTCGCACACAAAATTAATGAAATATCCCTTTGACCCTTTCGGGTGGCTTCCGTCAGTTTTTCACCCAAAAGCCATTAAGCCCTCTAAGTGTTTCTATAAAAAGGACCTCAACATTATATAAATGGCGTTTTCATTGAGTCCATAATTCACCTTAACTTTTATGTCAAATCGACGCTTAAGAATGTAGCTAAGAGTGAATATTTTACTCGGTAAGGACCACTGATATATTTTTTTACTTTCAAATAATAGTAACGTTAACAAATCTGTTAATTTTTATGCGAAATAACAGCTTTTTACGGAAACGCATATTATATGAAGTTATTATACCAAAGTAGTACTTATACTTACAAGTACCTATACCAAAATATTTTTAAAAATGTTAATTTGTGAGCCTGTTTGGTCGAGTAAATCTAGGTCGGGTTCGGTCACAAAGCGAAACTGCTGAGTATGAGGTCTTGGGTTCGATTCCCAGGTCGGGCATCGCAATCGGTCACAAAGCGCGACTGCTCGCATGAGGTCTTGAGCTCGATTCCCGGGTCGTGCAAAGTATTATTAGATTTTTTCATCAAGAATTTCTCAATAGCAGCCTCGGAGTCTAGATTTGTGCCTGGTTGATGGCAATAAATAGGCTCGGCCCCTATTACATGACACTTAAACATAACTGGTGAAATGTAGGTTTACTTATGGGTACACCTCTGCCTAACCCCTCGGGGATTACAGGCGTGATGTTATATTTTATGTATGAAGTGACGGGCATAACCTACTTTCAAAATAAGACACCGTATTAAAAAGCCTCTGCAATTTCATAACATCGTGGCTGACAACATAATAAAGGCATATAATTATGACACATCACAATTGTTCATGAATTTTAATAATGAAAAAACAGAATATTCACGCGATGCCATAATTACTAAGTGCTTTAATAATGTTACAATAGCGCCCTAATTGGGATCTCTTCGTTAGCCAGCCAGTATTTTATTGTGGTTATGAAATATTCGATTTTCAAAACGTTATTTATAAAGGAAAATAATGATTTAGGTTGGCATGAAAAGGAGATATTATCAATATTATTGTTGTTAATTAACTTATTTTATTTTTGTGAAAACAGTCGCGGGATGGGACGTCTTAACAGGATACCGTGGCCCCGGAACGTAAGGCGCAACAGAAGGAACAGGGTGGTTTTTTAGTCAGTAAAAGTCTGACAGTTCCTTCCGCCCCACCGAGGGCGGAAGGAGTCATATGATGATTTTTACCACCTAAAAAAAAAAAAAAAAAATGGTTGCTTACTCTTCGCTGTACAAGTACAAGCGAGGAAATATAAAACCTCTGTACTTAGAAAATCGAGATTCTCCGTCTTTAATAAGATATTACTTAGTATGTATGAAGCCTTGCAATCTTTATAACCTAAATATGTGTCTGTTAAAAACCCGTAAAGGGGTCACTGTACTCCTCAATATGATTAACATTTCTAATGGAACCAACCCTGACAATGTATGTTGTCGAGTTATGCGACCATTTAAATGCATGAATCCGATTTTTTTTTTAATTATTTAAAGGTATGTCTAATAGTAAAAGATTTAAACAAAAAATAAACTTTATATATTGCAGTAGATTTTACTAATCTTACAACCTGAAATTTTACACAGTTCAAATTCTTTATTATCTTTCTAAAATCTGAAAGCAAAAACTATTTTTAAACTTATTTACATACTTAGCATTACTTAATTTACATATCCGTGCTAAATTAATTAATTCATGCAGACAAACGTTTTATTTTAATTTAAAAAGAAATTAAAATACGGTACTGCCTGGTTCATTTCAAAAATACCCTTTTTATGTAGTCCTCAAAGTTGTAAAAACAAAATGGACATTTTGAGCTTTTTTACGTTTATTTTTCTGTACGAGGGCTTTATTGAATGTCGTGATGGCCCTGTGGTTGAGGCGCCTGCATCTTATACATGAGGGTTCCAATCCGGGCAAATACCAATATGACATTTTCAATTCATATGTACTTTCTAAGTAAGACATCACTGAAATCGTTCTGTGCCTCGGAAAAAACGTGAAACCGTTGGTCTCGGCAGTCATACATACATACGTAGATCTTTGACAGTCGTTACGGGTATTCAGAATCCCGAAAGTCTGACAACCAGTCTTACAAACAGTCAGTCAGTCAGTCAGTTACTGGATTGCGGAGGTCAGCTAGGCAGTCGCTCCATGTTAAATACTGGTATTCAGCTGCATTCGGTTAGACTGGAAGCCAACCCCAACATAACTGAGAAAAGGCTAGGCAGGAGATGTCAAGGGCTTCATGAAGCTCGCTTTACAAATATGTACGGACTGATAAATATTACATCGTCACAGACTGTTGACCAAGTCTCTGTGTGCGTAAAGGGTCTTTCTCAAACGTTTTACGAGTCACGGATCGAAAGACAATATTTTATTTGGTGTTTTCAGAACATGTTGTTTTTTCGTGTTCAATGTGTCCAAGCTGTGGAGCTGTGCCTGTTAACAAATGGAGAATGTGTCTCGGGGACCATTTAAAAGGGATTTGCATTAATTTACTGAGTTTTGGTTACGAATTTAGTGCTTATGGAGGAATAAAGATAACGCTTAACTCCGTGCGCTTATCGTACGAAGTCAATATAACGTATATTTGATCGATTTTTAAATTTAGAATAACCTTTTCTTACACATTTAGTATTAAAGACTTTATTCTATGATAATACTTATTGTACATGAGTTTTAAAATTTATAAAAATGTAAAATGTATAGTCGCACTTCTTATTCGAAATAAGAGTTTTAAAAATTCTATCGAATACTTTACACCTTCGTGCTAAGCCAGAAAGTTCATACTAATAAAGGATCAAAATCAATCTAAAATAGAACAATTAGTAGGACTTTATAATTCACTAGCAATTGCACGTGACTTTGTCCGCATAATTGTCGGTTTTGGGGGTTTTTTTAAATTCGGAGTCTTTGCGAGGACCCCTTTTTGTCAACATCGATGTATCGGCTTACAAGATTAGATAGAATAAATAGACAGACAGAGAAAATTTTAAAAAATGATTTTTTGGTAACACATAACATCACGCCTGTAATCCCCGAAGGGTTAGGCAGAGGTGTACCCATTAGTACACCCACATTTCGCCAGTTATGTTTTTAGTCCCATGTAGGTAATAGGGGGCGAGCCTATTGCCATCAACCGGGCACAAATCCAGACTCCGAGGCTGCTACTGAGAAATTCCTGATGGAAAAACCCAATAACACTTTGCCTGACCTGGGAATCGAACCCAAGACCTCATGCACAGCAATCGCGCTTGCGACCACTAGACCAACGAGGCAGTCAGTCAGATTTTTTGGTATTATTATTTTTTTTATAATTATTTTATCAGAAGCCGTAATTTTGACATTAAAACAGACATTTCAATTTTATTTATTTGTATAGATTAATAATGGTGCCGATTCCCTTGGTCACAAAGTAAACTATAATTAGACTATTTCCATCTTTTTCTGTCCAATAAAATAAGAAAGAGACTAATGTAAATAAGAGCTGTCAAATTTAGTCCATCTTACACATCCATACAGTTATAGTTGACATCTTAAAACGTGTGGATTAAAAATACGGAGAAGTTCAAGGCAAAACTAATTTGACATCTCTAACTCAGTTTTTTAATGTCACGGAATGTCACCGTCCTTTCCTTTCGCTGTATGTTAATAAGAGATGTCAATTCTCTAAATTTTGTCTAGTTAGTGAACAAGGGAATCGGCACCAATAGCTGTCTCAATACTTAGAAGCCGCTGACTTTCAATTGACAAATCTAACTTCAACACTTAGACGAAATTCTCTCTAATCTTTCTATCTTAACCAACGAAGCCAATTCGTAACTAATCTTAGACCGAGATTTGGAAAGTTACCTCAGCAGTACAACCGGGCTTCTTAAAACGAAAGTTTGGCTAAGTTCACCTGGCTTGCCAAACTATTCCACCAGCTTAGATCCAAGTTTATGCGTGGCATAAGCACTTTCGTAATATCGAATACCCGTAGGAATTACCCTTTTCCGAAATATTATTAAGTTGACTTTGTTTATGATCGTTTATTTAGGGAGCGTCGGAGATCGGCGAAACTTTTACGGATACTTTTCGGGTCTGCTATTTGTATTGACTTGGGAATGACTCTGGTGGGTATTATGGTAATTGATTGACATTGAGAGATCTTTATTAGGTATGGCATTAACTTTTCTTAGGCACACTGTCGGCACTCATTTATCTAATTTATTACTGTCCCACTCAAACCATATCAGAGGCCCTTGAGGCGGTTTAGAAATTCTGATACCAGGGTGTGTGGGGTCGTTAGAACTTACTGCCCATACGAAAAAGAAGAAGAATATATTATCTAAATCCTGTTACTCGTATGATTAATATACAAAAACTATCATCGAATAAATTGAACAAAGAAATAAACAATGCTATGAATTATGTGTGTAATCTTAGTTGTGTTAACTTAACAATTTTGTCGTTTGTACTTTTATTCGTCATCACCAAATGGACCCAAATGTCTTCATTAACCTAAATGATCGCGTGCGACTTTTAATGACTAAAAAGTCTTTAATTACCTCCTCAATGGCTTCGTATCAGTTTGTGCCAGCCAAAAGTCAAAACCATTGCAGAAAGTGACGGGATTTAATTAGTTAGTTGTTGAAAATAAACTTGTTTTTTAATGAGTTTTTTTTAGTAAAATATTATTTAAATTGACAGTTCTTTGTGTAGTTTTCTTTTATATCGTTAGAATTATGATTTTGCGTGTTAGTAGGTAAGGGAAAAAGTTGTTTAAGATTGAGGTATTCTGTTACAAACGATGTGGCGCGAAGTTAAAATTTTATAATTGTTTCGGTGTAAAGAAAGCTCTTTGCTTTTTCTTAGCGCCTTAAACGTAACTATTACTATGAAAAAAAGTTTAGGGAGTGGCATAAAAATGTGTGATAAATTACGTCTTACGTCTTTAGTTACAAATCCACTTACAAACACAAATGTTGTAAATTATTTTTTCCAATTCGTCTGGGAAATTCTTCAGCTTTTGTACATAACATCATCACGTCTGTAATCCGCGAAGGATTTTTTCAGTTATACATTTACCAGTTATGTTTAAGTCCCATGTAATAGGGGGCGAGCCTATTGCCATCAACCGGGCACAAATACAGACTCCGAGGCTGCTACTGAGAAATTCAACATAAACATCACGCCTGTAATCCCCGAAGGGTTAGACAGAGGTGTACCCATTAGTACACCCACATTTCGCCAGTTATGTTTTTAGTCCCATGTAATAGGGGGCGAGCCTATTGCCAACTGAGAAATTCCTTATAGAAAAATCCACTTACACTTTGCCCGACATGGGAATCGTATCGAAGACCTAATGCTCAACAGTCGCGCTTTGCGACCACTAGTCTAACAAAACTGTCAAGTCGAGTCAACTTTAATATGTTAGTAAAAATAACTTAAAAAAACAAAAACTTAGTACCACATTATCATACCTAATTACGTACATAGTACATTGTAAGTTTATAAGAAATAGTGAGTCAGGTCTCACAAGAAGTCATCATCATCTGCCTAGCCTTTTCCCAACTATGTTAAGGTCGGTTTCCAGTCTAACCGGATGCAGCTGAATACCAGTATTTTACATGGAGCGACTGCCTATCTGACCTCCACAACTCAGTAACTGGGTAATACGATACCTCTAGGTAAGACTGGGTGTCGGACTTTCAAGCTTCTGACGACTCGTAACGACTGTCAAAGATTCACGTATGACAGCCGGGACCAACAGCTTAACGTGCTTTCCGAGGCACGGAATGATGTCAGTAATACACAACGCGCAGGTCACAATACACAGGTCTCACAAGAAGTATTAATTACAAATACACGTTTGAAAACAATAGCCGTATTAATACTGGTAATAACATTTGAATTGGTCATTTCAAAAACCATTTAAGTCAAGTTATTTTTAAAACATTGTTTTACTGTGTAACAGTATTTTAAACTTTATTTATTTAAAAATTATAGTTTTTATAAATTCCTGAAATAAATTAACATCCTATAAAAAATATAAATATGATAATAGTTCCAAAAAATTAACGAGTTTAAACAAAAAGAGCAAACAAAAGTACTCTTTAGCTTTATTTTATTATAGTATAGATTTACTCGCACACCCAAAAAGGCAACATCTGTCAAGTTCCAACCATACAACTTTTACCACTTCAATCTCTCAACCTTTCCGAAGAAATGAAAAGTTCACATTTTCTTATACAAGTACCTCTGGCCACGAGAGGTTTACAAGTACTACGGTAAACAGATCCCATTCAAGAGTGCTGAGTTACCCCAGTGATATTTCAACCCTCGGGCGGAATATCCGCTCACTTGAACTGATGGTACTACGACCTATGTATTCGTGCTGGTGCGCGGCGCTTTTTATTCAGAGGTTGTTCAATGCATTGTTAGAAAATTGTTTTTTAAATCTACGTAATTTTCTAATTGGATTTTATCTCATTACAATATTGGATTTTTGAGCGTGGTTAATACTTATGTCTATGATATTGGGTTTATGTGGATTTACATTTTATTGTGTTTTATTGGTTGTCAAAAATATTTAATTAATATTGCATGATCAAATTTTTTTCACACTCTCTTTCAACATCTTAATAATCAAATTCTTATGTTGTCAAGAATAGTTTTGATTTCTAAGAAAACCCTCACATTACCTTGGTTATGCATTTATTAACTAAGTGAACAATGTACTTATACTATTTTCTTTTCAGAAAAAATTAAGAATTATGTATTTTCCAATAAAAATATAATATATTGTATAATTTCCCTGAAATCAAAATCAACATCAAAATTCTTCCCTACAGAATCCACATTATTAAGAGTTTGTGTTAGTTAAATAAGCAAGTATAAAAGGTATTGTTTTAGGAGTACTTGGAATAAACATGAGGGATTTTTTTTAATGTAATTTTGGTTTTATTTTTAATATGTTGTTTTGTGCCCGGTTGATGGCAATAGGCTCGCCCCCTATTACATGGGACTAAAAACATAACTGGCGAAATGTGGGTGTACTAATGGGTACACCCCTGCCTAACCCTTCGGGGATTACAGGCGTGATGTTATGTTATGCTATTTATGTAAATTTGGTTTTATTTTTAACATGTAAAAAAAAAATAGTATACATAGAAATATTAATAATATACTAAGTGATTTCATAGAATTGTAAGTCCATATTTAACGGAGTATGAAAAATGCTTCATTGCATTTCTGTACTAAAATATTATAAATGTGAAAGTAACTCTGTCTGTCCGTTTCTCTGTCTGATACGCTTTCACGACTAAACCACTTTACCAATTCTGATGGAATTTGTTACGGGGTAAATTTCAACTCTAAAAATGGCCATATGCTACTTTTTATTCTGTGACTTTGTCTGTGTATGCAATAACCGATATGTACGCGGACAAAATTGCGATTAGTAGCTAGTAATAAACATAGCAATGAAGGTAATTAAAGCTCACATATCCATGGAAACTAACGATGCCGTTGACCCATATAAAAGATAGTAATTTGATCTAAAATCGATCACGACCTAAATACAAAATATTAATATAACTAAAAGCCTCACTTATACCACGAGGTTAAGTGAATTAAGTGACGATAAGTAAGCAATTAAGTAAATAATTCAAATAATAAATTAAACATTTTACGGACTAATTACAGCACCGTGTAAATTATTAGCGTCTACCCACAAATATGTTCCCAAAACTACTTTAAATAACTTTTGTTCATTACAAAGTTGACACAAACTTTGCACTTCGCATTATTCAAATCTAATCTTTAGGATTAAGGCACAAGGATTATAACTGCGTACAAGAAGATTGAAGTTAAGCTCTTGAGTTTTGTAGTAAGTAATCTTTACGCCTATTTAGACGTAATTAGTTTTGCTTTCCTCTTTGAGGTTTCGTTCAGATGTATGTGAAAAGTTTGCCAATTAACATGTGTGCAGAAAAATATGTTACTGAAATAGCAATATGTGTCACGTGTACGTTTCTGGAAATTTATTAGTTTCATAAGCTACACATAAACATAACATCATGCCTGTAATCCCCGAAGGGTTCAGCAGAGATTTACCCCATATTTTGCCAGTTATGCTTAGGTCCCAGGGCACAAATCCAAACTCCGAGGCTGCTACTGAGAAATTCCTAATGGAGAGACCCAATAACTGCAACAACCTAACTGCCCGACCTAGGAATCGAAGCCAAGACCTATAGACCAATGAGGCAGCCATCACACGTGGTTTCGTAAGCTTTGTTTTTGAAACTCAGATTTAATTAAATACATAAATGAATACAAATAAATTATTTGGAACAATCTTTTTGTTTTAGCCTTACCTATCACATTTTTAATGGAAAATTTGAAATATTCAAATAAGATAAAGCCCAAAGCGATAATATTTTTCAGGACAGATTTTTATGAAAACTAGCTTTTGCTCGCTATTTCGTTCCCATGTGGGATTTGTTTGGATGTAAAAAGTAGCCTATGTTACTCTTAGGGCCATAAAATGTCGCTCTGTTAGAAAAAATATGTTGATTCTTTCCTCTGTTGCTGCGTAAAAGAAAGACAAACACATTTTTGCATATTTATATTAGTAGGATAAGCACCTACTGTCTTGTAAAACAAGGAAAGTTTTACCGTGTAATCCAAAAAGCTAAACGAGTTTTAGGGCGTTATCAGATTAGCAAGCTAATATCTGGTGTATACAAGGTACTTTTTTGAGATGTATCTACATGGACACAGTATTATAGTCACGCGATACAGTCTACCGCATACGCAACGAGGCGATTTTGTTCTTTTCTTCGTCACGACTATCTTGCTTTAAAGATCAATAATAATAATAATTCTGAACTGTCATACATAAACAGTAAAAAGTAAAAAATCAAGGATTACAGGCGTGATGTTATGTTATGTTATGTTGTTCAGTATATGTATTTTAAATACGCCATCAACTAAAACGCCTTTTATTATAATTACACAATAAATTAAGCAATTTTTGTTTCGGCATTCCTATTACGACAATTCACCCTTCCCGACTGTCGCACGTACAAATTGATACAAGATGAATATTGCGGTCACCGATGACCGTCAATTGACATTCACTACCCAGGTTAATACCAGGGACGTAAAGTGAGATGGATACTTTCGTTATCAATCTTCTAGAGAGGTCCTTGACTTGATTAAAGACAGGTAGAGTGGCTTCACCAAGTATTTTTATAAAATTTCAAGACCATCTTATTGGCTTATAAAAATCGGTGAAAAGTGGCGAAGTAGGAGGAAAGAAGGAAGAAAAATGTGTTGATTTCGTAAAGAAAATGGGCATTACAAATTGTACACCGTAAACTATAATGTTCCTCATAATTCTATGCAGTAATATAGACAAGTGTTCTGGAATAGCAATGAGTATGTATATCGATCAAGCACAATTTACTTCATGATTGTAACCTTTTTACCTACCTTTTTAACTAAGTGTTGATTGGTTAATAGTTTAAATGATGATTTTTAGATGTGAATGTGATGGGCCTTGTATATTAGGATATCCGATAATAAGAAATTGAATTTGGTTTCTTCAAATGTCATAACTATATCTGCATCTAAGCGTCATGAGTTGTTTTTCTAAAATGTATTGAATCTGCAATAAGTTGTTTACGGGGAAATCTTTAAATCTTTAGATATCAGCCTTTTATTTATAAAAATGCTATCAAACTGTCATATTAATTTATTTCTCAGATAGAATAATTAAAAAAAAAATAGCTAAAACGTTAATTAATAACTTTTTTGGCACTTTCCAAATCGGAACACAAAATCTTTGCTTGGCGGTAGTAGGTCATAGTCTGTATCAAATTATTTCAAATAAACTCTATGAATATAATTGCGAATAATATTGCAATATGTCTACCATTCTAAACTGATTGCAGTACTGTCAATTAACTTGCTAAACTCCCGTTCAAAAGCAACAATGAACAGCAATCGCTGCGTAACCCAATTTCGCCTCGGTCTAATTTGGCAGATATAAGCTTAGCGTGTTACCTGTCTGGTTAGCGGTCAGTGTATACCAGACAGATGCGGCTTCGACGATTCCCCAGACTGTATTAGATTTTGTAATTTATTAGTTAATTGTTTGAAATTCTTGATCAGATTTGTATTTTTTATTAGATACTAGCTTTTACCCGCGGCTTCGCCCGCGTTGGTTTAGAATTTGACAATCAATTCGGGCTGTACTCGGCTTGTTGCTCGGCCAGATCCAGAATTATTAAATACCTACGGACCAACAGACTGTGACTCATAAAAGTCGGTGGGCGTCCAGTTTGCATTTCTGCAAGAGAGGTCCTTCTCGCCTGCGTCTGTTCTGGAGTTTCAGTCGCTGTAATGGCTGAGCTTCTTCTCTGAGACGAAGTCGTGTAGTCATGTGTGTCGTGTGTCGTGTGTGAATAGGCGTCTCAGTTGCTCTTACAGCTCTCTGGCTTTCGGCTTGTTCCTCCAAAAGCAATTGCGTTTAGAAGGGCGTCTCAGTCACTCTCAGAGAAGCTTGGCGGGCGGACGGTTTGGCTTTCCAGTCTTTCCTGGCTTTAATAAAATGTCTCATCAGCTCTCAAATTTGCTTGTCGCTCCGGTTGTGCTTGCTTTCTTAATGCGGCACGAACGGAAGATTCCGGGGATTGAGCAGTAATTTTTGCTCGGGCTAGCAAAGAGCTTTTGCCTGACTTGGAGCTGTGAGACAATTTAAAAAAAAAGGAACCTACCTACCGTCATTAAAATACACCGAACATACCTCTAAAGAAAACATAAACAGTACTGAGGGACAAACTTAACTTTGCCGTTGGAAAACTGCTGTCTACACATCTACATCGACATAGGTCACGGTCATAGTTTAGCAACTAACCTCTTCCTTCAGTCAGTCATCGACTAAACGCATTAAACAAAGCAATTTTACTGTTACGACAGTTCTGCTGTGATCCTATGAGGAATTCCGTTCAATATCTCCGAAGTTCATCATCAGATCATGACAGTATTTATACGGGACCAATTCGGAAAAAAAAAAAGAATCATCCAAATCAATTCACAATTGGCGGAGCGTGTTATAAGTTCGCCTTAATTCTTCCATGCATCCTCTATGAATGCGTTTACACCTGTTAGTGTCAGTGACGACACAGTGATGACAGTGTCAGTTACGCAGTTTTTCTGTATCCCTGACAACGTATATAAAGTGGGTCCCAGACAAACGCGAAATGTTGTGGCGGCCACGTCAGTTGCAAATTTTAACAACAGGCCGCGTGTACTGCTTTGTAAAATGACACCAAATATGAAAATTGTAATAGAAATAGTTGAATTTAAATAATTATTTAAATTTAACCCACACTTCTCCATTCCTAAGAGTAATATGCGATGCTAATGATAATATAGGTAGAGATAAACTACTATAACCTCACACCACTCACCACCTCAAGTGTTTAAATAAACGGTTTTTTTTCTATCTTTTTTCTCATCATCTGAGAGGGCTAATGAGTCATGTGAGTAATAAGACAACGTTACGGTTAGCCATATTGACTGACGTCCGATTGTGGCACAAACACCGCGCTAATGACACTTCAGGCCGCCACTGTGACCGCGGTGGTGTGTTTTTACAGCGGTTGGAGCCGCGGCCTGCGGTTAGCCGCAACCGCAGGTCGGTCCGTCTGGTAGCCACTTTATGCAAAATGTCAGTATGCTCTTCAGCGGTTTTGGGCATAAAAAATGATTAAGCAAACAATTCCGTGCTCCTAGGTTGTATACTTGAAACTGGTCTATCGACAGTCTAGACTCAAAATGTATTAGATGCTTAAGCTTAAAATTTGATCATGATTCGATAGACACGTGGCGCCATCTACTGTCATAAGGACGCTATTGTGATTTCCCTCGGGAACAGTACTTTTTTTCGGGATTAAAAGTACCCTATGTTTGTCCCTGATCACCTGGCAACGTTTATGCTAAATTTCGGGATGATCGGTTTAGTGGCTTAGGCGTAAAGTGGTAGCAAACAAACAAACAAACTTACTTTCGCATTTATAATATTAGTTAGGAAGTTAGGATTGTTGGGGTGATTTTTTCTAATCAGTTAACTCTAAACGAAGCAATGGAAAGGAGCAATAATTTGACAGCTTCTGTCAAATCATTTATTGCAATTATTATGATTATTAATTAAAATACATTTTAAAACATTATTTACAAAAATAAAATAAAGTGAATTTAGTTGGTCCTTCCAAAAGGTAATTATATTGACTATTAATATACGTCAAACTGACACATGAATTCTTGAGATGAAAGTTATTTAAATAATATATGTATAAATCAATCCTTATTTGTTTAGAACATCTAACTCGTTACCCAAAATTCATAGCGACGGGTAGTCAAAACTAAAATTGATCGCGCCTTTGCAGATATGCTAAAATTTATATTAAAATTTTACATGCCCCTCTGGAGAAGTTACCAAGCTGTAAATGGTAAAAAAAAAAATCTAACTTTAATATTACTTTTTAAATAAAGTAAAACAATTTTATTAAAGTCTGTACAACCTTTTCAAACCTTTCTTATTTATTTAAGGCAAAGTAAATAAAAAAGAATGCAACAATATTTGGTCTATTTTCCACAGTACAGGTGTTGGTTTTTTAATAAAGTTGCACGGTATTGTTACACCATCGTGTTAGAATTTCATTTTCACTACAGATGCTTATGGATTATTCAGTTTGTGACCTGCATTTCGATGCATTGGAGCTAAAATACGGCGACAGTTGCACCCACGGGTGAAATCTATCGCATATACTTCGGCCATTTATCAAAACATTTTATTTTCTGAAGCGTAAACTATGTTCCGTGCGAAACATCGTACATTTTTAAATTACCACGATAAAAGAGAATCGCCATGCCTGAAACAGCTTGTAAAACGAAATAGGTAGGTACTTTAGAATTGCCGCATAAAAAGAGCTAGTACATACTGGGCACTCGGCGTGACGTTGAGCGCGCGTTGGTCGCATACACACACTGCGTTTAGCATGGCGTTCAGCGCGCGAAATCAGTATCAAAATGCACTATCTCCATTTTCGAAAAGTGCGTCTTCTTTATACAAAAGCGCGCGTTGAAATGTACAACAAAATGGCCGCTCATGTATCTCAAAGCGCGCAGCTGACGCCCGAGCAACGCGCGTTCTAACGATAAAATGTATACGCGCGATTGACGCGCGCTTGACCATCAACGCGCGCTTACATGTGTACACTTCAATAGAATTCGGGGTTCTCAAAACGCGCGTTTGCAAAGCGCGCGTTTAAAAACGCTCAATGTGTACCCGCTCTAAAAAGCATTTGAAGGAAATGTAACAATATGCTCATTTAATACTTGTTAAGTTTGAAATCATTAGAAGCTTTTCAAGGAACGTAATTGATGAATATTAACACATTTTTCTTCCTTTTTCCATGCTATATACCTAAATGATTGCCTATGGAAGGCAACTTATTAGAATAAGATGTTCAATAGAAAATAGTATCTAGCTGTAATAATACTTTCCATCTATCTAAATAATAATATAAAAGCGAAAGGTTACTCACTCACTCACTCATCACAAAATATGAAAAACTGCTGAACGTACAAAGATGAAATTTGGCAGGGAAAAGTTTATAGTTAGTGGACGTCCGCTTTCCCTGGATTTTCCACTTTTCCCGGATTTTTCTTTGACGCGGACGAATTAGCGGGTACAAGCTAGTCTGCTAATATTTAAGTAAGTATTTTAAGTATCGCTCAGTAAAAGTATAATTTCCAAACAGTAAATCGTCTACTTACGATAAAAAGAACTCGATATTAAGTCACTTCAACGTATAACCTTGTGAAAAACAACAAAAGAATATCACATTCCATGTCGTTATCGAAGTTATCAGAGAATATTTTACTAACAAGTGTCTAGTAGCAAGCGGTGCTTTGTTGAATAATGTATTACCTTAAAGGCGTGGCCAGACGCGCAACTTCTAAGCAACACTACAGAGACACAAAAGTTGCTACCGTACACTATTTGTATTCTTTGAACTACTTATATTTTTTAGCTACATTTTAATAAAGTTTATAAACTGTTGTGGACCATGTCCAATGACGACATAAGAGTATTAAAACGAAATAGATTTTTTAGGTCTAGCGCAATAAGATAAGCCCTGAGAGCTCAGACTAGGAGATGCAATCTTGACGGCCAATCTACGAAATCTAACATAACATAACATCACGCCTGTAATCCCCGAAGGATTAGGCAGTGGTGTACCCATTAGTATACCCACATTCAATAGGGGGCGAGCCTATTGCCATCAACCGGGTACAAATCCACGAACGAAATCGAAATCTACGAAATCTTTCTAATTAATTAATGTCGTCTATACAAATCAATATACAAAACAACAGCTTTTTACAATAAAAATAATGTTTTCCTGGCTGTTTTTTTGTTCTGGCTAATATCGAAAACAACTGGACCGATTTGGACGGGATTTTTGCTTATGTTATACTGTTAAGGTTTCGAATTAAAAATTATACTATTACCACAAATAGTAGGTACCCAACTATAGCACAGTGACTAGTTTTGTCGGTAGAAAGTTGCGCGTCCGAATAAGCTCATACGCTGAAACTATGTAGGTCACGCATAGTGCGTAGTAGTAAAACAGTCTTGAATTTCATTAGGGAAATAACTTTGGTCAGTTTGAGGGTTCAGATTTGTAACTTATTTTCTTGTTATCGTTTTTTTTTACACGTTTAAACAAAGCAATTTTTCTTGTTACGGCGGTTCTGCTGTGATTTTTTAAGGAGTTCCGTTTCATATCTCCAATGTTCATCATCAGATCATGACAATATTCCTATGGGACCTATTCCGAACTATACTCTTTCAAACAAAAAAAGAATCATCCAAATCGATTCATAATCGGCGGAGTAAGCGTAGAACAAATATACAAAAAAAAAAAAAAAAAACATATGCGTCAAATTGAGAACCTCCTCCTTTTTGAAGTCGGTTGAAAAGTGTATTTCGTTAAAGTTTTCTAGAATCTCCGGGGTGTAAAACCGAAAAACTGGTTCAAAACTAGACAAACTTTGTTTAACAAGTTTTGAAAACTTGCTGAGAAATTAAGTGAAGGTGGATGGCTCCTTAGAGACTGAAGGTTAACGAAGATTGTTACCTAGATAGTTACAGGGGAACTCAATAATTATTTGTTAGAGAGAGAGAGAGAGAGAGAGAGAGATTTTATACAAGTGTAGTTTTACATCTTCGACAAATTACTGGAGGTAGTCATAAAAAATATAAACAATCATATAAAATGACAACACTGTTACGGCCCCGGCATTATCACCGGACGCCCGCACTTACTACTGCCGTGGGCTCCGGTGTGCGGGACTTCTCGGTGCCATGTCAATCGGAGTTCCTGCGCCGCGTCACGAGAGCGCCCCACCACACGGACCAGTCGTTGCCCGTGTGCCGAAACAAGACCACGCTCGTCACACGCGCCAGCAGCGACCAGAACCAGACCAGCAATCAGACATACAGACATATTTCATTGTTTCACATTGTGTAAATAAATAACACATCGCTAACAAACACCTGTCCAATAATTTAATAAATACTCGTTTTATAAGTTGTTTATATATTTTTTTGTTGAAAATCATGTCAGGATAGTAACCTTCTTAAATTGACGTGAATTTCATCAACGGAAAGTTCGTAAGATAAAGAAGCTTAAGATCACCGTTTGTATAATTGTTCCGGACACGGGCAATGCGTGTGTTGATTTTCCTGTGAGGTGTGTCCTACAATGGGACAATAATAGGCTGGAATTCATATTATTTTAATGTACTAAAAAGATTAATATAAACCAGGTCGTTCGACTGTACTCGAATACATAAAGAGACCCGAAATATTAACATAGGTAGGTAAAGGGTTTTCTCCATTGACAAGGCATATTGAGATGGGTTTGAGTCAGTTGACCTTTTATTTTTCATAAGTTTTTGGCTTTGAGAAAAACAGGGATACATTTCACTAAGATAAAACACTTAATAACTTCTGTACCCTTTCTCAAAATATATATTTTACTAACTTTTGCTCGCGAATTCGTCCGCGTCAAAGTTGATCCCTGTCATCTAGTAGTATGAAATATACTTTAAGACCTATTCTCATACCTACCAAATATACATAAAATTTCATAAAGATGGGTCAAGTCGTTTCAGAGGAGTGCGGACCATAAACACCGTGACACGAGATTTTTATATATAAAGATTCTTAAATCTAAGATTACCTAAAACAATTGGTAAGTTTATTGGAATAAATTTTATGTAAAACTTTCGTTTCGCTCCGCTCAGGTTGTTTTGAAGTCATAAGAAAACTAGGGGTAAGAAAATTTTGAAACTTGAATAATATTTCGTTGAAGTCGTGCTACAAGAGCAAGGTGAACAAAGCCGTGTTATTATTGTATACGTTTAAGTATTTTATGTTTGTTGCGAAAATGGTATAAAAAAATATATTTTGTATTTCAGATAAAATGACTGTTGGACGTAGATGTTCTTTACTACATATAGATTTGAGCTTAGATTTTAATAAATGATAAGCAAACTCGTACAGGGTAATCTAAATATGGGACATATCATCGCCATATACTTACATGTTTCATTAATGTCTTTAAAGAACATGCTTATGATTTTCTAAAAGATTACAGTGGAGATGTACCTTACTCTTATAAATATATGTAAAGAATAAAACCAGCCTTCTATTGTCCCACTGCAGATAAACGGCCTCTTCTCATACAGAGAACTTCGTGCATAAATAATTCTAAAATAAAAGGAGTAATCTATTAAAATAAAAAGGAAATTAACTTCAACGACTGCCTCGTTGGTCTAGTGGTTGCAAGCGCGACTGCTGTGCATGAGGTCTTGGGTTCGATTCCCAGGTCGGGCAAAGTGTTATTGGGTTTTTCCAACATGAATTTCTCAGTAACAGCCTTGGAGTCTGGATTTGTGCCCAGTTGATGGCAATAGGCTCGCCCCCTATTACATGAGACTTAAAACAAAACTGGCGCAATGTGGGTGTACTAATGGGTACACCTCTGCCTAACCCTGCGGGGATTATAGGCGTGATGTTATGTTATGTTAAATTAACTTCACGAGGTAAATAAATATTTATCGACCTTCACAGAAAAATATCCTCATTACCAAAGAAAAACTCGACAAATGATTGTACATAAATAAGATAAAATTCTCTTCCGATTTCTCGGTAAAAAGGTAAGCAGCTTACTAAAAGCTGTATATACAAATTAGACCTTATTTACTTCCAAAGGTTACAAAAGGAAAAAAATTGCTTCCAAGATTAGATAAAACGTGACTGGAATCAATGAGAGAAATATTTTATTTTTGGAGTTTTTCTTATGCCCAGTATTCATTCACTTCTTTGACTTCCTCGTTGGTCTAGTGGTCGTAAAGCGCGACTGGTCATGGGTCCGATTCCGAAGTCAGGCAAAGTGTTGTTAGGTGTTTTCATCAGGAATTTTTCAGTAGCAGCCTCGGAGTCTGGATATGTGCCCGGTTGATAGCAATAGGCTCGCCCCCTATTAGGTACATGGGGCTTAAAAACTAATGCTAATGGGTACGCTTCGACCTAACCCTTTGGGAATTACAGGTGTGATGTTATGATGTTGTTATGTTGATAATCATTCATATCAAATATGGTAAAAGCATTTTGCAATTTAAAATTCCCTTCATTTTTATAGTTTCGTACCCAAAGTGTGCCAAACAGTAAAAAAATAATATATACCTATCCTCCCAATTTTACCCCCTTTCATTTTGAATAAACGGAACTTTTCGTGTGGTCGGTTTTTTTCTCTTAAGAGATTCCTATTTAGATTTTACTACAAATATAAAGTTATCAAACTAATACCCAACTCTAGCCATACTTTGCATTTAAAAGCCAAAGCTTTCCATTTTAAAGTCCAGTTTCTATTTAACAGAATATCGAAACCAATTCTAGGAGGACTTACCGACACGATTTTCAGAAATTAATAACTCATTTGGGTATGACAACAGCACTCTCTCCGAAATCACCACATGTTAACGCCTGCTTCATTGAAATCACATATGCATTAATGGTATTCGGACTGATATTCCACCATAATCTATAATCATGTAAGCTATAAAAAATGTAAAACAATCATGTTTTATTTGAACAGAGTACGTATAGAGCTTTTTGCCCATTCTTCCTAACAGTACTAAGTTCCTTTTAGAACGAGCATCTAGATTTTATACTGGTAAACATATTATATTGCGCGGTGCTAAACACAGTATTTTTTCACAGTTGTTTCCCAACACTCAATATCCTAATAATCGTGAATTTTGTTTCTTTAAAGTTTTATTTTTATTTCTCTTGATTCCTATAAAAAAAACATCACAATATGTCTTGTACCGCATGCATCAAGGAAAACAGAACAAAATGGATTAATAAATAATACGATATTGTCTGACCGAAATACTTGAATATCGATCAGATCAAGTCAGTAAGTAGGTCAGGTTAAATGTACCTATTTTGGGCACGTCCTTTTTTGATGTGGACTGAAGGTAAATGTTTTGAGTATCTATTATTAAAAGAGAATAGGGAAGTTTGTTTTGTTTCCTTTGTTTTGATTAGTCATTCAGACTTTGTGTGTGTGAATGTCAATTATCATGGTATTTTATTTTGCTTGCACGGATCCCTAATTCATTTTCTAAAATAAGAGTAGTCTAAGTTATATTTTATCATCTATATGTCAGTGAAAGTCCCGTTAAAATCGGTTCAGCCGTTTCGATGATTAGCTG
This sequence comes from Hoplodrina ambigua, assembly GCA_949774945.1. Lineage (NCBI taxonomy): Eukaryota > Metazoa > Arthropoda > Insecta > Lepidoptera > Noctuidae > Hoplodrina > Hoplodrina ambigua. The sequence continues at coordinate 6,358,825 of OX458979.1, forward strand.
GAATAAATAGACAGATAGACAAAAAACCCCAACCCCTAACCCTTCGGGGATTACAGGCGTGATGTTATGTTATAGACAAAAAAAATGATTTTATTATGCTTTTGTATTTATTTATTACAAACAGACACTTTTATTTTATACAGCATTCATATATAGATAACTAAAGGTAGGATATAGCAAAAAAACGTGTACCTATACTTACTTCTACAAGTCAACCAAACGATAACAAAAGAAGGAGAAAAGAGGGATGGATTCTATATTGAGTCGGCCCGTAAGTAGGTACCATCCTTCAATTAATTCCAGAAGCGTGTATTTAACAGGGTACGGAATGGTAACGTTGGTATTCTAATCTCAGTCGTAAACCGTCAAAAATGCCTCCACTTTGTAGCTACATTTTTGACAAGATTTTGATATTGAATGTCACTGAGATCATGATTGCGACTAGTTGACTACATTTTGAACGTTCTTCATTAGCCTTCAGGTGTCCCATGGTATAAGCAAAGTTTTTAGATAAAGTATACTGCCAATATTAGATTTTGGAACTAATCAGAATGTCATAATAAATTATATTATTAACACAAACCTTAAAGCATCGCAAAGCGTACTAAATGAAATATTAAGCGATTCGATTATTCAAAGTTTGAAACATTGACAGATTTCCTTTCACAAACCTGACCATTGGAAATTAATTCGATTTATATACCCAGAATTGAATAGAAATTTGAACCAATCAGAATAGGTTTATTATTGACTTTTCTAAATCTATTCAAATTATAATTTAATTATTAACTATAATTTTCGATTTTTTTAACCAGCACTAAATTTCGTGCAAACTCAGGAACACGTGCCATTCGGATGTGATTTGTAATAGCTCACATGGAAAGCCATCAATATACTTCGCACACAAGTAAAAAGCTGCAAACATAAACTAGCATAATGGGGGATTATAGATCCCACCGATACCCAGTGCGAATGTGGTGCTCCTGACCAGACGATGTCCTATTTCGTACAGTGCTAAGGTATCTCTAAACCCGCACTTTAGAGGACTTTAGTAACGCTACTGATATCGTGATAAGGCTGCCTGTCCGTTGAAGCTGAGCGAGGCTGCAGAGCGGAGAAACGGATAAATAAACCAATAGGATTGCATACAATTTCCGCTCCGCTCCAGTGGTCAATCATATTGGTTAATATTTCTCCGTTTCTCAGTCTTGACGTTAGCATCTACTAGGTAGGTACTATAAAAACATAATAGGCAGTCATGGGGACTGCTGACAGTTGTGGAAACTTAACGCAACATTTGCATGTCGGTGACTCTGCAACATTACCATGTCGGTGACGCTAACACAATAGAATGTCGGTGACGCAAATAATTATTTTTTGCCCCTGCCAAAAATTGCTCAAGCAGGGTTCACTTAAAAAAAAGATTAACCAGAACCATTGATTCAAAAAGAAGAAGTACTTACGTATTTAGATTTTAGTTGAAAATAAATAAAGGGTATTTATTATTATTGAAGTAAAGTAATATTTTCGTGTTTCTTAGGTCAACATAAAACAGTATTTGAGGGAAATATTTCTGATTAAAATGTGATGGCACGCAGAGAATTTCCGGAACTCAGCCAATTACAAGACTATTTTATGGGCCTTTAAGAAATAGGACCTTTAGTGTAATTTGTTTTTCGTGTACCCATTAGTACACCCACATTTCGCCAGTTATGTTTGAATCGCATGTAATAGGGGGCGAGCCCATTGCCATCAACCGGGCACACATATAAACTCCGAGGCTGCTACTGAGAAATATCAATTGTTCATTAAGGTATGACAATAAACAAACATTTTGGCAGAACGGAGCCTTACACATACATAAACTCACGCCTTTCTCCTATGGGTGTAGGCAGAAACCACAGAACGCTAACCTGCTACGATCCTTACATATTCCTTAACAGATTTGATAAAACCCAAGACTCCATATTTCAGAAAAGTTACTAAATTACCTGACACGCGATTCCAACGAAGGCGAGATTTGAATTCCAATGAGCCAATATTGGACGAGTCTGGATTCCTATCGAAAAATTGAAGCAGGAGCAATCTTACAATTTGTATTATGAGGGAAGTTTCTAGACTAAATGCTATAAAATTAGTTTGGTTATTTAAACGCGTGGGAGAGTCGTGATGGTCTAGTGGTTAAGACGCTCTATTCTCATGCACGAGGTTGTGGGTTCAAAACCAGGCAAGGGCTAGCTCTGGCGATGGGTGACTAATGTGACTTTTTCTGTTTCATGTGCGCATACTTTTTAATTTTTTCTTGGATATCACTGATATTGGTGACAGTAATCATCGAGTGGAAACCTAGACTTATTTGAAATACGTTTGGTATCACCAATCTGTCTTGAGCTAACGTAGTTGATTGATGCTCATAACTTACAATACCAGACTGGTATAAGTTATTTAATTATATTCATTTAAACTTTATGAACATGTAAAAAAAAACACTGTACAAAGGACTTAATACATACCTTGGGCATTTTTTATCAGTCTCGACTTTAAAGTGTTGCAGAGACAAAACATAGTAGGTGCACAGGAGTAGACAATTTCCAAGAACAAAATATAATAATAAATACATTATACACAAATTGAAACATATATATCTCTCTTCTTTGTATAAAGAAGAGAGATATATATGATTCAATACAAATTTTATCAAGCCGAAACCATTGACGCATATTTTATATAAATGGATATATTAGCGAAAATCATTACTGAAATGTAGGTATATATCCTAAAACATATATAAATTATATAAAAACTTATATAAATTGCGTGGTAAATTAATGGGAAATTGTATAGCAGCCTATAGGGAATGTTAACTGTTTTCCAATTACCATTGTGCTACCTCTATTGTATGCCGAAAATGTATTGTGTAGTCGAATTACGAATTGTTCTCGGACATCTGCGTTTACGATTACGTACGGGTTCAATTGTAGTATTATATCAAGAATTATTTTATAAAAAGATGTAATCTCGTTTTGTTGGAAAATGTGTACGGTATCTTATTGAGATGGATAATTTTGATTATCCTAATTATTATTATCGTAAACTGTTTCCTACCCGCCACTTCTTCCGTATCAATAAATATTTTCCGGAATAAAAAACCCCTATTTGCTGTTCCAGACTATGTGTATAATCTATCTCTGTGCCAAATTTCATTCAGGTATATTTAGCCATTTTGGCGTGACTGAGTAACAAACATACATATAAAGTTTCGTATTTTATAATTGTAGTAAAGTTTGTTTTAAAGAATTTATTGTGGGCACTATACTTGTGAGTGACATACCAAGTTTATCTGTATGTGTGTGCGGAATAAATGCATAATTATGTACTGAGGTCACTATACTTGTGTGTAGGTACTAGGCTAATCTGTGTGTGCATGTGTATGCGGTGTGTACGCTCCAACTTTTATACTTGAATGGAAAGAAACACTTTTCTTCAATAATTTATATAAGTTTGAATAGCGTGCTTTGATTCTTAGCAAGGGCAAACAACTGCCTTATATAAAAAACCCAAAAGCCTTTTGAAATTCGAATCCCTTATGGAATTCGACTGAGCATTTGGATAAAATTAAACTTTTCAGCCAGGTAACTTTGTCGTACAACCTTCACAGTACTTAAAATTTCTATAGATGTACAATACGCGCCCAGAAGATGAGACTTGACAAGCGTCGGTAGTAGGGAGCTTGCGCAGGTATGGATTGATCGCAGGGAAATGATAAAAACAGGGATTTAATCAATTCACGGAGGATGTTAAAATAACAACACGATTTTATCATTTACCTAAACAAATCTGGTGATTGGACAAATCCCTTAATTGATTTAGTGAAATGACAAAAATAACTTTTCTGTGGTATTTTAAAGGATTATTTTGTAAGATATTACCTACATAATTATAATAATTGCAACATGAAGATGGGTGGAGTTACCCTTCAGCCTGGGCTGTGCGGGGCTCCTGTGTGGTTAAAAAAAAATAACCGTATCTCGTCCCATTTTATCATATTCCTGCGACAGATATACGAAAAAGTTATCCATAATATGTGTATCTATTAAGGAATTTATCGATGACGTTTAGATTTTAATTCTTAACAATATTATAATACTAGCTTTTGCCCGCGACTTCGTCCGCGTAAATTTCGGTTGTCGCGGACACAGATGAAGTCGCGGAAAAAAATACCCATGTCCTGTCATTTCAATTCGAAGCGACACGTGGCGCCATCTATGATCTTAAGAACGTTATTGTGATTTCCCTCGGAAACAGTATTTTTTTTCGGAATTAAAGGTACCCTATGTTCCTTCTTGTATACCTGGCAACGTATATGCAAAATTTTAGGATGATCGGTTCAGTTGGCTGAGGCGTAAAATGGTAACAAACAAACAAACAAACTTACTTTCGCATTTATAATATTAGTAAGGATTATTACGAAATATCAAAGTTTGTGTGCTGTGTCAAGTCTCATCTTCCGTGGCGTATATTGTAACAGATATTATCGTGGCGGGTTTTTTTTCCCCTTTAATTTACCTCCTTTCTAAAGACACGATATACCATTAAATAAATCACTGTAAAGGGCTTTTGTAAAACCTTACGCTTTTTTTCAAAGAGCAATTAATATCATGGACTTTTTGAATCTTTTGTAATGGTAATAAAGTCAATTATGTCCTCAACGGAACGAGAACACGAAAAGCTTTGTTATTTTTATGAAGCATTTAATTTTTTATCGTTATCAAATTACTTGAAATTGCTTGCTGGATCTAATTTGTCGCACGGTTTTATTCACTAAACTTTAATAACTGGAATTCTTTGATAATTCACACTAAAATATTATGTAATAATAATATTCAGCTTTTCCATTAGGAATTTCTCAACAGCAGCTTCGGAGTCTGGATTTGTGCCCGGTTGAAGACAATAGGCTCGCCCCCTATTACATGAGACGTAAACATAACTGGCGAAATATGGGTGTACTAATAAGTTCATCTCTGCCTTAACCTCCGGGAATTACGAGCGTGATATTATGTAATAATCATATTCTCCAGATTGAATTTCACTCACGGCGGTCAACTTTTATCGAGACTAGCCAAGTACTTACGCAAGAGATATTGATATGATACACCCAAGTGTGTGTGTGTAAACACAGGTGTACTCCCTCTTCCCTCACTCGTGACAAAATATTTCACACGATCTTACCTATTATTCCACAACAGTATATAATAATCGAAAAACCTACCCGTTTTAGATTTAAGAATATTTGTCTAAGAACAATTTATTTTAGTAGTTTATCCATATTTAGTTCACTAAGCACTTTACCGTTTAAAGTCGTAGGCGCCAAACTTTTCGGTTTAACCCTTTTACAAAATCCTTTTTATCCATTACACAAAGTTTTAGTTTTAGTCTTGGCAATATTTCTCAAAAAATAGTCTAGAAAGCAAAAGTCGGAAAAGTTTCTTTTGTTCTTAAGCAACCTTTTATGTACTCGTAAAACGGTCATATCGGAAAACAGCTGTAAATCACATGTTGTCTATAAAAAATATTATCATACTAGCTTATACAGGTGATTTCGTCCGCGTGAATATCGACCTTTCATTGATCTTTGATTTTCTTTTTTGCGCGAAACTCTAATGATTTTTCTTTACTAATTATCAGCTATCTGCCAGTTAAGTCCAGCCAAAATCGGTACAGCCGTTTTAGAGATGAGCCGGAACAAACATATTATAATTTGTTTTTTTTTTTTTTTCCATGTCAGTGAAACGCTATTATTTTCTCAATACAAACAGACACTTCAATTTTATTTATTTGTATAGATGGTAAGTAAATCTCAATTTACTTGTTTACGACTGACGTAAGGGATGTGGTTTTCTCTTCTTTCAAAGGGTTGAATTTCCTTTTACCTCTAGGGTATTATATACTGAACTCAATGCGACACGACATTAGAAAATTTGTAATGGATTTTCGCAGTTGAAATCTTTGATAAAGTTGTTTGAATTTCCTGTATGATGTCATTCGCAGGGTTAAGATTAAACCCATGTCAAATAACTTTAGTTCGTAAGAATACTGTTGTTTTGGTTATAACTCGATTGTTAACATATTGAGTATTATTATTATATGGATTGATTTTATCAAAAACTGAAACATAACATAACATCAACTTACCTAAATTTATACAAGTCCATAATCCGCCCACAGCTAGAATACGCTGTACCTATTTGGAACCCCTTCTACAAAAAGTACTCTGAAATCATTGAGCTAGTTCAGAGAAAATATCTCCGCGCTATGCACTACAGATGCTTCCGTAAAAAAATATCTTACCAATCCTTACTTAAAAAATTCGACCTTTTGACTTTACGTTCTAGACGCACTCTTCTTGAGATGATGACTCTTTTTAATATATGTCGTAACAAATTTGACTGTTCTACTCTGGTAAATAGTTTGTGCTACCTGGTCCCTCGTACAGTGCACGGGCGTGAGTCCCGCTCTAAGCGATTATTCGCTGCTCCATTCTGTCGTTCTAATTCAGGAGCTCGCTCACCGCTGCATCGCTTAGTTGACACTTATAATGATCAATTCTCTTCAGTAGATATAATTTTCCTCAGCAAGCTATCATTTAAAAAGGAAATCAATAATATCTTAAAAGACCAACATTAGTCAATAAGGATGTGCTTGTTGGCTCTGTGGGTCGCCTAAACTAATTAAATAAAAACTATTTATTTAATTATATATTACATTAACAAATATAGTTGGGCGACCTATGGCACTAACAGTACATTTTATTAATAGTACAGTTCCAGCCACAGAGTTCTTAAATTTGTGTCTATTGGAATATCATGTAATTATAATTTACACATAATATTATATATATAATTTACACTAGGTTAAGTTCAAATTAGTATTGTCTTCGCTAACAGCTAGCTATCTTGTAAAATAATTTGTGGATATCGTTGTTAGTAGTGTATATGCTACTCCTGCTAACTATGTATTGTGATCACACTATTATACGCTACTGTTTGTTATCCCTAATGAAATAAAATAAAATAAAAAATAAAACATCACACCTGTAATCCCCGAAGGGTTAGGCAGAGGTGTACCCATTAGTACACCCATATGTCGCAAGTTATGTTTTTAGTCCGATGCCCCCTATGGGCGAGCCTATTGCCATCAACCGGGCACAGATCCAGACTCCGAGGCTGCTACTGAGAAATTCCTGATGGAAAAACCCAATAACACTTTGCCCGACCTGCACAGCAGTCGCGCTGAAAACTAAAATATATTTTTAAGCACAAATATAAAGTTTTTAACTAACTAGCTTTTGCCCGCGACTTCGTTCTTGTAGAAGTCTAATAAACCGGAAAACAGATCTCACGACACTTAGCAGTAATGTGACTTTCTATCAGTGAAAGATTTTTGCAATCGAACCAGTACCTACTTCCAAAGTTTACCTTTCAAAAACTAAAAAAAAAACAAACAAACTTTAACTCTTTATAATAGTATAAATGAATTTTAGATCATACTTTTGTGATAAAACATGACATTAATACTGATAGGGCCGTTTGTTAGTGTTTTCAATATCAAATTCCTATCTATTACTAATTTTGAAGCCAAAGAGTTTGTTTGTTCCGCGCTAATTCCAGAAAACACTAGTCCGATTAGAAAAAATCTTTTTACAGTAAATAACCCATTTATCGAAGAAGGTTATAAACTATATAACACTAAACTACGACTCATGAGAGGTAAGCAGTAATCAAAGGCGTAATTTAACGCGGTGTGATAATGTATCCCTACTTATAGGTACCTACAAAATAAACCTAACTATTCACATGATAATAACATGACGTACATAATATACTCTGCGTAAATTACGCTATTGTTCAGATATTCAAATGTGATTCCTGCCTTTGCTTGTAATGTTCTCGTACATAATGACTTAACACGTTTGTGAAGTCACTTGTCAGATTCGCTCAGCATTTGAACGGTTAAATGGCAAGTGACGTAATTTTCACTTTGAATGAGGGAAGCTAAATGTTGTGGTTCAATTTGAAGAGAGGCTATAATATGTTTTAATCGATAATGAACTAAAAAGTAATAAAAATAGAATTAAAAATTGCTTAAGATAATTATTGCCGAGCGTAAAATAAATTTAACTCTACTTGTGATATTTTTTTGTGGTTTTTCAATTAATAAAATATAAAAACTGCACGAGTATAATGCTGTTCTGTCTTTGCTGATTATAATACATACCCTAGTTTTGATTTAGATTGTTTTGAGCTTAGAGCTTTAGTAGGCATAAATAATTATTATTTTCACATAGTTTTATGCAAACATTAAATACTGTAACAGGGTGTGTCTGTGTAAATACATTTTTCAAAAAGCTTAGAGATTTATTCAGAAAAAAAACATTACCTTTGGGGTGAGGCCAAACGAACGTAATTTTGTGAGTCGTGAGTCGAATAATTTTCGGTCGCAAAAATTCTGCTGCATTCGGTTTCATATAAAAGTCCTATTTGATACACAGGGCGACGCAAAATGAGTTTACTGCCGACTCACATGCATTATTCGGATCGAATTGAGATTGCGGGGGGCGAGAGGGCCGAGGCACGACTCAAACATCCGCTATAAACGTTGGACCTTAGTTAGATAGTAACTGAATAAAATCCGCTCGTCTGGCATCCCAACAGAATTTCTGCCAGGCAGAATTTTTGCAATCGAAATTCTGCGAATCCCGACTCACAAAATGATGTCCGTTTGGCCTCACCCTTATACGTATTTTTCTGATCCATTTTTTTATCTGTTTACATGTATGCACATAAATGGTTAAATAAGTAAACTTTCCATCCAATTTAAAACTGAAATATACACGTTTTGTTCATAAAAAACAAACATACATCCAGTGATATTCTTCACCTATTTCCCTACATTCGCTTGCTTTTCATTTCTGCTAGTTTCAAGTACTGCGTCGAGGCTAGACGCTCGTTGTGGAGATCTCAATTACGTTAATTACAGTCCAATTTGTGCAACAACAGTGAATGTGAAGCTCCGGGAATGCAATGGGGAGATGGAAATAGATTTAGATTGGTATGAATGTTTGATGTTAGGTTTTAGGCTTAGTTAGAATAGATAGGTAGAATAAAGGTACGACAGTTTGTTTAAAAAGAATGCTGTTCTATTAAGTTGTATATATATAACATCACGCCTCTAATCCCCGAAGGGTTAGGCAGAGGTGTACCCATTAGTACACCCACATTTCGCCAGCTATGTTTTAGTCCCATGTGATAGGGGGCGGGCAACCACGCTTATTCAAGGTGGATTGGCGATTTTAGACTTATATTAGTCCTGGTTTCCTCACGATGCTTTCCTTCACCGGTATCAGTGATGTTTAGGATGAACTTAGAAAGTATATATGAATTGAAAAAGTTATTTATCATTTATTGTAATTTTCTCAATTATATGTCTAGTTATTTTAGTATAATTTTTATTAGATAATTTCCTACGAAGTCACAATAATCTCCGTGTTACCTCCACACTATGTCGCTAAACTTTAATATCCCAGTTAGGTAAAACGCCAGTCTAACCTAAATATTAAATCTAGGCAGCCACAATGGCCTGAAATCTGAGACGGTAGGAGGCTTTTATGAAGACACGGCCGAAACGGTCCCAGCCTAGACGGTACGGAAATTAAGCCTTTACACTCAGTTCTGTTGGCGATTTACTTGATAGCTGCCTGTGACTTGTAGCTGAATCCAAGACGGAGATGACAAGTAGCTTTTAAAAGCCAAAAATATGCAATGTTTAGATTGGCTTTACAAAACCGCAATCAGGAAGGCCTATTTTCGCAATTAAAAATGTTCAAAATTAAGTCGCAATCTTATCTTAGCGACAATCAATTCCGGGGTTGCAGGACGTCTTTACAGGATACCGTGGCCCCGGAACGAAAGGAGCAACAGAAGGAACAGGGTGGTTTTTTAGTCAGTAAAAGTCTGACAGTCCCTTCCGCCCCACCCAGGGCGGAAGGAGTCATTTGATGATTTTTTCCACCTCAAAAAAAAAAAGCGACAATCAATATCGAAAAGTTGCCAAAAATTTAGGTAAATTACGTGCATCTGAATTTGAATGCAATTTATTTAAAAATACGAGAATTGCTTCTCAGATATTGTCGTATGCGGATCAGTTTAGCGAACGGATTGTTATCAAGTTTTCCACAGTAGGTGAGCTACCTACAATTCAAAAACTTATTCAATCCACCATCTCGACATCTCGAGTTATACACGGAGATATCGAATTTTATTCTTGTTAAGGTATGTCGGAAAACTGGAAATGGAAATTGCCATAGTAAAAACCACGTCATTTTAGTATTGTTGAAATGAAAACTTTACGATATATTCTTATATATTCTCAATTTCTTTAGTGTTATTAAGTTTTTTCGTAAGGAATTTTTCAGTAGCAGCCTCGGAGTCTGGATTTGTGCCTGGTTGATGGCAATATGCTCGCCCCCTATTACATGGTACTTAAATATAACTGGCGAAATGTGGGTGTACTAACGGGTACACCTCTGCCTATACCTTCGGAGATTACAGGCGTGATGTTATGTTATTTTATGTTAAATTTCAGCCATATTATAAATACTTAGATCCGACAGCTCTGTTTTTAGGCTATTAACACTTATGGTAATTCACACGCATAACAGTTTTATGTCCATAGAAATAGGGCAGACGGCTTGATAGCAAGACAATTTCACAAAAGTGCTAAGTACTATCATTATTTCCATGAAGCAGATACCTGTCTAAAAACAATACTCACTCTTCACTCAGAAGGATAATTCTAGTATTTTTAAGAACGTTCACATTCTAATCTCGGGCTCAATCTTAAAAATGGTTCTAATTTACCTAGATTTTTGACAAGTTTTTGATTGTCACTGAGATGAGATTACAACTACATTTAAATGTTGATCTTTTTGGGAGCCCACTACACTATTACCATCCACTGCAATACCTGATAGCTAGAAGAATAGCACAAAGGGCTGTTTATAACTGGGAGAAGCCCAGATTGTCAAGCACCACGGATTACAAATAATGTTCAGTTGGCCTTCTAAGCACAATCTTAATTTTTATTTTCGCACTCTGCTGCACGGGTCATCCCTACCTATTCCAAATCTCCTTCAGGGAATTCCTCGTATTGATCTATTTACACAGTTGTATCCGGCCAGAGCTTAATTATTAGTAACTGAGTGTTTGGTAGTAGTTTGTTTGTGTTGTTGATTATCGACTTGCCCCGATGTGGTTTCGGTTGAACTGTGGGCTGATTAGAGATTATCTTAATCCAATTTTGGATAGACCGTTTTATATTAGGAGTGTTTAATGAATTGTTGTAACATTAGACTTCATTGTATTTATAAACAGTACTTAGGGGTTCTTATGTGTGCGCGCAGTAAACATTAATTCGATCGTTTTTTTTTTAACCTAGGTATCCTTTTCACACATCATATTAATGAAGTTTGTAGCTTTGGTTTGACTATTACCAATTTCATCTGTTAAATAATTTTTAAATATTCATAATTATGTTCATACTATGTTATCGCTATAGGACAATCGATTTCAATTAAAAAATAGACTCGAATTGAATCCGCTATCGCGCTTTGCTGGGCCTATTGTAGCTTTTCGTCAATGGTGAAAAACTTCTTAATTATGATAGATTGAATGTCGGTTCGTGATAATGAAAATTTTGGCTTAAAGCCGGCGTTCTCAAAGGTCAAACATAACAAAAGACGGTATCCATAAAACGTAGGTACCTTTAATCGCTTCTTCCAGTGTTAATAATTGACTAATACTAAGATCGTCATATATCTCCATAAGAATTAGTTATGAAATTACATTGTATAATATTATTATAGTCTATTATTGCAAAGGCAAAAGGCTTTTGCCCTGCAGTTGGACAATAATAGATACAGAGAAGGCTTTAGCATTAATCACCACGTTTGCTTAAGGTACCTTTGTGCTGTCAGATTTATATTACTACAAGTTCAGGTTTCCTCACGATGATTTTCTTTACCAGTGTCAGTGATAGCTAAAAATGTAAATGTGAATTGAAAAAGTCACATTGTTTCTTGCCCGGATATGTACTTACTCACAATTAGGTTTTCAAATTAATAGACAACACAAATTTAAAAAGTGAACACAATACAACAATGAATGTCAATTTAGCTGAAATATGTAACTTGTTTGACCGTGCAAACCGTAAGACAAAACTTATGTTTATCAATAACACAGGAATAAAATTATACCCAATCGAAAAAGATCGACTAGTGTAGTACCTTTAATTTGAGTGGAAAAAATACTTCTAGCCAAAACCACACTACAAGGCAAAGGGGTGTGGAAACCAAAATCCCCTTCGACTAAAACAAATTTAAAGTAATTACACACACACTATGCATCTCGCAAAGTTCTGATTTCCTTGTCGCTTTACAGATTAATTTAAACATTAATTAAAACATAACTAGTTTTGAAGCGAGAATATTAAAAGTTTCCACAATTACTCCGGCGAGTTAACGATAAAAACTTAAGTTCAGTGGAGAATTAAATTAACACTAGCTCTGGAAGTTGTTAGGATTTCCTGAGGGAAGAAAAAGACTTAATTTGATACTTGAGTGATTGTTAAGCTTAAGTTTTTTTTTAACTATAGGAAGAGTTTGTTTGAACGCGCTAATCTCAGGAACTACTGATCCGATTTTATAAGAATACTTTGTGTTATATAGCTCGTTTATGGAGGAAAGTTTTAGGCTAAATATTATCACGCTACGGCCCGAGGAAGTGAAGCAGTAGACAAAGATGTAATATTATATTAGGGGTGAAACTTGCGATACAAAATAGGTTTTTTTTTACACCATTTTAACCACATATATATACATATAAACACTGTAATAGCGTGGCTTTACCTAAGTAAAATGTTGATTTTGGGATAAAATAAGTAAAAGTTAGATTTTAGAGAGTTTATATAAGTTAGTATTGCCTGGGAGGTGTTTTCAATTTACGAAAATATTGTATGGACAAATATACAGTATTTATAGTACAGACAGTCCATTTTTTTAATATACATGTTTCAAACTTCTGCAAATAATTACCTACATAAATAAGTGCTTTTAATAATTGCCTACTTTTGAGGCATTATCAGTAAAAAAAAGATCTAAACACAAAAATTACATTTAATTTTTTACAAATTCAATTATTAACAACAAACAATAAAAATGGTACATTTCTCACAAACTCCATTCACCCCCAACAATATACTCTCTGTGGGCCTTTGTTCGTGTGCTATTCGCTCCATACCCTTTGTTGGTTGCTGGTATAAAAACTAGGTTAATTTTGTACGAGTGGACCCAATATTAGGAGAGGCGACTGTGAGTATCCATCAATTGGGTATCTGACACTACCAATTACGAGCTGTCACAACGCGATTCCTCCATTGATTCTGTATAGTAAAAGTAAAATGTGACGTCACATTTTTGGCAACTCAATTGACTACAGTTAGTCAATTAGTTAGTCAATCGGGTTTTCAGGATTAAATTAAAGTGTTTTGAAAGTAATTTTGTCTTTGAATTATTGTAATCTTATGGATTTATTAATCTTCCACGGCTGACGATCAAAATGAGTAACCGTTTTTAACAATATCTATGCAACAAGGGGCAAACGTTTCAACTGTCTATATGATTTTGCCCTAAGTTCGAGTACGAGGATTACTTACTTCAATATATAGGAGTACAGCGCTTCACCCGCTTACTAGAATGTGTATTATTCGCATGTCCCAATGTATCTGTACTATAATCTGGTCCTTGTAAACAATAAATAAATTTTATATATATGTATTTTTTTATATCTTTTTGACAAACGTATTTCTGACTAGCTTATGCCTTCGAATTCGTTTGCGTGAATGTTTCCGACACAACAGAGTTTGCGCTTTGCCCAATTTCATTTTCCTAAACTATTCTTCATAACATCAGCTATCTGCCAATAAAAGTCTTGTCAAAATCAGTCCAGCCGTTTTGGAGATAAATCGGAACACACAAGCAGACATCATTTTATTTCTCGTGTAAGAACCTACCTAACTTACCTATAAACAATATATAATAATATTTATTTTGTAAAAAGCTGTTATTTTCACATTACAGACTTTTTAATTTTATTTATTTGTACAGATAACCTTTTTTTAATACCGGATTATTCGACTCAGTAATCCAATCATGATCATAGAAGCGAAAAATCAAATAAACTATTTATTCATACAAGTGTTTTGTATAGTCGTGAATCTCTTGTGAACTCTCAAACTGTTACACTGATAGCCCCAAGCGTTCCTTTAGATCTCCGTCAGGTTCGTTATCTTACAGCTTCTTGGCCTTTGCAAGGTATAAGTTACCTATTCCGACATTTGTTTTGGTTTTTTTTTCTAAAAGGGATGTATGTAAGCTTTTTGCTACTTCCTAAATCTTACTATATCTTACTAGTATTAAGTTTGGATGGATGTTTCTTAAAAATCAATCACGCCGGAACGGTTTCGTCAAGCAATTGATGATGGAGATAATAATGATAAACTTAATTGCCTCATTGGTCTAGTGGAGTGTGAAACGTTTCGCCAACAGTCGGTTGGCCCATGAACTATTGGTCAACAGAATCTTTCAACCACGAACTTTTCACCCAAAGCACTTTTCACCCACGAACGTTTCGCCAACATGATTTTTCGCCAATGAATGTTTCACCAACAGAACGTTTCGCAAGCAATAATATAAGTAAACATAAACTAAGTCAATGGATATTGTAGGTATTCGGGAAGAAATGCAAATGTTGAAATATAACTTTTCAAACAAGTTCATGGGGACAAAAAAAAAATCTGTTGGTTAAACAATCACTGACGTACCGTTCTGTTGGAGAACAGTGCATGGGCCAAACGTGCTTTGGATGAAAAGTTAATGGGCGAAACGTTCTGTTGGTGAAACATTCATTGGCGAAAAATCATGTTGGCGAAACGTTCGTGGGTGAAAAGTGCTTTGGGTGAAAAGTTCGTGGTTGAAAGATTCTGTTGACCAATAGTTCATGGGCCAACCGACTGTTGGCGAAACGTTTCACACTCGGTCTAGTGGTTGCAAAGCGTGACGGTCGGGCAATGTATTAATGAGTTTTTCCATCAGGAATTTCTCAGTAGCAGCCTCGGAGTCTGGATTTGTGCCCGATTGATGGCTCGCCCCCTTCTACATGGGACTTAAACGTAACTGACAAAATGTCGGTGTACAGATGGATACACCTCTGCCTAATCCTTCGGGGATTACAGGATGTAGTGACAAAGATAGAAAAGGGTATGCTTAGATGGTTCGGTCATGTTGAGAGGATGAGTGAAAGACGATTGACAAAAGGTATTTATATGGCAGAGGTGAGTGGCAACGCCGGGAGGGGTCGCCCTAGGAAGACCTACACTGACCTTATTAGTGAGGTCCTGCAGAAAGGTCAGGTGCGGAGTACTCGTAACCGGCGTGCTTGTATGACGAGATGTATGAACGTAGATGAGGCGAAAGGAGTATGTAAGTATCGTAGCAGGTGGCGTTCTATAGTTTCTGTCTACCCCCATGCGAAAAAGGCGTGAGTTTATGTATTATATTGATTGTCTGACTACGAAAAAATATTGAAAAGTCATTAACTGTTCATGTCGCGAATATTATTCAGGAAGGCGTAAAAGTACGTGTATACTAAGAAAGAGTAAACATAAAAAGTAACAAGATTGCTTATTATCCTCCTTTTCTTTCGAAATCGCAGTGAAAATAACTTCATAACAATATTTTATGATAACACTTTATATAAACGATGTTTCTATAAAAATATACAAAGCGTATTCTTCCCCGGTGAACGCAATATGTCAACGGTGCCGGAACACGTTTTATTTTTATAACGTACTTAGGAAATACAACGGTTGGATAATACTGTTTAAAGATTACGTAAAATATAGTAAAGTTTGTTTTATTTTTTTTCCTAAGTCAAAATGTAAATGAAAGTTTGTTACGCGATCTCTTCGTAAAACAGAAAATAATATTAATCATAACATCACGCCTATAATCTCCGAATCGATAGACAGGGGTGTACCCATTAGTACACTCACGTTTCTCCAGTTATGTTTAAGTACAAGAGGCGAGCCTAATGACATCAACGCGTCACCCATCTAGAATCCCAGGCTCTACTGAGAAATTTCTAATAGAAAAATGTAATAACATTTTGCTCGTCTGGGAATCGAACCCAAGACCTCATGTTCAGCAGTCGGGTTCTGCGACCACTAGACCAATGAGGCAGTCAATATTAATCATGTCAAATATAACTTTCAGAGGTTAGGTTGGACAGTACTGACAGCGTTGAAAGACAACATCGTAAAGATACCTGCATTTATAATTATTATAAGTTTGAAATTACTAATCCGCCTTGACCAAGCCTGTTGATTAATTCTCGTGTCATCCCAGATTTTTACAGGTAAGTAAACTAATTGTAGGGCACTTTTTCCGGGAGTTTAAAGTTTATATTGTCCGGCTTAAGATTCGAAATCAAACAAAATCGACTCTGTAGTTTATCCGATGTCAGTCAATATTTATTTTTCAAATGGAGAACCAACAGCTATACATAAGATGGATACAGAAATTTAGTAAGTTACATTAAGCCGACAGGTTCTCACGGGTAGAAATATAATAGTTATATATAGAGATCTTAAGGATCACTAACAACAACCAAAAAAATTTAGATGAAGGAATAAAGTCACAAATTTAATGGAACAATAGTACATACTAACTACTCACCCACTCAACAATTTCAAATGATTTTTTTTTATAGTTGTTTATGTTTTCAATTTAAATGTAGTATTAACTAAAATAAATCCTTTTAGAAATACACACAAACTAAGCAACAAACACAGTTAAAACACAGCCATTGAAGTACTCCTAGTCGTATTTTCGTCATGTGTTGTGTACTGGTGACAAGCGGAATTTCAGTAGTACCGCATACATTATCACTGTGACAGGCCGGAGTGCTTGAAAAACGCAACGAACCATGGAAATAGAAGCAAGAAATGTACCTCCATTTTCAAATCGGATTTACAGGAACTAAGAATGTTTGAAATATTTACTGTAAGCAAGTAAGTATAAAATGTAAAAGGGTTTTTTTATATTTTGTTGTTGTTAGATTTATATGTTTTTAACGCGGTTTTTTTATGTACTGTCAACAAAAGGGATAGGTATGCAGAGTTGTCAGATAAAGTTGAAGTTTTCTTAGAAACCGATGGATGTTTTCAAATATAATTTTATTTAAAAAGTAGATAATAGTGCCAATTCTCTTGGTCACAAACTAAACTAAAATTAGACTGTTTCCATCTTTTTCTGTCCAATAAAACAAGCAAAAGACTAATGTAAATAAGAGCTGTCAAATTCAGTAAATCTGACACATCAATACAATTATAGTTGTCAACTTAAAACGTATGGATTAAAAATACGGAAAAGTTCAAGGCAAAACTAATTTGACATCGCTAACTTAGTTCTTTAATGACACGGAATGTCACCGTCCTTTCCTTTCGCTGTATGTTAGTAAGAGATGTCAATTCTCTAAATTTAGTCTAGTTTGTGAACAAGGGAATCGGCACCAATGCACAGTTCATTAATTAAGTTTAAATCGAAGACATCCATCGGTTTCTAAGAAAACTCCAACTAATATATATCTGACGAACCTGGATACCTATCTTTTTTGATGACTGTACGTAATATAGGTGTTTCTCGTAGGTGTAGTTATTGTACCCGAAGTTCGACTAAGTACCTACTAATCAAAGTTTTAATCTAGAATTCTAGGCTGCTGTATTTTAGCATTTCATCTGCATCTACACTAATATTATAAAGAGGAAATAAAAATATTTATGTTTGTTTGTAATAGATAAACACAAAAACTACTGGATCGATTTTAAAAATTACCATTAGACCACCATTAGAAATCTTCGAGTGTGGCTATATTTTATTTTATTTTTGCGCGAACGAAGTCGCGAGTAACAGCTAGTATTCAATAATCTTGGAACTGTGAAGTAGGTAAGCACTGATAAACTCGCTACGGTCGAGAAGGATTAACATCCATTTAGTAGTATTACATAATTATTAAGTACTTATAATTTGTTTTAGTAGGCGCGGTGTCTCAAAGGTTAATGGACTTGAGGATAGTTCAAGAAAAGTAGAAAAGTTCCATGGACTGGCAGGATTAACTTAGTACTTAATTGGAAAGAAGCTTAAAAAGGTAAGAGCACTGACATCTACGTCATCTGTGCTGGAAAAATATCTGGACTTGAATAATAACTGGACTTATAATTATAAAAGACTGCCTCGTTGGTCTAGTGGTCGAAAAAGGCGACTGCTGAGCATGAGATCTTGAGGGTTCGATTCTCAAAGTCGGGCAAAATGTTATTGGGTTTTTCTATCAGAAATTTCTTAGTAACAACCTCGGAGTATGGATTTGTGCCCAATTGATGGCAATAGGTTCGCCCCCTATTACATGGGACTTAAAACATGACTGGAAAAATGTAGGTATAAGCACTATATGGTATACCTCTGCCTAACCGATCAGGGATTACAGGCGTGATGTTATGTATATTACTTAACAAAAGTCTGAAATCGCTAACCCGCCTAAACCAGGCGGGATGCTCAATGCTCGCTGTTAGGTGCTCAGTGCTGTCTTCTCTGTATGAGAAGAGGCCCTGCTGTGGAACAGTAATAAGCTGGTAGTATTTTTATTTTTATTAAACTAATATTTTGAAATAGGTAAATGTAAAAGCTTGCTACCGTAAGTGAAGTGGTGGAACCGCTAGGAAATAGTTAAAAGGAAAATAAACCTGAAATATTAGTCTTTTCAGAGCTAGATGCTTTCAGTATGAGTGCAGCTAAGTGCATTTCTCTTAATGAAAGAATTTTTAGAGTATATGAGTCAACTAGGATAGTCAGTGACTCCAATGTTAGGAGTAAGATACTTATTTTGATTGCATTCTGTTAAAATTGATTTATTTTTATACTTGACTTTTGGTCAGTAGGTATATTTTTAGGTAGACTAATGATACTTCGTTCATTGTTGATTTAGGATTTATAAATGTTAGCTATTACATAATTCCATTTAAATTAAATACTAGATATTTAATTTAAATGGAATTATGTAATACCTAGGTAATTAAAGAAAAAATTCATACTCCGGGATGCTTAAATGGAAAAACCTAACCACACATTGCGGGACTTGAGGATCGAACTCAAGATCCCATCCCCAGCAGACGCGCTTCTCGAACCCGACACCAACGGGGAGGACATAAGAGTAAAAGAATATCGTTGAAAGGATTAATTTTTGACTGCATTCACCTTCAATTCCATTTTTATTATATCATCGCTTAGTCTAGGATTTATTCTACAAAAATACATATAACATTTTGTTCTAGAAAAATCTGTGCACAATAAAATGATACCATTTATTATGTTGTTCAACACATCCATTTAATTCCTCAATGAAATAAACAAAGACGGTAACATGAATAATATATCTGGCCGCTTTTTACCGGAAAGCCACGGATTAGCGACGTATTGTTTTGAATATTTGACGTAAAATACAGCGAGAGGAAGGATTTATTGCAGACCCGGGCACAAGTGTGATAACAAACATTATTGTTTTATGAAAACATTGCGAATATTCTCACGGCCATGAGATTTTGGTGGATGACAGCCGTTAAATGTTATTATAACTGGGATTTTTGAAACGTTAGCGAAGAAAACGTCTCGTCGTATAGTCTTCATTTATAAGTTTACTTTGATATAAAGTTAAGGAGACTAGCTTTGGTTATTTTTTTTGGACAAGCCCACCATTCTGTCCACTGCAACTCCTGAAAGCCAGAATCACCCATAGAGACCGCCAGAAAAACACCGAGGCAATCAAGCTCGAAGAGTCCTGGAGAAAGGATTAAACTGTCTTGGATTCCGCAACGATATCTAGGTACTTAATTAGCTTGAACTCTAAACCCTCAACCTAAATACTCAAGAATTTTTAAAATTATTGAAATAATTGGAAATATAAAACTACTTTTTGGTTCATAACGTGTTTATAATCATAAGTACAATGACCCCTTTTCAGGTTTCTAGTAAACAAAAAATAAGGTTGTTATAATTTAAAGCTAATTTTATAGGAACTTAGTTAAATTAAATTTGTCTATACTCGACAGGTAAACGTTTGTAAAACAATTTTACAGAGATAAACAACCGAAGTTCTAATCTATATTGGTACCTACGTAGTAAGTAAGTGGGTAGGTACAGTCAACAAAATTGAAGTTCTCTTAGAAACTGATAGATGTTTTAAAAAATCTAAATTAATTTCATTTAAAAAGTAGACAATTAACAGTTCATTGGCTAAGTTAAGTTTCAATCAAAATCAAGAAAACTTCAACTATATCTGACAACCCCGGATACCTATCGCTTTTTGTGGACTGTACATCAACTAAATAAACTGAGTTGAGGCAAGTTTCAATATCAACACAGACACACAGACCTAAGTACACATAGCTTTTATAGCCTTTACCTTTGACGAGGCATTATTCATGGTTGTCAATGTGGCCGATCCCTGAAGCTGTCGAAACGACACGCTCTAACCATCCTGCACGACTTTGCATAATTTTTGCGCGCTTGCAGAAAATATGATTTTCATTTTAATTTCCACATAAAATTGTGTACTCGTATTAACCTGTACTAATTGTGTAAACTTGTGTTGTTTGAGACGAGAGATATTTTTTTTTTTAGGCGATTTAAGTTGTCACTTTTTTGTTACTTTTTCACAATTTATGGCAGGAATTTTTCTGAGATAATTGGAAAGGTTTTGTGTTAACGTTATACCGATTAGTACATTATTTTAGTCTATTATATTTGAAGACACGGTTAGCGCAGTGCTGCTGCGCTGCGTATCGCTGGTTCAATGTCCACATAAAACGAATATTTGTATTACCTACAGGTAGTTGTCCATGTCTGGTTGATTGTGTAGGTATGTGAGTTCATCCCGATATAGGAGAATCTACTAATATAAGACAATGGTGCCGATTCTCTTGGTCACAAACTAAACTAAAATTAGACTATTTCCATCTTTTTCTGTTCAATAAAACAAGAAAGAGACTAATGTAAATAAGAGCTGTCAAATTTAGTCAATCTGACACATACATACAATTATTGTTGACATCTTAAAATGTATGGATTAAAAATACGAAAAAGTTCAAGGCAAAACTAATTTGACATCGCTAACTTAGTTCTTTAATGACACGGAATGTCACCGTCCTTTCCTTTCGCTGTATGTTAGTAAGAGATGTCAATTCTCTAAATTTAGTCTAGTTTGTGAACAAGGGAATCGGCGCCAATGTTTTTTTTTATTAAAATAATTATACAAATTGTAGAAAAAAATTGTAATGCTATTTTTATTTTAATACCTTGTTTACAGGCGGCTAGTATAGCTTTGAAGTACTAATTACAAAATGCAATACCGTAATACTGGTCGTTAACTTTGCAGACCATAAAAAGTAACAAGTTTGTTGAAAACTAATTATGCAAAGTAGAACTAATGACATTTACTACTAGTTCCTAACTTATAACTTAACGAAGTTTTAGTTTCATATATAATTAATCAGTTTAATGTAATTGTTTCACTGTAGGGACTTTGTTCATGTCGAGAAGGAGCGTAGAGAAAGAACTCGCTTGTTTTCGATTTCTGAAAATCCACTACAAATAAGGGCGAATCCAGCCCTCAAGTCAGGGGGGGGTCATATAATAAGGTCTAGTCAGGACAGGTTCCGTTTCGATTACAATAATAATTCTAATTAAAAGAAAATAGTTAAGTAGTTAAAGTAGTACCTAGCCCGGGGGGGGGGGGGTATGACCCCCATGAAAGGATCCGCCCTTGATTACAAAGCACGTAAATAGTTGGTCCTGCGCCTGATCTCTCTACGGTCTTGTTTGAATGCCGTCCCATTGAACTATGAGAGTGAGGGAAGAGGGAGTGCACTTATGTCTGTGCGCATACTCGCGCATACAACAGTCTCCATCGAGGGACAGAAATTAAGTCTGGAAAATATTATTGACATACTTGCGCACTATAATATCTCATGCGTACTTAAACAGTCTCCATCGAGGAACAGAAATTATTTCTGGAGATTATAATTGAAATTTAAACATAAACATCATGCTTGCAGGGTTGTGCAGAGGTGTACCCATTATTATCCCCACATTTCGCCAGCTAAGTTTAACTTCCATGTAATAGGCGAGCCAATTGCCATTAATCGGGCAAAAATCAAGACTAGGAGGCGGCAACTGAGAAATTCCTGACGGAAACCCAATAACGTTTTGCCTGACCTGGTCAACAAACCCAAGAACTCATGCTTAGTAGTCGCGCGGCAGTCAATTGAATTTGAAAAGTCAAATTAATTTGACCAGGTTTGAAATCGCGTCATAACCTATTACATTATACATGTCAAGTTAACAGAATTCAGTTCCAACAAAAATGATTCCATCACACCGCCGTATCCGCAAAGGGTTAAAGCAGATATTATTACAAACGCAATAGATGTAATACTTAGGCCTCAAATGCTCAACCCACGTGAGATTAATTTAATTAATACGAAGGAAGGAATGACATCATAATCTGTCGGTTCGTATAACAGAGGTAAATCGTATTACCGTTGCCACAAAAGAGATAGTTTCAAAAGGTTGACTCCGTACAATAGGCGAAAATGCATGCACATACTAAATGAGGTGTATAAAGGCACATCATATAGCCGTTAACTAGGCATTCTTTCTATCAAACAAAGAAATACAATGCTTCATTTTTTTATAGGAAACTAATTATAAACTACTATTTAATTTATAATATTTTAATTCTCGCTTTGTACATGTACTCGCTTTCAGACGTGTCACACCAAAGATTTGCGGGACGTGGATGGGTGAAAATTAAAGTTAGGTACTTTAATTATCACCCATCCGACACACTCTAGGCCTCACCGGAGTAAAACCACCTTCAGTATGAGCGCACTTCCGACCGACAATGAGGCAGTTAAAAAATGACAAAATAATTACGCGTCTTTGTGCGTGCGCCTGTTCGCTCGTTGAATGGAGTCAACCTTCTGTACCTACCTATTTTGTGGCGCAACCAGGCTTTTGTTTCACTACAAATTGAATTAGAATCATGTGTAACCAGTCCCTTAAATCAGAGGTGGAAATGAAGAGATTGTTAATTCTGTATAATTTGTGGAGTTTTGACTTTAAGTGGTTTCCATTTTAATTCCATAACATTAAAACATACATCACGTGTGTAATCTCCGAAGGGTTAGACAGAGGTGTACAAAGCCATTAGTTTTTTTTTTAAATGGTGTGTGCGTTTGAGTCTTACAAACAAACAAACAATTTTACATCTTTGTAATATTAGTTTTAATATTAAATTAAATTGAAGAGCTCCATAGAACAACTAAGGTAATCGATTTTACTCTCAAAATTGCGAAACTCGAGTGACAATGGGCATGGCACATAGCTCATAGAGCAGACGGCTGTTAGATTATATTGCTCTCGATTAGCGATCACGTACCAGGGGGCTTAGACAAAGTAACAATTTCAAAACGATAACGAAGTTAGAAAAGACTAAAATGTATGGGATTGACATAAGCCGCGTTAAGTCACGTGGTCAATCGACGATGCGATGTTACTTTGTCTAAGCCCCCAGTAGATGCAGTGTGGGAAGGCCCCCCCTATCGCTGATGCGGGCAGCGCAGGAACGTTTCTTGTAACTATCTTTAGTGGAGGTCTATTTATGGCAGTGGACTTTGTTCTGCTGATATAATAATGTGTCACATAAGGATTAGGTTATAAAATAATTATGTGCCAACATTTGCTATCTACAGAAGTTAAATAGCCTGAAGAAAGTCCACATTATAATTGGGTTTCCTTCAAACTTTATATATTAGCAATGAGGAGATAATCCTTAAAGAGAAACTTTTGAGAACTTTACTCAAGTTTTGTTAGTTTTAGACATTAAAGCAAATTAGGTATGTTGACTACTGACTAGACTTAATTTAAAATATTGTTTTCTTTGACTTACGGACGAAACCGGAAAGTTGAACTTAGAACAACGAGTCGGTTGTGTAAAAATCTTTTTATGTAAATTTAGATGAAGTGAGTTTGATGGGAGTTGTTATCCAACTAGATGTCTGCTAAATACAAGTTAAATCGGTTCAGCCGTTTTGGAGATTAGCCAGAACAATGAAACAGATTTTTTTTTCCCTGTAAGCATCGTCTAAACGTTAATTATTTTTTAAAGGTGTAACTTTATATATCAAACAGAGAATTTAATATTATTTATTTGTATACAGTATAGGAATATTAAAATCCCGAGGGATTTTATTTGTAGGTACTATTTTCAACTCAAACTAAATAACTTTACCGGTATTGGAAAAAATAAATATTAGAACTCATTTAAGAATCAAGCTGTCAGTCCGCGGACTGACTCTCAAGCCCAAATTGTTCTATTTTATTTAGAATCGTGTTTAGGTATCTCATATCTACGAGTAGTTAGTCTACAAACTATAAAATACTAGAATGAAGATGAACATTGTTAAACCGGACCAACTACATACCTGTACAAAAATGAGCACACTTGAATAAGTTTCATAGAAAACATAAACAAAATTGATTGCACATTGCACTACTAAAAGTTTCCATCTCGTTAATTCCGCAAGTTTAAGACGTTTTGTTTACCTAGCGCCGAACAATCGGGGCCATTGATTTTATCGAGTTCAACTTGTACTGCATTTAGATAAAGGCGAAGCTGACACAAGTTTCAATGTTTTAGACAATAGGCCGACTCAAGAGTTAAGCGAGGCAATTGAACAAGTTCTCAAAGACGCGTCCCGGCCAGGATTATTAAGCAAAACAATGAACGAACTTTCATAGAGGCTTTTGTGGCGCAGTCGGTGATCAGCTGCTTAAATAGAATATATGTTATAGGTTAATAGAGAAACATCAAAATACTGCCTCGTTGGACTAGTAGTCACAAAGCGCGACTGCTGAGGATGAAGTCTTCATTTCGATTCCCAGATCAGGCTGAGTGTTATTGGAGTTTTTCCATCAAGAATTTCTCAGTAGCAGCCTCGGAGTCTAGATTTGTGCCCGGTTGACGGCAATAGACTCGCCCCCTATTACATGGGACTTAAACATAGCTGCCGAAATGTGGGCGTAGGGACTAATGGGCACGCCTTTGCCTACCCTTTGAGGATAACAGTCGTCATGTTCTGTTATTAAACTAAAACCTAAATACGACAAAACGTCCACCAAAAAGCCATAAACATAATTTGTTAACAAGTTGGTTAACTTACTTTTTATCTTAATTATTTTGGGGAATAACTTATGAATGGTCTTAATGAGTACGATTTTGAAATGTTAAGACTTTTCATTAGACACCAAACATGATATAATTACTGTAATTTCTCTGTAACATTAAGTAAGTAACATATTAATCTGATGGTTGTTAACAAATTCAGAGTGGTTATGGATTATAAATCTATTGGCACGTAAAATCGATCAGTATTCATCAATAATATTGAAAATTGCTACAGACTTCGTATAGTGTAGGTCCTTGGAACTTAATAACAGTGTTACCAACTTCAAAGGTGAAACTTCACACCACAAACGCAAGAAAATTGGTTCACAAACTATCGGTCGTTTCGATATAAGGCTGTGAACAGACACCTTGATGTAACCGCAGACATTGACTTCGTTTTAAATTGAATTTATGAGATAATTCACATTTGGTTTATAATTTTGTAAAGTTTTCGACCGTGTCAGACTTGTGGTGTAGCATTTAAATAGTGTCTCGGCGGCCCAGTGATTAAGGCCTCCCATGCATAAGGTTCTGACATTTAGGATCTGGAATCTGGAAATCAGCGAAGGAAAATATTTTAAGTTAACCTTGATTTATTATAATAAAAGTATAAGTCTAAATTATCAATCCGGCTTTGAACTTGCATGCTTATATTGCTTATGCCTCCTTTGTACGAGAAAAAGCCTTTGCCCTATAGGGAGACTGGCATGTATGCAGACTGGCATTATCTACACTAATATTTTATAGAGGAAAACTTTGTATTTTTGTTTGTTTGTAATGGATAAACACAAAAACTACTGGACCGATTTTAAAAATCCTTTCACCATTAGAAAGCTAGATTATCTGTGAGTAACATATGCTATATTTTATTTTATTTTTGCGTGGACTCTTCTGTAAGTTATTAAAAATTAAACATTTAAAAAAAAAAACAAAAAAGAAATAAAAAAATCTTGTTATACAAAAAATAAAAGTTTCTGAGTAGAAATCCTAGTGCGGTGCCACATTTTTTTTAAAGATGAAGATGATCCCAGGTTATTCAAAAAGTTTCCGCTTAGACAGTCTGGTAGACGCCTAAGATTTACGCAGGTAAACTGGTTCGGAAAGGCCAAGTTAGTGGGTAGAGCTAGCCTTGTTAGATTTAATCATGTTAATAACCGTGACGTCATCATAGTCACGTCGTCTCTAATTGAGGAATGTAGCCAGTGTGTTGTGTTACCTAATCGTAGGGTGGTTTGGTTAATGAAGCTCTTTATTGTTAAGCCACATGAGGTCAGAATGGAGGTTTTGTTTGCAAGGAGAAGCTGTTTTGAAGTTTTCTACTAACTGTTTACAGTTGAAAATTGATTAAGCGTGAGTTGTGTGACCCACGCGACGTGTTTGTGAACGAGCGCTGTCAATTGGGATTGCATACATCTTCATGGTTTTCACATATATTTAGAATCAACAAAAATATTGTAAAGAGGATTTTGTTAAAACCATACCAAAATATTAAATTTTTGAGTTTTTTTTTATTCTAAAATGCATGTGACGTAAAACATAACATCATACATACTTTAATGTAATTATCTCCTCCCAGATAAATAGCGGGAAAAAAAATAACACATTAAATTAAACACCAACAAACCTTAAAATATAAAATAGGAAATTATGCCACTACTATAATCAAAACTCACATAAACCACAAAAAACCTCTTACTAACTATAATAAAAGAATGCATAAACGAAACTAACTGAATGGCATGCAAGCAAGCCTGTAATGGCGCAAAGTGCATTCAACCACAGCCTACTAAAATGGGCTACAGTATAATGACTTGGATTGGATTTGTTTGTCGGGTCAAAGGTGAAGGAACTCTTGCGTGATCGACTGTATTGCGACTCAGACTGCATAGTTGTAGATGTAAAAAATGGAGGAGGAGGCATTACATTGCAGCAGAGAAGATTCCTTAAATGAAGATTACTAAGTGCAAAGGTACTATAATTTTAATTATTTATTTCAATTAAACCATTTAACCATTTGGTCAATTAATCACAAAGTTGAAATTAGTTGCTCGTTCCAAAATATAGGTAGGTCTCTATGAAGAAGAACGAGTAAGAAACTCCACGGGCACTTTACGGGCACTCTGAATCTGTATCTGAATTAACTAAGTACCACAAGAAGGAATTGGGGTAAACTGAGTAAGACAGAGTACCTGGATGATGTTACAAAACTTACGAGAATCTATATACAGCAGTGAACTTTGAGTTGGTTGAAATTCCCAAAAAATACTTTTTTCCAGAAGGCACGCTGCCTAGAACCTTAACCACGAAATTATAATAAATAAAAAATGTTTATTTCGAACAGAAACAGATACAATTATAAACAGATATAAACGACGGCAGCTGCAAAAGTTAAAACTGTGGCGCAGTTGCTAACGCCTCCTATCGAGAGGATAAGTGATTCAGATTAGGTTAAAATTAAGATAAATGCAAGATTACATGCACTGTGCCATCCTATCCCATTATATATGCTTATTAATTTACCTTAAGGGAGGCATCAGGTAGGTACATAAGTTTAAAATCGATCAGAAAGTATGAACATTATTTATTTAGAAACATACATTTGGAAATCAGATGATCACAATACGGTGTTGTAAGTTTACACGATGACGCTTATCCTCGTGAATGCTTCCTTGAGTTCAAATACACACCTTTGTGAGCTTGATGGTATAGTTCCAGCGAAGCGTTATATTGTACATGAAAGGTTGTCGTCGATTTCGCTCATTCATGCGTGGAATGAAGTTACTTTATACCAGACACAAATACATACCCTGGCTTGAAGTGTTGACATCCGTTTTTGAAAATTTGAATTTTTTCGAGTAAAGTAACTACGGTACACATACATAACACATAACATCACGCCTATAATCCCCGAAGGGTTAGACAGAGGTGTATTCATTAGTACACCCACATTTCGCCAGTTATGTTTAAGTCCCATTGTAATAGGGGGCGAGCCTATTGCCATCAACCGGGCACAAATCCAAACTCCGAGGCTGCTACTGAGAAATTCCTGGTGGAAAAACCCAATAACACTTACTACTACTCTAGTAAGTACAGTAAAGCATTGTAACCTGCCTAAAAGATATTCATCTTTACTTAGCGCTTACTTAAAGGCGTTTTCCGTTGTAGCTTTTATAAATGCAAATAATTAAGAAAGGCCCAAGACATTCCAGTCTAAATTTGATGTCATAAAACTCTTGAAAGCTAAATCTTCTTAACAAATAAATGACGGGGAAGTTGTTGGAGTAACGAGAGAAGAGAAAAGAAAAATCACTACATTACTTAAAATGTGATTAAATTTTTGCAGAAAGGTTTTAGGAAAAACTGCCTTATTGTTTAAGTCATAACAAGACAAGACAACGAGATAAGCCGACAAGACAAATCATTGAGACAAGACTAGACTACAAGGCAAGTCATTAAGATATGACAAGACAAGACAAACAAGACCAGACAAGACAACAAGACAAGACACAACAGAAACACAAGGTAGCAAGATGAGACAACGAGTCAAGACAACAAGACAAGGCAGCAAGACAAGACACCCAGACTTTCTCCTAACAAAAGTCGATCAAACTAATAAATAAATCCATCTACTTGTCCTGCACTATTTATCTGAACGACCGTTTGCCTAATGAATGCTAACTAACTGCGACCTAGCTTATGCGAACCCAAGTTACGATTCCTTGTAGAAGGTACGTGCGAAGAATTCAGTAAGTTGATTCCTACAATACTAACTCAGTGTTAGCCAAAGGGACTCGAATGCTTAATAAGTTATTGTTGTCAGGGAACACAATATATTACTGTAACTTAAGAAGACGTATGAAAGATAATATTTATTTAATGGTATCTATCCTTTCTTGTCCAAGATTAAAAGAAAAGATTTCAAGATTAAAATATACAAAAAAGATTAAATGAGATTTAAATTATTTATCACATTATTTACATATGTCATTTAACGCTTTTACGCACTAGCGGTTAACCGTGGGGGCGGCTAGCCGCTTTTCCAGTTTAATATGCAACTGCTTTTGATTTTGTGGCGGTTTAGTGCGAACAATCATATGCGGCCGACTGCCTCGTTGGTCTAGTGGTCGCAAGCGCGACTGCTGTGCATGAGATCTTGGGTTCGATTCCCAGGTCGGGCAAAGTGCTATTGGGTTTTTCTATCTGGAATTTCTCAGTAGCAGCCTCGGAGTCTGGATTGTGCCCGGTTGATGGCAATAGGCTCGCCCCCTATTACATGGGACTAAAAAACATAACTGGCGAAATGTGGGTGTACTAATGTGTACACCTCTGCCTAACCCTTCGGGGATTACAGGCGTGATGTTATGTAATCATATGCGGTTGCATATTAAACTGGAAAAGCGGCTAGACGCGCGGTTAGCCGCCCCTGCGGTTAACCGCTAGTGCGTAAGAGCGCTTATAGTGTAAATTGCCATTTATAGTTATATAGGCTACATTTTAGTTGATAAATCAAATAAAGAAGTTATTTTATTTGAATAGTTGTCTTAACAATTCACCCTTCGTCATCGTTGTCGACGTGTGTCACCTTTATACCGAGATTGGGTCAATGATCGCCTATTGTGCCGAATACGGAAAATGAAATAAAAAGTTTTTATGCCCCACATATCTTGCTCATTCTCTCGAACCTTTTGGGAATTTGCTAAAGCAAAAAATGATATAAGGTTTTAAGCAATTGCTGAAGCTTAGTTTTAGCAAAACAAAGCCAATTCACCATTTTACAATATTTAAATGAATTATATTAAATTACACACAATATTACTCTGGCATATTATCTTGGCTCGCCCTATTAGGTATGTGGGACTTAAACATAACTGACGTAATGTGGGTGTATTAAAGGGTACGCCTCTGCCTAGCCTTTCGAGTATTTCAGGCGTGATGTTATGTAATAAACTAATTCCATATGCCAACATTACTATTAATAACAGTACAATGTACCTACATCTTAAACCGATGCTTAGAATAGACTTAACATCATTACAATTATTTCGAACTATGACAGTTTATACATGGGTTGGTTCGTATTGACAGAATCGAACCCTAATTAGTACAATACTAACGATTAATATTTAGGAATGCTTATAGTTACCTAGTGTACTAATTTTAGCGAAATGATCTGCTATTAACTTTATTATTGAGATAGACTACTTCATAAAGTATCTCGACAGAAGCTATTATTGAAAAACACGACTAAAATAACTACTATTTTATAATGGAGTGTAATAAAGTAGATTCCGACGAATTGAGAACCTTCTTCTTTTTTTTGAATCCGTTAAAAAGCTACATCACATTTTATGGCAGTGCCCAATACATTGTGATTAAGGGCGCATCAAACGGGCGCGTCGTGGGGATATTTAAAGTTGAGTTAAAATATTTTTGTTATAGTTGAAACTATAACAAAAATACTTGACTGCCTCGTTGGTCTAGTGGTCGCAAGCGCGGCTGCTGTGCGTGAGGTCTTGGGTTCGATTCCCAGGTCGGGCAAAGTGTTATTGGGTTTTTCCATCAGAAATTTCTCAGTGGCAGCCTCGGAGTCTGGATTTGTGCCCGGTTGATGGCAATAGGCTCGCCCCCTATTACATGGGACTGAAACATAACTGGCGAAATGTGGGTTTACTAATGGGTACACCTCTGCCTAACCCTTCGGGGATTACAGGCGTGATGGTATGTTATGTTATGTTATGAGTTAAAATATTTTTGTTATAGTTGAAACTTTGACCATCAAATTGTTATCATTAAATACCATTATAAACATGTGCACACCCATATTCATAGCTCGGTTACAACTTTACACAAGCGTTCCTTAATTTATAGACAACGGATATCCGCAAGATAGTGGTGTCTAGCCCACTAATTTACACTCCCGACACTATCACTTTGTTTTCTAACTACAAATGTTTTTAGTGCCTTGCAATGCCTATGATTCGTTTCAAGCCTTAAGGTGCTTTGCACACAGAGCAACTATTCTATTGCAGCAACTGGCATCTGGCAACTAGCTGTTTATATATATATCAATTGGACTGCACACACATAGTAACTCGAGTTTCGAGTTGCGGCAATCGTCAACAGTTTTCAGTTGCTGCAATCGGTGACTAAGTTAGTTGCTAGCAACTGTTAAATATGATACCGGTTTTTAAATTTCCCGGTTTCCTCAACCGTCAATCGCAACGCGTCGGGCGATTTCACACCCTTCCTCCCTCTCCGTGTGCCCGGCAATGCCAGTGTAGCTACGGTAACGGCATACGGCAACTCATTTGTGAAAGTTGCTCACAGATTGCCATAAAGTTGCGGCAACCGTAACCGTTATAGCAACTATTAACTTTTACATGCAACTTTTAAGAGTTGATAGCTGCCTTAACTTAAGTTGCTCCGTGTGCGCCTAGCGCGCAGCTTAAGCTTGATTCACACAAAACCGTGAAGTCACAGTTCCGGCACCGTACCGTGTCAGTGAGAAATTATTCTTTCATTCATTCTCTATGAACGCGTTCACACTTGTCAGTGTAAGTGACGACACAGTGCTCTCCGGCTCGTTCATAAAGAATGTGTCCAATACAAGAGAAATTGTAAGTAGGTACCGCTATCTCTAAGATAAAACATAAAAAATATACATAGGTAAGCGCTGCGGGCAACTTAATGTTGTACGCAAATAAAGTTATTACGTCTTTTTATTATAAAATAAAGTAACAATTTTAATTAAAACGTCAACTGATTATTATTTCAAAGCTATTTTTGCAAATTCTCTTTTGCAGTTCATTTTATTATGCACTGCTATATTATTTACTTAATGCATACATACATACAACGTACGATTGGTTTAAAACACGCGAGAGGTTTCTTCTATTGTACAAGAAGTTACATTTTCTATCTACATTTCATAATTCTATTGTACAAACGGTCGAAAAGGCAAACGTTTGTTTTACCCTCATTTAAAATTCAATTATATGTATCTAGCTATTAGTTTTACATTTCAAAGTTCATTGTTAGTATCATTATAATGAACGTAGTCTAAGCGATACCCATCCACAGTTTTATTTCATTAAAATATCGCGGTTTTAATGAAGATACTTACTTCTTTAATGAAATGTTTTAGTCCATGAAACGTGATGAAGATCCCTTAAATTTACCGTTAAAAGAGGTTCATTTATTACCGGTAAAATTGTACATTTTTGGAATAAAACTGGATTGGTTTATGGTTCTAGTAAATTACTTGAAATGATACTGCGATTCCATTCAGATATAGTTAAGTTTTGCTACTTTAATTATTGCTTTTCAGTCTAGATATTTGACATAAGGTTCATTTATGTTAACGTTATTTAAATGCGAAAGTTTGAATAAACGGATGTTTGTTACACAATCACGCCAGAACGGCTGAACAAATCTGGATAAACTTTGGCACAGAAATACATTACAGTTTGAAATCGCACATCGGCTTCTTTTTTTCCAGTAAAAATTAATGGATCCCGTGGGATAATAATATAAATAAGCTAGTAATATGACTTAGGTACAATACAAGAAAAAAAGGGAAAAGTACCTAAATGATTCGTTTGAAATTGATGAACCAGCACTGATGACAAGTGTCTACTGTCTGCGAGCCTCAAGTGTTCCTTTTGACATCTCAAGCCTGTTGGCAGCTTTGATGTGTCACGCATTTCAGCAAAATTGACTTTCCAGTCGGCATTTTTCAATGTGAAGAGAACGACGAATTCTTCTGTGTTTTTTTTTGTGACTGTACGTATTTCAAGGAAAATCCGTGAAGGACACTTTTTGAGATTTTTTTATAGTCAATTGTCACCCAATTTTGGAAGAGTACCTACTTAGATGTTTTATTTTGTGGTTGTGATTAAGAAGCTTATGGAAGGTTTGTTGCATTTCATGGAAGGATGCTCTGTTAACTCTGTTAACATTTAGTTTTTGTTTTTTGTTTTTTACACGTGTATCAAAAACGAAAATATATGTAGCAAAATACATTGGTAATTTTTATTCAAAATCTATCGATACGCCCCGGATTCGCGTGGGTGCAATCCAAAGTTTCATTTAATTACGAACAAAACAAAAAAAAAACAGCCAAATCGGCGTTCTTGAGTTTCGCGCTGAGCAAAACATTTAACCATTCATTTTTATTTATATAGAAAAAAATAAATAGGTTTTGGACCCAACAATCTTCAATACATAATCTAGACAGACGTGCGCAGTATTTTAACATTTTAGATAATTGCTATCTTGAATGACAAAGATTTAACATGAACTTAGGGACTGAATCAATCAATAGATAAAGTTGCTGAACCGAATTGTAACGAATGTTTTTACACACGGTCCGGACATATCGGTGGATGGTTTTGTCAGTGATAAATAGAAGATTACATACTACAACGCACATGAATGACTAAAAGAAAAATCTTCTACGAATCAAAGGCCCGGCCACACCGAAGCGAACAACGGGGGCACGGTCAGATACCGCAGTGTGTAGGTAAATTGGAAGAAGGTTGGTTTACCTACATATTTTGTGATTAATGTAAGATACATTCTCATACATAAACATAACATCACGCCTGTAATCCCCGAAGGGTTAGGCAGAGGTGTACCCATTAGAACACCCACATTTCGCCAGTTATGTTTTTAAAAATACACAACCCACATTCTTACGTACAACACATACCAATCATCATAAAATATCATATTATTGTTATATACATTCTCATATAACAATAATAATCTGTAAGTGTGAAGATCGAAACACCATCGCTATTTTGAGAAGTCAATTTAAAGCATCAGATTCTAAGAGGCTGTAAACAAAAATTGATAAATCAGATGACTTTAAAATAAAGTAATTATATTTAACCTGTGTCTTTGCAAAGACCACCCTTTCTGCTTTAGAAACCCCTCGATCCTGAGTTAGTGAGGACTATACCTCTTTGTGTGGGTCTGTCGCGATATCGCTCAATGTTTTCTGGGACCCATTTATGGTTACTTCAGTCCATGACCCGTTTGACCTGTATTTAATCTACTCATGCATTTTTTATTTTTTATCAACCCTAATAACTGCATTAGCTAATTATTTACAGCAAGATTAAAGTTAGCTACTCCATCTTAAAATAAAAAACCATTTTCAAATTAAATTCCACTAGAGACATCAACTTAGTTTTTTAAACAAACTTCACAACGTAAATAAGAGTACGTTCACAAAAGATCTTAATCAAACTAGATGTGACTTGATAAAAGAAACTTGGGTCCAAGCAAGCTATTCAGGGACGAAAATGGTATTGTGTACAAAATGGAACGTGCTCGAATAGACCCCGTCAACACACTAATGCGGGCCACACACGTAACGATATACTTGCACAAAAGACTTGCACAAGTATGCCTTACCGCGAGTGAAATGAATTACTGCAAGTAGCTGAGCCATTTCTCGGCACAACGGCATAAAGCGGTGTCTCGTTGAGTTGTGCAAGTCTAAACTTGCGCAAGTATATCATGTTGTGTGTGACTGCCATAACACTAAGTGTCGCCGCACATTAGGCGACTAGTGGCCACAACAGATCGTTGTCTTGCGGTCTTTGGAAGATACGCTGGATGTTATTTATAATAATATTTTTTTTTGTGAGCTTGTAGCACACAGAGTACCTACCTAAGGGTACAAGCGCACGTTCGATAGTTATTACGATGTTCATTGCAATACTCTGTGATATAAAATAGTATACTGGTCTAAGTATTTCCAAGAAAAATAATTATAATTATTTTCGAGTCTACCTATCAGAGCAAACATGTGAAATAAACGTAAATTAAATCTGATCAAGTTGTAAAATGAATAAATTCATTTCGTACGTAATATTTATTTAGTTTAAAGGTTTTATTCACATCAATGAGTGAAACTGATTGTATTTTTGTATAGAAATAAACCAAATAGGTATATGATAGGCGTATTTTCTTATTCTAAAATGGACTCTTATTGAATACTCTTAGGGTCTCTGACGATAAGAAGGCAGCGTTCAACAAGCATACAATCGTCATCGAGTTGCCGACTTTGAAAGGTCTCTTAGCAAAAGACACTCAAATACTTCTAAGATAAACATTCTATTATTAACATTTGCCTTTATATTTAAGCCTTTTTGAGATTCAGATTGAATAATATTGTTACGATTTACGAGGAGCCGAAAATATCTTAAGGAATGAGCAATCCTTTGATAATTTGAGTACATTCTTAGACGTGTATGTTTGAAGATGGGCTTGAGTTGGTGATTTTAATAATATGGGAATGTTACGTCGGCATGAACAGTTTAAATCAACGAAACAAGAGGTAACAAGAAAATACGGTGCCAGAGGATTATGTTTATATTAAACTGAATTGAGCAAAGCTTTTGATAGAAATATAATACAATTCTGGAATTGTTTAATTCCTTTAATTGATGGATTATAGAAATTAAATTAAATTATTGATTCGTTGGTCTAGTGGTCGCAAAGCGCGACTGCTGAGCATAAGGTCTTGGGTTCGATTCCCAGGTCGGGCAAAGTGTTATTGGGTTTTCCCCGTCAGGAATTTTTCAGTAGTAGCCTTTGAGTCTAGATTTGTGCCCGATTGATAGCAATAGGCACACCCCCTATTACATGGGACTATATAAAACATAACTGGAGAAATGTGGATGTAATAATGGATACATCTCTGCCTATCCCTTCGGGGATTAAAGGCGATTTATATTCATAGACTTTCTTGCTTTTTTCCCCATAGAAATCTACTGTTTGGAACGAGCATCTGATAGCTTCATCTTTTAGACTGGCTGATTGCTTGATACTCGTAATTCGAAAGTATATTTGAAATAAATGATTTAATTTGTGACTATGTTTTGATAAATAGAATTAAGAACCTTGTCCCATATACATTTGGTTAAAAATAGTTTGTGTTTCTTGTTGTTGCGATTAAAACATAACATAACATCATCACGCCTGTAATCCCCAAAGGGTTAGGCAGAGGTGTACTCATTAGTACACCCACATTTCGCCAGTTATGTTTTTAGTCCCATGTATTCTTTGTTCCTTATTTTCTTGACATGATGAAATAGTTGTGGTGTTTCTACGGACTTTCTTTTAAAGGCTTAGGTTGATTGGAAACTTGATCAATGTGACTGTTTATTTATTTTGTCACAAGTATATACTTGTTCAGTTATCAGTTGCCAATGAAGTTTGGCTCAAAAAGACATAGTCCATACTCAGCAGTTTTTAGATATCAGAGATGTTAATTGATGACTGCAGAAAACTAATAATGAGAAAACGTTGACTACTTCAAAAGATATTTAAATTTTAATTATAATATTTAAGTCCCATGTAATAGGGGGCGCGGCTATTGCCATCAACCGGGCACAAATCCAGACTCCGAGGCTGCTACTGAGAAATTCTTGATGGAAAAACCCAATAACACTTTGCCCGACCTGGGAATCGAACCCAAGACCTCATTGCACAGCAGTCGCGCTTGCGACCACTAGACCAACGAACGACGACGATTAAAACATGAGCCGAGTAAATACTGCTAGTAATTACTTTGTGCAACGTGAGAGCTTTGAAGTGTCAATATTGTGCGGTGGTACGTTCGAGTCCAATGCCACTGAATGGAGGGATTAAGCGACAATATATTATTTACGCGGTCGAAAGAATATATTTTTAAATCAACATGTTTGAATAGCAAGTATTGAAAAAACAGTGCCCCTGGTCTGTGCCCTGGTTTCGATTCAAAGGTCGGGAAAAATGCTTTTGGATTTTTCCATTAAGTTTCTTAGTAACAGCCCGGAGTTTGAAAGTTGGTGATGTGACACCCCCGTGCCTCAGAAAGTACGGAAAGCCGTTTGTCCCGGCTATCTTTCGTAGATTTTTGACAGTCACTACGGGAAGGCAGAAGTCAGAAAGTCTGGCAACCAGTCTTACCAGGGAGTTTCTTGATATACAGCAATTGGGTTGCTGGTAAGTAAGATAGGCAGTGGCTCCATGTAAAACACTAGTATTCAGTTGCATCCAGTTAAACCAGAAGCTGACCCTATTGTTGAATAAAAGGCTAGGCAGACACAAAGCGATACATCTCTGCCATTTTTCTAATGCACTAGTTTGTTTGAAATATCACTACATTACATAATTCTAACCGTTTAAAAATTAACTACTACACAAGGTGTCCTCATAACTCATCCGAAGTGATTTCGCTGCGTGTTTATAAGTGCTACGATTTATGTTTGTGAATGTTATCATGCGCTACGGCGTAGCGCTACGATAGTGCTACGACACGCACCACACATTTATTTGCTTGTTTAAATTCTTTACGTAAACGTTTATGATGTTACGAGATTGATGACAGCTCTTATATGGATAACTTTTATAATTTGTTTAGGAGATTTATTTTTCAAATTTTAAATAGAGAAAGAAATACAATGGCGAACACGTATGAATTACATACGGAGTGTAAAAAGTCACATATCGTTACCTAAGCATACTGCTATCAAACAGATTAATTAAAAATTACTCTTTATGCACTTTGAGATGAATGCAGTACTTAAACTGTAGTTATAAAATTTGAAACTGGATTTCGTAAAAAAACTTGTTAAAAGTTGGAACTTTGATCTTCAATATCTTCGCAACCTGCAGTTTTCCAGGCTTGGTCTACTAGAGCATAAAAATAACCGTAATGATGGGAAAAATCTGCAACTTTTAGCTACTTTAGGCATCTTTTAACACCCGTCATACTTTGTTAATTACTCAAGTCCCGCGTAATGAGACACAGTTGATTTTCTATTGTTCTGTCATACCGGTATAACAGCCGGGCCGAGTTATTAAGTTTTCTGAACAATGTGAGACACACTTAAAGGCTAATT
Source organism: Hoplodrina ambigua (assembly GCA_949774945.1). NCBI lineage: Eukaryota > Metazoa > Arthropoda > Insecta > Lepidoptera > Noctuidae > Hoplodrina > Hoplodrina ambigua. Next base: position 6,397,172 of record OX458979.1, read on the forward strand.
ATACCAAAAAAATATGGTTAACTTAGTTATTCTTAAGCCAATCTGCATAGTACAACGTCGAATATACTGCAAATTTTCGAATAAAATATAAGGCCAGTATTCGCAATAATGAATAGTACCCACAAGTCGGCAGTTGTTACGTAATATTTTATTGTAATATACCGCAGCTCTAGTCGTTTCTATTGCATTGTAAGTGCACACTGTGTTATGCATACGAGTTCCAACAAAGTGGAATTTAAAGCTAACATTGTGGCTTGAGAAGTATTGTTGAAATATGCGACAAGAATCTCTGAGTTCTTTAATAATAACGTGCTTCAATTTGTCGTTTTGTGAGTTTTGTTATTCTTGATAGCTGAGTAGGCAAACTTTGGGTTTTTTGTTTTTGTTAATACTAAGACATATAACGTTATCATAGTACGTACACAACACATATCGTGTGTTTGATATGATAAAATAATAATTAATTACGTATATTAAACAAAAAAATAAATAAATAATAAACATTTTAATAGGGTTTTTTAAACAATTATAAATCGTTAATGCAAATCAAAACTTAAACTTAACTAAACATGAAACTATTAATAATAATTGTCCAATCTACAATACTATTAATATAATAATATAGACACATGTTATTTTTAACATACGATCAGTATTAACAAGTATTTTATTAAAAGATCCCATCTCTTTTCAGTAGATTTGGGATAATAGGCGTTCAAAACTTTCCACAAAGCAGTACTAAGGAACAACCTTGTGTACAGCTTCTGGAGTCTTCCAAAATATAAAGGGACCTAAAATTCATCTTGTTAATTAAGGTACTGAACTTGATGTACATATAACCATGTAGGGTATAAGCAGAGCTGTTTAAATTTCCTACAACATCATGCTACCCCTTTACGGCCTGTTAGCTTTATAGGCTTGAGTTAATTTCTGATGTGTCTTTGTATCTATGTTGGTACTTGTAAGCTTGAAGGTAGGTACTTGTATTGTTCTCTATCTACTTTTATTTTTCTTGTACAAGCCTGCTATACTATATACCTATACTCAATCGTTGCAACTCGTGAAAGCCAGAATCAATAGTGGCGACCACCAGAAAAGAGCTTTGAAATTAAGCTCGATGAATCCAGGGTAAACCGTTCAACTGTCTTGAATCCCGTAATGAAATTAATCATAAAATAACAGCGAAGGAGTAAGAAAACTCTCTCTATCACTTAGTGCTTTTTGTTTTGTGGTTATAAGTGCGAATTTGTGATTTTTTCTGTGCAGCCCGAAGTTTGGTGGTTAATGTTGTGACACCCTCGTGCGTAAGAAAGCACGAACAATACACGTTGATGCTGAGCTTGATCTCTCCGTGGTCGTGTCGGCTGGCCGTCCCATCAGATTGCGGGAAGTGGAAGTCTATGCGCATACTCTTGGGTCCTATAAAATCTCCTACGTTCTCGGCTAATCTCCTTTGAAGCTGGCTACGTGACTGAAATTAGCTCGGAAGAATAATTGTTATTGTCCATGATAATTTCAATTAATTTTCCAAATAGCCTTGCACATTCGTGTTTCAATTGCATAATTTCTTCTTTAACTCAGAAATGTCGCAACAAAATGTCCTCAAAATGCATAGCGTGTCTCAGGAATATGAAATTATTTAACAAATAAAATATATTTGCATTTCAACGTTTTGCTGACCTGATTCTTTCTTTGGTATTCGTATTTAATCCTTTCTATTGTTGCAATAAAATAGACAAAAAATAAATAACGAGCTGAGCATTTCCATTGGTTGTTGTATGTTGTTTTATTGCGACTAAATATTTACTTTATGTGTGTGTAATTTTATTTATGTTCTGTATTATGTTCTTGTTTGAGATAAGGTTTATTTTCATTTGAAATAGTTTTAAAATGTTAAAACTTTTAATACGCAATAATGTAATAATGAGCATAATAAAAGGGTTTATTTTCAAATTGTGTATTTCTTTTTTTAACCTTGCTGAATCCAGTTCTTCTTTTGCAAATTTAGGTATCATCAAAGGACTTACCATTAACTGCATCTCTCCATGTTTGTTTTATTTTCTGAAAGAGAGAGAAAATAAAAATTGAGTAACAAAACATTTATTATCCAAACAAAACCTTAAACTTCAGGGACGTACAAATATTGAGTTTTCAAAACAGTATCCAATAGTTACGTCTTTCACAATATGGGAGGTCGTGTGAAAGTTGCTCGATACATATTTTACGGGCCTCCATGATACAGTTAGTACGTGACCTAAAAACCGAGTGAAAGGAAATGTCTCCAATTAAAAATTGACGGTCGTCAGACATCGTTGTGAGCGAAACACGGATGAATGAAGATATTTGAATGAATACGGTATTTTGTGAGGTCAAAATTTTTATGAATGACTACATACCTACATACGTACACAAACTTAAGTTTTTTTTTTCTGTGGAAAAGGTATTTGAGACATTTGACATTTTTAAATTATTATTTTTATTTTGGTTTAGTAAATGAGAACTTGTTCAAAAATTGTTAACTTGTATGAAGTTTAAATAAAAGAGACTTAATTAATATATACATTATTTACTAGCTTCATAATAAAAATAAAATAAAAAACAACCAGAATAAAAAAAAGAGAAACTAAAAATAAATGGCATCAAAAAATTACTTGTATGGAATTAATTATAATTAAAAAGCTTGTAATGATTTTAGATTTGTGTAAAATGTTAACAGAATTATAAATATCTCTTAAATAAAAAATAGAATAAAAATATTTAATTAATAATGATTTTCTATCCATCTGATTTTTTTACAGAATCCATGCTTTAAAAATTTGCACAATTATACATTGACTTAAAGAATTTTAAAATTGGAACCTTTCTAGATTAGATAATCTATAAACATTCTTATTTATTTGTTGGAATTACACCCTACTTTACACTGTACAAAGAAAAATTGCCATAATTTATTTTGCCCACATAGCCTATTATTTACCAGTAGATAACTACAAAAACACTAAGTATTTAACAAACAAAATTACCTCACCTACTAAATTTCAATTAAGTAAAACGAAAGGGCTTAAACACACCACTTTTAATAATTAAGTATTCACAACTGGAAGTAATTTAATTAATTAATTTAACGACCTGAGTATTCAGTTGCTATAGTAATGGATTTAATTTACACTGTCGTTACATGCATGAGCATACTTTATTATGCTGTTACTAGGTTTATTAGCCACTGTACATACAGGATGATATGTATTTTAAAAAAAAATTCTAAAATGGAATAAACTAGAGCTAGATTGTAACAAAATTGAACCCAAACACTATATCGAATTGATTTTGAGTTTTAGCACTTTTTAATTTATTTCTTACTAGCTTTTGCCCGCGACTTCGCCCTCGTAAATATTTATGTCTATGTCCTTCTTGGGATTCGAACTTACCCCGTACCAAATTTCGTTAAAATTCATGCGTCGGTTTAGTCGCGGAAGCGTAACAGGCAAGTAGGGTTACTTTCGCGTTAAAATATTAGTATGAATATGGATTTTGTTCGCCTTTCCACCAAAAATAGAATTAGTTTTAAACGATTCGTTCGTCCATAAGCTGACAGAGAAGTATAACATTTGCGTCCAAATCTAAATTCGTATTTGGTAAACTTCAAAATTGCTATAACACAATCCAGCCGTCCAGATTTTCAAGGATAAAGTTGCAAATTAGTTCTAATTTACATCCTTCCAAGGAATGTATCGAACTACCTCGTATACTCATCTTGTCTAGTACATACATAATATTTACTATATCATAAAATATAAAAAATGGGTTTATATTTTTAAAAAACAATTACACAAATTGTTATCATACAGCTGACATTTCTTTGTATAAAATAATTGCTTACAAACGTACACTATGGGCCTATCGCAATAATCTACTGACTGGCTCTTTGATGTTACCTATTCGCTTTTATTTTATGACTCCTAAATTTTTTTTTTCACTCGCGTTAAGTTTCGTCTTTGGTTACTGCTCTGCTTCTGTGGGTCACAGCGTGACGTTATAAATTGCATATACTATTCCTCATGAATCTGGCTATCATATACAAAAGCTTTTTCTTAAACCGATAGGTAGTTCCAGAGATAGCAAGTCGAGAAAAAAAAAATCTTCGGCTTTATTAGATTAGAATAGATACGAACATTTTCTTATCTTACAATATATATTGTTTTTGTGTAAACATTTTCACATTGTCATGTAAACTTTAAACTGCTGATGACCATGAGTGTTGATACTATTGATTTCAAATCTCGTGTGTGCCAAAGAGAGAATGTTACTGTAAAGTCATGTGGAGAGGCTTACCCGCAGTGATTTCATTACGATATTTGATCCTTTTAAACATTTGGTGCTGTTTTCGTGTTGCTATTTAGTTCAATAGACATTTGGAAAAGTACTATCATTCGAAATAATTCAAAAGACCAATTCGTGTAATTAAAATCGTTCAATCTCATCTCAACGAGAATCAAAGCTAAAAATGAACAAAAGTAAATTAGTGCATTTTGACAAATTAATTGAGACTAACAATACAAACTCGAACGTTCCTAAAAGTTACTAGAACTGCCGCTCTCTTCGTCATTATAAGAAGTGTTTAAATGGCGGAAAAAATATTTTCAAAGCTGATTTCTACGTTTCTTAAATTAAAACTTTCAGTTGTATAAATAATAATAATAACACCAGTTTATTATTGACCCACTCCAAGGCAAAAGCCTCTTCTCATACTGAGAAGGCACGAGCATTTATCAGCAAGAGATCAGAGAGAGAGAGGCCATCTACAGTAAGATAAAAAACTTAAAGTAAATGGAAAATTGAAAATCTTTCAGTAAGCCATAGCCTAAGCTGTCTGCAGTCCGATGTCTTACAAGAAAAGTTGAAAGTACGATTAATAAAAAAGAATTTCTTTCATACCTATTTGAATTCATTGTCACAATCTTGGAAACCAATCTCATTTTATTGACCGTTCCTTCTTAAGTTATTGGCATAAGAGTTTAATGATCCCGTAAAAGTTTTACGACAGAAAATTCTGTCTGTGTCCGTGTACATAAATCTTTGAAGGTCGTTTAGTATTTTTAGATCTGTGCTGTATTTTCTGCGAAATAGTTTTAGTATTCAAATGTTTATAACGCACATGAAACATTGTCTACTGGTATGTACAAAATTGGTAGGATAGAAGGTGATTGAACGTTTATAAAATGGAAATGGATGATGTTTATCTATCAGTATTATAATAAAATGAACGCATTTCCTACTGACAATGATAAATGTGGATAATAAAGGGTGTAAAAAGCCGCATAAGGAAGTCGAAAGTTACACGTTTTTCCAACCATTGCTATATTTTTATGTGTAATATTGAACATACCTGGAGAACTTTCTGATTACGGAAATATTGAAGGACAAAGTTACGAAAGTCAAATTTTTAAAATGCCTTTATAAAACTTTATATACCCCCACGACCCCTGTCCTATTGCATACACCGATAAGGACAATGTCATATTATGTGCGTAACATTATGCGCTACCTTAAACATTATTTCTCACACCAACAAAATTAAAGTAATAATTTTCCCCAGCAATAATTTTTGCTTAATGTTATTTCGTTAAATGGGCAGTAAGTGATGTGATCCGTTATGTTATGTGTCTTGTTACACTCCGTATACATTTTAATAAAGTTAAAGTCAGGTAAATGTCACTGACACACCGCCAAACAAACGCCTCAAAAATGAAATAATATTTTACGCACTCATCGATCAAAACAAACTGCATTAACCGCGGAATACAAACGTAAATATTCACAGATATTTTTGCTCGCTCAGCATAAAATCAATCATCATTATCGTTGTGACTGACTGCGACTGTTAGCATCGCTTGTAACGTCACCACGGTAATGAGCGAGCGCGTACATAATGAATCATCTTTGTTGATACAAAGCCCTCGCAAAACAAACGTGCCTAGCAAACATCATAATTTCGTTGTGCGACTATGAACGATTTTGCGAGATGATGTCAGAATTCACTTCGGAATGCAAAATTCGTTATGGTAGTGCATACATCCATTTTTAACAGAGGGCCTAACATAATAGATTATATTCTCATTTGGCACATAATATTTATTACGTTTGGAGTTTTTATTGTAAAATAAAGTTCATCTGCCGATTACACTACGATACAACAACGGCCCGGCCATTATCGTCGCAAAAACTCTAACCGGTAGCTGCAAGCACGCCGCCCGCGAGTCTTCAACTTTTTATCTTGTCATTATAAACATGATTGTAATACACATAGGCTTAAAGCTTTTATTTGAATGGCAAATTATTTACTGTGCCGTGCTAGTATAATGAACGATGACCTTATGTGTGCTTCACGTGTAAACTTACTTAGTTAAAGTTATTATTAAACGAGTATATTGGTACGTTCGTGTCAGGCCTATTGAAATGATAAATCCGCAAACCTTGCATACCCACAAGAAAATTAATTTCTTTGATACGTTAGGAAATTTTATCTGATCGACAGCGAAAAATGACGTCATGAATACTGTTGATCATTATTTTAATATAAGGGATTGATATTGCGATTGCGTTCTGTTTGAAACGAGAGTGTGAGGAAAAATATCACAAAAACCATCTGATCATTTCATTTTTATTTATTTTTCTTTTTGAGTGAAATCAATTTAAAACAGAACGAACACAAAAGAAATACGTTTCGTAATGGTTTTTACGTATGCAAGCACACGGTCTCCAATTGTTTAAAAAAAATGGTGTTGAAGGAATATGGATTTTAAAATGGTACACATAAAGTTAAAATTTGATTATAGGTATCGTATTGAATTAATAGAATTGTTAAAATGGAAAGCACTTTACCTATGCTTTGGCAATTTTATAATAAATATGATGCCTTAAAATGTTTTTATTTTTAGCAAAGTTTTCTTAAAGGTTTTTATTTATTTATTTAAATTTTATGCACATGTAAAAAATACACTGTACAAAGGCGGACTTAATGCCTTGGGCATTTTCTACCAGTCTACCTTACGTGTTGCAGAGACAAAACGTAGTAGGTGCAGAAAATACAGAACATTTTCGATATAAAAATATAAAAATAAATAAATATATTGCACGTCCGTATTCGATTACAAGATTCCATCATTAAAATTAGATGTCATAAGAAAATTTGCAAAAATTGAAAGAAATATCTTCTCCAAATATTATTTTTCTCTTTCATTTTTAACATCGAGTTCTGCTACCACTTGAGACTTGAAGTGGGTCGACCGACAACGGGGACAAGTGCCACAGACGATCTCCACAACGGAACTTATTTTTGTCGGGCCAAGATGTGAAATTTTCCTATTTGCATGACATTCAAATATTTATGGCGCGCTCGAACAAGCTATTATGTTAATATAAGTACTCTGTGAAAGTGCAAATGTGAACAAAATATAAACGTGAAAGTAATGTGTTAGATTTTTATGAAATTTTCTGCATTACAGCAGTGGTTAAAGTGCCCGCCTCTCGTCCATGAGGTTGTGGGTTCGATACCGGGGACGTACCATTACAACTTTTTCAATTCGTTTGTACTTTCCAAGAAGGCATAACTTGGCCATTACTGACATCGGAGAACAAAAAACGCCGTGAGAAAACCTGGACTTATTTTGAAATATAAGTCTGAAATCGCCAATCCGCCTTGAGCAAGCATAGTGATTAAGGCTTGTGCCTTCTCTGTATAAGCAGAGGCCTTTGCTCTGTAGTGGGACAATAATAGGTTGTTCTTATTAGGTTGCCTCGGAGTCTGGATTTGTGCCCGGTTGATGGCAATAGGCTCGCCCCCTATAACATGGGACTAAAAACATAACTGGCGAAATGTGGGTGTACTAATCGGTACACCTCTGCCTAACCCTTCGGGGATTACAGGCGTGATGTTATGTTCTTATTAAAGCTGTACCTATCAGTAATAGTAATAGCTTTGCTAATCATCGAACAATATGGTTCAGGGACAAATTAGGCTATGCCTACTAAAAGCAGTAATTTAGGTCAAGTGAAAAATAGGTCATAGACGTAGCACTACACTTTTTCGGTGTTTCGCAGTGTTTTACAGTCAGTAAATGTCTGTTTACGTTACCTATCTCTCTATGTCTGTCTGTCTGAGTAAGTTTACCATTATGTTAATAGTATTTGTATTTATTTGGATCTCCAACAAAGAATACACCTTACATGCTAAAAATACAACATAAACATATACAAATCCTTGTGCATCTTCAATTATAGGAGACCACAACTTGCATTAAGATATCAAACAATCAATTATTAAGTAAATGTGGAAATAAAGTATAAATTTAAAAAAAAAACAAATAACAAAAATTAAAACTAAAATTATATAAAAAAAAAATTATATATGTAAAATTTGTATGTATAAAGAGAGAGTTTTTTTTGTAATGAATAAATTCAAACACTACATAACCGCTCTTTAAAATTAATTCACCTAAAGTTAGCTACGTCATCGGGGAGAAATACAGGCTTTATTTTATTTTAGAAATAATTAGAGATCGCGAACAAAACATTCTGTTAGGTACTGCTAGATTCTGCTCCTGACGTCTTCTATGTTAATTTACTTACGGATTCCTTATTTTATTTGATAATTTCATAGAAAACTCGGAAAAACAAAGCTTCCTATTAGCAAAACAATTTTCAGAATCAAATCAGTAATTTCGGACATAAATGTGATTAAAGAAACAAACTTTTCAGCACCATAATAGTAGTATAGGTTTATTCAAATCCAAATGATACGTATTTCAAAATAAATTGGACGATCGTCGTCTCAATAAGCTTAACAATTACGCCGCATCTCGATGCGAACAATCTGTAAGGCCAATAATCCGATAAATCTATGGAATCGCGGCAATCTGAATGCTACTCCACCACAGCTGCACAGACAATCGATTTTATTAATTATAGCAGACGGTGAATGGCCGGCTACCCGGTTAAGCCTACAAATAGCCGAGATTATTTTAGAACGATTTCATGAATAAACATTTATACTAATATTATAAAAAGAGGTGAAGTTTGTTTGTGGCATTATGCTGAGCGTCAGCCGTTCGCGTGGTAGTGGCGCTTAATACTTACTTGTAGGTACTATATGATTTTAATATTTTAGATTAAATACTAACTTGTTTTTATTTTGCTTTTGTGTTCGATTTTTCTTTTTAAGTTATGTGCGTCATTTTCGCACGAATAAATAAGTTTTTCTTTCTTTTCTTTTCGTTCTTGTTTGTTATCGCATTTTTTCATGGATAAAAATATACACTGCCTCGTTGGTCTAGTGGTCGCAAGCGCGACTGCTGTGCATGAGGTCTTCGGTTCGATTCCCAGGTCGGGCAAAGTGTTATTGGGTTTTTCCATCAGGAATTTCTCAGTAGCAGCCTCGGAGTCTAGATTTGTGCCCGGTTGATGGCAATGGGCTCGCCCCCTATTACATGGGACTAAAAATATAACTGGCGAAATGTGGGTGTAATGGGTACACCTCTGCCTAACCCTTCAAGGATTACAGGCGTGATGTTATGTGAAATCTACACTATTGCCATTTTTTTTAGAATTATTTAATAACGAACTATTATGGATCACTAATTTTTTTTTTTAAACATAATTGTAAGTATCTATGTTTCTTGCTGATAATATAGCTTTTCATCACGTCATTTATGTATGGTTTAACCTCTCGCGTCCCACAGTCGCGATAATTATCGGGTCAGAACAATAGATAATCAATTGTGTCTCATTACGTGGAACTGGTTGGGTTAATAACCATGCTTAAATGACGTAAGTTTTGCAAACTTGGCAACTAGCTATCTTTCTCCTATTAGGCCATTAGGCTTTCGCCATTAGGCTAATGAGAATAAGGTACCTTTTAAACCTGATACCTGAAAAACTAGCAAGGAAGCTAGCGAGTACTCATACCTACTTAACGACATGATTCTCTATCTATCCATAAAACTTCAGCAGTATTAAAATGACGTAGGTCGAGCCTAGGATCGCAGCCTTAAGATCTTAGAAGAAAAACACTTTTCCATTTTAAGTACTTACAGAGTTACTGAAATGCCCTGTCTGATGGAAGAGCCAGAATAAAGATTATCACATTTTAAGCTTCGCACTAACTAAGGTCAGTAAATCCGTAAAATCTGGGTTTGTGGTTTTAAGTTCTTATTTTATCTTTCAGCTTGTCTGGGACTTACTATGTAAATAAAACATTATTACGGAAAATTGGTATACTAAAGAATACGTCATATTCCAATGACTTCCTCGTTGGTCTAGTAGTCACAAAGTTTGACTGCCGAGTATGAGGTGTCAGTTTCCATTACCAGTGAAAAGTATTATTAGGTTTTTCCATCAGGAATTTCTCCGTAGCCTGCCTCGGAGTCAGGATTTGTGCCCGGTCGATGACGATGGGCTCACCCCTTGGGACATGGGACTTAAATATAATTGGCGAAATGTTGGTGAACTAATGTGTACACCTCTGCCTAACCTTTCTGAGATTAGAGGCGTGATGTTATGTTTATATTTATATTCCAATGTTTACGTGTGTTTATCCGAGAATAAACTCGAATAAATACAGACTGCCATACGGTAATACTACACCACAACGGTCTAGACGGTAATTAATTAAAGAGAAAAATATCGTTGTATATATGGTTACCAATGATTAATAATAGGGTAGGTACTATTTAGGTATTATTTTTATTTCAAGCTATCCAAAAGCACGATTATTTGAGATAGAAGATTTTTAGTTTGTTCTTATTTGACCTTTGACGTTTTAGGGTTTCGTATACAAGGGGTACCAACTGGTCCCTATTACTACGGTTGTACTGTCTGTCCGTCTGTGACAGGGCTGTACTGTAACCGTAATAATACTACCTACCTACATGTCATTTGAGTAAAAATTAAATAAAGATAAAAATTATAGGAGGCCCTCATAAAAGAAACGTTGTTTTTTAATAATAATCTATTATAGTTATAGTCAAAGACAAAACATTTATTACAATCAGACCGTTTACGAGCTCTTTTGAATTGCAAAGGAAACGGTCAGTTAGTCAGAAAGTTGAAGCTAGTTGAAATTATCTTAAAAAAAAAAAAAAAAGTTTCACGGTGGCTAGTTTCTTTTTTTGCTTTGAGTATAGCAGCACACGAAGCTCCTCCGTGGCTAAACTAATGTTTATATTGGCATGAAAAACGTATGAATAAATAACGAAGGTAAATATTGTTCATTTCATATTTTTCAACGAACCGTATTGGCTTAACATATTTTTTTGTTTGAAATGAAATCTGAAATTGCATTGAAAACGTTTCTTTGAATTTTTCAATTTCGTGTTTTTGCTTTAAGTAAATATTTTAGTTGTACATATGTGTATTTTTTTTTTTTCTATGAGTTTATGTATTATCCATTTTTCAAACATGCTGGTTAGCCTGTTATTAGCGACTGTGCAAGAACTAAACCTTTTAAATATTATGATCTTATGTATACAGAAGCTATTGGCAAACCTAAATAAATAAATAAATAAATGAGTTTTTAAAACATTTTTAGCATAGAAAAAGAAATCGAGCAAAATTAGGAAGACAATGAAAATTTTGAAAAAGATCATTCCAAAAATACCTTCTCATTGCAAACTTTATAGGTACTGTAAATATTTATTTAGAGAACATTCACAACAGTCATAAAAGTATATTAAAAATATCTCGTTCAAATTCAAAACTTAAATTATTTAGTACGTTGACGATTCTTTAACACATTTTACGTCTCTGATATCAAACTATAAAAGTAGAAATGATGGGTTAGATCTATCCCCATTCTATTTAATTTGATACTAAATCCTTGAACCGTCTAGTCGTTAGACTCAAAAGCAATTTGATAAAAATTGCATTCGCAAACTATTTCGTGCGACCGTGATACGTTGGGGCACGTTTCATATAAAAGTGGAAGCTTATTACAGTACTTTGTGCTTATATACTGCACTTGCTTTATCTGCTTTTACACTGAGTGTCAGAAAAATAGTCAGTAAAAAAAAATGATTTTTTACTACTTACTTCATTTTTTTACAACGTGATCAGATAAATCTTTTATTTCAATTAGACAAAAAAAAATAGTATTTCATCTTCTTCCTTCCAAAAGTTAGTTTTGCATAGATAGGAATAGGAAAGAAACTTCAAACTAACTTTATAAAAAAATTGTCTTATAATACTTTTTATATAGTTACCTACACTCATTTAATAATAATTATATTATTATGAATGTGAAGACCACGTAATGTAGGTACCTAAAATGAAAATCTTTTCTATGATCTACAATGCAAAGCGCTACAAAATAAGCAATAAGAGCTTAACTAATTATGTTTAAAGATACTGGTGCTTGCAATATAAGTGTTCATTTCAAAAAGTCTGTTTATCTTTTCACAGCCTGAAAAACGACGAGCAGTCGTAAGGGTTAGTCAACATTCAAGAGATAATATATGTATAGGGATATTAAAATGATTTTCAATAAATACGTAACTTTGTGGAGAGAAAAATATTTACTTTTGCAATAAGTATCCAATAAAGAATTAAGATAAGTATGCGAAGAATTACGTGAAATGATTTTATAGATAGGTATAAAAAAGATTCATGATATCATAAATATAAAGCGTTATATGACAATATTATGTTTAATGCTTTCAGCACTTAAACGTCTTTCATTATTCCTAACTGCTTTATGTAGGCGCCTGTACACGTGGTACCTATCAACGAGTACAGGTAGGTACTTCTTGTACTTTAATTATCATAATAATGGTGTCTTATTATGTATGAGGGACTGAATATCATCATTTTCATGTCGTAGGCTTTATTTTCGATATTTTATTGTATTAATTATAATTCGGTAATGGTATTAGATGAAATTAACCAATAATTTAAAGACGCAACAACTTCAAAAAGGCACATTATTTTAGCCCTGGTATCCCGATTAATTTTCAATTATCCGTAAAATTGTTTTATAGTTAGTTGCTTTAAAATCAATAAATGGTTAGTAAATTGAGTCGCGCACAAACCTAATTCTTTTTTTTTAAATAAAAATATCCTAAATCACTCCTTCTAATATCAGCTATACGACAGTGAAAGGCCCGTCAAAATCAAACCAGCCGTTTCAGAGACTAGCTCGAGCAAACATAGCTACCTTGGCATTACAAACTCAAAAAGTAAAAAAAATGTATGCAAGAAGAGAATCTTTCACTAATAACCCTATGAAAGTCCAAGGCAAATAAGTACCAGGCTCTCATACGTCTAGAACAGTAACTATAGATAAATTAATCAGTTCAGCGTACACCCACACATGACGTCAGTTCATTACACACATACGTAGATCGGGCCTTGTGTAGGCAATTCCCTAGCAAATGTCGGTGACGTGCATCGATTGGATTAGATTGACCTATGTCACTCCAATGTTTACAATCCCTCGACTATTTGACGTTTGTGTAATGAATATTGTGTTTTCTATTGACTTGAACCTTATTTTCTAGAGGTTTAAGTGGGGCGTTGAGTTTTTTTGCTACACACAAGTCTTTTAAAAAAGGTTTTGCGGTTGAATGTTTTTCCAGCGAAAGGCTTTTTATAAACTGGTGTTTTTCTTTTAAACCGACGCGGTTGTTTATAAAAATAAACACTGTGGCCGCGGAGGAAAATGCTTTACGTGTCAAGTAGTGGTTGGTACCTATACTAAGTAATCTATACTAAAATTATAGTATAAGTAGGGTTTTAGAGCTATAATTAAATATCTTGGGACAACTCACACACGGCTATCTGATCCCAAGCTAAGCAGAGCTTGTGTTATGGTAACCAGACAACTGATATACATACTTATATAATTTATAAATACATACATATTATAGACTAGCTTCTGCCCGCGACTTCGTCCGCGTCAAAGTTGATAACTCCACACAAACTTTGGACCGCCATTTCATACCTACTCTTTGGGAAATGGGAAATATATTTTGAAAAATCGTTACTTAGCGGACGTCTACTAACTAACATAAACTACCTCCCTGCGAAATTTACGATATTTCGTGATGAGTGAGTGAACTTGCGCTTTTGTATATTTATTTAAGGTATATTTAGATTACCTCTTTCCAAAATATTAGGAAGTGGTATCAAAATTGACTTATTTTTCGTTCCCAAACCATTGAAACTCAAGTTTAATACCCTACTGTTTTAATACTGTACCTCACATTGTAGCTTCGATTATTTAGATATTGGATTCGATAGAGCAACTGAAATCAGAATCTGGCTTTCGTGTTTTTGAAAGAAAGTATGTGCAAAGTTTTACCGTTTTAAATCACTATTCATCGATGATTTTAAATATTATCTTTTTTAGGGTTCCGTACCTCAGTCGGCAAATACGGAACCCTTATAGAATCACATTATTGTCCGTCTGTCTGTCTGTAAAGACCCTTTTATAAGGAACGCGTGGAGGTATCAAGCTTAAATTAAAATGAAATACTCAGTTCTCGGGCACGCCGCAATCGCGGCGGTAAGACCACTCTTTGAGGAGTGGCTGGAGGTGCGCCACGGCGTGCTCACGTCTCGCTTGACGCAGGTCCTCACCGGACGCGATTGTTTCGGGAGGTTCCTGTATTGGAGTCAGCGGAAGGAAACGCCCGGGTGTCACCACTGTGTGGACCGCCCGGAAGACACGGTAGAGCATACGGTGTAGATCTGCCCCGCTTGGACAGAGCACCGCCGTGTCCTCTCGCGTCCGGGCCCTGGTTCAGGCCATGCTCCGGAGCGAGAGGGGATGGGAAGCAGTAACCTTCTTCTGCGAAGCAGTAATGCTAACGAAGAAGGAGGCGAAACACGTGAAGAGAGGACATCCTCCACCTCACGCCCCAGCCACCGCGGGAGACCCCCAGGGCGTCGGACGTTGCGAGACGTCATCCAGCTACCGTAAGCGCAGGCTTGCGGACGGCGAGTGACGGGTAACTCGTCGTCCAATCAAGGACCAGGCCCAGGTCAACAGCGCGTTTTGTTCCACGCGCGTTTCAAAGAGCTGTCAGCACCAAAGAGCTGTCAGCACAGGGACGGGGCTCCGACAGGGCCAAACGCCTGCCGGAGTCGCGGGAAGTCTTAACAGGATACCGTGGCCCCGGAACGCAAAGGGCAACAGAAGAAACAGGGTGTTTTTTTATTCAGTAAAAGTGTGACAGTCCCTTCCGCCCCACCCAGGGCAGAAGGACTCATATGATGATTTTCACTACCCAAAAAAAATACTTTGGTCTGCAGCCGTGAAAAAAATATATTATTATATATGCAAACTAAAGATAAGGACGTTTATGGCGCATATTTTGACGCTCGCTAGGGAATCAAAACCAAATATAAAGGAAACTTCCCGTTGACCTAGAATCATGAAAGGCAAGAAGCAATGCAATGTAGACATAATAATTACTTTTGTAAGCGATTATTAACCTTTTTTTCTGTTGTGTTAAATATTTATGGTGTAACGGAACCCTTCGTGTAAGAGTCCGACTCGCACTTGGCCAATTTTTTGCAATATTTTTCTGGCCCAGTTGTGCCCTAGTGTTCCACGGGCGCTGTAGTAAGAGGGCCATCATATAAAAGGAACACCACACTTGCCCGGAGTATCTGCGGCATCTATAACTCCTTATTTGGCTAGGTTACGTTTGCAGCGGCTTACATGAGTGCGCAGTCCATTTAGCGCTTTCCATATAGGCCACTAAAGATCTCAACAGAGTACCATGTGTTCCTGGGGTTGAACTCTTTTTGGTGGAAGTTGTGTGATGGTGGGTGTCGACCTGGTCCTGTATGGCCTGTGTGCAAGGTATCTAACCTTCGAATGAAAGGCGGTGTAATTCCAGCCATTGGGAAAAGCTTATTGAGCAGTCAGTTTCAAGCAGCCCCGATATAATTTTACACGTCTCGTTAGGGATGATATTGCTTTTTTTTCAATGACACACTGAACACGCAAATTCACCAGCAGAAAAAGCATAAAGACGTAACAGTTATGCGAAAAACATCGGGTGCTGCTCCCTAGTTGGTAGAAATAAGGTGTCGTAGCAGATGATTTTTAGATTGGTGTTGTGGCAATGTAGGTATATAAAAAGTAAGTGCTCTGTCCAATATAACATCAGGGTACTTAGGGATCTTCTAATACTCTACGTAACTTCCTCGCCACGAAATACTAAGTGTCCTGTTTGCGATTCTATTGTAAAGATGGAAAGATTCATGTCTTGCAGCACAGCCGCGGTAATAAGTAACCTAAAAAATGTAATGCCATTTAGAAATTGATTTTAAAGCGTGGGGAATGTGAATGTGATGAATACTATTTACGGTGCCTATAAAAAAAAAAATCTTCCTGCGATCACAGTCGCTTCATCAAATCAAGTACCCAGAAAACTTGAGACTTCAAGCAGACTTGCGAGACATTCTCCGACAGGAGAATTACTGCAACAGATTTTTTAATTGATTTAATTGATTTTGGTGCACTTCCGGTTGTTGCCAAATTCTTTCTATTTAGCCATTGAAATAGAAGTATTCTTTCTATTTAGCAATTGAAATAGAAGTATACTTTTTAGTACCTACCTAATCACTCATCTTACACTAAAATCTTTTTATAAAATAATTAGGAAGCGCAACGAAAGGAATACTAATTACAACTGCGTAAAAAAATAACACTCGCCAATCCTTGCTAATTTATCGTCAGCTGGTACTCCAGTAGTATACTTGGCAGTATTGTTGTGCTATGATTGGCTTAGCTAAGCCCAGGTAATAAAATATTGTATACTTAAAATCT
Organism: Hoplodrina ambigua; assembly: GCA_949774945.1. Taxonomy (NCBI): domain Eukaryota; kingdom Metazoa; phylum Arthropoda; class Insecta; order Lepidoptera; family Noctuidae; genus Hoplodrina; species Hoplodrina ambigua. The sequence goes on from OX458979.1 coordinate 6,414,003, forward strand.
TTGCAGAGAGGCTGCCCGTCACTTGTTGAGTGTTGAGTAGCTTCTTGTAGTTATAGCGTAATGATTTTGATTTCAGAAAATAAATTATAACTAATACCTAACTGTAGTATTGTATGTAACGTTGGTGTCGTTTTATAGCAATCCAGCAGTAAAATGATTAAGAATAATAGCCATAATGCGATAACCCTTACCTACACACATTAGTTATGTTTAATCCCATGTAATAGGGGGCGAGCCTATTGCCATCAACCGGGCACAAATCCAGACTCCGAGGTTGCTATTGTGAAATTTCTAATGAAAAAATCCAATAACACTTTGCCCGACCTTGGAATCGAACCCAAGACCTCATGCTTTGCAGTCGTGCAAACAGGCAAAAGTTCTAAAGTTGCTGATTTATGTGTTGTGTAACTATGTATAGATATTATTTTCTACATTAACATTTAAAAAATACGTTAACAAATCAAAGTTGTAGTAGAAACATGCACTCCTGCTTTTATTTTATTTTTTTTTGTAAGGAAATCTCATTAATCAATTAAACAACATTCAAAACAATATTAGAAAAATAACAAAAAGAAAAGCTAACACTGGGGACCGAACTTCCGCCAACAGTTTCGCAAGGCGGTCGTCGAACCGTTAGGCAATTTGCTTCGATGACAAATGACTTCAAATAGCCGTTCTAGTTTTCCATAATTCACTACGTAGCTCCTTGCAGGTATAGCGTGATAATAATTAGTTTAGAACTTCAGTCTGCACCTATTTAAAATATTGTAACATTTTGTCACTGAGATTTGCATAAAAATATGAACTTAATGCAACATAGCTCACCCCCCAAAGCCAATAGCGTGATAATTTATAGCCTATGTTCTAATTTGGAAAATGTGGAATATTTATACAAAATTTCAACAGAATCTATCCGGCAGTATTCGCGTGATGCTCTAACAAACATACAGACAACCAGACAAACAGACAAAAATTCTAAAAAAAATATTTTCGGCATCAGAATCACTCCCCGACCTCATAACATTTACTCTTTTTCAAAAATATTAAATGTACAGTTTTGACGTCTCTACGATTTTATTATATGTATAGATAAATTAAAATTAGTATTAATAGTGAAGGATTTTCTGAAGATGGTTGAGAAGCTATAGTATGAAGTGTAGTTCAATAAACGGGCAGATTATTGAACTACTAGAAAGACTTGACTGCCTGATTGGACTGCCTCGTTGGTCTAGTGGTCGCAAGCGCGACTGCTGTGCGTGAGGTCTTGGGTTCGATTCTCAGTTCGGACAAAGTGTTATTGGGTTTTTCCATCAGGAATTTCTCAGGCTCGGAGTCTGGATTTGTGCCCGGTTGGTGGCAATAGGCTCGCCCCCTATTACATGGGACTAAAAACATAACTGGCGAAATGTGGGTGTACTAATGGGTACACCTTTGCCTAACCCTTCGGGGATTACAGGCGTGATGTTATGTTATGTAGAAACACTTGGGTAATTATACTCAAGTCCCATGTAATGAGACACAATTTGATTTTCTATTATTCTGTCATAGGTACTGTAAGTCAGTTGTCGTAAGTCAGTAAGTCAGCCGGGACTTGACCGGTTAAAGTACTAAAATCTCGTCTAAATCAGACGTGTAGTTCAATGATCAGGTAGATTACAAAGACATTTTATTAAACTTATAATATATGACAAGATAATGAATAAAAGACTGACTAGAATTCTTGCTAAAAATCTAAGTGACAAATATTCAATAGCCTAAAAAAATCCGGAAAATTAATTATGCCGAGGTGACTAAACGTATTCTACAGTTAATGGCGGCCGTGATTCGTGTTTTCTTTTACACTCCCAGTTATATTTTGTTCGCTTTAGTCAGAAACATAATGCTTCCCTTCATAATAAAGTTAAGTTGATAATTATGAGGCGACATAGACAAATGAATTCATAGGTTTGTTGTTTTAGTAATAGGCATTTGTTACTGTTGTTAATAATCGTATCTATTTTTGTATGGTGTAGTATTTCAGGGTTGAAAGTGACGTGTATCTTTTACCTCTTCCAAGTTCTTCTGTCTTTACACATACATGGTGTAAAAAGACGCCTAAAGAAGCCGAAAGTTACATGTTCTTCTTATTTTGTTGTTTTGGACCTTCTGGTTACAGTGATATTAAATGTTCCAACTTTTTTTACGAAAACAAGTTTTGAATGTTGTAACTTAAAAAATATCCACGAATCCTGTACTGCTGCATGTACCCATAAATAGTGTTACTTTACACCTAAAATTAAAGCCGTTTCCCATCTTTTTTTTTTGCTTAATGTTACTTAGATAAGCAGTATGCTTAATTAACGGCTATGTGCTGTGTCTTGTTACAACTTATAGATACACAACATTAAAAAATAAATATTTACAAAACTGCATAAAACGTTTATACTTTCAAACTTACTACTAAACTCTACAGCAGGTCTTACTATTCAGTTTCATTTTATACGCGACCATAATGGATTCTCATTTTCAGCCGTGAATCGAGTACCTGAAGCCTAGCCAGCATAACCAACGAGGCTAGATCACGAGATATTTCCTGAAATACTTCCCGCAAATCTGGACCACATAGCTGCGGAAACACGCGATGGATTCGCGTCGATCATTTTGTGTTAGATGCAGTATTGATGACAATATTTAAAGCGAAATACTTTGTATCAAATAAAAAAAAATTGTTGAGGAGCTAGTGGCTAAATAATAACATCCGCACAAGTCGGTCCATCAGGTAAAGCTACGCTTACTAAGGGTATCGTATTACTCAGTTACTGGGCTGTGAAGGTCAGATAGGTAGTCGCTCTAAATTACTAGTATTCGGCAGCATACGGTAATACTGGAGCCGATCCTAACATACCTAGTCGGGAAAAGGCTAGGCCGATTAACTGACTTTGTATCAAATTGGTAGGTAGGTATTATTATATTTTCTTTGTTAAAATTTTACACGATTTTAAACAGACGTTAATAGTATTATTTATGCTGAAATGTTATTACTCTTTTAGCGATTTTCTAATTGATAATGACTTAAAGCTTTCGTAATGTAATTTTGTAATTTATTTTATTCTTGTGATAAACAGTTTTGACATATTTGATTGTTTTCATCATCATAATCATCATCATAACATCACGCCTGTAATCCCCGAAGGGTTAGGCAGAGGTGTACCCATTAGTACACCCAGATTTCGCCAGTTATGTTTTTAGTCCCATGTAATAGGGGGCGAGCCTATTGCCATCAACCGGGCACAAATCCAGACTCCGAGGCTGCTACTGAGAAATTCCTGATGGAAAAACCCAATAACACTTTGCCCGACCTGGGAATCGAACCCAAGACCTCATGCACAGCAGTCGCGCTTGCGACCACTAGACCAACGAGGCAGTCATGATTTGATTGTTTTCGTTTTTAATATTTTGTAATTTGTGTTTTTTATTTCAGTTTTGATATTAATTTTGATATACCTTGTTGATTATAATCATGTTCGTTAATATTACTCAGCTACTTGATAATTTCATGCAGCAACATAGATTGTACGAGGAGCACAATATTTTTAATATCTTGGGAGTGAAGCAGAACCTAACCAAAGATGTAATTTATCATTGACGACAGGTGAATAAAACCTCGCGGATGAAGTCGCAAGCACAAACGAGTAATCTAAATAATGATGTGCCTACGTCATCTCTCTTCAAACTGCAAATAAATCCGTACCGAAACAACCTCCTCATCTCTGAAACACGATGACGAATCTTGCACTCTCATAAATCACTTTACATTCGACCCGACAACATCGATAAGCGACACGAGCCAGTCATGAATAATTCATGACACCCCGTGTAAGTATTGGAAACCGAAAAACCGGTAATATGGATATGAGACGGAACTCGTGTGACCTCTTTATTTACGACTAGCTTATGGCTGCGACTTTATTCGCGTAAATGTGAAACCTAAGGTACATATTTCTTACAAATTCATACACTTGTATCGGATTGTGTAACGTAACCTATTGTCATGGGTTGTTTATAAATATTTATAATTAAAACAACCAATAATAATAATTTGCGCTTGATATTTTTTACTGTTTGTAATTTTAAATAATCATATTGCGTTCTCTGCTTCTTTCAGGTTTTAATTAAGACTTTTAATACAACTTTTTAACTTACTACTATAATAAATGCGAAAGTTTAGATAGATGGATGTTTGTTGAACAAATCCGAACGGATCTGCATACAATTTGGCATAGTTATTATAGTCTGAAAAAGCACTTAGAATACTTTGTACCTCGGAAACATTTAAAATTCCAGTGAAATAATATATCAACTTTGACGGAGACGAAGTCGCAGGCAGAAGCTAGGTGTAAATACTGTCATGTGCAGCTTTTTAAAGTAAAATAAACCTGCTTTTAGTATCGTGTAAGTTAATTTTCGCTTGAACCCAACGCTTTTAGTATTGCCATCGGGCATAAAATCACGTTTTAAAATTTTATTTTCATCGGAAAATTACGAAACTTATTGCTGACAGCCATTTTTTGTTTTATAAATTGGAGTGTCAGGATCGAAATGTAATTTCGTGATTTTCGTGTAAAATTCTCGATAATTTATAAAATTTTGCGTAGCCAGCTTTTATTGTTTACGTCTGCGTAAAATTGAATATACCTAGTTAGTAGAGTATAATACTGCTTCGTTGGTCGAGTGGCCGCAAGGCGCGACTGCTGAACATGAGGTAAGGAATTCCTAGGTCGGGTAGTGATACCGGGTTTTTCCTAAAGGAATTTCTCAGTAGTAGCCTCGGAGTCTGGAGTTGTGCCCGGCTTATAGCAATAGTTGATGTCGTGATATTCCACTTATCTACTACAGTGCCTAAAGTGACCCTGTCCATGCCTAAATGTCCTTTAAGATATTAACAACCTTACTTATGCCGTGATAAACATTGCCACATACTTAGGCCCAAGAATCTAGAAAAAAGAATTAACTTAGTCAAAAAGAAGTAGGTTTTGCAAACGGGCATAAGGCAAGTAGGCTTTTCCAATTGCATAATTATCTAATTTTATTTTAGATGGCACTATCCATTAACAAAAACATTGTAACTAAACTTAGGCTTAAAATAAAGATAAATTTGAAATCGCCAAGCAAGCGTAATAATCAAAGCCTATGGCTCTTGCCTAACAGTGGCATTATAACAAGTTGAAATTATTTTATTACAACGTAGCATAGCTAGGGTTCAGTCGTGGTGATAATACTAATTTTTGAACTTTATCAGGTACCTACTTTAAAATTAAAGTACTACATTTACCAGTTAGTTTACATTATCAAATAAAGTACAACATTTCTAAAAACAAATTTAAAATCATTTTAAATAAGCTGAATTTTAATTTGTTTCTAGAAACGTTGTTGTATGTATAAACAGCTTAAGCTTACAGCCGCTTAAGTTGTAATCGCCTTTCTACGGTTCAGTTTTGAATGTAAAACAGGCTTTCATTTTTATTTTGCTGAAATGTTTTTTTATGTAAAGTGCATCAACACCATACGTTAAAAAAAAAGAAAGTCGTTTTTGCGTTTTAGGCAAATGACACCGAATTCAAAATATAGGGGGCTGTTTTGTTTGCTTTTCCGCGTTATGATTATATTCATGGAGCTAGTCTGTCTGAAGACATTTTTGACAGTCAGACTCAGTTTCTGCGTTAGGTTAAATGTTTCTAGTATCTACTTTATACTTTTGTTACAAAATGTACCCTTACATTTAGATCCAAGGGTTTCTTTTGTAATAAATGTATTAAGTAGTAGCCGTATTTTTGTCATCTATGTAATAGTTTATACATACCTATATTTTATTTTGCGTCTTGTGCCAAATAATCAAATCAATATTTTTATTCTTTATTTCGTTTATTTGTCACGGTGTTTTAATGTCGCGTAAAAGCATTCGTATTTCGAACCGTTGTTCCATTATTTATCATTACAGAGAGAGATCCATCCATCCATGTCAACCGAAAAACGTATTCTACAGAACATAATATTATCTACAAGCGATGGGTTTGTTGTAGTGTACCTATTTATTGCAATTTGTTTGAATGTACAAAAGCGACAGCGTGATAGATATGATTTACAGTAGTTTTTATTCAGCTTAAATTTTTGGTTATTATAAACCTAAAAATAGGTAATTAATCTCGTCATTATGAACAACTTTTACTTTGGAATTATTGAAACAAAAAAACAATCAACTAAATATATAAAAAAGACATAATATAATCATCATCATCATCATAACATCACGCCTGTAATCCCCGAAGGGTTAGGCAGAGGTATATCCATTAGTACACCCACATTTCGCCAGTTATGTTTTTAGTCCCATGTTATAGGGGGCGAGCCTATTGCCATCAACCGGGCACACATCCAGACTCCGAGGCTGCTACTGAGAAATTCCTTATGGAAAAACCCAATAACACTTTGCCTCGGCATAATATAATATATAATCTAATTATAATACATGAAATTATACATTCTAAATTATTAATTGAAGAAAAGCTATTAATTTACGTAAAGAATTTAGGTTTTATCTTCCAATAGCTACAATACATTTTTGTTCACGTAACTCGACAAATTGGAGCGGCTAATTACAAAAAAAACGTTGTACCTATGTCTTGTGAGCAGTTAATGTAGCATAATTATCGGTTTAAAAAAGAAAATATGAAGCGCAGACTCTGCAACTTATACATGTGTGACTAATAACATACATACATACATTAGAACTTAACTTGAAAACATTCTATCAGGGTTATCCTTTAAAATGAATGTTTTATATTAACTCCTATTAAAACATATTTAAGTTTATTCGATATCTAATATTTAATTTAAAGTCTATTTGCATTTAATCCAACTAATCAAATTAGTTAACACGTAATTTGAAAGCAAACTAACTCACTGACAAAGTTAAATAAACCTCAATTTTAGTGACTATATAGAAATAGTCTCGCCAATTTAGAGAGAGAGAGAGAGAGAGACTACTAAAAAATTTACCTCTTTATTTTGGTGCGCGTGTGGTTTATAAGAGGTCAAGTAGTCACCTGAGGTCTTGACGAGACAGAATTTATGCCTCCCTGTGGGCCTATTCTTCGGTGCCAAAGGTTAGTAATTCGGTTGTAAAACATGCTAGGAATATTTCATATCATGTCATTTTGTAGACTTCTAACTCATTTTCGGGTGCTTATTGCCTGTGGGCTGATTTTTTCAAGATCTTTTGGGGCAGTTTAACAATATTGCAAGTTGAGGAAGTACTTATAATAATATTTATCGATTTTTCTACATACTTAATCTTAAGCTTCTTACTAATAAATGTTAATCAAGCATTGATTTAGAACAGTTTCTAACCTAACTAAATTTTTTTGTTAAATATAACTGGCCAAAATGTGGGTGTGCTAATGGGCACATCTCTGCCTAACCCTTCGGAGATTACAGGCGTGATGTTATGGTATATTAGAATAGTTAATCTGTGACTATTTACACCCTGTACATACTCTTTAGGTAGTCGCACACATTTCAAAACCAATCATTGTTTTTTTACAATAAATAATGTCATTCCTGTTCAAAGACTTCGAATTTGGAAGTGTTGTCAAGTCGGCTGATAAAAACATCGTCGATTTATATGAATATTCAAGTATCTATTGCCGACAAATCGATCGCCCTTGATAGCCTAAACAGTGTGTTTATCTTCGATAAAGCGAGCAATTTAGGCTCCACAGATTAAATATCAAGCCATTACGTTTAATTAACGTTCAGTGAACCATCACTAATTGCGAGACGCAAGTCGAGTGTGATATTGTTGATCGTGTTGCTATGGTAACCGTGGTGACAAATAATTGTTTTTCAAAAGGTAATTTGTTTTTCGAATGCACACAATGCATTGGAGCGCGCTAGACTGGACTGTATGGATCGTTTGGATCGATGGTCGTGGATTATTTTGATTTTGTATGGTATTTGCATATAGCTGTGCTATTCTCGTCTTCACAGTTTTTTTTGTAGGTAGGTGTGCCATAAATACGGTTATTTTTTTCGGAAAAACGTTTAATCTACTTGAAAAATTACAGTAAATTAAATAGTTCCTAACAAAACAATTGTCTCGAACAATAACTTTTATTATTGTCATTTAAGTTATCAAGAAAGATACTGTCAAACATATATTTTTTTGGGTTTTCTTCAGCTAGAAAAAAAAACTCTCCTTACCTGGTAGTCAATTTGTAATAGGTACTAGTTTTAATAGTTCTATGTCTACTATAATTATCATCTGATATTGAAACTTTAGCACTTATAATAATTATAAGTCCAGGTTTCCTCACGATGTTTTCCTTCACCGATGTCTTTGATATCCAAGATAAACTTAAAAAGTATTGTCGCCACTATGACGTGACGAGGTACCGAAATCAACCTCTTGGATCTTTGGGGTTATGTGCAGGGCGCAAATATTGTTGATTGAAACGCACAATCAGTTTTATACTTGTATTGAAAAAGAGCTTTTGACTCTATTGCTCCCTGCTGAGCGAATGACCAAACAATTGTTAGTATAAAAAATATTTTATTTTAATTCTAAATACGAACTGACTGCCTCGTTGGTCTAGTGGCTGCAAGCGCGACTGCTGTGCATGAGGTCTTGGGTTCGATTCCCAGGTCGGGCAAAGTGTTATTGGGTTTTTCCATCAGGAAATTCTCAGTAGCAGCCTCGGAGTCTGGATTTGTGCCCGGTTGATGGCAATAGGCTCGCCCCCTATTACATGGGACTAAAAACATAACTGGCGAAATGTGGGTGTACTAATGGGTACCTATACCTCTGCCTAACCCTTCGGGGATTGCAGGCGTGATGTTATGTTTATGTTTATGTGTCTAAATACGAATAATGATTTGTCAGAGAGTTTAGAATAGAAGTCTTCTAGCCTGCTTGCTTAAGCAAGCAACCTTCACAGTATATATGAAATAGAAAAAGTCACATTGGTACTTGCTTGTGCCCGGTTATGGACCTCTTGTATGAGAGGCAAGCGTCATCACGACAGAAGGACATTTACCTAAGTGCAAGTAAAACACTATTGTATAATGTACATATTGTTTTCATCGGTGACAACATATGTATACAGGGCAATTGAAAATTTACCCGAAACCTGAAAAGGGGTCAATGTACTCATCATTATGAACAACTTTTACTATTGGACCAACCCTGAATCATGAAAACAAAAACCGCTGATCCATACATTACTATCTTGCTATGTAGTATTTTTATAGAGAACAGCTATGTTTAATTTCAGCGTTAGCACAATAGTAAAAGTTGTTCATAATGATGAGTACAATCACCCCTTTTCAGGTTTCGGGTAAATTTTCAATGACCCTGTATAGTATTAATTATGTTTAAGTTTAGTTTGGGTAAATAATATTGCATTCAATACAAAAGCTGACATTGAATTTAATATTATTCAAAACTAAATAGTTAAGCCTGCTTAATCAAAGCGACGTTGGATCCATTTCAAAGTCATTGCTGTCAAGCTAAAAGCTACGTAAATCCAATAAAGTTTGAAATTTCTCGCTTTTCTCGGCTTTGTTGTAACGTGGTGAATTTTTAACGCAAGATATCAATTATCTGCCTATTTTTAATTTGAGGGTTTTCGATTCGTGACAATCTTGAAAATTTAAGAATTTCTATATATGGAAATCGCCATTATTAGTTAAAAAGATCAAGACAGTCTATTAGTGAAAGTCAATATCTCTACATAGTATAGAACAAAGTCGTACCTACACTTAGATCTTTTAAACTACTCATCAGATGCGGTTTTCATCAATGTATAGAGTGATAGAAGAGAAAAATTACAGTTATACATAGCAAAGATTATTGCTGGGAAATCAATTTTATTATTAGTGTGAAACAATCAATGTATATGGTAGTGCGCAATGTAGGTATCAATCTTACAGAACAATGACTATTTATTTATTTATTTAAACTTTATGCACCAAAAAGGTACAAATGCGGACTTAATGCCTTAGGTATTCTCTACCAGTCAACCAAAGAGGGTGAGGAGATAACATGGCAGGTGCAAAAAATTGTACTTGAAAAAAAAAAACAAAAAAGAGATTTTAAAATCATTGAAAACCAATACTACTACTACTTTTACTATTGTTCGGTTCATCATTATCATCATCATATCAGCCATAGGACGTCTACTGCTGAACATAGGTCTCCCCTACAGATTTCCAATAAGACCGGATGGAATTGTTCGGTTATACTCATTAAAATATTGCTCGTATACAAATGAAATACATAAAAGTTCCATCCGAATATTTTGTTAATGTCACGATTACACATGAAAAATAATATTGAATGTTTTAATTAACCAAACAGTAGGTATGTTACGTCATTGGACGTAAAAAGTCATTGTTAAAATAATATTCGATGGTCAAAATTATTGTAAAGAGTTTCAAGCAGTATGTAATTGAATTTTTTAAATGACTGTTATTAGTACAAGCAAAGTCGCGGGCAAAAGCTTGTTTTAAATAAAGGTATTATTAAAACTAGCTTTTGACTGCGACTTCGTGTAAATTTTCTTACTGATCCCTAATGACTGCCTCGTTGGTCTAGTGGTCGCAAGCGCGACTGCTGACCATGAGGTCTTGGGTTCGATTCCCAGGTTGGGCAAAGTGTTATTGGGTTTTTCCATCAGGAATTTCTCAGTAGCAGCTTCGGAGTCTGGATTTGTGCCCGGTTGATGGCAATAGGCTCGCCCCCTATTACATGGGACTAAAAACATAACTGGCGCAATGTGGGTGTACTAATGGGTACACCTCTGCCTAACCCTTCGGGGATTACAGGCGTGATGTTATGTTTATGTTATGATCCCTATTTTTTTAATTAATTAATATAGCCTATGTTACTCGCTGATAATGTAGCTTAATACACATTTAGGCAAAAGAATTTTTAGAATCGGTTAAGAAGTTTTCGAGTTTTTTTTGTACATTACAAACAAATATACAAAAAGTTTCTGCACGCGACTTCGTCCTTGTTGAATTCAAGTACCATAAAACATAGTTTATACTTGAACAGTGTAGCTTTCTATCAGTGAAATATTATTTCTAAATGGACCAGTACTTCCAGAAAATACTTCTTACAAACAATTTAAAAAAAAACAAGCAATCTATACGTTTTTATAGTATTAGTAGAAATACAGTTTCTTTAAACAACAAAAAATATAGGTACCGTTTAATAATTTTTGTACAGATTCATTATGTTCGTAAAAAAATAGTTGCCATTTTGGCAACAGTATAAAAGAAAAAAACTTCAACTAGGTTGAATTTTTCCTTGACAAACTACAAATAGTTTCGCTCAGAGAATTTGGTGAAATGCCGTGCTAAGCCGAGTGTGAATTCTCGTCTGAGCATTGCCTTTACACGGAAACCGGGAAATTTTAACACCACAATGTGCAAAAATAATATCACAAGCAATTTACACTTGTATCTTTATTAGCATAAAGGCGATGTTTGTGTGAATGGGTCTATGTCATTTTATTCTATGTCAAGGGCTTGAAAAGTAACGGTAACTGGTCGCTAAGCATTTGGTAATGGACTAGTGTAGTTAGCTTTTTATTATGTCGTGAAAACACACCTACAGTTTTATTACAAAAAAGCTATAAAATTTATTACATTTCAAAGAATCCGTTTTGTAATACCATTTTGTCGTCGTGACTTTAAATTATATTTTTACGGTGATTCAGTCTTGAAACTTATAGGACGCGACAATGACAAATTAAGCACCTTTGATGTTATATAATAGTTAAATATAGGTACCACTCGTTATGTTAAGTCTTTGATTATTGCTCCGCTCCAGTGGATCGTAGCGTGATGTTATAGTTTGCCTTCTGCGATAAACGGGTTTAACTGAAAATATTTTTTTCAAATCGGAACCTCGGAATCGGTTCCCGGTTTGTGATTAGTGCGACAAAATAATGAGACAAACCCTTCAGTAGTATAAAAATATTTCATACTAGCTGTGCCCGCAGCTTCGCTCACGTGGACCTTATTGCAACTTAAGAACGTATATTTAGTAGTAGTACATTTGAAACCAATGAGCTATGTCTATATCTATCACACATAATTTTTTATAAATAAGCAGATTTTTTAATTTTTAATATAGAAGTTCCTTTTTTTCTGTGCTTATTTACTAGTGTACATAAAGCATATTGTACACAGACCGACAAAAGCCAATTTCAATCACTATTCCTTACTCAAATACTCACATAAAAAAGACATAGACTCCTCAAAAATTCATCCCAAAATAACCACTTCTGTGGTACCCAGGTAGGTTATCACCATCGCCATAACAGAATCAATTTGGGACAACAGAAACTGAAGACTGCGACCCGTGGTCCGTCTGTAATTTCCCTTAGGACCTGTCTGGTTCGCGGTCCACATAATTATTTAGGGTAATGGAGTATATACGGGTATTGCCCCACTTTTGTGTGTAAATTGTATGTGCTTTTTGTTTTTTTTTGGTCAAATGATGAGTTTGTATAATTTTTTGGACAGAATTTTTAAGTGACACTTGTTTAAACAAACTTAATGTTAGATATAATAATAATAAATTTATTTAAAGTACATAAAGGTGTGTAGTACATGAGGGGCTTATAAAGAATGCATTTTCAATTACATGATGTAGGCACAATGAATTGTTGGGTGAATCATCTTTCTCCTAGCTAGATTACTGAGTAATCTTTATTTAGGAGATACAAAGATTTATTAAAGATTTGTGTATGACTACAAAACCGTGCTTATCTGTTGTGTGAAATTATCAACTGAACACGACATTCATGCATGGAATTTGCATGATATACATACATGATAGATTGGACATTGACATTGACACGCAAACTTTAACCATGTATTCAATATATGATTCTAGAACACCAAACGTTGTTTCTTTTTTACACGACTGCCCCAAAAAAAGGAGTGTTATATGTTCAGGGTTAATGTATGTATATATGTCAGATTATTTATGCCACCATAACTTTTAAACGCCTGAACCGATTTAGATGTATAGGTATCGTTACAATCCTTATCCTCCATCGTTCCTAGTAACGTAGACTAGTTAAAAATAAAAATAATCCTATTTTTTTTAAATTAATCTTGTCGTGTCTATGTTTATCGTCTAGAATTTGACAAGTAGATTTAAAAAATATAACACTGTAAATAAAAAACGTTTTAAAGTAAAACTGACGAGTAAACAAAGTACAAATATGTGCAATTTTTCGCAGTCGTGTTTTAAATTTGAAAAATGAAATCAAACAAAAGAGTAATAAGTATTTAAAATGTCAAAATGTAATAAAAGCCAAAAGTACATTTTTTTTTAAAGTGACCGTGTATTTCAACCCTGTAAGTTCTAGGATCACGTACTGAATTCATGGTAACCAGTGACGCGTCCATGTCCCTTCCACCCTGTATATCATGTATGTCAAATAGTTGTTTAGCCTAGACAAGTGATAAACACACTTATTTGTTTAGTAATAAAGTCTGGATTAAATTACACACACTCCCACATTCATATACAAAATGAAGATTTTTTTTAAAAATATTAGCGATTCAACCCGCATGATGTTAAGAAAAGTTTAAAAAAGTCAAGCTCTTTGCTCCGTGAACCAATTGTAAATTCATGTAGCTCAATCTCGCTCAGTTCATAACGCGCTGTCACTTCAGGTTCTAACTCGAATCTCCAAGATTTACGAAGAGTTTTGCTCCGGTTGGGACTGAATTCTTAATGTTCTTATTACGACGTCATTTTAAAGTCACTGAGTGATGAAAGATTTTGTCTTCCTTATTATTAATACACTTTTGCATAATGTTTAAGCGGAGAAGTTTTGCTCGTACACGTGCTGCTAAAGTTTTGATACTGAATTTGTCTACATTATCCTGTGAGATTTTCTCATAAATCTACCTACCTATGTATTCATTTTATTTGTCTAGTCAATGACATTTATAAAGTTAAATGTTTCCATACTAAACTTATATCTTCCTGTGCTTAAATTGTGTAAATGGAAGTCACGTCAAAAATTCTTCCATTATTTCGAAGTAAATGGTTTAGAATATTAAAAAAAAATATCTAAGTGTACTTTTGAGATGCACATTTAAGTGTATTGCTGGATAGTACAGACATTGGGCACATTGAACTGGTTCTATGTATTTAATTATATTTTTAAATAGATTTTAAGTTGACTAGTTTTGGCAGAATAAAGCTCATTATATCATGACTAGCTAAACATTTTTTCTTTCTTTTCTTTTCTTCGTCTTGCCAATTCTCAAGGAAACCCACCAAGTCGTCCCGCCATCTCCTTCTTGGTCTGCCGCGTCCCCGTCTTGTCGTTTCACCAATCTTGGGCTCTACGGGCCCATAGATTGTTTGACATGCGGCAGACGTGTCCAGCCCAGTCGCGCAAAATCGCGAGAAATGGAAGGAATGGAGGGAGGCCTTTGCCCAGCAGTGGGACAGTACAGGCTAGTTATAATAATAATTTATTTTCTTTCTTTAGCTTCTGTCCGCGACTTCGTTTTTTCCACCCGCGTTAAGTTATGTTTTTGGTTACTTCTGCGTTTCCGTAGCTCGTAGTGTGATGTTATATAGTCTGAACTACCTCATGCATCTTGTTATCATACATAACATAACATCACGCCTGTAATCCCCGAAGGGTTAGGCAGAGGTGTACCCATTAGTACACCCACACCCAGTATGTTTTTTTAGTCCCATGTAATAGGGGGCGAGCTTATTGCCATCAACCGGGCACAAATCCAGACTCTGAGGCTGCTACTGAGAAATTCCTGATGGAAAAACCTAATAACACTTTGCCCGACCTGGGAATCGAACCCAAGACCTCATGCACAGCAGTCGCGCTTGCGACCACTAGACCAACGAGGCATTCCTTGTTATCATACCTATACAAAAAGTGTTTTTCCAATCCGGTACTGGTAGTTTCAGATACTATTAGCACGTTTAAACAACTAAAATCCCTCCAGCTTGATTATATTAGTATAGATGTGTATGCTCACCACCAAATGCCAAGACAGATGAAGATATACACTTTCACATTAAAATTATCTCTGCTTATAATCTTGAGTTAGGTTTACTCGCCTACGGTAATGTATATCTACTTGAGACGCTACATCATTTTTATACATTTGCTAATCTTGTCTGATCTAAAATTGTATTTTTGATGTCTTCTAGATAACATCTGAGACTGAAATATCTATCTACGATAGAAGAATGAAATGTTACTGTTTTAAGAAATATTAAAATTCAATTTTTTTTTCCAGAATATATTTTACTTTCTTATAGTTTCATATTAGGCGATTAATAAATAAAACAACGTATAAAATATCGCACACAGTTATTACGTAATAAATTAAAAGGAGCACGTTGTATGGTAATAAATTATATGAAATTGTCGCGAATTCTCCGAAGCGACTCGATGCAAAGTTGCTGCCCCGTTTGCAAGGAGTTTTAAGTATGAAAATATTCAGTACCATGGAACTTGATCGAGCACTTTGTAGGTAAGATATTCTTTGAAAGTTCATACAAGAAAACGGAAAAGTCTGTTGGTAGTTAGTATTATGTTTTATTCTCTAGTTAAAAATAAAAATCTTTTTTACAAAAAAAAAAAACAACCTCCCATTTTTATTGTTCACTTTTTAGTGCTGGTCGTTAATATTTGAAATCATTACAGAAAAAAAAATATCTCAAAAAAAAAAAACAGTCAATCATTCAATCTCTCAATCTCATTTCTGAAAATGAGGTTGTACCTTGATATAGCGAATACATCTGCGTGGCGTGATGTTATGTTGTGTGATTGCGTAAACAATGCATATTTACGTGATAGCAGCAATCGCGGTTGATTTGCTGTAATTTATTGAAGAGTTCCGTTGTCTGTCACCGAAATCCATCCTTAGATCTAAATGAAATTTAAATAGGAACATTCCGAAATAAACCCCTTTCAAATAAAAAATAGTTTTGCAAATCCATATGCGACGGAGTTATGCCCGAACATCATACAACATAAAAAACATCTGAATTGATAACCTCTTCCTTTTTGAAGTCGGTTAAAAAGGTTTAAAATGCGACTGTTACAGTTTCTTGATCTACACTTTTACAGTAATACTATAAAGAGGAAAAAAATGTTTTTTTTTTTGTTTGTTTGTAATGGATAAACTCAATAAATACTGAACTGATTTTAAAAATTCTTTCACCATTAGAAATCTACATTATCTGCGAGTAACATAGGCTATATTTTATTTTATTTTTGCGCGGACGAAGTCGCAGGCAATAGCTAGTCATCGATATTGAACTAAAAAATTATCAAGTGTGCGGAAACTGCTGGTTGTTGATAACTGTAGTTGTGTTGTAGTGTTGTTGATAAGTGGTGGACTGAACCACCACTCATAGCAGACAATTTTGAGAAACCAAGGGGGAAGTCTTTCTGCTCGTTAGGTTGGAACTTGAGGACAAATTATCCGATTTACGTGTTTTATTGCTCATTCACTCCCGGTCTCCTAAATGGAGTCACTGTACATTTCATGGTTAATTAAAGAGAGAGGATAAATGAAGTAAAATTGATGATTGAAGAAAAAAAAAGTGTTATTTTGAAATTGAGATACTGTATATAATTTTTATGGCATCATTGTTCAGAATTTTTATTTAAAACGCCCCAAATCCCATAGTTCTTTATAAAAAAAAAATGCATGGTGACTCGGTTAGGACTTTCAGTTGTGTACGTCCAAATAAAACAAGACGTTACATTAGCCACCAAAAACATATTTTTGCTTGAGAATCTGAAAATTCTAGTGATAAACAGGTGTAAAACAATTCAACTCAAAACATCACATTAAAATAGTTTTTATGTTTGGTCAAGTGTAGGCGGCATACATTATTCGATACGTCAATACTTGTACTAGCAACATTATGAATCTATTTTATTTGAATATATTGATTGAAATGTCATGTTTTTAGTAATATAGTATTTTGAATTGAATATAATATAGTGTTGTATGAAAGTTATAACAATTATTTCACAAAAAATACGCTATTGAATTTTGCTAAGTGTACACTTGTTTTTGCTCGTAACTGTACTGTAAAAACTGTATTGAATGTCATGGTATTTAATTGTACCTACATTTGATTTCCATTCAGGAACACCTACGCAACGACCTCCCACACTGTCTCCACAAATTGACAAGATAGCGGTGAACTGAAAACTGAAATTACCATATTATCCATTAAAGCTATCTGGCGGTAAAGGAGTGGCATCTAAATGATGTTTTACTAATGACTCGTAGATACTAAATTAAGGTGAGCGAAAGTTAGAACAGATGGCGTTACGTGACTAGTTTTCACTCGCGACATTGTCCACATTATAGTTAATAGTATCCTACGTAAACCGTACATTTTTTTGGGATAAAATAGAATACCCTATGTGCTATTCCAGACTATAATCTGTGTCTGTGCTAAATTTCATCCAGGTCCGTTTAGCCGTTTTGGCGTGATTGAATAAAAAACATTCATTCGTACTTGCGGACATTGTTCAAAAGAAAATCCTTAAAAAAAAAGCTTTTTTGTTTCTACACTTACGTACGTACATAATACTTAGGTACATGTCTGCTTCTTTTTTAACCAAATAATAGGTAAACAACAAAAAACGAACATATAAAAAGCAAATAAAATGGGGTAGTAAATTACATATGAACATTTAAAACAGTACAGCCACTAACGTGAATAAAGCTATAAAAATCAATCCTTTTGCCGTTTGGGTAACAAAAAGCTTTACCACGGTTTGACGCCATCCAATCACCATTGAATTCTCTTTTTTTGTGGAACACGATTCACTACTAACAATAGAAATTGAATTTTCCTGTTTCAATTCTATTGAGCCTTCAATATATGTTAGAAGATTTAAAATGGAAGCCGTATTAGTTCGACCAAGAAGCCTTATAGATTGACTACATTGTGCAGTGCGTGATTGTAAAAGTATTTGTTTACGTCGTAAGTACTATCGTAAATTGAGGGTTTTTTTTATTCCTGTAGGGACACTATGGCTCAAAGACGACAAATGTTGGACAAGAACTTCCCGGCTCTTGATTGAAAACAAAACGTTCTTGTTTAAGATTTTTATTTATATTTCTAATTTTACTGTAATTTTTTAAGAGATGAGAAATTCGACCTTTTTTGGCAGTTTTCCTGCAGAGGTAAAGGAACCCTCACTTCTCGGTACCAACGCTGGTAAAGGCTTATGTCCACTTAAAGTTCTCCGTGCCTCGACAAACAAGTTAGGCCGTTGCCCCCGTCTGTCATAAGTGGATCTTTGACAGGCGTTATACTCGTCAGAAGCCCGAAAGATAAGCAACCAACCACTCTTACCAAGTGGTATGATATTACCCAGTTTCTGGGTTGTGGAGGTCAGATAGGCAGTCGCTCCTGGTAAAATACTGGTATTCAGCTACATCCAGTCACACTGAAAGCCGACCCCAACATAGTTGAGAAAAGGGTAGGCAGATTGATTGTATTTAAGAAGACTTAGTTCTTTGGGTCGCTATACACATAAGCGGGTCGGCACATAACTCGAGCGACCTAAAAGTTAATCTCTTGTATATTTAATTGTTTTAAGTAAGTTAAATGTCTAGACATTATGAGTAAAATTTGAACAGCTGAGTGCCTCCAAATTATGCCCTCTTAGAGAACGGAGGCATTTTGTTTGAGTGGCAAGAAACGGGAACAATTGGGTTTTATACGGTCCCTGGTTTTTACACAATTATGAGCATTTAAGATGTTTTTAGATATTTATTCTGTCTTGTAAAATATGGAAAGTTTTGAGCACCGATAAACGTTCTTTTCTTGAACGAAAGAATAAGTACAACAGTATAGGCATAAATGCCAAGCAATGGCAATAAGCATAACACTGTGTCAAATTCAATATCTCTGGAAACAATAATTATTCATCACGATTAATGTTTGAAACTCTCGGAATTTCTTAATTTGCTACCCTATTCTCACATTTCAAGGCAATTCAAACCATGATGTTGTGAATTTGAGGTTCTAAGTTCTGTAATAAATTCTTACTCCAGCCTATTCAAATGTCTGTATGTAAATCTATTTTACGCACCAAATTCTATTATAAAATTGTCATGGAGGAAGTTTAAACGTTACTTAAATAATTTATACATTCTTGGTACCACAATATCTATTATGATTAACTTGCTCGCTTAATACCTCGGGATTTCATTCGAGTAGTATGTGAAGTTTAGTTATAACATTTCAAACTGGTTTAAAAAAAAAAAAAAAACGTTAAAAAGAGTTACAACTTTGACCTCAATATGAGGTTTTAAAAAACAAGAAGGTATGGTTTGAAAAAAAATATTGCCATGTCAAAGTTGAATTGAAGAATTTAATTTAGTTGCCCCTTCCAAAAGGTAGTTTTATATTGAGATGTTGGCAACAAAATATAATTTTCGCTGTGTTTTTCTACGCCTGTTATGTACTCGTATGTTTATGATATGACAGAAAAGATAAAAATGAAAACCGATAGTCAAAAACAAAAAAAAAAACGAAAAAAAAGTTGTTTTTTTGAACTGCTTAAAACATTGGGGCATAATACGCGTGGAAAAGTACGAAAAAAGATGTGAAAAAAGCGGCTTTCGTGTGTAAGTGAGCATAACGAGTTTCCCCACTTTTATCTCCTTTTCGATGCATTTTCACTGCTACAAAAAATGTTAAGCAACAAATCTAATTTCTCTACGAGACAGCATGGTTTTTACTAACAATCGAGTTTGCAATTTTCAAAGGAAAATTACTCTGAAAACCACGACTCTGTTTCTTCATTTGGCATCTTATATTGGTAACTAATGACCTGCCACTCACTTAGGCTTCGCTTGGAAATAAAAGCTCGGAAAATGTTGCAAGGGGGAGGGGGGGTTGGGGGGGGGGTTGCAATGTTGCTATTGTATGACCTAGAAATAGTTAAAAAAGAAATCTGTAATATTGGTGGATATGTTGAGTATTTTATTTAAACGTGAATAATTAATTTTGACAGTCATCAAAATGAATCAATCAAGGTTGTAAAGAGTGATCATGACAATGTTTTAATGTCAAAATAGTTACAAAATAAATAATAACTGTTTAAAGTTCTCTGTTATTTTTTTTTAATTTGGCTTTTTTCTCGGGAACATCGTGAGGAAACCTGGACTTATAATATAATTTAAGTCTCATATCGTCAATCCGCCTTGAGCAAACTTGGTGACATTGATCACAACGCTCGTGCCTACTGTGTGTGGGAAGACGCCTTTGCCTAGCTGAAAGACAATAATATGCTGGTATTATTAAACTATACAAAG
Organism: Hoplodrina ambigua; assembly: GCA_949774945.1. Classification (NCBI taxonomy): domain Eukaryota; kingdom Metazoa; phylum Arthropoda; class Insecta; order Lepidoptera; family Noctuidae; genus Hoplodrina; species Hoplodrina ambigua. The sequence goes on from OX458979.1 coordinate 6,434,406, forward strand.
GACTATGACTGTTTCCATAGTGGAACTACGTTTTGAATGTGCAAACTTTTAACAGGAATGTCTGTCGTACCAATCAAGGCACCTAAGCTTTCCTACTTAAAATGCAGGCTGCGAAAGTTGTTAACTTCGGCGACGAAACTCGGAACTTCCTAACGAAAGGAGCACACGTCACAAGTTTGTTCAAGAGTGGAGTTAAAACTTGAAGTAGATATTCCTATGACCAAAATATTTTATTGAAAGAAATTTGGAAAACCTTAGAAATTGAGGGGCGCTATATTTTGATATTATATTTTTTTTTATTTGGCTAAAAGGACTAAGCTAAGTACCTATTATCAAACTTAATGCCTGCAATTTCTACCAATCCACTAAAAGTGGTGAAGAGAGCAAATAATCGACAAAAAAATAGAGATTAGAAACAAAGAGCAAGCTATTTAACAGAATAACACTGTAGGTTACAATTTTGGTCATTGAGCTTATACTTATACTACTTATGACTTTGTCTACGTCATGATCATCTGCCTAGCCTTTTCCCAACTACGTTGGGGTCGGCTTCCAGTCTAACCAAATGCAGCTGAATATCTACCAGTATTTTACATGAACCTATCTGACCTCTACAACCCAGTAACTGGGTAATACGATACCCCTTGGTTAGACTGGTTGTCAGACTGCGTGTGACTTTGTCTGCGTGAATGTTGGTTTTCTGCACGGTTTTTTTTCGCGAACTTTTTATTCTTTTTCAAAAATACAGCCAAGTCAGCCAACAGCCCATCCGAACATTCCTAATAATAATTATGTATTTAATAAAAACTGTGTAACACACGCGAGGCCGCAGGGTTAGGTGTCGGACATAACGCGCGCAGCCGCAGGGTTAAGTGTCAGGCATAGTGCCGCGCATGCGCTCTGCTCACGCGTCACCTCTCGCGCCTCGCGCGTTGCTGCAACAGTCGCGCGCACCCGTTTCAAGGCAGACGGACGATATTTAGTTGTTCCTGCGGCTCTCGATCGCTCCCGTGTATTTTATATTGTAATTTATAAATAGTATTTTACGTAACTTGTTCTGACACTAATTACATTCGTGTTTTCATGACTATTTTTTCCTTTTTATCAATAAATATTAGCCCACACCATTATAACTGCTATTTTGACATTACTCCCGTTTTTTTGTATTTGTACATTCGATGTGGTTGTAACTAAATCAATTTTAAAACGCGCAAAGTGTATAAACAGAATAATAAACGATTTTCATAAAATATTAAATATTAATATGACCTGTTTGAGTCTTTTAGTCCTTTAACTGTCTGATTCAAGGTTATTGTTAATTACAATCAAAGCGTGGGGTGTACTGTCCTTGTTTTTAATTTTAAATGTCCTAATTATAGAAGATTATTTGTTATTTATGGTAATAAAACACAGCTTTAACAAGGTTGAGTTTAATTCGTTTTAAATCTGTCGATGTTTTATCAATATAGAATACTAGATGTACCGTGCGGTATCATTCACGTTAAGTTACTTCTATAATTACTGCTCCGCTCCTGCGTGTCGTAGCATGATGTTATGTAGCCTATAGGTACTTATTTTCTTCTAAAAAAGAAAACAAGAATTTAAGAAGATTTTTTCAAATCAGATATTGATTTCCGAGTTCGACGAACAAACAAATTTAACCTTTATAATATTCAATGCAAAATGTGCAGTGAGGATACCTCAAAACATAGAATTTATAAATATAAAAGATTTTATATTACTGACTGCTGAGCATGAGGTCTTGATCGGGCAAAATGTTATTGGGTTTTTCCATCAGGAATTTCTCAGTAGCAGCCTCGGAGTCGAATTTGTGCCCAGTTTATGGCAATAGGCTCGCCCCCTATTACATGGGACTTAACTAGCGAAATGTGGGTGTACTAATGGGTACACCTCTGCCTAACCCTACTGGGAATTACAGGCGTGATGTTATGTTATGTTTATATTACTACTACCTATATTTAATTTAGCCAAGTTATATTTTACAAATCAACAACAGTGAAACTACAGATAGAAAAGTCATAACAGTGATAATAAATCCAAAACGGAATCCAGATACCTTACGCCCGTAGCTGCCGTACTTCCTAATATAATATTTCAAAAGCAGTCTAAGAACGGCGTGAAACTTTACCTTCGTGTAGTTTACTGCAGCTTAGCAGTCGATAACTTCCCAGCAGAGTACCTTCCCGCCAGCTATATTTAATAAACTACCATACACCCGCGACTTCACGCGAATAAATATGACTTCACGCGAATAAATATCAGTTAAATGTCGGTTATATTTCCTGGCGCGGAACCTTAATTCTTTTTCTAAAATAAAAGTAGTGTAATAGTATTTTTTATAGCATCAGCTAAGCAATCTAAAAGTCCCGTCAAAAACGGTTTCAGCCATTTTGGACATTTACCGAAACAAAGTTTAAAATTTTAAAATAATTTTGATATTACAAACATACAATTTTATTTATTTGTATTTATTAAATAAACCAGGCAACACGAGGGAAGGCAATAACTTTTATTTTCAACAAAAATTGATATTTATTTCTAGGTGGCAGGCAAGCGTATAAATAATTTCTCTGTGGGTCTTTGGAAGTATTTATGGAAGCATAAAATTATAATATACATAGGATTTTAAAAGGTTAAGTTGGTAACGTTATTTTTGTAACCCTTGAAAGCTGTGAAGCGATTAATATTTTCTCTATTTTCCTTGTTTTTCTTTGTTAGTAAAAATATATTTTACTTATTATATTTTTCTTTTACTTATTATATTTTACCGGTAAGTACATGGCATTTACTTGGACATTTAGCTGACGACCTTTCAAGAGAAACGCGGCTAAAGAAGCAAGAACACACTTATGAATCACTAATATTTTCCGACAACGTCTGTTATATTTTCAATTTTATTAATTCTTATGTCAGTCTTAATTTTACGGTCCGTCTCCTTTGGATTTATGATTTTATTACGGATTATACCACAGACTATCAACATTTATTCCTTACAGTCGATCAATGCTAGCGTATTCACAGAGCACAACTGTGATATATTGCGGGGAAAATAATAGAGCCGAAATTGCCCAGTTTGATATAAAAATTAAATTTAAAGTCAAATCATTTATTATATTTAGACCAATAAAGGGAATTCCGAGTATCAATGACAAGGAAAAAACAATTGAAACTAGTTGCCCCTTCCGAAATATGATTTAGTATGAAGGAGAATGGGCAAGAAGTTCTATTCTTCTTAAATAAAAAATATATTTCTAAAAATATGTACGGGTGCACTCAAGCATATGAATGTGAACACGATATACCAAGAATCAGTTCAAGTAATGCGTTTAAGTTTAAGTATATGTCATTGATTCCATGTCATAAATGTATGTAATTCATATTTTTATTGTTGTACCACTGTAAAAGTAGATACACTGTGGCTATATGATAGCTTCGTAAACATTCCGTGACGAACATGCTTGGATGTGTTTGAAATTATTTAGTTTTAATTACGTCATGTTGTGACATCATTAATTTAGTGATTGGTATATTAATTTTACGTCAACGGCTTGGAAGTGTTTCGAAGAAATAACGATCAAATTACATCCGTAATCTAAATATTATATATAAAAGCGAAAGGTCACTCATGACGAAATATCTAAAACCGCTTAACGTATAAAGATGAAACGCAGGAAGGTATATTATAGTTAGTAGACATAACATAACATAAACTCACGCCTTTTTCCCATGGGAGTAGGCAGAAACTACAGAACGCCACCTGCTACGATCCTTACATACTCCTTTCGCCTCATCTACGTTCATACATCTCGTCATACAACCACGCCGGTTACGCTAGTAGACATCCGCTAAAAATGATTTTTCCAAAATTCATGCAATAAAGGGATGAAACAGAAGTGCAAAGTTTGTATGGAAAAACTAACTTTGACGAGGACGAAGTCGTGGGCAGACGCTAGTAATAAAATAATTCATTAATAATAGATTTTTCAGTTTTCAAAGACGTAGGTACAGGTTTCAATACCGAAATACCTACTATAAAAAAAAATGTCATAAAACATCCTTTTAACTGCTTCGTTGGTCTCGTGGTTTTAAGCGCGAATACTAAGCATGTAGTCTTGAGTTCGTCAGTCTGGCAAAGTGTTATTGGGTTTTTTCATTAGAAATTTCAAAGTAGCAATTTAGAGTTTTAAAGTTGTTGGTGTGACAACTCCGTGTCTCAGAAAGTATGTAAAGCCGTTGGTCTAGGCTGTCATTTGTAGATCTGATGAAGGCAAAGATCAAACTTTGCCTTCATCTTGTAGTAGTAAATAAAAATAAATATCACCTGTATAATTAAAACAGTTTAAAAATGTCCTACTCGATGCCACCCACCATGTGTTATTAATAAAAAAACCTAATCTAATTTTGTGTACTAATTTTTTCAATATTTAAAAATACCTCAGCTTTAAATATCTTATTTGTTTTTAATTTATACACTGAAGTACACAATTGACACGGTAATTAACTTAAATTTGGTGCTAAACGAATAATAATACCGTTAAAATTTTCATGTTTTTTTTATCTGTTTATGTTTCACATTCAGAAATAAAAATAAAAATAATTAGCATACTTTTATACAATCTCTTTATTAGTGGTAACGGCTAAAAAAAGTATGTCTGTTGCGTAAACATTTCAAAAACTTCATAATTGTCGTCCGCATATTGCAAATACCTATTATATTTGTGAACTATTTATAAGAATATTGTTCAAGTTTTTAATACTCTCACAGAATAAAATGAAAATAACAGTTATGATACAATTAATAAAAGCTTAAAAAGAATCATGACTAAATAAAAAGCCCTTTAATAAAAAAAAAACAAACAACTTTTGCTCGGCTCAAAAACAAATTTATACTTTTTACACCTGAATTGATACGATTTCAAAAGATAACATTTTAATATCTTCAAAATTGGAATAAAAGATGAGTTTTATTTAACGGGAGATGGTTTTAACAATTCTGATTAATCTCATTTTCAAATTCAGTGATCATCTTGATCTTTTCATTTCGCAGATTTGCCGATACGAATAAATTACCTATAGAAATTAACATAGTATTAATAAATTATTTTAGCAGCAAAATTGTCTTACACTTTGTACTTTTCTGTATGATATTGATTTCCTATTTATATAGTAAAAACTCGCACATAAGGACAAAGTTAAAATTAATAAATAATGCATAATGGGTGGTCTCACACCTGGCGATATTTTACTGTGTTAGATTACTATCAACTAATATTTAAGTATGGTTTTTTTACTCAGTAAAAGTCTAACAGTCCCTTCCGCCCCACCCAGGGCGGAAGGAGTCATTTGATGATTTTTTCCACCTAAAAAAAAAAGTATGTGTTCCACTAAGCACTTATAAATATTTGTAAGTAAGCTGTAATGTTAAGGCCTGGCTACACACTATGTTACTTGCACAAACTCCAAATTGCACAAACAGTATACCGTACGGAATAAAAAGGCAACAAACAATTTGTGCAAATTTCAGTTTGAGCATGCATACCGCTGCGTGAAGCCGAGCGTAAAGAAAGCTAAATTCTTACCACTGCATTTAAGTACCCCTATATCAGCGCCATAAAACCCAAGGACATTTTCAAATCAACCCCAACGACTACCATTTACGGCGCCATACTTGTAAATTTGTTCCTAGTACCACAGGTGACATTTTAACGTTGGCAACCGAGCCAAAACGGTTCACAGCCAAGCGCATGTTTTGTGATTGCAACAGTTTTAAATTGCCTCTACTTTATTTGGTGGTGCAACTAGTGGTGATCGTATCACAATGAAATGTAGCTTTAGGGTTTATGTGGTAGAAGCATTTGAACGATTTTAATATTGCACTATAGTAAAGTGTAGTGTTACAGCAGTTATAGAAACTGATACTGCGATAAACGTAGCTACAAACTGGGGTAAAATACTTTGAAATAAAAAATGTAATAATAATTATATTAAATTTTTAATAAATATTTACTAAATTATTTATATGTTAAATTAACAGACCGAGTTCGAAACACAATACTGCGTTCTAAAACGGGGATAGCTGACGTGGCTCAAAAGGTTGCCCAACTTAAATGGGACTGGGCTGGACATGTCTGCCGCATGTCGGACAAACGGTGGGCCCAAATAGCGCAAAACTGGTGCCCTGAAACGGGAAGTCGGGGCCGCGGCAGGCCACGAAGGAGATGGCGGGACGAACTGGATGGATTTCTGCAAAACTGGAGGGATGAGGCACTGAATCGGGAAAGATGGAAGAAGTGGAGGGAGGCCTTTGCCCAGGAGTAGGACATAATAGGCTAACAAAAAAAAAAAAAGAAAAAAAGGATTTACTTTTGATTCGAAAAGAAGAATAAGAAGTTATAAAAACAAATTGATGTCACTACATACAACTCCTACATACATACAAACAGAGCAAGTTAAATAAAAGCTTGTAAAAAGAAATGAGTACCTATAAGCAGATCAGGCATTCGGATCAGCATTTTCTATGCAACATTACTAAAGATTGTGTTGAAAATGAACCGAATAGGCCAACCCCCTTAAGTGCATAGCCACTCTTACTTTCACATACCATTATACATGCGAATATACCTAACTATTCCCCCCAAATAAGTCAATAACATTAAATATCGTCAACCTTCACCGAATGACCCCACAAGTTGTAGAAAATTGAAATATTACTAAAGTAAGTAAACAAAGAACTTCATTTAAAAATAGGTATACTGCTTAAGTTTTTTCACAGAAGATTTTAAAAAGCCGACAATCATCTGTAGCAAAATCACTGTTTTATTTTTTAATATCGTCGTAACACACCGACTTTATAAAATATCCACCGACTTCCTAATTATTTATAAAGGTCCCAAAAACAGAGCCCATTTTGTCATGTCAATCTGTTCTGTCCTCACTGGGATATAACGTAACAAAGTTAACCCGCCCCTGCTCGGGGTTATCTACATTATACAATGTTTGGCACAAAAGCAACTTAATCAACAAAAATAAACTTTATTCGTACTGACATAAAACTCAAATTTCTTAAACAAATTTTAAGTGGTCGCAATTATGTAAATGAATAAAAAGTTGATCCCACGCACAGATTTCCTGCTTATTACGGGAAGTTTTTGACTTTTATTGCTTCACTCTGTGATCTTGAAAAGTTGAAAACAGGACTTAAGAAACTGGTTGTCACATTAAATTTTTACTGAGTTTGTTTGTGAAAAAATTCAATTCAATTAAGTTTTTTTTTACGATTTTTAAGGACACACTTCTGTAAAATGTTTAATATCTGCGTATATCTGGCAAAGTAAAAGAAATGTTGTATGGATTTATTATATAATATTAACTGAGGCTCCTGAGTGCTGCATATCGATACCTGGAGTTTATCGCCACCCAGCACAATCTCTTTGTCTTAAATTAATTAATTGCCTTTTTATTTCCTACTGTATTCCGTTAAATTGTATGTTTTAAGTTTCTCTTTTTTCATGTTTTTATACTTAGTAATTAAGATATAAGTATTATTATGTATTAGCCAAAAACTTATACGTCTGGTGCACACCGTAAGTGTAAGTTGAATAAATATTAGTAACTGAGTTTTTTATTTCAGTTTCTCTTTTATTATTACTTTCTTAGCTAGTTGTAAACTTTATTCATATGCTGTGGTCTCCTATATTTGAAGGAGTATACCAAAATAGTACCTTTTAATAACTAATATTAAAATTTAATATTGTCTGTCATTATTTGTTTACATCGTTTAATAAATTCAAAAATACTCGTGTAAAAGCGAAAGGTCACTCACTCACTCATCACGTAATATCGAAAACCGCTTGACGTATAAAGGTGAAATTTGGCAGGGTGGTAGTTTATAAATAGTAGACGTCCGCTGACAAATGATTTTCCAAAATTCACCCCCTATAGGGATGAAACGGGGGTCCAAAGTTTGTATGGAGAAATCAACTTTGACGTGGACGAAGTCGTGGGCAGAAGCTAGTATATAAATATAAAAATACAATTTTGATATCTTAAAGACCTGATTTATGAGTGCGGTTCGTACCCTTTTAAATTATCACAATATTTAATCTGATTAATAAGCCCTTAAGCTTTATTAATTAAAACAAAGTGGAACACGTCTTGTAATAACTTCGGCTTATCAATACATTTTTTGAGGTTTAACTTTACTGTGGGTTTGAAGATTAATTGATTGACCTTATGGGGTTAATTGATTGACATCAATCACAATTATCTGTCATTGTCAGTTAGACTACAATAATATCGACACATTTTGTTTTATATCGAAAAACAATTAAAAATCTAAGAAGTTTTCTTAGGTTAATTCTGTTCCTAAAAGTTCAGTGAACGGTTTGTTTTGATTAACTACTGCGATGCGCGTCTCGAATTCGATTCCACACAGAACAAATATTCGTATGACCTATAGATAGTTTTTTCGTGTATGTAAGTTTGAAAACACATCTACGATACAGAAAACATTCTAAGAAAGAGGAAAACTTAAAAAAAAAAAGCGAAAAAGATACAAGTACTTTTTTCTATACTCATAATATTATTTAGGTTTAATATTTAATCAACTAATTAAAGTAATGAAAACACAAATTGTGAAGAAGAAACAGCTGCTAATAAAAGCGGTTTTAATCACCTTTGGGTTAGATCAAGATAAAAGTGATCTAAAAGCTTTTAATTCTGAGAGTAATTTACTTTAGGATAAGTGAAGATCTCTGGAGAGCCGGCGCGTGATTCTGGCGCCCAACATGGTCTTAATATAAGCATTAAACTGTTTTTGTTTTTATACATGACGATAGAGGTACTATAGACTAGCTGTGCCCACGTCTTCGTCCACTTCTACCTAAAGGATATAAGTAGGTATTTAATGCTATAATAATAATATCTTAGGACAACCAACACATTGCCATCTGATCCCAAACTAGGCAGAGCCTGTACTATGGTAACCAGACAACTGATAAAGATACTTATATATTTCTAAAAACATACATATTATATATAAATTACACCCAGACACAGAACAAATCATCGTGCTCAACACACAAAGATTTGTCCTGGGTGGGAATCGAACCCACGACCTCCGTCCCAGCAGTCAGGGTCATTAACTACTACACCAACAGGCCAGTCAATAAAACAGCTTAATTAACAAGTATTTAATGCTATGTTATTACAATACTCCAAGCTGATTTATATTGGAAATCTGTAAGGGAGGCCTATGTTCAGCAGTGGTCGTCCTTTGGCTGATATGATGATATAGCTGGTCTAATGGTTTCAAGCTACGAAAATGGTGGTAGTGAATTTTTCCATAAGAAATTTGTGTGTGCCCGAAGGCTAAATTTATGCCCGGTTGGTAATTAGCTAGCGCCTTACCTGAGCCCCTAAAGTAATTGGGGAAAAGAGGGTGTATAATAAGGCTTATTACCTATTACGAAAATATTATGACGTGGTGTCAAAATTCACTTATTTTTCGTTCTCAAACCACTGAAATGCAGCTTTAATAGTATTAGTATAGCGATCATAGTAGCAGGAACAGTGGTTAGATTTAGTTTTGTTTCTGTCTAGGTTTAGACAGATGCAGAAGGCTGTGGCAACGTAATTATATTTATAAAATAAGTACTATTTCACTGGTCTAGTATAATACGTGCCATGAAAGATGAGACACGACAATCGTCAGTAATGAGGAGCTTGCGCAGGTATGGATGTACGAAATAGTTATCTATAATTTATGTATCTATTCAAATTAGATTTCAAGATCAAAATTCTTAATATTTTATCATACCTACTATTATAGTATTTATTACAAAATAATGAAGTTTTTGTGATGTGTCAAGTCTCATCTTTCGTGGCACATATTGTAATCTATTTATAAAATAGTCTAAATATATTATTTCGAACTGCGTTGGTCTAGTGGTCGCAAGCGCGACTGCTGTGCATGAGGTCTTGGGTTCGATTCCCAGGTCGGGCAAAGTGTTATTGAGTTTTTCCATCAGGAATTTCTCAGTAGCAGCCTCGGAGTCTGGATTTGTGCCCGGTTGATGGCAATAGGCTCGCCCCCTATTACACGGTACTAAAAACATAACTGGCAAAATGTGGGTGTATTAATGGGTACACCTCTGCCTAACCCTTCGAGGATTACAGACGTGATGTTATGTATGTATATTATTTCAGAAGTCAAAAATTTAAATAGCTACTTTCCGAAAAAAATAAATTAAGACTTTAACTTCCCTTTATGTTCAAAATATTTTTTTAATCCATTTGTAGTATTTGTTTACATGTAGGCAATGGCCTACTTATTATAATTGGTTTACTCGCTTGAAATTGAGGCTAGCGTGTACTTTAATGCGATTGTAAAGATTAATCTACTAATACTATTAGTTGTCTTTATACTTCCGTACTTAATGACTTGAAAAATTAACAATTTCGTTGGTAATTTTTACTGATTATGCGTTCTGTTCTTCAAATTGTTGTTGTCATGAAGCCTAAATTTATATTGGTGATTAATAATGATCAAAACGTCGTCAAAAGGATGTAAGACTAAAATGAATCTCGAGCTTAACTTTTTTAGTTTGGTAGTAGGTAATAAAAACCATAAAAAATCCAATGATACGAAACATGTTGATATCAACTTTTGTTGCGTGAAATTCATATCCATTTATAAATTTTTTGAAAGATTTTTTATCGCAATATGTACTGTTCTTTAAAAAAAACAATTTTTTACTGCTAAATTGTATGTTAAAATATGACTTTGGTTAATTATGCTTTTCACATAGTTAGAAAATAAAACATCCAATTCATATTTCTGTGTGTGTCGGATATTACATTACGTTACAAAATTAGTTTCGTAAGCATTGTCTTCGAACATTTCCTGAACGTCTGACCTACCAAAACCAGACAGCCGTTGCATGTTTATTTTGATACGAACACCTTCACATTTCCTTTTGATAGACGCTACTCGAGCATGGCGTTTGACACCAAACCAAGAAATATCATATCATCTCTTTCACACATATGGGAATATTGAAAATATGGTGAGCTTTTTCAATCGTGCACCGGCTTCAGGAACGTCAGGAAAGCTTTCAGTCCGCGTTTGAGCGGCAGGGCGCGCGGACGTAAGGCCACGCCGCCCAGCTACTTGCCGCGATATTTGAACCGCATTTCGTACGGACGTTTTATTTTGCTTGCTGTATTGGAGTTGCGAGTGTATATTTGTATATTACCCCATCATTGCTGGTCACGGCACACAACTTTTGTTACTCTAATAAAGTTAAACTTAAACGTGAATCGCTCGGTCGTAAGTGAATGCGTTTGTGATTTATTTGATGTACAAAGTTTATTTTCGTCGCCTGAACCGTGTATGTGTATTCATAATTCCAAACATAGCCAAATATTAGTGTAATTGCTTAGTTTCTGCACTAGACTATACCCTTCGGTCCAAAAAAGTGACTTATTAGCAACTGCTGATATATCAATCCTTCATATCCCTAACTTATTGTAAATATATTTAGTAAAGTGTGTATCTGGTTAGAGGACCAAAGTTCTAGATGTACTTAAAGGCTTAAGTGTAGTGCTTTGTGTAAATAATACATTTGTAACGCGAACATATCTATCTTAAGCAGTGAGTGTTAGTTACTCTTCTTAGGGTGAAATACAACGACGACTAAATGATATTGTTTTTCACGTAGACACCAACACAAGGTAAGATTATTAATAAATTTATATTAAACTACGACTTCTCGTGTTTACATTGAACGAGTAAAATTAATTTTAAATTTCTTGAGCATTTCTCTGAACCGTAACTCCCACGAATGTGTGTCTTGAGTTGAGTTTCGTGTTACTGCTAATGAAAATTGACAGTTTGTGTTAGGTTAATCCATTATTCAATGCCATAGTTAAAAGGTCATCGAAGTTTTCCGCAGACATATTACTTACACCTACAGGGGGTGTGAGTGAAGTAAGTTGAAAAGTTTGAAAATTATATCTATTACAGCGGGCAATAAGTTTCTTTTACAAATTGCCAGCTGGTCTAATAAATTGTAAGGTAGTTTGAAACTGAAAATAAATTAGTGTTATTATTTTATTCGGCACTCGACCTTGAGCAATCGTGGTGATTGTTGCTCGATCCTTCTCTGTATGAGAAGGGGCCTTTATGCTCCAGTGGGAAGAATAATGAATGGGCAGTTTATTTTTATTAGTAAAAGTCATAAATTACCAATCCACCTTAAGTAAACGTCGCGATAAATGCGACGGCGATGATGCCTTCTCTGTATGAGAAGAGGACTTTGCTTTGCAGTGAGACAATAAAAGACTGGTATTATTATTATTGTTATCTGTAACTAGACCTTTAAACGTTAAAAAGAACTTATTTGGTTATCTAACTTTTACTGCGTGAAATGTATTTGAATCTTTTTTCATTGTCGCACCAAAAACGTTATCTCTGTGATCTTCAATTTGTTAAAGTTATTCACGGTTATTGCTCTTGTAATAGAGTGTGAAATCGCTTATCATGGATTATCTCGGATTATAATACGAATGCGTAATATAATATGAAGGGTAGTATAATCCCACTTTAAATATTTTTGTAAATATGAACGGTAGAAATCGTTTTGCAGCAGACGACATTTTAATTTCGATATTGGTGCCGATTCTCTTGGTCACAAACTAAACGAAAATTAGACTATTTAGGTACATCTTTTTTTGTCCAATAAAACAAGAAAGGGAGTAATGTAAATAAGAGCTGTCAAATTTAGTCAATCTGACACATCCATACAGTTATAGTTGACATCATAAAACGTATGAATTAAAAATACGGAGAAGTTCAAGGCAAAACTAATTTGACATCTCTAACTTAGTTCTTTAATGCCACGGAATGTCACTGTCCTTTCCTTTCGCTGTATGTTAGTAAGAGATGTCAATTCTCTAAATTTAGTCTAGTTTGTGAACAAGGGAATCGGCACCATTGTCTTTCATTTTTAGTTTGGACTTTCGCTGTAAAATGAATTATTGCTGATACGTAGGTGTGTATATTTTAGGGCAGTCTGAAAAACGATATTTCAGTTAAAAGGTTACAATGGTAAGGTATCTTATATCTTAAACTGTTGTTCATAGAAATCAATTTACGTTAAGCTATACTTAGCTAAAATTGTCTAAACAAAAAAAAGTGCCGTTCCAGATAATATCACCACAATACACAACCTTGAATTCCCATATCCATTATATCCAATATTACGCCATGTTTTCGCATCCATTTTGTCCGTTTCAAAATATCGCGAAGGTTACTTGAGGCGAACGCGATGTTATGCTAAAATGCCAAATGCTTGAAAAGCTTCAAAGGGAGTTAGCATTTGGCTAACCTTTTCTAATACAATTTTAGGCTGGTTTCATACAGTCGTTTTCGGCACAAAGTTTCTGGAACCGTCTATAAAGTACCTGTCAGTCACACGCCTTGTGTTTCTTGATGTAATGTTGGTTAGTTTGGGTTTGTGTGGACGTCACGTCAAGTGTATCAAGGAATGTTTACCTATAATGAATGAACTACTATTAAGGTAAAGGCAAAAGGTTATGATTTTAGCAGTCTATGTATGTTCTATAGAATTACTTACACGATATTGCTGAATGAAATATCGATCGATTCGTTTTTTAAATAAATGCTTACAACAAAATGTTCTACGTCTAGTTTTGTTTTGGAAACTAGTGAAAATGAATGAAGAATTAATTACTAATAACTATTGTTGAGTTACACTTTATTGTTTATTTTGTTTTAAACAACATTTTAAAGATTGTTCTAAATATAAAATTTAGGAAAGAGGCTGTAAGGAAAAATGTGGACGAGTTTTAGTCGAAGCTTATACATATAAACAACTAGCTTTTGCCTACGACTTCGCCTACGTAGAAGTATACCATGATAATAATAAAACCTATGGCACTGGGCAGTAGTGTACCTTTCCATCAATGAAAAATTTTTGTAATCTGACCAGCACTTCCACTACCTCTCAAAAATAAAAACAAAATAAACAAACAAACGTTACCTCAATATAGAACTATAGATGAAGTCATAGATACAAAGAAAAAGAAGTAAAAATCAGTAACTATCATACGAACAACTCTTCATAAATAAAAGAAAATACGTATGAAAATGAATGTTTTATAAATGACGTGTTCCCATAACACATACCTAGCTAACGTTCGCGTGATAGGTGACTTACCTACTTCGTATATTATTTTTTTGTTCATTACTTTAGGGTGTAAAGGTTCGACTATTAATTTGATACATTGTTATCGCTAAACACCAAGTATGATGTAGTTTATCGTTTAATTTGCAGTTTTAACTTTTAAGCTGGTATTACAGGTCATTACTCAAATAGAGATAAGAAACCATGACTATGGATTTAAGCCATTTCATTGGTTGAAACTAGTTTTAAGTAGTGCTTTAGCCTTTATTTAGGTTTTCAGATTCAGAATTTCAAAGGTCTCGTTGGTCTCGTGGTCACATGGAAAGAGCCGCATTATTATAACAATCAAAAGAGGACTACAACATAACATAAATAGAGTATAAAATAACAAAATTAATTATAATTTTCAATTCTATTTCTGATTTATTTTACTTAATTATTATCAATTAATAAACGTCTCAAACAAAGGGATGTTTGAGCAGTTTATGTAAATATAGGGATATTTGGCAATTATTTCTGCTTTTAGGAACGTATAAAATAAAAGAAACCTCACAACCAATAGTGTGACTGCCTTAGTACTAAATCCTTTTACAAACACTGAGATAAATTGATAGTGTGATTGTTCACGATTGTAGTCAGTTAAAACTCAATTTATTTTGTTCTTTACTTATTAATACGTTTAATCTAGTCGTTAAGTAGATACCTCGACGTTTCAGCCTCGACTTATCGTTCACGTTGTCTTGAAGAAATTAAATTGGTTTCAGACTGACGGCTAACGAACAATATCGATGAAATCTCTGTTAAGGACAGTGGGACGATGAACAAAGTTTATAATTAAGGTAGGATAGGATACCTATGATTATACAGGGTACATTTATTCTAAAATCAAAAGTCTTTTAATGAACTAATTGTTTTTAACTTTTGAACTGATACTTATTTTACTTTTTTACAATTTTCTTTTGAATAATAATTTAACTATTAAATTTTGAAATATCTGTTTCTATTGTCATAATAATAGGTTTTTAGGACATGTATTTAAATGTTTACATGGTGTTTACACCAAATTGCATTTATGCAAACTGGCAGATGTCATAAGGATTAACTTAGGCTACTTCTTTTATTTTATTTTAGACTCTCTTGCACTTTTGTTTTAGAAAAAGATTTATAGTTCCTCACAAAAAAATAAAAATCCCGCAGATATTCGACATTTACGCGGACGAAGTCGTGGTTATAATATTTTATTTTGCTTACTTACTTTACTTTTACCTTCTATTTCCAATAAAAACATAGTGTTCTTTCCATGTCAAGGTCACTAATACATAGTGTTTCTCGCAAAAAGCAAATGATGATAACAGCTATTAGGCTAACAGCGCAATATTAGTGTTCTGCAAAAACCTCTAGGTACCGACAATATTATCACAAATGAGGTGTCATTCATTTAATGACAAGACGCGTCGTGCGAAAAAAAAAAACCTGAAATAAACAGCAGGTGTAGTAACTCAGTTATGCTTTCGTAGTAAATTTATTTTATTCAACAGCCCCGTTGCGTTCGACTGCCAGGTCGGGCAAAGTGATTATGGGATTTTTTTTTAAGAATTTCTGAGTAAAATCTGGAATTTAGAAGTTGGTGGTGCAACAACTTATTGTCTCGGAAAACATGTAAAAGTATTGATCCTGCGCCTGATCTCTCCACAGTCATATCAGACTGTCGTCCCATTGCATTTTAACAGTGAGGGAAAAGGGGAATGGGCCTATGCGCTTTGTACACACATTTGTGCACTATATTGTTCTGCGTATTTGGCTAGTTTCTATTGACACTGGTCGACGTGACTAAAATTCTGTATGGAAAATATTAATATTTTTATTTGTTTTAAAAATACAACCATATGTGCTGTACGATAACCGCACCGCTTCGGCACTCCAGCAATCAGGTATCTAACGCTGTAATTAAAAGAGCCCTGAGTCCCTTACTCTCTAGTCTACTTTCATCTTGTAAACTGCAAATAGGCTAAATGATGGGATACCCAGAGCGAGTATGATGCTCCTAATCTGACAATAGTTTAATTATTAACTACATTGCATAAAGTATCCCTACACCTGCACTTTAGAGGACATTAAAACACCACTGATGCCGCGATAATCGGCAGCACCTACTGGGCCAAAGTACTCTAACAAAAAAACAAAAAAAAAAAACTTGCACGATCTTGAAAATAATGGACTGCCGACCCATAATTTCCTTAAAATCGAACAAAGTGGTTACTTTGTTCGATCGCTCGTCAGTCACACTTGCGACCACCAGACCAACGGCAACGGGGCAGCCTTGATAAATTATGCAAGACGGGAGTCAGTCATATTTACCAGACTTGGCACCTAGCCGCAGTATGCCGGAGATAGGACCGTCCATACGTCGCAGCATTGACATCATACTTTGATCACCGATTCGTCAGTCAGCGTGACAACTAGGTATGGCAGACTGCCATGCATTAAACTTCGGATGTTTCCTATCATTGGCTACTATAATGAGGATATTATTTATTATCATAATAAAGAAGTATTTTAAGATACAGAACATCCGCGGTGTTTTCAATTAGTAAACTAATAAAATTGAAAGCGTTTCGGTGCTCAAATTTTTAGGGTAAAGGTGTGTCTAGCCCTGGCGAATGCAGCTCGAATGCACCGCTCACGAGTCGCTTGCGAACAGCGAAATTCGCGCGGGAGTTCATTTCAATGTTTACTTCTATTGCTACTATAAAAACAAATTATAATTACAAAATAAAGTTAAAAATTAGAGAAAGCTATAGAGAAAGATACAATAAACGTGCTATTTTTGAATGAAGCGTTAATATTAATTGTACGTTGCTGCCCTTCCGACTCACACTTGACCCGCTTTTCAGACTGGCACAATGCGGCAAAAATGTAAATGTCGTACAAAATTTATGCTATTGGGCCTCTTGAGACAATTTTAATTAATAGCCTTCCGCTATAATATTTTTTATTAAAACACGCATAAAAAAACCTTGACCTTGGTACCACAAAAACCGTTTTTATCAGAGGACGCTTACTAAACATAACGTAAATTCGATCGATTTTTGAATTGTTACTATCCTTTTCGCACATATCATTTATTTAGTTTGAAAATTCAATTCACAACATTTTGTGCTTGTTAAAAAAAAAAAACAAAATGCTACAGAATAATCATATTTCTAATTTTAAAATCGTTCGAAAACTTTTACGTTGGCGCGTTAATCCTACAGTTGTTTTGGTTATACAGCTTTCAAACATGACACGTGTGTATGAAGTTTGACGTAAGATTGACAGCTGATAGGCGTTGAACAATTCGCTAAGGTTTTGTGGTTAGGGCCTTATTTGGCGTTAATTTGCTGTTACTCAAAGAACACATTGTTATTTTACTTGTATTATTACAATCTACTTTACTGTAATCTTTTCACACAGCAGTGATTTACAGCCTCTTTGACAAATTACTTTACAGTGCAAAAGTTCTTGATAAAATTGTTAAAATACCCTTGACTGTGAAGTCTTCAACCATTTTAAACCTTATCATGGTGTGGCCTTTCTGTACAAGTTGAAAGGTCAATAAAACATTTAACATTGTACTCACCTTAATTATGATGCTATAGTAACTCAAAAATTTACATACCATAACATAAATATCACGCCTGTAATGCCCAAAGGGTTATGCAGAGGTGTATCCATTAGTACCTACACCCACATTTTGCTAGTTATGTTTAAGTCCCAAGTAATAGGGGGCGAGCCTATTGCCATCAACCGGGCACAAATCAGACTTCGAGGCTGTTACTGAGAAATTCTTGATGGAAAAACCCTATAACACATTACCTGACCTGGAGATCGAACTCTCATGAGTCGAGCTTTGCGACCACTAGACCAACGAAGCAGTCCAAATAAATACAAAATATATTTTCAAATGACTGAGCCAAAATGAACATTTTAATTATTTTAAAGTTAAACACAACGCCGCGTCGTTCTTCTGGAAACTTCCAAATAAATTCTCCTTTTTTATAACACATGAATGGTTACCGTTGAAGTATTTTCTATTTACATCGATAGTCGTTTGCCCTTGGGTCAAAAGAGTCGTTAACATACAACGAGTATTGAACCAGCCAGTGTTCCACTGAACTTTATAGCTGACGATAAATAAGTGACAGTCTGGTATACAATCGGTAGCATCGTTGTTAAAGGTCAAAGCTGATCGATCGATTATCAACCCCTTAAAATGTGTCAAAGTAATTGTGACAAAGAAACTTATAATTTGGAATGTGTATTGACATTACTAGTAAAGTGAGATTTTATCTAGCCTATATTGATTTATACTGGTACATTGAAAAGGTCTTTTCTGTATGTACCAATGTTTTTGAATTTGCATTAAGCGCTTCTAGGTTTTCTTTGCACACTTTCTGTCACTTGTGTATCTTTGGTTTCTATCTTGTGGTTTACCAACATTTTTTCATTTATTTATTTGTTTGTTCATAAATACACATACAATACATTAAAAATAATACAAACATAAACACAGAGTTTCGCATTTATATAGTAAATAGTAAGAATGACGGGTGCACATAGGTGATCAATCTGGTCGCTTATCTAACAACAAAGCAGTTGAAAAATGTGTTCTAAGGTGATAGATACAGGTTATTCTTTTGTTTATTCTAAGGTACGTAACCATTTTGTCTTTATAGTTTCGGCATACTATTAACCTACAAATTACTTAATCTTTGCCACAGGTCACATCGAGTACGTTGTTGACCGATATAATTTAGGGGCTGTTGGCATAGAGACTTAAGCGCTAAAAAAGGTTAACCTTGACCAGGTACAGTCACGGGCAATACTAAGTTACGATTACGCAAAAAAACAAAAGCGTTTTACGTTTAAAGTTTTGTTACAAATGTTTGGCGTTACGAAAATAGTATTTAGGAACCATGAAATAGGTTTGAAACGGGTATAATGAAATATTTAGTTCTTATAGGTACCAACCAAAACTATGTCACAACTAAGCAAAATTAAAAAGTTGTAATAGAAATGAATTTAGGGTTTGTCTAATAAGCTTATTTTTGCGTTTATTTTTATGCCATAAATTGTGTCTCTATTAATGAACTAAAAAATAAATAATTAAAAAATGTTAAGGTATAATGAAAATAATATTTTGGAAAACAAGAAATAGGAATGAAATGTGGGTGTACTAATGGTCACACCTCTGCCTAACCCGTCGGCATAACACGCGTGAGTTTATGTATGTATGCATTCCTTGTTTCAAGAGAAAGACGCTTTTAAATTTTGCATATTTATAACATACATATTTGTTTATGCTCGTGACTGTACACTAAACAAAAAGCTCCAATGTTTATGTTATGCGAGTTAGGTAAGTATGTAAGCTTATTAGTGCATGATATTTTAAATAATAGGTCGTCTTAAACTTTCACTCTAATTAAAGTTGTGAAGGTTGACATTATAATGTTGTGTGTATACCTAATATGAGGTAAGTAGATAAAACACATTTTGTTTTTAAGCACAGGTACACCCATTACATCCACATTTCGCCAGTTATGTAATAAAAGGCGAGCCATCAACCGGACACAAAACCAGAGTCTCAAGCCTCTACTGAGAAATCCCTGATTGAAAAACCCAATAACACTTTGCCCGAGCTTGGCGACCACCGAGGCAGTCACACTAATAAAATGTTGTTTTTTTTTTTGTTTAACCCAGTATTCAGCTACAGCAACGCCACCTTCTAACGCAGTCATTAGGTTCCCTCGTGTGCAGGTGACAGAGCATTCGGCGCAAGATAATAGGTGAGCCATGGTCTGCGGAGAGACGCCGCATAGGCACTGAAGATAAGTGCCATCTGCGAAACCCCACCTTTGGAGATTCTCGCTGCTGCGGCCGACCTGGGTGCGGAGTCTGTTTAAAGTTTACCAAGTTGGCCATGGCAACGCGTGCTTAGGAGGAACTCTCTCCGATAGCTCGATAAACTGATCAGAAGAATTGACTTTGTTATAAACATGATACGAAACTAATTTCGCATCGTGATAGAATGTTAGGCGGAAACCTATCTATCTCGTATCCTCACCCTATTCATGTTAGAACTTTGCATACGAGTTTTGATATTGCAATCCTGTAGTTACAAGTTACTATTATCCTATCGCTGGAACCAGGAGCGGATATGTAGTCTCGATAATATGTATACCTATGGGATGAACAGATGCAATTTCAGTTTCTGTTTGTTTAGTTGTATTTATGATATGGGTTGAGATAGAGGAGAGATGGACCAGAGTTATCAAGCATTGAGTGCTTAAATAAATAAAATTGAAGTGATTTTGTTAATGTCAAAATAACAGGTTTTAATTAAATGCATGTGATTGTTTCCACAGTACTTTTACCAAAATATTTTTTTTATTATTTTGTCTGTCTGTCATTTAGTTCCGGATAATCCCCGAAACGGCTGGAACAGCTAATCTCAGGAACCGATTTTGACGGGACTTTGACTGGCTTAGCTGATAAACGAAGTAACTCAGAGTAATTTTACTATAGGAAAATAATTAGGATTCAGTGCAGAAAAATAAGATCCCACAGGTTGTCGATACATCTATAGATCGCGGATATAAGGTATCTGCTATAATCGTACACATGCTAACACAAATAAAAAGAAAATAAAAAAAAAACTCAATATTAATCAATTTTCTATACTTAGCATGCAGAAGTAATATAAATAGTCGTAAAACTATAGAGTGGGCGCTTATATTGAAACAGACCAACTGGTTTCCCTCAAATAATGCCCAAATGTTTACTATAAATCTTAGTCCATCTACAACACAAATAAATGTCTACAGTTATTAACTGTAAGATCTAGAACAAGACGGATTTGTATTAGAACTAATTGCTAGGAGGCGTTGAAATTTTCGCACTGAAGTTTGTGAAAACAAGCTATTATTGTACTTCTATTGATTTCTTAGAATTTGCTGGTATCCGCCGTGGGAAACATAAAATTGCGTTCGCACGAGAACCGTTTACAGCACATGGTGTCGATACAAGGTCTCGGTAAATGTTGCTGAATTAAAATGTGCTGTGAAAGAACTAAAACACGCATTTTTATGCACAAGTGTCATTATGACATTGTCTTGTCTCCTAATTTTAGTCCTGGTTTATAAAAGATTGTTTATAACTGTTCTAATCACGATTCTGGTTTACGCATACACAGTCAAACTTTAGTCCAAAAGGTATTTATCATCATCTGCCTAGCCTTTTCCCAACTATGTTGGGGTCGGCTTCCAGTCTAACCGGATGCAGCTGAATACCAGTATTTTGCATGGAGCGACTGCCTATCTGACCTCCATAACACAGTAACTGGGTTATACGATACCCCTAGGTCAGACTGGCTGTCAGACTTTCAAGCTTCTTCTTTAGTCAAAGAGAAGTCTCACACAACATTTTAAAATCTTCAGAAATAAAAGATACCTACCTACTTTTGTAGTATAAGTAAGTACTGAAAGATATTCCACACAAAACTATTTTACTTTGATGTGGGTACCTATGGGTATACAGAATGAATAATAAATTTGAAAGCTGTTTCCTCAAAATAATGAGGAACAAAATTACTATGTTATATACTGTTCATGTGTGCCCAACAATTTTACTCCGTATTCATTCAGTTAAATAGTCATACTAGGATAGCATTCTTCTAAAAGAAATCTCAAGAATTAAAATCACGCCTGTAATCCCCGAAGGTTAGGCAGCGGTGTGCCCATTAATACACCCACATTTCGCCAGTTATGTTTAAGTTCCATGTAATAGGGGGCGAGCCTAATGCCACGGAAAGACCCAATAACACTTTGCCCGACCTAGGAATCGAACCCAAGACCTCATGCTCAGCAGTCGCGCTTTGCGACCACTAGACCGACGAGGCAGTCCAAGTCTCAAGAATTAAATGAACGTCTATATTTAGATGAAAACAAAACGGTAAACAATAGGAAGCTTTTCATCGACTAAATTGTAGGATTCCACTTACTCTGGAAAAAGAAAAAAATGCGCGATACATACATACATGTACACATTCCATTGTGTTTTTATCGCAGTGTTTTGAGGTCATCCCTAAATAACGTTGTTGGAACAGAGTAAGAGAATGTACGAAATAAGAGATGATTGTATCGAATGGTACCTACTGAAATCACCAACTATTTTTTTTAGATATACATTTATTTTCTTGATGCAACACATTGTACCTATTACCAACATACTTACATATCATCACGCCTGTAATCCCCGAATGATTAGGCAGAGGAGTATCTATTAGTACCCACCCACATTTCGCTAGTACTCATAACCTATTGATCGCAAATTCTGAAAAAAGTTTATTTAGTGAGAAAAATGTTTTAAATCGATTAAGTGTCCGATATTGAACAAATTGACTCTATATATATTGAAATATATTACAAAATATATCGTTTGTTTTTGATTTTAAGAAACAAAAATTTTTGAATTTCGAGTTTCTTGGCATAAGTCTCAACTTACACAGCTTTGAGTTCCGAAATTGGGCAAGGAAGGGCAATAACAATGAGAATCCTTATTTCATTTTACCTGGTAACGATACGATGAGGCATACGCCCTGTGCTTTCCCAAGGGCGTCGTAAGAATCAACTAAGCGATTACACAGGGCTGTGGGCACACCTGTCGACTAATAACATCATTTGTAATCGTATATACGTACAGTCAACATCAAAAATATAGGGACGAACAATTTAATCTACGTCATAGTTGATAAATTATGTCACGAGAACTGTACATTTTTCCGGGAATGAAACTTATGTACTATATACCTAGTTGTTAATAAAATTTGATTTTTAACCGATTTTAAAAATAAGAGGTTTTTAGTTTTTTGTAAGTATGTTTGTCCGCAATTATCTCTATCGTTTGCCTAAACCGATTTTTGTAAGGATTTCAAATATTAGCTCTAGAAGTCGGTGGCAATACATGACTGACGGAAAAACTGACTAGTTTTTCCGTTTATTTTTAAAGCTGACCGTACAATTGTTGCTGGGATTTATATTTGTGTTAACAAGGCTCTATCATGGGATTAGAGCGAGCGTATGTTTGGAACGTAATGAGATTTTGATGGGAATTAATAGATTAGTAATTTATATATGTCATGTCATTACGTTCGTAATAATGTGGTGTATTGTGCTTTGTCAATTACACTGATTATCAGGGACAAATCAGGCTCATTAGCGTTGACAAATTAATTTGTATTTTGGTGGGTGGATGGATGGATGAATGAATGGATGTTTGATATTATTTCACGCTTATATGGCTAAACGGAATTAGCAACACTAATTGATATTGATCTAGTGCTTTTATGTTCCTGTAAGATAATTTAGGACTTTGGCTCAATTCTAAACTGTACAGATAAAATAGCGGGTAGAAAATTAAGAACAATATCATAACATCACGCCTGTAATCCCCGAAGGATTAGGCGAGGTGTAGGTGTAGGTGTAAGTCCCATATAATAGTGGGTGAGCCTATTGCCATCAACTGGGCACAAATACAGACTCCGAGGCTGCTACTGAGAAATTCCTGAAAGAAAAATCTAATAACACTTTGCTCGACCTGGGAATCAAACCCAAGACCTCACGTTCAGCAGTCGCGCTTTGTGACCACTATACCAACGAGGCAGGAAAATTGAGAAACAATCCATAAATACTTCAATGTTGATTTAAAGTTCAAGCTTAATATTTCAGAAAGGTGGTTGGTAAACGTTCATCATATGATATTCGGGCCAGCAAACGCTATGGTTACCAAGTTATACTTAGAACAAGCCAAATAGTAACGGTTCTAACTATATCCACTTTACGAGGCCTTTGACGTCAATACACCATCTATTGTATCTAGTACTGTATATTTTAGAGCTGAATATTTCATTGGATCTACGCTATGATACAATGGATCTACATTAGGTACCTAATAATTGGGTTCAATCCTGCTATAACGAACCAAAACACGTACAATTTTCTCCCATTTTTCGAAGTAATTGGATGTTAAACGCGGAAATATTTAAATTTATTCTAAGTACAAGTTTAAGATGTTAATTGAATTGTTATTGTTGGATAGTTAATATAAAATGTTTGGCATATTGCATTAGTCACACGTAATTACAAATTGTGTGTTATACTCATATTGTTAAGTCCGAATTCAGTTATGTTACCTTACTTTACTATATTATTTTTTAGAACAAATAATACCCCCATGGGAAAAAGGCGTGAGTTTATGTAGTAACTAGCTTTTGCCCGCGACTTCGTTCGCGTAAATTTCGGTTATCGCGGACACACACGAAGTCGCGAAAAAAATTACCCATGTCATAAAATCATGATTCGAAACGACACGTGGAGCCATCTATGATCATAAGAAAGTTATTGTGATTTTCCTCAGAAACAGTACTTTTTTTCGGGATGAACGGTACCCTATGTTCGTTCCTGTACACCTGGCAACGTATATGAAAAATTTCAGTATGATCGGTTCAGTGGCTTAGGCGTAAAATGGTAACAAACAAACTTACTTTCGCATTTATAATATTAGTTAGGATTAGGATGTAGTAATGTAATAGCATCATATCTTCTTCTTTTAAATGAATCTTCTTTTATTTAAATTAAATTTTCTTTTGAACGAATAAAAAGTGTAAGTAAGCGTCGGATATACTAGTACATTAACTGTCGTAATTCTGGTGGATGGGTTCACAGCATGATTCTGAACTCCCAAAAACAAGTCAACTGTTTCATACATTATGACCTTGCAAGTTGCATTTTTGTCCGTAAGAGCTGATTTTTTTTTTAAATGTTGGTCATCTTTGTTCCAAAATCATGTACTGAATAC
Source organism: Hoplodrina ambigua (assembly GCA_949774945.1). NCBI lineage: Eukaryota > Metazoa > Arthropoda > Insecta > Lepidoptera > Noctuidae > Hoplodrina > Hoplodrina ambigua. Next base: position 6,459,527 of record OX458979.1, read on the forward strand.
ATGTTAAATTTTTTATGATGATGTCCGTTCCACCCTGTATTTCATTTTCAATGATAAGACAAAAATGACACGATGTATTAAGACCGATCCACGGATAATACCCGGTCTAAGCAATATGGATCGCTAAAATGGGAACGTATTACAAGGATTAATCGTGATGAGGGAGATAGACCCGTATATCTAATCAATGAGTTGATGTGTTTGTGTGTCGTGAACAAAATCCCAAGGCGTGCAATTAAGTGCGCCAATCGTTGGGAATATTAAACGTTGTGAATTTGATTTTAGTATTCATTTTAGCTTGTATGTTGGACTAAAAGTGACGTCACACTGGCGTAGTTGGCAATCAATGCTTTTCAATTAAAATTATGAGTGAGGGCATCCTACATCCTGCACTTTTTATTAATCTTTATTTGTTCTTAAATATTCCTGCCTCGTTGGTCTAGTGGTCGCAAGCGCGACTGCTGTGCATGAGGTCTTGGGTTCGATTCCCAGGTCGGGCAAAGTGTTATTGGGTTTCTTCATCAAGAATTTCTCAGAAGCAGCCTCGGAGTCTGGATTTGCGCCCGGTTGATGGCAATAGGCTCGCCCCCTATTTCATGGGACTAAAAACATAACTGGCGAAGTGTGAGTGTACTAATGGGAACACCTCTGCATAACCCTTCGGGGATTACAGGCGTGATGTTTATGTTATGTTTTCCTTTACAACAAGCTTTTTTTTAAGTTTTCTTTTCGACTTGCTAACAGGTAATACAGGCCGGTAATAATTTTATCATTCTCTGTCACCTCTGTCTGACAGTTGACGATTTTACTGTCAAATTTGTTAACTGTCATGTGACGTTTCGTTCTACTGCAGTCTATGTCCAAACTGCATAGACAAACGAATCATATGTTCTCTTCAAATGTTCAAATGAAACTGTCATAAATATAAACACATATCGACCACCATATATCTACTAATTAAATGTAATGTACAATACAAAATTGTATACTTTACTGCCACATTGTTTGGCATTAACTACGTAAACAAATTACATTTTTAATGATCATAAATTAAAATGCCCGCATACTATTCATTCCATATTTTTCATGGCATTCCACGGTAGGCACGATACACTTTGTATAAATCTGCACTAGACTCGTCAACACGTCACAATTTATATTTTCAGTCACACTTGTAAATACGTCAACACATTCATTACATACTGTTTATAATAAAAGTCTGCAAAACATCAAAATGCAGCATTTTATCGCTCTTCTATATCTACAGCTATAAAATGCTGCACTGTAAAAGTGTTGAATTCTTTTTTTTATACTCTTTGTTTTTCTGTCTTTGAGCTATGTTCTAGTTTTAGGGAAATAGTTTTTTGTTTGGTATTTTAAAAATTGGCGTAGCCGTGCGTCGTTTTTGAGTACCTACACATTGATGAAATGAACATTGCTTTTGATATTCTTATGTATAGTTAACAGTTACTGTTGAATATTTTTGTTGAGTTGAATATTATTGTTTGTTAAAAAAAAGATTGTCCCACGCTAAGAATTCAGTGTAAATATTGTTTGTTCGAAAATCTACTAGAATTACTATTTATGGGCTAACTTAAGACAGAAACTGTAATTAAGTTGTTGTGTATACATAGGTATTAGATATACCTATAGATTAGGATACATAGGTTTAGTTATCCTAACTAATATTATAAATGCGAAAGTAAGTTTGTTTGTTTGTTTGTTACCATTTTACGCCTAAGCCACTGAACCAATCATCCTGAAATTTTGCATATACGTTGCCAGGTGTACAGGAACGAACATAGGGTACCTTTAAACTTGAAAAAAAGTACTGTTCCCGGGAGAAATCACAATAACGTTATTATGATCATAGATGGCGCCACGTGTCGTTTCAAATTGAAATGACAGGACATGGGTATTTTTTCCGTGACTTCGTCTGTGTGCGCGATAACCGAAATTTACGCGGACGAAGTCGCGGGCAACAGCTAGTATCTATATATAGGTATAGATATCATAAAAAGATTACTTGTTTTTTTATTTTTCTTTACTATGTTTGAGGTAATATTGAAAGACCTAGTCTAATTTAAAAAATCAAAAGGATTTTCCAAAATTCTGCCCCGTAGAGGATATAACAGTATTAGAGGATATACAGTTTGTACGATAAACTCAACTTTGACGCGGACGAAGTCGCTGGCAGAAGCTAGTATAAGTATAAAATCCTTCTAGCAACAAAACTTCAAAACAATCTCACACAACTTCTTTGCCTGAATAAGTATTTTACATGTCGTGTACAAGGTATTTGAAACTTTCAGTATCAGCACTTAAAGACAAAGTTAAGACGACTTGTCAATACAGACGAATGTTTGATATCGTGACTAAAAGCTTTTAAAAGAGAATCCGCTCAACTTTGCTCAACTTAACTAACAGTTCAAAGACAATGAATCAAAGAAACGATCAATAAATCGAAAGTTTGACGTGAAAAATTTACAAAGGTTGTGAGACCTGTAAATTCTTTAGCTGATTTTTTTAAAAGGCTTTTTTTTTGCTTTGATTTGCAAGATTGTGAATCAGTACTAAGGTAGGTACTCCTGTAATGCTTTTACAAGAAACTATATCATTATTTTTTTAATATTTTTAAACAGTTAACGTTTTTTATTAATGTAAAATCTTGTACCTGTTTCTGTGTTTGAAACATCTAAGAGTATTCATTTAATAAAATTGATTGAGACCTATTTCATAAAAAATACGTGTTACGAAGATAACATAATATTACAATAATTACTAATCCTGTTATCCTTATATATTCTTCTTCATGCGAAACAGTTTGATGAGATTTATGAGCATCTAGATTAAATTTATATATGTTTACTTGCAAAAAAAAAAAACGTTCAAAAGTGCCTTTAAAGGTCTTACTGACATAAATGACTTAACTTTAATATTTACATCGTTACGATAAATAAAAATAAAATACCATGAAACTATCAAAACATTTTTAGTTAGCAATAAACCCTAAAAAGCGCTATACTTAGTCTTCTTTCAATGTCTCTTGACCGAAGTGAAAGCTCAGGACGGTAAAAGTTCTGAGTGATAGACTAAGTTTTTATGATAGGTATTCTCAAGAGACACGAAACCCATTTCTCCACGAAAAGGTTCCACGGAAGACAGATTCATAGATCCATTATTCTTTTTCATATTGGAAAATAATATCACTGTATCTAATAAAATCGATAACACAGTTTTATTGTCACATTTCAGAGGTTATAAAGTTCAGAGAATCGACGTAATGTTATTGAAATAAAATAGTAATACCAGCTTATTATTGTTTCACTGCAGGACAATGGCCTCTTCTCATAAAAAGAAGGCACAAGCGTTGATCACCATTCTTAATTTGCAGATTGGCGATTTCAGACTTATATTATTTTATTTCTTTACATCGGTAAAGACATAAAAAAATATAAGTAGTCTAGTACATCACGGACATCAGTCAGTGATGTACTAGACTAACTGAAAGTACATATGAATTGGCTGCCTCGTTGGTCTAGTGGTCGCAAGCGCCACTGCTGTGTATGAGGTCTTGGGTTCGATTCCCAGGTCGGGCAAAGCGTTATTGGGTTTTTCCATCAGGGATTTCTCGCCCGGTTGATTACAATAGTCTCGCCCCCTATTTTAAGGGACTAAAAACATACCTGGCGACATGTGGGTGTACTAATGGGTACACCTTTGCCTAACCCTTAGGGGATTACAGGCGTGATGTTATGTTATGTTACATACCTATGTATTGACAAAGTTACATTAATACCTGCACCGGTGTTGAACTCACAACCTCATATATGAGAGGTGGACGTTTTAACCATATGGTCATCACGACACGGTGATACGAACAACACAATCTGACAATATCTATATATCAACACAGTTTCAAAGCTACATTTCAGAAGTTATAAAGTTCAAAATCGTTACAGAATACCTATAATAGAAATAGTACAATGATATTCAGAGCCGAATATAATGGACTTTAACCTGCATGCTAGCAACGGACCGTATAAACTGAACCAGGTCAAGCATACAATGTTGCAGAAGTGACAGCTCAAGTTATTCTGGGTAGTTATTTACTGGATATATAGATTTTAGTACCTAGGTCACTTTCTTGAATAGCATTTCGTATGGAGCTACCATTGTGATAAAGTTCGCCATAACGAGACGATAAAGGGACTTAGTTCTCTCCTGTAGCATCATTGTAATTCCTATAATACAGGACACGCAGCTATGGCCTCGCGTTAACCAGAAAATAAATGGAACAAGATGTAGGTACTACATATCGTGGATTATGAATATAATTATGACAAACATTTTTGTGTTGTATCAAAATAAATAAACAAAAAATTGGTACCCAATGCCCACATGCGTCATGAACTTAACTCCGAGTTTTTTGCTATTACAAGGTTAAATGAATACCAGCCTTTTAAAGTCCTATCGTAAGATGCCTCTTGTCATACCGAGAAGGCACGAGCAAAGATCACCACATTTATTTAAAGCGGTTTGGTGTTTTCAGGCAAATATGAATTATGAGTCCAGGTTTTCTCACGATGTTTTTTAAAACTACATGTTTATTTAAATCATTACATTATACATTAATTAACCTAAATATAAAACCTTAAAGTAAATGTAAAATATGTACAATTTAAAAAAAAAGGCAGAAAGGAGAAACCTCATAGGGCATCAAAAAATTCGTCCGCGTCGCACAGTTAAATAACTACTTGTTGTTTAAAAAACCTTTTAATAATTCCACGTTGTATTCTGCTGAAAACTATTTTCCAACCATAAAATATTTAAAGTTATGAGCACTATTCATTCAATATAGTTAAGTAAGCTGTCGTAAAATATTGTTAGCCGACCGTGAAACTGAATATTCATACAAAAAATAAATGAAAAATGTCTGTTTGCAATGTCAAAATAACAGCTCTTTACCAAATGCAAAATAATGTTTATACGGTAGGTACCTACGTAAAAAAACTTTTTTTTAAATATTTTTCTGTCTTTTTCTTTGGCTAATCTCACATAGCAGATAGTTAAAAAGAATTAAAGTTCTGCGTAAAACCCCCCAATTCACGCGGACGAAGTCGCGGGCATAAGCTAGCTTTTACTGTAAATACTATTACTTCAAGGTAATGAAATATCTAGAAAAAATTTAGAGTTTTATTTGAATTTCGTTTTGGGTAACTAGATCGTATTTAAATAGCTGTAAGGTCCTTTTTATGATGACGACCTTGTATGATAATAAAAATTATACTAAGGACCTGATTGTTTGATTGCCTACTTTATTCTTACTTATTACAATTTTGTTTCTTGTGTACTTACAAACAGTCAAGATTTACGAAGAAAAAAATCTAAGCAAAGTTGGTGTACGGTACTTAATTAAATGTTGACATTTTATATATCTGTCCTAAACGAAAAATACTAAGAACGTCTTCTTTATCGTGTGGGCAGTAAGGTCTTACGACCCCACCCACACACACTAGTGTCAGCGTTTCTAAACCGCCTGAAGGGCCTCTGACATGGTGAGTAGAACAGGAATAGGCTTGTATATGTATAGTTCAGGTTTCCTCACGACGATTTCCTTCACCGATGCCAGTGATGTACTAGACTAACTAAAAGTACATATGAATTGACAAAGTTACATTAGGACTTGCACCGGTATCGAACTGACACCCTCATGCATAAAAGGCGGGCGCCTTAACCGCTGGGCCATCACGACGATGTAATTTCATATTATATTTTGATATGGCTTTATTTCAATAGATAATTAACAATAGGCAAGAGTCACCACACAATAGGTGCTTGAAGATGGACGGCGTCGCCAAGGACCAATCAGAAAGAGGCTGTGATAAGATCTGTACGCGTACCACGAGGGCTTGTTTGTGATGGGGCGGGAAAAGAGTTTCTGGAAGGACTTGGGGCATTTGTCCAGCAGAGGGACAACGAAGGCAAGTGCAAGTCGAACTCGCACATGTAGGGTTCTGTGGTGTCGTAGAAAATATAACAGTATTGCTACTACAGTGTCGAGCTAAAAACGCAGGGGTCTTGTATGGGTACCCCCTTTTACATTTATTTTATTTTTATCATTTGTTGGTATAGCGGTAATAGAAATATAAATTCTGTGAAAATTTCAACTCTCAAGCTATTACGGTTCAAGAGAACCCGCTGACAGACTGACAGACGGACAGCGGAGGCTTATATTAGCACCTTCCGGGTACGAAACCTTTGAAAATAACAATGATAGTTTATATGTTTTTATTTTTTTCCCCTTTTCTTTTTAATTACATTTTATATATTATTTTCTTAAGTAAAAACTCTGTATATTTAGTCGGGTCTCAATCACTGTCTTGCACTACCTTGCGAAGACACTGCCTCTTAAGATACAGAATTTTCCTAGTTTAGGAGGCAGGGCTCAAATTTTGTATTGTATGTTTTTATCTAATAAACTATTATTATTATTATATCTTTTGTTATTCGAAATAGTACTTTATAACTAATGAAACAGTAGCTAGAGTATCTACGTAATATACCTAATATTTATTCTGCCACTTATCTTTTTAACGATTAATCCATTAGTTGATAAAAATCGGTATCTATTACGTGATGACACTCCAAGCTATCTACAAATTACGTGATATAAATATTTATTATTTTTTTAATCAACAGAACACAATAATATGATAAAAACTTTTTGATAGGATCAAACCAAATACCAAAAAAACCCAATACTTTAAAAAGTAATAAAGGTAAAAATATTCTACCGACCAAATTTCGGTCGCGACGACCAATTTCAGTGGAAATTATAGTGCACAAGTGTGTGCGCAAACATAGGTGCAGAGTTTCCCCTCACTCTCGTCGTCACGTCACGTCACGTCCAGTAAAAATTCAATAATGCTTTGTGCCTGACCTTGGGAATCGAGCCTAGGACCAACGAGTTAGTCTTATTAAGATAAGTTAGTAGAAAGTATTACAAAACAAGTAGATATAAACTTAAAGCTAGACTCACACTGAAGTGAATCCCTCCGCGGGATTAGCCTTAGTCTGTTTAAACCTTAATTGGAAAATATAAGCAAAGATTAAAAATACTCGTATAATCCGTTAAAATCTGTTGTTGTTCCTTTAACAACAAATTTTAATTAAGAAGTGTTTCAGAAGATCTAAACATGGTTTTTAAAACCCTTACACATTACGTACTATGTTTTACTTTGAATAAAATCAATTCTAATTCTAATTTTAAATAAATTCTAATACTGCCCGTTGGTCTCTTAATCGCAATCACAATAAAGTTCTGACTGCTATTCCCAGGTCGAGGAAAGTGTTATTGGGATTTTCCATTACAAACTAAGTGGCAGCCCGAAGTTTAGAAGTTGGTGATACCCATTATTATAGGAGTGAGAAAACAAGCTACTATAATTTAAAAAATTAAAAAACACGACTGCCAATTTGCACATATTTGTACGTTGTTTACTCGTCAGTTTTTTTTTTTTAAATAATTGAGGTTGGTATAAATTTACGTTTTAAAGTGACCACAAAGGAACGAATCTTTTTATTTTTAACTAGCCTATGTTACTCGGAACGATGCAAGGATTGTAACGATACCCCATACATCTAAATCGGTTCAGGCGTTTAAAAGTTATGGTGGAATAAAGAATCTCACATACATACATTAGGGTTAATGTATGTATATATGTATATACATACATTAACCCTGAATACATAACACTCCTTTTTTTGGGGCAGTCGTGTAAAAAGGAGTACACCTATGTTTTCGCACACACTTGTGTATCACTCACTTGCGTACTTCGCTTCGTCTTCATTGAGATTGATGGCCATGACCAATATTCGGTCGAGAGAATATTAATATTAGTATGTTTTTATTTCATAAAAACTAATAAAAGCTCATGAAATTGTAATATTTCCTGCTGACATTGAGAGAGCTGTTATTAGAATTTTCTTACAAATTTCTTCAGCCGATCCTTTACACGATTGGTAGCCTTTTTCAAAGAATATTAGAGTAAAGGTTTTCACAATATTGTATTTGCGAGGGGCCTTTTGCGTAGGCAAATAACATAAAGGGAACAATGTGAACTTCAATATCGTTAAAAATATTACATTTCGTAGGTCGAAATGTATATTACATTCGTTTTTAATTAAATTACCAGGACTGCAAAAAAGAGATGGCGCTATAGGTTATACTCGAGCTCCCTCTCGCACTGGAAAAGTGCAATAGTAATTGATGCACATGATGATAACTTATATCATGTTTGTAATTTAATTCATAAAGAGTCATGAAAATGGGTAGAAACCAAAATTACCTATTCGTTCATTTCAACTTGAAAGCCAATAAAATTACTGTAATTAAATACGTTGAAAATCTAGTCACAATTTCATGTCAGCGGCAATCAAATCATTGCCGTTGGATGTCATGTGTGTTTTCAAAAATATTCTTTTAAATACGGAAACTTCACCCCTGGTCGTTGAGAACTATATTTTTTTTATAACTTTAACACTTCGCAGTCCAACAGCTATAAAAATAATAAACTTCAGTGACGCGGCACAGTACTAGAATCTAAAAATAAACATACAAACTTAACCTTTTCATCCTACGACTGTACATTACGAATATAGAGATTAAAGGTCAGTCACTGACCCCAACCTTTATATCACCTGTAAGGTGCAATAAACCATTAATAAAACTTCTCCAAGAAAAATCTTCTCCAACTAACGTAAGTGGTAAAGTCAGCTTGTTTGTTATTCACGTCTCAACGGAACAACAGAGTATGTCGGAACTTTCCTTGGAAAAACTTTACGTCAAGGAAAGTTTATAGACTTTTTAGTCACTACTACACTCTTGGACAGTTCTCTAGGGATGGGAAATGCAATTTTGTTATTTTTCTTTTATACTTTGCTGGGTATTAAAAATTGCAGCGAGCTTTCTTTTTTTAATCACTTTTTTTACGTTGCGTTGCGTGTTCACGGCACCTGTATTGTTACAATATTTTTATTAAAAAAATGTTGCTGGAAAAATTGAAATTGATTTTATACAGTCACGTAGTGACAGGGTTCAAACCAAAAGCAAAATAAATATGTCAGCTTTTTAAAAATATGTAGGTACACAGTATGTGGAATATCAAAATGATGACAGACTTAGTTGTTTCGATTAAGTTCATGTATGTTATCCTTTAAACATGTTCCGGAATCAGAAAGTAGGTACATATCAAAGAAACTCGTGACGTCAACCACTGATAATGTTTGACGTCAAAATGATGTCATAATCTGTAAACATGTTGTCATGATACAAGTTTCTACGTAAGTAAATTCCCAATAGGTACCTAATGTATAGTTTCAACGATATACAGTCACTTCTTAATTTAAAAACTAGAATATTGTCTTTGACTACAGTACCTTTTATATACTTTACTCTTTGCTGGGTAAAATAATATGTATTATGAGATAGATAACTTGTATATTCTTTAATATTTTTTGGTGTAAAGCATTCCCAAGATTTCGACACTCATTTACATCGAGAACAAGGTAATCCAACAATATTTAAGAGCAAAATACACCGACAACGATTGCGAGTCCGAATGCGATGGATCTATTAACGCGAGAGCAGGTTGGGCGCGGGTCGGGTGCATTTCTTATGTTGTCGTCCATGAATACTGGTTAGTAGACCTACTGTATTCCTGACCCGCGTCAGACCCGCATCCGTTTTGTGTTTTAAAGATAAAACGCCCGTGAGCATAGGATCACTCGTAACTCCGACCTACTCGAGATATTTCAGTGTCTGCTGGGATTATAACAATTGTCGGTCAAACACTTGACCGATTTGTAGAATAAAGCCCTCGCATTCACGGTAAATAAAAATTGCGCAACACTAGGCTGTTTATTATTATAATTCTTTTGTTCGTGTGTGAGTCACTGAACGGTTCTTAAACTGCTGGGCTCATTTATATGATTTGTTGTGGGTGTTTTAGTGGGCCCCTGGAAGATTTAGATTTATAATTGGAACTAGGTGGCTAACACTCGGGTAAGGTAACGTCAGTTCGCTAGTTAATTTACAAGGTTTATAATGAGACGCTTGATAAATTGATTGATAGAAAAACAGATATTTAAGTACGAAAAATTACAAACTCAAAGTTATTAAAGATTTCTAAATTGTATACAAATAAACTTTTTGGTATGGAAATGCCTTATGAAAACTGAGATGATCAAAACCGAATCGATTTTCTGGCACTCGTTTCAAAATTTTGATCGAATCGTTGAACCGACTGTTTACCGATACCTCCTCTGATTTATTTATTCACATCACTATTAGAGCGCATGGTTGCAATAATCTGTCGGCTTTAAACTAGATTGCGTCTATTTGTATTCACGGAATAATAATTCCCTATTTACTATCTAATGTATAATTATCTAATCTGATGTATACATATTTAATGTAGCAAATGATGCTGAATAATATTGTTGTGACGTAGAGATTTACGATACCATATTATCAGCATTCGGTTTGCCTAAAATTGGCTTATTTGTTTTTTATAAAAAATTCATGTTCCACACCAGGAATTACTCCTGTGTCGTAAGTGCGTTTATACACAAATAACCAGACCACCAAGTATTTGTACGTCATGCAACTATTTGTTCCGTGCGGGAATAGAAACCGCGATTCCCCATGCAGCAGCCAATCCAAGTCGGAAATCTTTGTTATCCAGTTAGTGGTAACTCTGAACTATTTATAACCAACTTTTCTACTCTACATTGAAGTCACGGATGATAAAATATAAAGTGTAGTTTGATTTTTAATCGAAAGAGCTAAGTTCTCTCACTCGTTGCACACACTTGCTATATTTTGCTCGTGAGATGGCATGATATATTCGTCTGATTACTCGCCGATAGAAGCGTCGTGAGTTATGCACAATTGTTGTGGCTAAAATAATGTGTGTAAAAAAATGATAGTTGATTCTTTGCACTATGTTCTTTTGATAAAAACAAACAAAATGTTAAACCAAATTATAATCTACTTTAATATTACTATTTATTTTAAATATAGTAACATTAAGTACACTTTAAAACAATAGTTAGCTTCTATCTTCAAAGTATAACAAAATGGAACATACTTTTTATAAAAAAACTGTTCTCTTGTTTTCCTCCTTCGTTTATTTCGGTTTAACCCAGTTATAAGGGTAAAGTACACTGTGGGGTTGTGTTTTTGAGGTCAAGAGAGGGTGTTATGTAGGTATAATGACTGTTATGACGTCATTTTGATCGATTGTTAAGCAATTTAGCCTACATTCTCATATTGAAATTTCCGATAAAACTGACGGCTTGTAATTTGTTCAAAACTTGATAGTCTAAATTATGAGGGTACGTGCTAACATAAAAAAAATCATTTAGACCAATAGAGAGTAATGTGATACAAAGGTACCTTTGTATCAAAAAAAGTAAAAGTAAAAGGTACACTGATTGCAGTTTGCTGTCTACGAATAAAATATACCCGGTTATCCCCAGAATCAAATGTTCTGCTTTAACCGGTCAAGCCTCGGCTGACTTACCGATATGACAAAATAATAGAAAATCAATTGTGTCTCAATACGTGGGACATGAGAAATTAACTCAATTCCATGCAATATATATTTTCTTTGTGTTATCCTCATGGGTACCCATCGCCTGGGGAGGACCCCTTTGGCTGTGTGCAGCCCTCCTTTCCTTTCTACCAAACTTCCGGTTCCGTGCGCCCCTTGTCCAGGTGTTTCCCGCTATCCTGACAACATTCTCGGCCCAAAGCGCCTTTGGGTATCTTTGAATTCTTTGACCTACTCTTGGCCACCATTCGGTCAGGATCTGACCGAATCGCTTCAAAGTTATACAATAGACATATTATAATATCATCGATTCTTAATAAGTTATCTACACTAATATCATAAAGAGGAAAAATTTGTATTTTTGTTTGTTTGTTTGTAATGGATAAACTCAAAAACTACTGGACCGAATTTAAAAATTCTGTCACTATTAGAAAGCTATGTTATCTGCGAGTAACATAGGCTATATTTTATTTAATTTATGCGCGGGCGAAGTCTCGGGCAAAAGCTAGTTTTCAATATACTGGTTGTAAATGACACGTAACGTAGCCGTTTACTACGCGTACTTCCCATTAAACTAAGTTCATCATCATCTGCCTAGCCTTTTCCCAACTATGTTGGGGTCGGCTTCCAGTCTAACCGGATGCAGCTGAATACCAGTATTTTATATGGAGCGACTGCCTATCTGACCTCCACAACCCGGCAACTGGGTAATACGATACCCCTAGGTAAGACTGGTAGTCAGACTTTCAAGCTTCTGACGACTCGTAACGACTGTCAAAGATCCACGTATGACAGCCGGGACCAACAGCTTAACGTGCTTTTCGAGGCACGGAATGATGTCAGTAATGTCTAAGATAAACTTTAGAAACCATTAAACCCATTCAACTAAGTTACATTGAGCAAAAATTATTGCTGGGAAATCTAAATTTATAAAAGCAAAAGGTCATACACACACTCATCACGAAACATCGAAAACCGCTACATGGCATTGCTTCTTGCCAAATTTCATGATTCTAGGTCAACAGGAAGTCCCTTATAGGTTTTGGTTCCCTAGCGACCGTTAAAATATGCGCCTTTACTGCTTTAAAGGGTAGCAGACCCGAGTGTTTGATATTAATTTCAGATTGATACCTAAAACGGTCTTGACAGACGGACATAACACAAAACTACCTTTTGGAAGGGGCATCTAGATTCAATTCTATTTTTTTTTTTCTTGTAATGATGTTTAAAAGTGCCTTATAGTGGCCTAATTGAATGATTTGACTTTGACTTTGACTTTGGACAGACAGACAACCAAGTGTTTCTGAGGTCTGGAACGATGTGAAAAACAAGCTTTCGGCTTCTTCAAGTGTTTTTTTAAGTATGGTATTTTTGAAAAACCTTTCTTAAACTTTGTTACCTGTTTATACAGTGGTAATGTAAACACCGTTATCCTTGAAACCAGTGGTTCGGTTTCACTAATAGAACGTAAATTCAATGAAAAAAAATATCTTTTTTTTATCTCCATTTTTCCTCAAAATTATTTGACCCTATATTACAATGATGTAATTAGTTAAAACTTATGTAGGTAGTTATAACGGACGGCCAGTGCAGCAGGTCAACGCTCTTTGCGGTGATTACGTAACTCGGGCGCATAGTTTCCATGAATTTACGGACGGTGTCGAACAGATTTCTTTTTAATTTTTGAATGACAACTTTGTTTATTTATTTTTAAATTCAGATAAACATTTTTTATAATAAATCAAGTACCTATGGTTTTAGTAACAACGGTGTTTACACTAACAGTCGGTATAGATCCATGGCAAAGTAAAGATTTGATACTTTAATACATGAAATCAAAACAACATGGCAGGCTCAAGATTGTATCATAAACGTAATTTTATGTATGAAATTCTCAACACTTTAATGGTATTAATAATATTTGACCTTGAGTTCGTAAGGCCATGAGCTTGTAACAAATGCGAAGGCTATTTGCTTCAAAACTTTGATATTATTATTTGGCCTGATTTCGAGGCTTCGTGCTAGAAAGCAACAAGTGAGGGTTTCTAGAATTACTTTACTTGGGATGTTGTTTCAATTTTCAATTTCTACTTTTCTGAGGGAATCATTGGGTTTAAATACCTCATTAAAACCATTGCTATAAAGGTGCATGAATGCGTAAAAGTCACGCTTAATCTGCAGTGCTATTCCGTAAAAATCTGCTTAGGTGAGCTTAGGTAAAGTCGGCTTGAGGAAAACTGTCAATATCTAGTATTATTGAATATCAGCTCACCTAAAGCTCACTTCATATGAATTTACCGAAAGAGATTTTACTGAATATACCTTCTGAACTACTGATCAAGTTATTACTACTACAGTATGCACTCAAGAATCAGATTTTGTATTACTATTTTAAAAAATACTTGAAAATAATAGTAAATAATAATACATAACATCACGCCTGTAAATGCCCGAAGCGTTAAGCTGAAGTGTAGCTATTAGTACATCCACATTTCGCCAGTTATGTTTGAGCCCCATGTAATAAGGGGCAAGCCTATTGCTGTCAACCGGGCAGAAATTAAATTAAAATAGCTTGTTGGACCGTACATTCAATGGCACCCTGCAAACTTTTACATTACATACATACATAAACTCACGCCTTTTTCCCATGGGGGTAGGCAGAAACTACAGAACGCCACCTGCTACGATCCTTACATACTCCTTTCGCCTCATCTACGTTCATACATCTCGTCATACAAGCACGCCGGTTACGAGTACTGCGCACCTGACCTTTCTGAAGGACCTCGCCAATAAGGTCAGTGTAGGTCTTCCTAGAGCGACCCCTCCCGGTGTAGCCACTCACCTCTGCCATATAAATACCTTTTGTCAATCGTCTTTCACTCATCCTCTCAACATGACCGAACCATCTAAGCATACCCTTTTCTATCTTTGTCACTACACTTTCTATCTCTTTTGTACTTTTACATTCTATGGTAAAATACCCAGTTCAAGGTCCCATAACAGTAATAGACACAATCCACACTTTGTATGAAACTTTCATCGCTTGAACTGACAGTTGTGGAGGTAAGGGCAGTAAGTCCGCCACTGCAGTAAACACTTGCCAACTAAAATACAGTTCCAAATAATTGGTGGAAAATAAATTTCAAGAATTCATTAACACTGGACGTTTCTCTAATTAATTTTATCCCTCGCAGTTACGGACATAGTGAAGACATAAATATAGAAAAGGGTTCAGTTACCACTTGATAGCATTGTCTTCGTGGACTAATTGTCTTTTTGGCTTTATTTGGTTTCATATTGTACTTGGCTTGGCTTTTGAGACAGATTACGATTTGCAAAAGTATCTACAGGTCGTTTATTTTTTTGGATTAATTAATTGTATAGTCTTGTAGGTGTTCTTTCATAAAATAAAAATTGCGATACAACAACTTTACTGTAAAGGTGCTCCCTCACCGGGAGCATTCAGGTGTATTGTAACATTATAGATTCCACTTTGAGCATTACATTGGAAGTGGAGCGCATTGATGTTACAAGTTGTATCAAGATATTACACATTGTGTCATTACAAGGTGCGCATTGTAATGCTCGGTTCTCCTCCTTCACTGATGTAATGCTCAAATCTGTAACGTTACATTACACGCGAATGCTCCCGGTGAGGAAGCACCTTAAGAAAAAATTCTGACATAACAAAACAAAAGAGGAACCAAAAAGAAAACATTGCTTTTTATCAGCCAGCCATTATAATTTACACATAAAAACTCATTTTATGTGGCGGTGATGCCGCTACGTCATCCTAACTAATATTAAAAATGTGAAAGTAAGTTTGTTTGTTTGTTTGCTACCATTTTACGCCTAAACCACTGAACCGATCATTCTGAAATTTTGCATATACGTTGCCAGGTGTACAGGGACGAACATAGGGTACCTTTAATCCCGAAAAAAAGTATTGTTCCCGAGGGAAATCACAAAAACGTCCTTATGACAGTAGACGGCGCCACGTGTCTATCGGATCATGATTAAATTTTCAGTTTAAGCATGTAATACATTATGAGTCTAGACTGTCGATAGACCAGTTTCAAGTAAACAACCTAGGAGTACGAAAGTTGTTTGCTTAATAATTTTTCATGCCCAAAACCGCTGAAGAGTATCCTGACATTTTGCATAAAGTGGCTTCCAGACGGACGGACTTGCGGTTACGGCAAACCGTAGGCCGCGGCTCCTAACGCTCCAAAAACACACCACCGCGGTCACAGTGGCGGCCTGAAGTGTCATTAGCGTGGTGATTGTGCTACAATCGGACAATCGGACGTCAGTCAATATGGTTAACCGTAACGTTGTCTTATTACTCTCATGACTCATTAGTCCTCTCAGAAGATAAGAAAAAAGGTAGGAAAACCGTTTATTTAAACACTTGAGGTGTGAGGTAGAGATAAACTACAGTAACATGACGCGCTCTTCCACAATTCAAAACATTTGAAAGTGTTTTTAATAGTATTAAAAATACTCACAACGCATGTGTGCGTATTGAGACTGCTCTCGAGACAAAAACAAATCAGCGATTTGTTGTCCGACTAGCGGCGTCAAAAATTACTCATTATTATTAGTATGGCGCTGCACTGAAATTCTCTATGAAAATGAGAGGTACGTCGTCTTGCGCGGTCGGCTATTTATGATTAGTTGACAAAAAATATCCTAGCCTGCTGCTGAAGACGATTACTCACAAAGTCTTTCATACGAATGTGACTACACACATTGAAATGGTAATATGGAGGGAAGCGTCAAGGTATAATAGTTTATCTCTACCTATATTATCATTAGCATCGCATATTACTCTTAGGAATAGAGAAGTGTGAGTTAAATTTAAATTATTATTTAAATCCAACTATTTCTATTACAATTTCCATATTTGGCGACATTTAACAAAGCAGTACACGCGGCCGGTTGTTAAAATTTGCAATTGACGCGGCCGCCACAACATTTCGCGTTTGTCTGTGACCCACTTTATATACGTTGTCAGGGATACAGAAAAACTGCGTAACTGACACTGTCATCACTGACACTGACAGGTGTAAACGCATTCATAGAGGATGCATGGAAGAATAAAGGCGAACTTATAACTACGCTCTGTCAATGAAGCATACTCTGCGATTACTCCGCTAATTGTAAATTGATTTGGATGATTCTTTTTTTGTTTATTTTTTCGAATTGGTCCCAAATAAATACTGTCATGATCTGATGATGAACTTCGGAGATATGGAAAGGAAACTCCTCATAAGATCACAGCGCAGAACTGCATCTTAACAGTAAAATTGCTTTGTTTAATGCGTGTAGTCGATGATTGACTGAAGGAAGAGGTTAGTTGCTAAACTAACCGTGACCTATGTCGATGTATGTAGACAACAGTTTTTCAACGGCAAAGTTAAGTTTGTCCCTCAGTACTGTTTATTTTTTCGTTAGAGGTATTTCCGGTGTGTTTTAATGAGGGTAGGTAGGTTACGTTTTTCAATTTTAGGATATCTCGCAGGTCCAACACACAACCAAAAGCTCATTGCGAGCCCGAGCAAAAATTACTGCTCAATTCTCGGAATCTTCCGTTCATGCCGCATTAAGAAGGCAAGCACAACCGGAGCGACAAGTAAATTTGAGAGCTGATGAGACATTTTCTTAAAGCCAGGAAAGACTAGAGAGCCAAGCCGTTCGCCCTCCAAGCTTCTCAGAGAGTGACTGAAACGCCCTTTTAAACGCAATTGCTTTTGGAGGAACAAGCCGAAAGCCAGAGAGCTGTAAGAGCAACTGAGACACCTTTTCAATGAAACACAACTTCGTCTCAGAGAACAAGCTCAGCCATTACAGCGACAGAAACTCTAAAATAGTCGCAGGTGAGAAGGACCTCTCTTGCAGAAATGCAAACTGAACGCCGACGGACTTTTATGAGTCACAGTCTGTTGGTCTGTAGGTATTTAATAATTCTGGATCTGGCCGAACAACAAGCCGAGTACAGCCCGAATTGATTGTCAAATTCTAAACAAACGCGGGCGAAGCCGCGGGTAAAAGCTAGTATAAAATAAAACCAAAATGCATAAGAAAAGTATCGTATTTCCAATTAAAAGCCAACTAGATTAAGTATAGTATACTAAATTAATTTAGCGCGCTCGTGGTAGGCTTACATGAATCAAGTTTCACTGAGTCCGAATCTAAAATCGTGACGTGACTGAACGACGGGCAAACATTATTGATCAAACGACGTGTATCGATGGCACCGACCCTTATAGACACTTTCGCTTGAATTATGTTGTTCTGTGTCAGCGACTGATGACGTCATGACTTACTTGTAATAACGTATAGGAACAAACCAAGCCTATAAACCCACAATCTCTACATAGTATGACACAAAGTGCTTCTTGCCATCCGTACGTAAAGATCGTTTAAACTACATAACGGATTTTGATGCGGTTTTCATCAATATTTAGAGAGCTATAAGAGGTAGGTTTATACGTGAGTTGTGAGTTGTATGTGAGAACATTGCACCCGTACGAAGCCGGGGATGGTCGCTAGTCTCTGAATAATTAAATTACGTGTGTTAAACAAAAATAAAATGCTCAAGGCCAAATTTCCTAGGGAAATTCAATGTTAGGCGCCTTTAGCCATCAATCAGATGGATGTTTGTTACTCAATCACTCTAGAACGGCTAAACAGATTCAAATGAATGGCGCAGAGATTGATAAAAATGAAAACAAAAAGTTTAAGTTACTTCTATCAGGAAAAAAAATACGATTCCCGTGGGATAATATATCAACTTTGACGCGGACAAAGTTGTGAGCAGAAACTAGTAATATATAATTTCTTGCTGTACGACTATAAAAGAACATAACAATATCATACAAAAACTAACTTTATAACAACAAACTAGAATATTTTATTAAGTAAAGACGAACAACATGATTTATGTATGCTTAACAGTACCAGATGTTTACAACGTTTTTATTAAATAACGAATAAGTAACGTATCGATGTACAAGCGGCACTGATATTATAGACCTTTTCTTTTATGTTATTTGAAGAACATTTCAAGTTAATGTTTTATGTAACGTTTTAGTATGATATATTATTTTTTTCTTTTTGAGTACAACATCACGTCTATAATCCTCGAAGGGTTAGGCAGAGGTGTGCCCATTAGCACACCCATATTGTGCCAGTTATGTTTAAGTCCCATGTAATAGGGGGCGACCCTATAGCCATCAACTGGGCACAGACTTTAAAACTGCTACTGAGAAATTCCTGATGGAAAATCCCAATAACACTTTGCCCGACCTGGGGACCGAACCCAAGACCTCATGCTCAGTAGTCGTGCTTTGCAACCACTAGACCAACGAGGCAGAATCACGTGATCAAAAAATAATTATACTCGTAATTTACGCCTGGATAAAAATTCTTTACTGTTAGTAGTGTGTTCATAATATTGCGAGTATGCTTTCACAAAAGCGAGTAATTTCTGTCTCATTACGATCTATATTTAGAATGCATAAATTAAATTCGTATGAAACACAAAACGAACACGGTTGTCGGTATATTTAGAATTGTAGTGGTTTCCTAACAATCGGGGAATTTATGATAAACAATTGAAATGCAATCGTTCTGCTTTTGTTTAAAGTTGTTTGTTGATTGGCTTTTAGCAAGTTAATGAAGCTGTAGGTGCTGACTCGATAAGTCATTTAAAAGGAAGCAGGTAGGTATTTTTTGTTTAAACCTAAACAAAATTCTAAAGTACATACAAAAAAAAAAACATTTCATTTATGGGGACCCCTTTGATCTTTAAATTTTTTGTTATTTGTTGTTATAGCGGCAATAAAAAAAAAAAAAAAAAAAAAAAAAATATGTAAAAATTTCATATCTCTGCCTATTACGGTTCATGCGATACAGCCCGCTGACAAACGGACAGCGGAATCTTAATATTCTGGCACCGCTGGCACCTTTCATGTACAGAAACCTAAGAAAGCGTTGCCTAACACCAAGAATTTCTTCGGTATTGTGGGTACGTTTACAAACATATAAACTCCCATACACAAAGAACAGTAGACTTACTCTTGAACAAAATCGAGAATGAGATTGGAATCGACATTACATGTACATCCGATCCAGTTTCAATTCCAATAAATATAAGAAGACATTTATTTATAGAATTAACGAGTTATTTAATATTTTAAAATTTGGTAATTTACGTTTTCATTTGTATGGCAACCTCATGTCAATCGCTGTAGTCAAACATGCAGTCGATTCCAATCTACTTCTCGATTTTGTTCAAGAGTAAGCCCACAAGTTGGTTTATTTTTGAAAAGATTGTGACATGAGATAATATTTTTTGTGCATCTTTAAATTAATATGACTACCTACGTATAATCCTACTAAATTTAGTCATGTAGTACCACTACCAACTGCGTTAGCATAATTGACAAAAGTTACCAAGCAAGTATGAACTCTATTCTTTTACTATAAGGTTTTAAATTAACAATACATTCAACCCTGTTATTAACGCTCTAAATAGAGATTGATTTCCCTTCCACTTGACCGAAAGGCGATATCATGATAAGTGTTATCGAGCAAGAGACTGAAGCTGCAAATTAAAATAAATGATGAAGATGAATAATGAATAATTATTCCGATTATCAAAGGAAGAATTATAATATTAGTGTCAGCAACAACAAAATGGGAAAAGTATTCATTACAGTTGATGTAAATTATTTTAAAAATGTAAACTGTAATGTGTAAACAAAAATATTTAGTGAAACATTTAGGTGTTAAGAAATATCCTACAACATAAGTTAAAATTATCGGGCACAGATTTTTTTTTAAACAAGTAAGTAGGACAAAGGAAAAGCGCTATTGTTAATTTCTATAGCTATTGCATAATAATTTATATAAAAACTTATTTTTCACGCGACTCTGCTGCGTAGTTGATGTACTGTGACAACTAAGCAGACAGAATGAAAACATTCCAATTATGAAAAAAAAAATACATGTAGTTTTGCTTTCATAGTGTTCGGTCAAACAGTGTCGTATAAAACAATATAGCCTTGATACTTCCCGGACAGCTGACACCATTTCTTTCGATGACGTCATTATAAAAGAAGGCTTTCAACATTACTATGGTTGCAAGAATATAAATAGAACAGTAACCTCGCTTAGTGCTTATCTCATTACAACCCACATTGAAAGAAAAAAAATAAAACGTTAACAGTGATTTAAAAATAGAATAGCTTTTTACCGCTCGCTGGCTTTACATACGAACGTTGTAGCGCACACTTCAACTCCTGAACGGGGTACGAAAATAGAAAATTATACACATATTATTATACTAAAGCGTTCAGTTTCTTTTTATTATTTCCTTTTGCCTAATGCATACCAACAATACAAATCAATTCATTTTAGTAGGTATATCTGTTTGTAATGCCAACATAACAACTTTTTACTAAATGAGAATGTTTACACGGTATTTAACAATACAGCCATATTTTTAAACTTTCGGTCAGTCTCCGAAACGGCTGGATCGATTTTGACGGGACTTTCACTGGCAGATAGCTGATGTATAAAAACCCCTCAGGAAAGCAACATAGAAGCTTGGCATAATATGCTAGTTTATGAAACAAATGGCGCAAGTCGCATAAGTGCGTTGGAGTAGCAACATGAAACGTAAATTCGTTTGTTTTTCGAATTTTAAATACCCGTTTCGAATGCCATTTATTTAGTACTAGCTTTTACCCGCGGCTTCGCCCGCGTTTGTTTAGAATTCGACAATCAATTCGGGCTGTACTCGGCTTGTTGTTCGGCCAGATCCAGAATTATTAAATACCTACAGACCAACAGACTGTGACTCATAAAAGTCCGTCGGCGTTCAGTTTGCATTTCTGCAAGAGAGGTCCTTCTCACCTGCGACTATTTTAGAGTTTCTGTCGCTGTAATGGCTGAGCTTATTCTCTGAGACGAAGTTGTGTTTGATTGAAAAGGCGTCTCAGTTGCTCTTACAGCTCTCTGGCTTTCGGCTTGTTCCTCCAAAAGCAATTGCGTTTAAAAGGGCGTTTCAGTCACTCTCTGAGTAGCTTGGAGGGCGAACGGCTTGGCTCTCTAGTCTTTCCTGGCTTTAAGAAAATGTCTCATCAGCTCTCAAATTTACTTGTCGCTCCGGTTGTGCTTGCCTTCTTAATGCGGCATGAACGGAAGATTCCGAGGATTGAGCAGTAATTTTTGCTCGGGCTCGCAATGAGCTTTTGGTTGTGTGTTGGACCTGCGAGATATTCTAAAATTGAAAAACGTAACCTACCTACCCTCATTAAAACACACCGGAAATACCTCTAACGAAAAAATAAACAGTACTGAGGGACAAACTTAACTTTGCCGTTGAAAAACTGTTGTCTACATACATCGACATAGGTCACGGTTAGTTTAGCAACTAACCTCTTCCTTCAGTCAATCATCGACTATAGGCATTAAACAAAGCAATTTTACTGTTAAGACAGTTCTGCGTTGTGATCTTATGAGAAGTTTCCTTTCCATATCTCCGAAGTTCATCATCAGATCATGACAGTATTTATTTGGGACCAATTCGAAAAAATAAACAAAAAAAGAATCATCCAAATCAATTTACAATTAGCGGAGTAATCGCAGAGTATGCTTCATTGACAGAGCGTAGGTTCACCTTTATTCTTCCATGCATCCTCTATGAATGCGTTTACACCTGTCAGTGTCAGTGATGACAGTGTCAGTTACGCAGTTTTTCTGTATCCCTGACAACGTATATAAAGTGGGTCACAGACAAACGCGAAATGTTGTGGCGGCCGCGTCAATTGCAAATTTTAACAACCGGCCGCGTGTACTGCTTTGTAAAATGACGCCAAATATGGAAATTGTAATAGAAATAGTTGAATTTAAATAATAATTTAAATTTAACTCACACTTCTCTATTCCTAAGAGTAATATGCGATGCTAATGATAATATAGGTAGAGATAAACTATTATACCTTGACGCTTCCCTCCATATTACCATTTCAATGTGTGTAGTCACATTCGTATGAAAGACTTTGTGAGTAATCGTCTTCAGTAGCAGGCTAGGATATTTTTTGTCAACTAATCATAAATAGCCGACCGCGCAAGACGACGTACCTCTCATTTTCATAGAGAATTTCAGTGCAGCGCCATACTAATAATAATGAGTAATTTTTGACGCCGCTAGTCGGACAACAAATCGCTGATTTGTTTTTGTCTCGAGAGCCGTCTCAATACGCACACATGCATTGTGAGTATTTTTAATACTATTAAAAACACTTTCAAACGTTTTGAATTGTGGAAGGGCGCGTCATGTTTCTGTAGTTTATCTCTACCTCACACCTCAAGTGTTTAAATAAACGGTTTTCCTACCTTTTTTCTTATCTTCTAAGAGGACTAATGAGTCATTAGAGTAATAAGACAACGTTACGGTTAGCCATATTGACTGACGTCCGATTGCGACGTCCGATTGTCCGATTGTAGCACAATCACCACGCTAATGACACTTCAGGCCGCCACTGTGACCGCGGTGGTGTGTTTTTGGAGCGTTAGGAGCCGCGGCCTGCGGTTTGCCGTAACCGCAAGTCCGTCCGTCTGGAAGCCACTTTATGCAAAATGTCAGGATACTCTTCAGCGGTTTTGGGCATGAAAAATTATTAAGCAAACAACTTTTGTACTCCTTGGTTGTTTACTTGAAACTGGTCTATCGACAGTGTAGACTCATAATGTATTACATGCTTAAACTTAAAATTTAATCATGATCCGATAGACACGTGGCGCCATCTACTGTCATAAGGACGTTTTTGTGATTTCCCTCGGGAACAGTACTTTTTTTCGGGATTAAAGGTAGCCTATGTTCGTCCCTGTACACCTGGCAACGTATATGCAAAATTTCAGAATGATCGGTTCAGTGGTTTAGGCGTAAAATGGTAGCAAACAAACAAACAAACTTACTTTCACATTTATAATATTAGTTAGGATGAAGACTTTAGTTATATAGGTTGGTGCTCTTCGCATAAAATACAAACCGACACGCTATAGGTATCATAGTCGCAATTCCAATTTTAAAATCTATCGAATTTACGTTACATTTACTTCGCGAGCTCGTTCCCTCAGAATCATGAATTAAGGTGATACTTTAAATTTGCACTTAATATTAATAATGTGTCTCTTTCTAATTACATGAAACGGATTAAGTCCCGAAATAAGCCTTTTAAACTAAACGGCAGCCAACATTGTTATCTTGGTATAACTAAGTAAAATTTACCTATTTAAATAATACTAGGCTGTTTTTAGCCCACTGCAAAGCAAAGGCCTCTTCTTATACAGCGAAGGCACGAGCATTGATCACCACGCTTACTCAAGGCGGATTGGCGATTTCAGACTTATATTAATCATAAGTCCAGGTTTCTACACGATGTTTTTCTTCACAGATGTCACTAAGAAAAACTTAGAAAGTATGAAATAGAAAAAGTCAAATTAGTACTTGCCCGTGCCCGGTTGCGAGCCCACAGCCACGTTTATGAGAGGCGGGTTCCTTAACCATTGTGTCATCACGACGTGTTATTCTATTCATAGATGCCTCCATCACGTAAAACTGCACATTAACCCTTGCACAGCCTCCCTAAGATTTAGTAGCCTATTAGATATGTATATAATCTCTAACTGACCTCGTTTCTCAGTGCCTAATTAGTAAAATGGAGCCACGAGTTAAATCCCATAGGGAATGTTCGAGAGTTCCATGTTACATCCAAGTTTCTGTTCAGAGGGGCAAATTATCATCCTATTAAAGGCACTGTTGATCTGTTCTGTTTAAATTTCCCTCAGTGAATTTAGGTGATGTATGAACGTAGATGAGGCGAAAGGAGTATATAAGGTTCGTAGCAGGTGGCGTTCTGTAGTTTCTGCCTAACCCCATGCGAAAAAGGCGTGAGTTTATGTATGAATTTAGGTGAAGTCAGTGAGTTGCCGTGACAGATTAATAGTTGAGGCGCCCGCCTCTTATGCTTGATGTTGTGGATTCGAATCCGGACAAGTACCAATGTGACGTCTTCAATTTATATATAATTTATATCTTCCTGCTTTCTAAAGTTTATCTTAGACATCACTGCCATCGTTTCATGTCTCGGAAAGCACGTTAAGCCGTTGGTCCCGGCTATCATGCATCGATCTTTGTACAGGCGTTACGGGTCGTCAGTAGCCAGCATGCAAGCATGGTGATCAATGCTCGTGCTCTCTCTTTAAGAAAAGAGGTCTTTGCCCTGGAGTGGGACAATAATAAGCTGATATTTGATGGCACTGGAGTATCAATTCACCTCAAGCTCATTTTTATACCCCTGAATATTTTAATAGTAATATACTGGTGAATAAAATAAAATCATGCTTTTTAGATTACTTTTATTGGACTCAAAACTGAGTACCTACCTATATCATACTTTTACTTTTACTCCAGTTTATCAATATTAAATTGATATGATACGAGTGTTACACTAACAGCATTTCAAAGTGACCTGAAATTCATATTTTATAAAATCTTTTATATTTCATGTTTTAGAGCTAGACGGTTGACAAACTAAGTGTCGTCAACCTCAATCGACCGAACCCTGACCTACCCCAATCCTGTCGAGTGCAAATTAAAGTCTTGTGGAAAATATTAATTAATATTCAACAGTACCTAAATATTGTGAAACTCAAAGACTAGTTTTGTTTTGTTTTGAGTACCTCGTTGCTCTAGTGGTCACAAAGCACGACTGCTGAGCATGAGGTTTTGGATTTGAATCCCAGGTCTGGCAAAGTGTTATTGGGTTTTTCCATCAGGACTTTCTCAGTAGAGCCTCGAAGTCTGGATTTGCGCCCGGTTGATGGCATTAGGCTCGCCCTCTACTAGGTACATGGGACTTAAACTTAGCTAACGAAATGTGGGTGTACCTACTAATGGGTACACTTCTGTCTAACACTTCTGAGATTACAGGCGTTATGTTAAAAAGTAGGTACGCAACGTCTAACAAAATTTCGGAGAATTTCCTAGCTAGAATTTAATGCAGGGAGGGGTCGCCCTAGGAAGACCGACACTGACCTTATTAGTGAGGTTCTTCAGAAAGGTCAGTATGTAAGAGAGATGGCGTTCTGTGGTTTCTGCCTACCCCCATGGGAAAAAGGCGTGAGTTTTATGTATATAATTTCATAAGGATAAATGATAAAATATTGCCTCTCTCCTCTGCTCACTTGAACCACATAAAAGCAGCACATGATGCGTCTAATGAACAGCTGGAGTGGTACCCGGAATGTTCCCCTCTCAGAACATACCTATGTAGTATAGTTATACCTATTCTGTGGTTCCCCGGAAACAGATTCATTACTCGTGTAACTTTATATTGCATAGAAATAGCGCTGTGGCCGCTTTTCTAATTTTGTTTCAGCGGCTACCCGGTAAATGGATCAAATTATGAATGATTGGAACGATGGATTTTTATCGTGTTTATTTACTTGGATGAAGAATTTAAGAAGGATTTTAATTATGACTTTAGAATTGATAGCTAGTTGGTATTTTGTTTGTTTATTTTTGATGATTTAGCAGATGCCTGACGCTTTAAGGGTTTGACTTTTAAAGCTAAAGTAAAAAAAGCTAAAAATCTGTGTAAAAAAATGGCAGTCGAAAAGTTGGTTTAAATAATATCCCGTAAAATATTATATTTATTCATAGTTAGTTTATATGAAATATTAGCAATTTATTAGGTATACCACTTTATTGGATACTTTTATTAATTTGCGCATGTGTACACTATGTTTAGGTAATTATTTTGTGTTTTTTCATTTCTAATTTTGTTCTTTTACACTCGTACCTACGATAATTTATATCTGCTATTTTACCTCTTCACTACATTTGATTGACTGGCAGATAATGCCAAAAGCATTAAGTCCGCCTTTATAGCTTTTGTTGCATAAAGTTTCAATAAATAATTCCAGTAATTGAATACTTTCAGTAAATAAGTATTACACACACCTACTTCGTTAAATTGTATTTATTTTAGTCATGTTAAAATAACATAGGTCACTATTTTGTTATAAAAAGACGTCGTTCAACTCCTCTACAGTTTGCTAACGATAGGATGTACAAAAACGTAACGAGCAGCTCTTCAAAATGACTATACCAGATTTAAAAAAAGAAGAAAAATGCCAGGAGTTTCGTTCGCAATCAACTCAGACTATAGACTTCAATATGCATCTGTATATAGTTTAGTATCGTCGCCGTCGGTCGAAAAATGAACGAGGAAGATTTATTTTAATTTTATCTGCTATAAAACAACCATCGTATTTTTTATATAGTGGACATGTGGTACTTTTGCGAATTTTGTGGCACGTTAAATACTAAGAATAGTTTATTTTACAAATATTTTTGTAACTTGTGGTGACTGTTCCTTAAAGACTAATGGGTACACCTCTGCCTAACCCTTCGGGGATTACAGGCGTGATGTTATGTATGTATGTTCCTTAAAGAGATCAAGACTTTTACAAAGACTTGAATAAACCCAAAAAAAAACACTTAATTAAGGAAGCTGCACACTTGTAACATCCGACAACACTCCACGCGTGTTTATTAGTCAAAATGTCATCTTTGTCATTTGACTAATAAACACGCGTGGAGTGATGTAAAAGAACATATAACTTTCGGCTTTGTTAAGTGTCTATTTACAACTGTTATAATGTATTTTATATTTTGTTTTTCTTTTTTCCAGTTACTCGAGAGTAAACTGAAAGACGTGAGCAGTTGTGCCGGTAAAATAAGGTGAGCTTATGGTTTAATTAACGTATTTATTAATTTGTTGTCAATCTGTTCTGGAATTATTCATATTTTTAATGCGGATAACAAAGTACTACGGCGTGAGATACTTTTCACCATAATTGTATTAGAAACTACATTAAGCCCGCAACTTTATTCGCGTGAAAAAAAATAAGCAAGTATAGCTGATTTTAAAAGGAGTAATTTCTTAATCCTTTCAAAATCAGCTATACTTACTTATTTTTTTCATGGATTGAAATGAACAAACAGATGACAGTCCAACAGACAGAGAGACAAAAGTGTTGCTTTTTTGTTATAACTAAGTATTATAAATACTTTCATATTTATTTAGTAATAAGCTGTTATTCTGCCGTTACAAACACACACTTCAATTTTATATATTTGCATAGATTATTTACAAAAAGTCTACAAAATATGCACTTCTCATCTATTTACCAATTTCAATGACATTTGCCAATATAGTTTCTATTTGTTTAGGCATAAGGATAACCTTATTCTGTTAACTTTGTGAAGTTATTGACCTCCTATTGTATAATAAGTTTTAAGCCTAGTTCTGCAGTAAGATGGATTAGATAGAGCTTTGTTAACAAGTGGTTTTACAGAACCCTTCAACTGCTAAGCTGGTAGATATGTACATATATACATTTTCTGTCCTTTTTGTATTATTTTAAGAATTTAGACATTCGCATTTGTTTAAAAAACAATGTTTTATACACACACACACCCTCACATACATAAATACACACATTTTTCCCATGGGGGTAGGCAGGAACCACTGAACGCCACCTGCTACTATCTTTACATACTCCTTTCGCCTCATACATCTCGTTACGAGTACTGCGAACCTGACCTTTCTGAAGGACCTAACCAATAAGGTCAGTCTAGGTCTTCCTAGGGCGACCCCTCCCTGCGTTGTCACTCACCACTGCCATATAAATACCAACAATAGCACGTCTCGTAGTGTTTTAGTATATCTTTTATACATGTAAGTACATAGTGGAAGATTAGCAGATGTAATTTCTACGATTTTCGGCTTCCTGTCTCATCACAGATCATAATTATATTATAGATCATAATTAGTCTTATTTACATATTACTAGCTGACTCGGCCACGCGTTGCTGTGGAAGTAAGTAAAGATATTGAGATCAATAATCGAGATAAAAACTATCCCTTCTTTTAAGTTTGACCAAATTAAACACAGTAAGCCATATTTCATTAAAAAAGGTTGAGTACCTAGTTTAGGAATCCATCCCGGAAAAATAACGTGACGCGTAATTTTTATAAATTATTAATATTTTTGGCTCCTTTATTCTCAAACACTTTGAATGTCGAATTTTAGTTTCGAGAAAACAGTTTCTACAATAATTTCCACAATAAGTTTCATACACCGCATTCTAAATTGGCAGTTCGTTGGATTGGCAGCCATATTAAATTTAATGACTTTCTCACATAACATTGTTTGCCATTTTCATTCGAAATTATTTGCAAAATGTAGTCGAAGTTACTAACGGCACCTGTACAAGTGTGTAAGTGACAATTAATTTAAAATTAACTTCGTATATTGGAAGGTAGTTTACAAAGTATGGTTCGCAGTAAATAATTTCGTGCTGAGAACTAATTAGCTGGAGGCAAACGGTTAATTATAGGCACCATATGTGAATTGTAGACGTATAAATTATATTCAGTACCTATGCTGTCGACTTTCGACTTTGATAAATGTCATATTAGAAAACGTAGTAGGTACCTAACCATGTCATAACTGGTTCAGTAATCAAATTAATCTTATACATAGAAATAAATTGAAGTGCTTATATAACTAAATGCATAATAAGAATGTTCTATTATTATAACGGTAATAAATTTTACCAATAACTATATTTTTTGTTTATGCGGTGTTTGTATGTTTATTCCGGCTAATCTCCTTTATGGTTAAACCGATTTTGACGGGACTTTCACGGGCAGATAGCCGATGTTATAAGAAGGAGTGTCCTTGGAGTTTTTGCTCGTTATTCTCCTTTAAGACCTACCTATGGATAAGAACGAGCAACTAGCTTCAACTTTCTAACTAATTGACTTCTTGAAAGAGTGCCTGTAAATGGTTTAATTAAAAATAAAATATATACGTACCTATTTGAGTGTTACACACAACATTGTATTTTGCTTCCAACGTAAAAGACAAAAGGAGGAGCTAATAGCATCAAGGGACGTCTTTACAAAGCACTTATCTAGCTTCCTTTACTTTAAGTGGTTTCTTTTATTTAAGATACAAAAGATAAAGAATATTTTCTTTTTATAAACTATACAGTTTTATATGAAACTGCTCCGCGTCTAGAAGTGTAAGGAACCATCGTCAAATATGTATGGAAGGCCCACTTTCCACTTTTGTTTGGCTGAAATATTACATCAGGTGTTTTATTTACTGTTTTTGAAGTACGTACAGCTTATTGTTGTGATTTATTGTTATTTATTTTCGCGTCGTACACTCCGTCGGTTTTATGAGTGCTATACAGAAAATTTGCGTCATAAACACTTTTACTTGAGGCGTGATTTCATTTTTGTATTCTCGTCTCATTGCGTGTGTTATCTTATGATGGTTGGTGCTTTATCGTAACATAACAACATAACATCACGCCTGTAATCCTTGCAGGGTTAGGCAGAGGTGTATCCATTAGTATACCCACATTTCGCCAGTTATTTTTTTAGTCCCATGTAATAGGGGGTCAATATGTGATAGTACATATCTCACTGTTTATATGCAATAACATAACATCACGCCTGAAATCCCCGAAGGGTTAGGCAGAGGTACACCCACATTTCGCCAGTTATGTTTTTATTCCCATGTAAACGGGACGAGCCTATTGCCATCAACCGGGCACAAATCCAGACTCCGAGGCTGCTACTGAGAAATTCCTGATGGAAAGACCCAATAACACTCTGCCGGACCTGGGAATTGAACTCAAGACCTCATGCCCAATCGCGCGTTTCTACTATAGAGGCAAAAAGGAGGGTGACATTTAATCATAATAATAATTATTTATGATTAGATCTATTTATATAATTATATACAGTTAAACTCTTAGGCATTGTATTATTTTGCCATAAGTTAAAATGTTTTCACAAATAACTCAGTATCTCAAAATTTTGCCTTATATTTTTGTTACAAAAAAAAAACAGCTCTATTGTAAAAATATTCAGCTTTCAAAAAGCACTCAAAAGAATAAACACTACACAACCTTTTTTTAATATAAATGGAGATAGGTAATTGCTCATGAATTTTTGAGTGACATTCAAACACTTCAATGGGCAATTAGGCAGCCACAACTGTTTACAAGACGATTGTGATTGATGTTTCCGATGAAATTATTAACACTAATTTCTCTCTGTACTTTGAAGCATTTAGTGATCCAAAGATCAAAAACAAACACATATTTTTTTATAGAAGTGTGTGTGTCGATATTAATAGCTTGCAGTTGTTGAGGGTAAATATAACATTCATGATTATGTATGTCCTATAGTCTCTTGCAAGTTTAGATATGTTAAACCTTATTTTATTACAGGAACGATGATATAAACTAGACCAAAATCAAAATTAGACGAAATAAGATCTTGACAGTCTGCTACAATGGCTGAAAGGTGGTTTATATTCTTACCACCATCATACCATCACGCCTGTAATCCCCGAAGGGTTAGGCAGAGGTGTACCCATGAGTACACCCACATTTCGCCAGTTATGTTTTTAGTCCCATGTAATATGGGGCGAGCTTATTGCCATCAATCGGGCACAAATCCAGACTCCGAGGCTGCTACTGAGAAATTCCTGATGGGAAAAACCCAATAACACTTGACACCGACCTGGGAATCGAACCCAAGACCATCATGCACAGCAGTCGCGCTTGCGACCACTAGACCAACGAGGCACATTCTCACTAACATTATAAATGCGAAAGAAACTCTGTCTGTTTGCTTATTTATCTTTTAAGCTTTCACGACTAAACATCTGAACCATTGTTATATATGGATACGATGAAAGAAAGGAGTACCTTTTTATTCTGCTACTTCGTCTGTCGAAAGCTAGTACAATAATATTATAAAGAGGAAACATTTGATTTGACATTTTTGTGTGAGGGTGTGTGTATGTTTGTAATGATTAAACTTAAAAACTGCTGTGTAAATTTCAATTTTTTTTTTCACCTTTAGAAAGCTACATTCAGCCTGAGTAACATTTATACTAGATTATATTTTCAATAAGTTAGTGATCCGTTAGGAAAATCACGCGAACGAGGTCGCGTTGAGAGTGTTAGTAATAGATAAAATAATCATTTTAATTAGCTCAATAGTCGAAGTATTAATTCAGACAGTCTTTCATTTAAGTGTAGACAAAACCACCAGTACCGACACCACGTCAAAATGATAATATTGTCGTTACAAAAATCTGCCTCTGAGGTGTCGTGAACAATGTGTGTGAACAGTGGTCAAGGCTTCATAAAGAGAGAGAATCTTGCCAACAATACAAGCCGTGTCCGAGAGTACCACTCTCTGCATCAAGCCCTTGACCCAGCTTCCTAACGAGATCCTCTTCAGGTGACGGTCAAAGCTCTTGCCAATTAAACCATTTTCCCTATCTTTAGAATTGTTATGTGTAGTTCAACTTATGTCATAGTTGTAGTCGCCCATTTTTCGAAGTAACTGTAAATATTTTTGAATAATTTAAAAATAAATTCATGCTTAAGTCTTGTACGTATATATGCATACATTAGGCAAGTAACGCTTAGGAACGTTCACATTTTAATCTCTGTTTCATAATATGACACACACACAACACAAAACATTATTTTGACGTTTTTAACTTTATTTTTTGTTACCGGGGTGGAAAATCCTTATGGATATCCACCGCCCTGGAGAGAGCGGAGGGGTCTATCAGGGGGCCAACCACAAGCTCTTAAAACAATATTATTCTAATATTACTTTGCCTTCCACACTGTTGGATTTTCAACGCTCGGATCAGCGCCGAGAGTTGAAAATGCAACAACAGAAATTACAAAGTAATATTAAAATAATATTGTTATAAGAGATGGCGGTAGGCGCCCAGAGTCTAACTGACTAAAAACCACCCCAGTGTTCCCTTCTCACACTTACGCCGGGGATCACGGGAACGTACGTGCCTTCCGCGATCCCCAACTGGTGCCGGCCCGCTTTTGCGGGCCTCCTTAGGTCAGGTAAGGGAGTGATTATTACAGATAGAATTAAAAATCATAAAATAGCAGGTTTGCCGCAGCGGCTGGCCGATTCCCGCACGAAAGAAAGAAATTGCACCTATTCCCTACAGATAGCTGTTCATTATTTTTGTTTGTGAGATATATTTTTTTTAAGACGTACACACTACACATAAGAAAATCGTGCATACATAACATGACGCCTGTAATCCCCAAAGGGTTAGTCAGAGGAGTACCCATCAGTACACCCACATGTCGCCAGTAATTTTTGTAGTCCCATGTAATAGGGGGCGAGCCTATTGTCATCAACCGGGCACAAATCCAGACTCCGAGGCTGCTACTGAGAAATTCCTGATGGAAAAACCCAATAACACTTTGCCCAACCTGGGAATCGAACCCAAGACCTCATGCTCAGAAAATCGTAAAGGCAACGTTTTAGCTTAAACATACATACATAAATATTAAACAGCTTATGAACAACAAATGAAGCACTAGTGTAGGAACCTGGATGTAATATTCCCATATAACGGATGAACCGCAAGAGGGAAGTGACAAACTAATATCCTACCACAAATGGGAACATAAATTGCTCGTCGTCGAACGGGAAAGATATTGTATTCAAATCAAAAAATATTTTGTTACTATGAATATTAAACAAAAGTATAAATTGAGGATACTGAAATATAATAAACTTTTCCGGGAGATTCAAAAACTGTAATTGCTTTATCATCTTAATATAGCTTCTGCACGTGACTTCGTCTGCCCAGTTTTTTTTAATCTTTCTGTTTGTTTTCGTTACTACTCCACTCCCGAAGGTCGAAGCGTGATATTATATAGCCTATACTATTTCTCATGAATCTGGTTATTATATGCAAACAAACAAAAAATCTCTTCTGATTTATTATATTAAGATAGATTTATGTAATCTCAAAGTGCTTTTAAATTCCAAAAGATTTTACAAAACCCTTGATTGTTTATAATATTAGCTGTTAAGTAGAATTTAACGAAATTGTATGTACTTAGGTACTTATTATAAAGGATCATAATGTAAATACTGAATTACAAAGCTAATTCAAATTATATTACAAACTAACTTAACTCCTTGAATTCTCAGAAATTGAGAATAAAATTCGAAATTAACTTCAAGCATTAGTTATTATAATTTTTTTTGGATTCCATTACAAAATAATAATAATAATTAAACACACACACACAAAACACATACACACACATATTACAAAATATTATGCTCTTATATTATTTATTTACTTAAAAAGTAACTTTCATTTAGTTATTTCATTAACGATAGAAATTCCCCGTAATATAATATTACAATGTTTCATGAATTCGTTTGAATTGATTTTCCAATTCTTGTTCGAAGTTTACCTAAACTCGCTGTTCTATTTAAACGTGATTGTATTGTATTCGACTTTTGTCTATCTTTTAAAGAGAAATACGAGTAATTTGCTACCAACGATCTACAAAATACCTTGCCTAACCAATCATAGAATGAATGAACACAATAGAAGTCAAATAATGAAACCCGTTTCAAAATCAACTTGCGATGTTCATTGTTCTACGAATCGCGAATCCAGTAACTAAGTTAGTTCACAAACTCCACTTATTATAGAACTCAAAGTTGCTCGACCAATTTAAAAATAGATTCAATTCGAATGTTTTAATTATGAAGGTGAGAGGGTCACAATCGTTGTTTTATGAAATCTCGGAGTTAGGAACTTTTACTGCAGTATAATACGCGCCACGAAAGATGAGACTTGACAAGCTTCAATAATAGGGAGCAGATTGAACAGTGCCTACTTTGATTAAAGTAAGGTTGAACATAATTTGAGACGTCATTAGGTATTTAGTTAATTTTTGTAAGTTATAAATAAAATGCTTTTCGATTACAATAAAACAGTCTGAATGATTAAAAAAAAAAACTGTTTATATCAATATAATCAACGTTAATTGGTTATTTAACCTTAAATAACCTACAAGTTTATAAGCCAATGTCAAAGAGTTATTTGACACGAATTAATACCTAAACAAAATTAAATAATTTGAAATCAACTAAATTACAATTTTCATTAAGTTCATGATGTTAGATATCAGTATTAAGGAGTCTGTTCACTACACTGTATCATACCATGACCGTGCCAAGAATAAGTCAGGTAAAGAAATATTCTTTATATTCAACTGCGGCGGAGGGTCAATTTTAGGAAGATGCAACAATTGCTTAATTAACTATTTGACATGATTAACCAATGATTCCAAATCAAAGTAAACTCATTTATTTCAATTAGCCCAATAAAAGTCTATTTTGAAAGTCATTTACAAGAAAAAAAAACAAAATAGTATTGAATCTTATTGCCCTCAATGTTGGTATTGAAAAAAAATAAGACTGTGCCCTCTAAACAGTTCCTTTACGGACCAAAACTGTTGCATGCGTAGGTTCACGAAGCGTCCACAATTGTCGTTTGATATGCTTTCGATACTCTAGTAAGCATAGTATAGTCCGTGCCATATTTCGTTCCGTGCCTGATACGGTCATAGCACGTTCATGGTACGGCGTAGTGGGCTGACACCTTTAACCTCAACTATAACTAATGAATTTAGATTTAGGTAATGAAGCAATCTGAGTAATGTTAATGTACCTATCATAGTTCGAGGTTAATTTAACTCTCTGTTACTAATTGATTGAGATAATTATAGATAACTTTGATCTGTAAATTATACTAGGATAATATTGAATTATGAATATAGTTAATATTTAAGAGTAGTTGAGGATATGATTGGAATATGACGTGAAATTGAAAATATGTATTTTCAGTAGAAAACTGCTAGGTATTGGAAGATGATGATGACGAAGTACTTACATTAATTAAGTAAGTAATTGACTGCGCCTTTGATCTTGTGGTTGCTAGCGTGACTGCTGAGCCTAGGTGCCTGGGTTGGTTTCCCACGTCGGGAAAAGTGTTCATGGCTTTTCCATTAGGAATTTGTTAGTACCAGCCTGGAGTTTGTACGTTCAGCCTTGTCGGAATACCGTCCCATCAAATCTCTCCCGATCAAAGTCAAACTCAAATAATTTATTTCAATTAGGCCATTATAAGGCACTTTTGAATGTCATATACAAAAAGAAAAAATAGGAAATGAATCTAGTTGCCCCTTCCAAAAGGTAGTTTTGTATGGAGAAGAATGGGTAAGAAACTACATTCTCGTCCCCGTTCTCGTCTTACCCTCGCTTCCCTGTACCCCGCAGACGAGGACTCAATTAAGCGGTTTAGCTATAACTCTCCTAATTTACGTCTTTATAGGCTATAAACATAATACCAAGTAGTTTGTTTAAGTGTTTAAAGTTTATTGTAGCCTAGATCCCGGTTCAAACAATGTATTAAGACATACCATTTGCTACGTTTAATTCAAGATGTTAATCGTGATTGATTTTATTACACGAGACAGTAAGTATTTAGTACTGTAATCCTTCCTTTTTTTCTTAATTCTAGCCTATTTAATTTATATATCGATTAAATAAGTATATTAAGATCTTAGTAGGTAGAACCTCCTGTAGGAGGCCCTTAGGGCTCGTACACATGGGCTTGCGGACGGCGAGTGATGGGTAGCTCGTCGTCCGATCAAGAACCAGGCTCGGGTCGATGGCGCGTTCTGTTTCACGCGCGCCTCAAAGAGCTGTCAGCACAGGGACGGGGCCCTAGCGGGGCCAAACGCCTGCCGGGGTTGCGGGACGTCTTAAAAGGATACCGTGGCCCCGAAACGTAAAGGGCAGCAGAAGGAACAGGGTGTTTTTTTAGTCAGTAAAAGTCTGACCGCCCTTGGTGGGGCGGAAGGACTCATTTAATAATTTTTACCAACTTAAAAAAATGTGTCTTGGTCTTAAGTGTATCTTACCTTAGTCCCTCCCAAATAAGTACGCCCACGGGCAGGTATATCTGAAAAAATAAAACATATTGCAAAACAAGTATTTTAAGATCTACATACGAGATCCTCTAACTAAATTAACTTTAAATTACATACGACAGTAGAAAAATGTAACTGATTTGCATTCTTTTTCAACGGCAAAGTATAGGTACCAAATTACGGGATACCCCGCTTGGCTCAAAGAAATATTTGGTCTCTTTACTAAGCTTTACGGTAAGGCGAGCTAAAAAGAGGTTGAGCCACGGGTTGAGCGCCCCTGTTTTAAATAATAAATGTATTTCACGCCGAAAAGGCTTGCATCTCACTGTTTCATATAGTTGGGTAAGCCGTAAATATCAGCGTTTTAGAAGTTCTCTCATAGTTCTGACAGTCGTGTTCAAATTCATATTTTACTAGCTGACTCGGCCACGCGTTGCTGTGCCTTGAAGTAAGTAAAGATATTGAGGTCAATTATTGAGATAAAAACTATCACAGGATAGTTTTAAGTTTGACCAAATTACACACCACATTTCATAAAAAATGGTTGAGTAGTTTAGGAGTCCATCCCGGACAAACAACGTGACGCGTAATTTATGATTTTGTCCGCGTCAAAGTTGAATTCTCCACACAAAACTTGGACTCCCGTTTCATTCCCATAAGGGGTGAATTTTGGAAAATCCTTTCTTAGCTAACGTCTACTAACAATAAACTTCTTCCGTGCCTTTCATTAATTTAAAAGTACGTCAAGCGGTTTTCGATATTTCGTGATGAGTGAGTGACCTTACGATTATATATATTTAGATTTAGATTAGATTTTAAATCTGCCTCCTCCTCGAACTTTATATTTTTAGATCTTTATAACTTTTAACTCACGTGTTAGGTTACCAAGCAATACGTGTACATTAATAAAACATAGGTTTTCAGTGGTAATTATTGGGTTGTGGAAGGCACAGCATTAGTTCTCATTAAATTGCGCCATACACACTCATTATTTGCGATGTCGTAATTACTGCTTTACGTCACAGTTATTACGTAATTGTAGAAATAATTTCAGATATTTTCTTGAAGGTTTTTTATTACGTTTTTTTGTTCTGGAAATATTCCAAGGTCATATTTGTTTTAGTCCCAGGTAGGGCGCTATCTAATTTTTAACCGTGAACAAATCCATATTTGAAGCGTGCAGACGAATTCCATAAGGTAAAAATCACTATCACAACTTCCAACCGTTATACGAACTAGATTCACTTGAAGGGGTGTGATGATAGGAGTATTACATAGTATATCTGAGGTCTTGGGTTGGATGCCCAGGTCGGGCAAAGTGATAATTGGTTTTTCCATGAAGAATTTCTTAATAGCAGGAAATGTGGGTGTACTAATCTAACCGTTCGGCGATTACAGGCGTGATGTTATGTTAAACAGTTGTAGTAGGAACCCGATGACATTATTCAGCTATATAACTTCAATACAATACGAAGACAGCTTATATGAAAAAATATAGCTTGTTATGGAGCTATGTGTACGTTTATTTATTTAAAAAGTTTATAGCACAGAAATTGACACTTTGCAAACTTTTTCTACTTCCTTCTCCACATTATACGAATTCAAAAACTTTTCCAACTTTTACGCTTACGGTGAAAATTTGCATACTAATGGAAAACAACGGTAGATTCCTTATTTTTAGCGACACTTGTAAAGGTAATGCGAGGCTGTGAAATATTGTGGGAAAGTTTAGTGTGTGACTGCGATCTGCTATAACTCGCAGTTTAAGACTAATTGTCGGCTACCCGACCGAAAAATTAATGTGACAAAAAGTCAAGTGCGCATAATATGCTGTGACTACGCGCATATAAATTATCGTGCTGTGATTGGTTGTTGATAAAATTCATTTGATAATTTATTACCTTAATTTTTCGTACAACGAACTAGGGATTAGTTGGAATGGTTTTGATTGGTTTAACCGCTTAAAATAGGAAGAAAGTATGAGTAAATTCATGCAAACGTCGTAATTATAATTTGTCATTGAACTTGTTGTATCTAAGTTCCGAAAAAAGCATGTAGGTACGGCGGTGTATTAATATTCGCCGCATCGGCTAAACATCAGCAAGTCGCACTGTGGTAACTAAGATTGTACATCTAACCTAAATAAGCAAATTTTTCGCCAATATGTAGCTCATAAGACGTTAGGTAGGTACAGTACCCAAAAAATACCAAATGTTTCGAAATATGGTCCAAGATTAGCTCTACTAGAATTCTTAATTATTAAACAGTTTTTCGACTATCGACAGCGTCATCGCTATCAACAAGCGAGATAATGATCACACGCAAGCCTATCCATTATTCTACTAAGTCCAAGCAATAAACTATCGCAGTATCTCGAAAGCTAATGCGGTTTTAGCGTGGCACAGCGAGACACCGCTAAATAGTAGGCGATAAAGAAATCTGTAGAAACCGCTGCGGGCGGTCGATACTATCGTAAACTGAAAGAGTACGAGGAACCTCGTTTTTAGTCCAGCGAAACGGAAAATTGGCCAGGACACAGACTTATCTTACTCAGAGAACGTGTGATGTTTCAAGAATCTGTTCTAGACTGTTCGAGTTACAGTCGAGAATATTTTATTCGTAAATGAGACATCTCGGCCAATTTATCGTCCACTCACTTTATTCAATGGAATTGTTTTCCTGTTCATCAGTGTCGTGCTAATTTGTGTATCTTACAAAAACAAAACTCTGAAATGACGTCACTATTCGCGACATCGTCGAAGTCTGTCAATTATACCATAAAACATATTCTATGATACTCGTGTGTAGTTTATTGAAAAACAAAATGTTTCTTACCGGTCAAATATAAAAAAAAAAAAAATATTTACAGTGAATTTTCTTTTATTCGCATCAGATCTACAAAAAAATTAGATAGATTTTCTTTTTTTATCTTATTTATTGTTAAACACTGTCTAAATTCAATGACAATGTCATTTAGCATAAATTGTCTTCAATTTATAAATATAAAATTGTACATATTTTATTAAGCTTTTATCATATTATGTATTAAGTACGTACTATCTAATGGCTCTCATTCTTTATTCAACTTTGTCATTTATAAACAGTCTTTATATTATTTTATTAAATACAGAGATATAAAATATTGTATTTTTTTATCTTACACAGAAAATGTTAGAAAAAACTAGAACTACTTTATCAAAAGAATGATACTTAGGTACATCAAGCATTTTCAGAAAATAAACTACATGTCGAGAAGGATTACTGAGTCGTGAAAATATTGGGAGAATCAATTCGTGAGTATCTCGAGTACGTTTCGCAATTCAATTGGATACGATCTTTTACAATTGCCGCGAATTTCTTTATTGGCTTCAGGCATTGAGTTACTACCTATCAATGTTACTTACTGTATGCTCGCGTCCACACGTTTCAAGAAAAAAAATTGTGTGAAATTAATGTTCTCTCGACATCTTATACAGGTTGTTTCCATAGTTAACGCTTTTCATAATGATGAGTACATTAACCCTTTTTAGGTTCATGATGTGTGATGTTATGTTATGATAAAAAAAAATGTTTAAGAATCTATCTCTGTCTAACGACACTAATATTTTAAATCTGAAGAGATTTTTGTTTGAACGCGTTATATTTTCTAGTCGTAAGAACCTACGTTAATCCTAAGTGCTATAAGCTATATTGTACCTAATATCAAAAGATTAGGGATTCGTAAAAAATATACGCACCCGAACAAAGTCACATGCAAAAGTTAATAAGAATTTATTGTAGATTTATGTTTTAATTTTGACAGATTTTCATTGAATAGTCTGTCTGCCTTTGAAAGGGCCACTTATTTTGATTTTGAAACCAATTTGGTATTATTTAATGTAAGCAAGAAACTAAACTACATATTTATGGATACAAGGAGTAGGTACCTAGATATATAACTACATTTATACATATAAAAGGGCTCTTAGAATTTATGCGTTTGGACGGTAGTCTTTTTTATTACAATTGACATGTGAGGTTTGTCGTCTTACAATCTTAGGTGCGCGGTACGGGTGTCTTACGGCGCTCTTGACATGTCAACTGTATGACAAAAGACAACCTGTCTACGTGCAGTTCGACAACCAGACCGCTCCACCGCTGAAGCAATCTAACTCTAAGTACCAAATGCATAAATCGAAAGAACCTTAAGACTACTCGTCTATAAAATCACTGCATCTATTTTACTTTGCCACAAGACCAATCAAGCAATTCTTTGATAAAAACTAACGAAGTCCAGTCATGAAAAATCCTTGCTACATCTTCATACATTACCATTTTACATTATTCATAGGATATTTAATTCTTTTATCAGTGCCCAACCGAGCTGTCGTTCAATCGAATGTCATCAAGACTGATTTAACCGTCCGACATCCATTTACATACGTTTACGACCACAATGGACTTATAGATCGAACCTTGAAAGGTTGAAGGCGGAAAATGTTTCATTTACATATCACTCAGGGACGATCAAAGAAGAAAAGGATAGTCGGAAAGGTGGTATATTGATGGAGGAATCTATTCACGTTTATTGTAGGTGAAAATACCTTTATACGCGTAGTAAATCTTTTTGAATATACCTAATGTAAAAACTGGCTGTTACAGCTATTTATATCATACGTTATTTATGTTAATACTCGTTGGTGGTCGCAAGCGCGACTGCTGTGCATGAGGTTTTGGGTTCGATTCCCAGGTCAGGCAAAGTGTTATTGGGTTTTTCTATCAGGAATTTCTCAGTAGCAGCCTCGGAGTCTGAATTTGTGCCTGGTTGATGGCAATAAGCTCACCCCCTATTACATGGGACTAAAAACATAGCTGGCGATATGTGGGTGTACTAATTTACACACCTCTGCCTAACCCTTCGGGGATTACAGGCGTGATGTTATGTATGTTATGTTATTTACGTTAATATTCGAAGATTATAAATAAAATATAATAAGGCCATACATGATTATTAAAACAAGAAATATCTAATACTTTTTGACTATTAAATCAAGAAATAATACTTTTCTACTACATTGAGCAAAACATAGCGCTTATTACGCCTCATCACTGTACCGAGCTGTCAAAAAATTGTTTATCTCTTTTTCTGTTCCTCCCTCGAGAAAATTTGTCAGAAAAATTCTATATTCTTTATCTTTGGTTAAAATAAACATGAGGTGGAAATTCTTTAACGTCTCCGTATGAGCTATGAACCTTCGTGAAGAATAATAAAATCCCACTTGTAGTCCACTTAGACGGATTAGTATGTTTATATTGGACTTATTTTCTTTATTTTCACTTTGTTTTATTACTTGAATATATCTCTAACTAATTCTATTAGATCTATCAACCACCCGCCGTGCACGGATTGGTGCTGACTAATTTGATAAGCGAAGTGTATTTGTTGTGATTGAAATAATTTTCTTTTATGTCTTTTATTTTTAGTTGTAATGGATTTAAATGAGCCTGTATTTGTAATCAGCATGAATTAATTCTGCCAGTGACTTCGTTCATGTCAATGTCAGGACTCTAATCAAGAAAGAGAAACGTGGACGAAGACAAAGTTGCGGATTAAAAAGTAGACTATGTTATTTATGCATTTAAATCTCAAGTTACCTCTTAGTAAACATTGTAATCGGTTAAGAGGAATTTTCTCTTTATGTGGTAACAAATATACACAAACAGATTTAACTTTACATACAAGCTTCTGTCCGCGACTTCGTTTGCGTCAAAGTTGATATAATATCATACCACAGGTGCTGTTTATTTTATGGAATTAAAATATGTTATTCCATCTTCATCATTGCCTATTGAACCGATTAGCCGTTCTGTCGTTGTTGAGACACAAACATCCATCCACCTAAACTTTCGTACTTTTAATAAGCAAGAAGTAAGATGTGTGAATAAAAGAAATTGAAATAGTTCTTGGAAAAAATAGGACTTATATCGACTACCGAGGTAAACATAGCATGTTAGGAAAAGTAAATAAGAGAAACAAAATCACACAATGCAGTACCTACAGTCGAAAAATAATATGTTTGGTAAAATAACAATAATACAGGCAGCACACATGTTGCTGTATTTGTTATGCAAATATTTCACCCCTTTTCCTTATGCAGGTTGTGGGGGAAGACAATCAAGTTATACGGGAAAGTTATTTTCGCTAACCACCATTGTGAAGTGAATTTCGGCACACGAATTTCAGCAGCAATACAATTTAATACATGCAACTGCATTGCTTGTGGAAATTGAGTCTTATTTTTCTCAGTCTACTGCTGTTTTTTACACGACTGCCCCAAAAAAGGAGTGTTATGTGTTCAGTATGTATGTATGTATGTGAGATTCTTTATTAAACCATAACTTTTGAACGCCTGAACCGAATAAGATGTATGGGGTATCGTTACAATCCTGGCATCGTTCCGAGTAACATAGGCTAGTTAAAAATAAAATGAATCCTGTGTAGTCACTTTAAAACGTAAATTAATACCAGCCTCAATTATTTTTTTAAATGAATCTGGCCGTGTCTATGTTTATCGTCTAGAATTTGACAAATAGATTTAAAAAATATGTAACACTGTGAATAAAAAACGTCGTTAAAAAAAACTAACGAGTAAACAAAGTACAAATATGTGCAATTTTGGCAGTTGTGTATTTTATTTTTTTAATTATAGTAGCTTGTTTTCTGATTCAATTAATTGCAATATCCAACAATTTAATCGCTTACTCGGGTTTTGTCGTGCTTCATTGCCTCAGCCCTTTTCTATTAGTTATCACTGCGGATTTTGACTTTCAGAACTTGCAGTGGTAGAAAGTAATGTTTAAAAAAAATGCATCGGCATTGAAACATCTATTACTACAATAATATTGGTAAATTAATACATACATACATACATAACATCACGCCTGTAATCCCCGAAGGGTTAGGCAGAGGTGTAGATTAGTACACCCACATTTCGCCAGTTATGTTTTTTTTTTTACTCCCATGTAATAGGGGGCGAGCCTATTGCCATCAACCGGGCTCAAATCCAGACTCCGAGGCTGCTACTGAGAAATTCCTGATGGAAAAACCCAATAACACTTTGTCCGACCTGGAAATCGAACCCAAGACCTCATGCACAGCTTTCGCGCTGAAAACTGAAATATATTTTTAAGCAGAAATAAAAAGTTTATAACTAACTAGCTTCTGCTCGCCACTTCGTTCGTGTAGAATCAAATATACCGGAAAATAGATCTTAAGACATGTAGCAATGAAGGAAGGAATCACTAGACCAACGAGGCAGTCAAATTATTGGTAAATTAATTCATATTAAAGTACGAATTAACTTACAGAAGTCAAGTCATAACATTGCGCTATTACTATTTGCATGTCATTGCTTATTTCACATGGACGAGGCTCCGTCAGTCGCGGCGAGACAGCGTAGTACTGCGCTGCAACAAAAATAAAACGTCCCATTTTTGAACACCCTTGTAACATGCAAATGCTACTTGGCACGAATATACCTTTGTTTTTACTGTATTACCTACTATGCTGTAGATGTAGATAGTGCATTTCAATGATTTTTAGAGTACAATTTGATGTTTTTAATCTAAACGACAATTTTATTCTCTACTAACTTTTGCT
The DNA here is from genome assembly GCA_949774945.1 of Hoplodrina ambigua. Classification (NCBI taxonomy): domain Eukaryota; kingdom Metazoa; phylum Arthropoda; class Insecta; order Lepidoptera; family Noctuidae; genus Hoplodrina; species Hoplodrina ambigua. The sequence continues at coordinate 6,503,754 of OX458979.1, forward strand.
ACTAACTTTTTTAGAGGTGAGTGGCAACGCCGGGAGGGGTCGCCCAAGGAAGACCTACACTGACCTTATGGATAGGTACGGAGTACTCGTAACCAGCGTGCTTGTATGACGAGATGTATGAACGTAGATGAGGCGAAAGGAGTATGTAAGGATCGTAGCAGGTGGCGTTCTGTAGTTTCTGCCTACCCCCATGGGAAAAAGGCATGAGTTTATGTATGTATGTATGTAACTTTTGCTTGCGGCTTCGCTCGGTTAAATTCGGGCAACTTAGTTGACTCCTACAGTGTCTCCTAAGTTTTTTGATGCAAGCTTTGGACCCTCATTTCATCCCCTGCCTTTCAAGCGCTTTTTGATATTTCGTGATGAGTGAGTGAGTGACCTTTCACTCTTATATTATTCAGATTTGATCCCAGCGACAATCAATGTCATTAACTTGTCAAACTTTGAGATATTTTTAATTGAGACTGAGATAAGAGAACTAACGTATACCTAAATATAAATTAATAGAATTTTATTATCCTCGTGGATTGGCATTAATTTTGTTAAGGTTCAAAGAAAGACTACAGATAATCCAGTACAGTTAAGCATAAGATATAACATAATATCTCAAGAGAATGTTGATAATAATTAGATCTTACAGATCACCTAATCTTGAACAAAACAAGAACCTTAACCAGATTACCTTCGTTAACGAAGCAATGAGATAAAAATAACCATTTTAGAGCTCCGAAATGCTCAATTACCTGCCCATCAAGCTCTCAACGAAGCGCAAATTCCCCGTGATAGCGTATTTCCGAAAATCCCTTATCTCCAGTCCAAAGGGAAATTGAAATCGATGGAAAAAATTATACCAGTGTAAGCTGCAATATGTAAAATCGTTTCAGTATTTTAAAAAGTACTGTTTTTGGCATTGTGATGACTGGTTTGTATATACTGTTTTGTCATGAAATTATGAACGTGATTTTTAAAACAAAAAATTGTTTACCACATATACATAAACTCACGCCTTTTTCCCATGGCGGTAGGCAGAAACTACAGAACATAATTATAACAATTGACAATAGGTCAATAATATTATGGTGGCCTAGTAGTCAAAGCACGCTTCTTACATAACATAACATAACATCACCCCTGTTATCCCCGAAGGGTTAGGCAGAGCTGTACCCATTAGTACACCCACATTTCGCCAGTTATGTTTTTAGTCCCATGTAACAGGGGGCGAGGCTATTGCCATCAACAGGGCACAAATCCGGACTCCGAGGCTGCTACTGAGAAATTCTTGACGGATAAACCCAATAACACTTTGCCCGACCTTAGAATCGAACCCAAGACCTCATGCACAGCAGTCGCTCTTGCGACCACAGCTTGTGCTTGTAATCAGTTTGTTTAATTAATTATTTTATTCGGGAAACTCGAGGCTAAAATAAGATATGGTTAAAGAAACAGTTTAAAAATATTAAAGCCAAGATTTTACTTATAGGAATTATTGGTTGATGGCAATAGGCTCACCCCCTATTACTTGGGACTTCAACATAAGTGGCGAATGTGAGTGCACTAATGGGTACACCTCTGCTCAAATCGGCGTATATAACAGGCGTGATGTTATGAGGTTGTCTTTTCTCATATAGTTGGCAGCGCTCTCGACGTGTCAACTGTATGAAAAAATACAACCGTCTGTATGCAGTCCGAAAGCCGCATTACTTACTCTAGTACTACAGCAGTCCGTTATGGAACGCATAAATGGAATGAGCCCATAATCATGATACACATTACATCCTTCCTTACATTACCTACTTTTATTTAAAGTGACCTCACCATAGTTTTAAACAAGCTTTTAAAATGAACCCTAAAAGAAAAATAAACTGTCTATTTACAACACGTTAGCTTACTCCCGACATTTTGTAAGTCCACAAGGTTGAAATTACCTCTACATTTTAAACTCTTTTACCTCAAAGTGGGTTTCTGTTAAGTCCACAAACGTTAGAATGCAGTATATTTTGTAAAGGTTGCACGCTTTTAAGGCAAGAATACAACACATAACACATAGTTGGCGTTTAATTAGGTTGAACATGCTTTCCGTACCTACAGCGAGTATCTAAAGTGTCTACAAAGATACTAAACGAAGTCAAAAGGTACAGACTCTTCTTATAATTGCGATATTTTTTTTGTTATGGATCATACGAGAAACCTTCTAGTTACGGAGGTATACTTAGAAGGTGAAGTTTTCAACTTGTTGGCATAGCAGCACTAGCATTACACTAATGGTGAATTACACCAAACTTTTAAATTAGTAAAAGATTTCTAGAGGAATAAAAATTAATAACTGACTGTATTTTTGTATGAAAAAACGGTCAAAATTTTAAATTTAATCTCAAATTAGGACTTACAATTAAATAGAAAACCGGTCCGGAAAATTTGTTTTTGTAAATGATAACCAGATTGATGAGTTATAGTTAAGGCTGTATAACATCATCTTCCACGTATGTGGAGCATCAACCGAAGACGAAACTTAACACGAGTAAAAAAAAACATGCGGACGAAGTTGGGGGCAAAAACTAGTACCAATTATAAAACATTTGTGAAAATCGCCCCAAGTGAACAACTAAACATTCATATAATAATAATATAAAAGCTAAAATGAAAATTGGTAAAATTATCATATCACAAATGCTATCATACCATGAACGAAAACAATAATGATATTAAACGACTCGTCTGGACCCAAGCTAGTAATACGAGTATTCACTTAGTTTCAACAAATTAATGGAACTGCCATAGTAATTATGTAGCTCCAACATAACGTGGGTATCATTTAATTATTTTAGTTCCATTATTAAATACCTTCCTGAATATATTAGAACAACTTTGAACCTATATTAATGCTGTTACCTACCTATTACCTACTTTAGAAATTGTACAGACAATATCTTAGAGGGCTAGCAGTACCGACAGCACCCTTCATATAAAATTTGTCTAGTTATATTTTGGTACACAAGGAATAAAACGCAGTGAAATTTTGTTGATAGGAAAAGGGCATTTCTAACTTGGGTTTTTTTTATCAGTTTATAACATAACATAATATTACGCCTGTAATCCCCGAAGAGTTAGACAGAGGTGTACCCATTAGTACACCCACATTTCGCTAGTTATGCTTTTAGTCCCATGTAATAGGGGGCGAGCCTATTGCCATCAACCGGACATCCGTGGCTGCTACTGAGGAATTCCTTCGAAAACCCAATAACACTTTGCTAGACCTGGTAATCAAGCCCAAGACCTCACGCTCAGTAGTTGCGCTTAGCTACTACTAGATCAATGAGGCAGTCCGACAAAAAAAAAAACAAACATTCGTGAAATCGGGACTGCTCCAGTGCGCGAAACACATAAATTGAAAGAACCCAAAACTGTTTTATTTTTCTTTTGTTTTCGTTTATTTTATAAGCATGAAGTGTTAACTGAAGAGTGAATAAATCCTCTTTTCCAGCTTGGTATTTCTATTTTTTTTTCGGACTAAATTCGCAGAGTTTTACACGCTTGTCTAATTCAGGTTTCAGTTTTGATTTCAGAATAAAGAGTAAGCTTTCAACAGAAACCCTTTTAAAATAAACATTTTTGACATTTGAAAAGTACTTTTAAATGTATAAATGAATTTTAAATATGATTTAGAAAAAAATAACCTATTTAACAACGAGGTTACAAATATTACATGTATTGATTTACAAGCATTTTTAAAAATATATTACCTATTCATTACACAGTAAAAGCTATAAAAAGTTATCGAAACCAAACTTACTATCTTGCTAAATATGTACGCAATACTGAAGGCCAATTCTCGCAGTTAAAATCGTTTAAAATGTAGTAGCGAACATCTCAATAACAAAAGATGTCAAAAATATAAGTAAATTAGAGGTATTTAACAGTTTGAGACTGAAATTGGAATGCAAATGTTGTCTATAGCTCAAGGTATAATTCTCGTTTCTTTTTAGATACGAGAATTGCCTTCCTTTAATAGCTTTAACCTGGAACGTATGAACGTGGATCTGGCGAAATAATTATGTAAGGATCGTAGCAGGTGGCGTTCTGTGGTTTCTGCCTTTTTCGCCTACTACATACTACATGGGAAAAAGACGTGAGTTTACGCGTATGTGCAAATAAGATCAGTTTCCTAAAGTAGGAATGTAGGTATACTATTGTCATCAAAATTCTTCCAAAATAACACGTAAATGTTGTACAAAATCACAGACAAAAAACTACCATCAGAACCAAAACAACGAAAAACAAAATATTCCAACGAATAAAAGAATAATAATTCTTTTTGCACGGAACTCTGGTAATTAAATTTCGAAGTTACACGGGGGAATCGTGGAAACGGGTGCGTCCGAATTGGGGACAAATCCAGGATTTAAATGGATACCACCATCAGTCGAAGCAGTAGGTGGGGGGGAACCGTTTGCTTTGCCTTCGTGTTGAGACTACCAAATGATTCAAACAAGAGTGATTACAGTTTTACTTACTTATGTTCTATGTCTACGCATGACCATTTTTATCCTTGTTATTTTTGTAATTAGATTATTCCTTTTAAAATGATTATGTTTATACATATATAATATAACAGTAGTCGATAGTTTTTTGCGTTCCATGAAATTAACACATTATGTACGTACAGCTAGGATGTATGTCATTTAAAATGCTGTGTAATTTTACAAACAGTCTAATTTTTCTAATGAAAGCCTGTTACACCTTCTCGACTCCTCGTAAAGTAACTCGCTTTTATTAAAAAAATTAGGACTGTTTCTTACCAGACTATTTCTTATCTAAATTAAATGATTTTTAATTTTGTTTTGTGTTTTTTAATAAAAAGTAATAAAGCTAGATAAAAAAAAAAAAATTTTTTTCCATGCTTTTGTAGTTTTTTCCGGACTTTAAATTAACTTCACATACAGACTGTGGCAATCCTTAAGAAAAGTTTATGTCCAACAGTGGACGTCGTTCGGCTGATATAGTGATGAAAGACGGTGGAACAGTTGTAAACAATGTTTAAAATAAAACAAAAATGTTTCAATAAAAATGCATCTTTAAACGCAGAAAAAACAAATACATTTCCCGCTTGTTGACAGCCGTATCACGAATGACAATTAGTACATCGACATCGGTAGAAACAATACTGTGATTTTCAGTCTGTTGTTCCCTGGTTATTTACGGACCAACGATGAATACTGATTCTATAGACGGAGCGTGAATTATTCTAATTGCTGTCAGTTCCCGTTTCAACAGTAGAGTTAAAATAAAGAATTTTACACTGAAATCCGACAACAGAAAACGTTTGTATTTTTGTCAAAGAAGGATGCAGGTACTAGGTGCTCATTAGGTGCTTGTATGACGAGATGTATGAGCGTGGATGAGGCAAAAGGAGTATGTAAGGATCGTAGCAGGTGGCGTTCTGTAGTTTCGGCCTACCCCCATGGGAAAAAGGCGTGAGTTTATGTATGTACTATATTATTATACAATTTGTGATGGCCCAATGTTAAAGGCGACCGCCTCTCATGCATGGTTGTGGGTGCAAATCAAGTACCAATGTGACTTTTTCAATTAATATGTACATTCTAAAGTTTATCTACTGACATCGGTGAAGGAAAACATCGTGAGGTAACCTGGACTTATATATTATACCAGCCTATTACTGTCAACCATGTCACAGGATAATTTTATCCCGCAACGACTCAGTGACAATAACAAACAATGTAACAGAGTTCTTGTAATCTGAAGTTTTCGTGTTGACACACTGAGTGTGACAATGAGTCGAGAAGTTTGAGTGTTAAGTTGGCAGAGGTGTGAAACTTACTACTACTTACTTTACTTAGTAAGCGGTAGGTACCTACTCTAGTTCTTTGGTTTTTAATCAAAGTGAAAATGTAACTTGAATCTTACAATGTGCACCTTTTGCGAGAAAGATTTTTACTCAGTAGACAGACGGGTCATTTTTGTGTGACATACTCATATGTACAATTGCCACCACATCAGACTAACCTTTTTGTTGTAAAATTGCTCCTATTACAACCGTATAAAGTGCGCATAAGATGGGTTGGAGCGATGTCGTCCTGACTGAATTATTTTTGGGTTTTATTATTGCAACTATTAGTCACCATTGTCCAAATTGAAATAACGATTATTACTAAATCTCCAATGGTTTTTTTTGCTTGTCTGTTTTTAGACTAAAATGCATGTGTCATTTTTATGAATGAATTTAATGATAGTTTTAATTAAAAATTCATACAAGTTTGAAACTATGTCATAATAATCTGATGTGTCTACTATTTACCAATATATTATTATCTGAATTTATCTGAAATCATAAATTAAAAATATATTAAATTTAAAAAATCGGAAATAATTAAATTATTAAATCAATAATAGATTTAGAAGTACTGTACCAGTATATGACCCACAATATAAATCGAGTTAGAATTTTTACAGCAGATATAACAAATTTTGAGATTTCGCGAAACTTTCAATCGTTAAACCAAAAGTTACCCCTGGTGTACAGCGTGTATTGGCCGGTTAAGTCCAATATTGCGTAAACCAACATTTTATTGCAATATAAAAGACGAGCTAAACTCGAAAATAGCTTTGAAAATAATTTGTTTCTCAATTTGGTGTTTACAAACTTACGATGGTAACCTAACACCGTGATTACCAAAAATTATAATTATGATGGTCCTAAGTTTCGATTACTTACCAGCTGAAATGATTATTTTCCTTGCCAACATCATAAAATATTTAATTTTCTCGTTACTTCAATTTGAATAAGTCGTTCCGATTGAAATATTTCTTGGCGTTTTAGAGGCATCGTAAAATCAAAATCATTTTATGTTAGAACTGGACCCTTTCACATCCAATCAGACCCTTGAATTCGGAAGAATATTGCCTCACGGAAAATTCTGGTCAGTTTCCAAGTACAAAAGATTCTTCGAAGGTCAGGATTCTTTCTTGATCAGAACATCGTAAAACGAAAGTTTGATGCATAATATAGGTATGCCCAAAGTTGTAAACTTTGGTGGCGTCTTAGCCTTTCTAGGGTTCCGTAGCGACAGGGTGCTATCCGAACCCTTTTCTAAGCCTCTGCTGTCCGTCTGTCTGCCTGTCAGAAGGCTGTATTTAGGTAGAGAGTTGAAATTTTCACAGCGTGCATATTTCTATTGCCGCTATGTTAAAATAAAATAAAGTAAAAAAACGAAAGGTGTTTTTCTTAAGAAACGTTTTTTGTTGTCTAAATATGGTACGGAACCCGGTCGGTTTTTATTTGTTGGGTGATGTCAACTGACATAAAATATTTATATCTATACTTTTCACTACCTAGGGAATAGGTACTATGACATACTAGACCCTGGGTTTAATAAAGAATTCACAGTGTTTGGATGAAGAATAGAATTTTCAATTTTATTATTTCATTACGTCAACCGCAAGCTGTAGTTCCCACAATTACCGTTCTTTGGTTGCATATTTTACCTACCGAAAAAGTTTTTCACCTATAGTTCTATGAAATCGTTTGCCGTTGGACTGGTTTGCCGGAAAACTCTCAAGTTCCTTCTATGAAATAATCGATATCTAGCATTATCGTAGAACGATTTCTAGATACTATTTGTTGCATACAGAATTAAATAATTGTTTTTAGGAAACTTTTGTAAGGAAGAGAGAAATTTTAAATTGAAACATTTTTCGTCTAAATCAACCTTCATCAAAAACGTAACACGCCACCCACTACATGACTATTATATAACTAGCTTTTGCCCGCGAGTTCATTTGAGTTAGTAGCAATCACCAAGGGGTTTTTTTATGCACGGTACCCGAACTATAGAAAAAATAATAGACTAGTTACTTCTTAAAATATCAGCTTTCTGCTCTCGTCAAAATTAGGCCAGCCGTTTCGAAGTTTAACCGAAACAAACCGACAGACGGGTCGACAAAAACTTAAAAAAGAAATTTTGCATGTGTCTACCGTGTTAACATTTTTATTTTGTAAACAGCTGTTATTTCAACATTATAAACACTCACTTTAACTTAATTTTATTTGTAAAAATACTTCACCAACCAAATAATTCTATTTACTCACGTTTATTTTCCAAACCATTACCTACAGGTTTCATAGAAATAAGTAATGAATGCACATACTAATTAGCAACTGTTACTCATTCCTACCTGTAACCGTATTATATCCGTCTGAATAGGAGTGGAAGTAACATGAACCGTAGCAGCTGCTCATTACGCCTCTAATTATAGTAGAACTGGGGGAAAAATGTGTTACCTAATTATGATACAATATTTTGTTCGTATTATAAGACCAATATTTTTTATTTTTACTAGATTTCCTCGTTGGTCTAGTAGTCGCAAAGAGCGACTGCTTAGCATGTCTTCGATTCCCAGGTCGGGCAAAGTGTTATTGGGTTTTTTTGTCAGGAATTTCTTAATAGCAGCTTTGGAGTCTGGTTTTGGGCCCGGTTGATGGATGCATGAATGGATTAAACATAACCAGCAAAATGTCGGTGTACTAATAGGTAAACCTCTGCCTAACCCTTCGGGGATTACAGGCGTGATGAATTTATATATTTTTCTTATATGGTTAGGCAAGCTTAGTACCTACACAGGTTAAGATAAAGGCCTGTGTTCTGTAACATTCAATTCAACAGTTACGTATTCAAATTGTTGATTTACTTACGTAAATTTTTGTAAGGCAGATTAAAATGGATTATTTATTTTCCGGAAACATGGTACTAACCTGGGTACAGTGGTGTTAATAGTGCTGTATTTCTCACCGTTTCAACGGTATGCGAAGTCAATTTACAATTAAGTATTTTTTTATTTATGTAGTAAAAAAAAAGTAGTGTAAACTTTTAAAATATATTATGTTGGTGAAGGCGTTAGTAATTACGCCCCAAATATGTTAATGAATGATGACAGTCTTTATAGCATTAAGTATTCTAATGAGACATATAAGGCACTCCTATGCGACGGATAGTCAAAGTCAAAGTCAAATCATTTATTTCAATTAAACAAAAATTGAAAACCACTTTCGAACGTCATTTTAAAAAAAGAAATAGAATCTAAAACCCGGTTCAGCAAGCTCATATCTGCAATGCTAAATCTATGACACATCAGTACTCCAATATTGTAACACATAATTAATGTAAATGCCGTTAACAATAAAAAAAAGATTCATTGCGTTATTTATGTTGGTGAAAGTAACTTTTCATACGTAGAAAGCAATTCATTGTGTATTCAGTCGTACTCTTTCGGACTGAGATAGCAATTGACAAACAAATTAAATTATGTATGCTAATATAAGATGGATAACTGTTAATATAATAATAACTGATAATATAATATAAGATGAATATTGATAAACAACATAAAATCACGCCTTTTATCCCCGAAAGGTTAGGCAGAGGTGTGCCCATTAGTACACCCACATTTCGCCAGTTATGTTTAAGTTCCATGTACCTAATAGGGGGCGAGCCTATTGCCATCAACCGGGCACAAATCCAGACACCAAGGCTGCTACTGAAAAATTACCGATGGAATAACTCAATAACACTTTGCTCGACCTGTTAATCGAACCCAAGACCTCATGCTCAGTAGTCGCATTTTGCGTCCACTAGACCAACGAGGCAGTCCAAAAATTAAATTACGTACGCTAATCTTGTATACGTGGTGCAAACTGTTAATATTGGCTAATAAATTAACAATAACCCTACAGGCCCTTTATTAGGGCTCCGTACACAAAGGGTAAAACGGAAGCCTGTTACTAAGACTCCGCTGTCTGTCCGTCTGTCTGTCACAGGCTGTATCTCATGAACCGTGATAGTTAGACAGTTGAAATTTCACAGATGATGTAGGTATTTCTGTTGACGCTTTAACAACTAAACAACATGATAAAATAAATTTTAAGGGGGCTCGCATACAACAGATATTATTTTATTTTTTTACGTTATAAGCATGCCGAATTCGGGCTGGTATGTCCCTCAACTTAGTGGTCTCATTTTTAGAAAGCCACAATTATTTTAAACATAAACATACATAACATCACGCCTGTAATCCCCGAAGGGTTAGGCAGAGGTGTACCCATTAGTAGTACACCCACATTAATTCGCCAGTTACGTTTTAAGTCCCATGTAATAGGGGGCGAGCCTATTGCCATCAACCGGGCACAAATCCAGACTCCGAGGCTGCTACTGAGAAATTCCTGATGGAAAATCCCAATAACACTTTGCCCGACCTGGGAATCGAACCCAAGACCTCATGCACAGCAGTCGCGCTTGCGACCACTAAAACAATAACTACCACTAATTATTTTAAAATGTCATAAAAATAGGTTACATCTCATACATTGCGACAGCCAACTCTCATAGACAAAATAATGTTTACATCTCTGCCAGATACATTTTTTATAGTATTATGGCGACACAGAATGTCAAAATCGGATTATAATATTAATGGCGACATGGTTTTGCAGTGACTGATCGATTGGCTGTTGAGCTGCGTGTCGCGGGTTGGTTTCCTGCACGGAACAAATATTTGAATGGCCTACAAATAGTTGTTCCGGGTCTGGTTGTGGTCTATGAGTTTATAGGTTTGTAAACGCACAGACCTACGATACAGAATAAAGTATGGGGCAACGCTTTTAATAAAAAAGAAAATAAATAAATAATATTTTCAGCTGCTTTGTAACTTCGTCATCAAAGAAAAAAAAATGTGATTTAATATATAATGATAAAGTCTATTACAAAACTTTAGGATGGAAGAAAACGGAGCGAATCAATGGTGTGGAGAATGGAACATGAAAGTGTGTGAGAGAGACAGAAAGAGAGTAGGAGTGACAGAAGAGAGAATGGTGGAAACAATGAAAAGTGCGGTGTGTTTATGAAGAAAAAAAAAAGATAAAAGATTTAATCAAGACATTTGTGTAAAGAAATGAATACAGCTAACTTTCTGTGCCACTTGTCTATTATTTCCGAGATCCCAAAACAACAAAACTGATTCAAACTAGCTACACAGTTAACATTTTACAATCACAGGTAACTACGAAACAAGTACAGCACAATAGTTCAACGTGGCCCAGTTTGAACTTTCGACCTTTCAATCATAAGTTCACGTTTAATATTCATGACTTATTTCTTAGTGTTTACATAGTAGGTAACTTTATTTCTAATAGCAAGAACTTAATTTTGAACTTTATTAAAACCATTTGAAGTTTTTGTGGTTCCGTATACGAAGGTTACAAACGGAACATTAAGCTTGCTCTGTCCGTCTATCTGACAATTGAAATAAAATTTGTCTATTTCTTTTGCTACTCTAACAACAAATATTAAAAACAAAGCCTCGTATTCATGGTAAACATTTGTTTAGCAACAGTTGATCAACGTTGTTAATGAGCGAGAATGCTACTGGAAACTTTTGCTTAAATCACCATGAGTTGTCCGCACACGTCAACATTTGTTGATAAACTGATGTTTTCGATTGCTGAGCATCAACTCTGCAACATGGCGTGATCATCTCTGCAACGCAAGTGTTGCCCGTAATATGTTGCAACTACGCAATATGTTTATGCAATCATGTTGCTTAACAAATGTTTACCAGAAATAGGAGGCTTAAACATAACATATGCACCAAGAGATGTGCACCCATTAGTAGGTACCACACACACCCCACATTTCGCCTGTTATGTTTAAGTCCCATGTAATAGGAGGCGAGCCTATTGCCATCAACAGGGCACAAATACAGGCTCCGAAGCTGCTACTGGGAAATTCCTGAAGGAAAAACACAATAACACTTTGCCCGACCTGGGAATCGAATTCAAGACCTCATTCGCGGCAGTTGCCCTTTGCGACCACTAAACCAACGTGACAGTCAATAAAAACAAAATAAAGTTAAAAATGACCACACAGAAGCGTTTTTTTGTTAGTAGGTAATGTTAAATATTGTATGGTTTTTTTTTTTAGGTGGTAAAAATCATCAAATGACTCCTTCCGCCCTGGGTGGGGCGGAAGGGACTGTCAGACTTTTACTGACTAAAGAACCACCTTGTTCCTTCTGTTGCCCTTAACGTTCCGGGGCCACTGTATCCTGTTAAGACGACCCACAACCCCGGCAAAAAAAATATTGTATGGTGGTATGGAATATTTCGTGAGCGAGTCCAACTCATACTTAGCCGGATTTTTCTAATTGGCGTACAATATTACATACCTACAACCCAGACGTTCAATTCTCAATTCAATCAACAGATCTCTCATTACGATCCTATCAGCTGAGACATGCATTCCTTTTTAGCTAACTATACTAGTGAGTCATCTAATTTCAAAATAGATAACACTTCCGCGATGTCATGGTAGATATTTATAACACTTCACCAGTCAGACGTTTGCCTTTATTCAAAGTGCATCGCACTTGCATTGGAAATAGGTTTCCGTTCTTAAGTGTCACGACAGAAATAAACTAAAGATTGACAATGTGACACGACAATACAGCGAAACAGAAGTCTCACTCCGCACGAAGTGAGAAGATGGATTTATTTTTGGAATATTATGCACAATGAAGAGTGGTTTACTGAACGAATTAAGGCCAATCCTCGAAAATAAAAACGTTCAAAATATAGGTAGGTAGTCATAATCATAATATCCTAACGACAATCTATGTCAAAAATGTGGGAAAATATTTTTTGACAAATTGAGACTGATGCGAACGTTTCTAAAAGGTATTAGAAATGTCCCTCTGGTTGCGGGAAACTACACGCAGACTGTCCACAAAACTAATATAATAGGTATTGTCTAGTGTAAAGTGTTTAGCGATTGATTTTGCAATATTTCTGATCAAATGTAGAAATTATATCGAGCTCCAAAATTTATTTAGATAAAACATGTAGGTGAAATGACATTTTTATACTGTTGTTTGACGGAAGGCGTTGGACGGTTGGAAGGCGAATAAAAATAGTGAGAATTTTTAAGAGTGCAATGTAACGAGTTGTTCTTCTGTACTTTCTTTTTCCGTGGTTATACTGTAGGTGGAAAATAAATCAGATTGGAGTTTCATGCAAATTGAGACATGAAACATTTTATGTCGACTGTACCTAGTTCTAGTTGATGGTTGATTTTTAGTAAAGTTTTATACCGAAGGGTTAGGCAGAGGTGTACCCATTAGTAAACCCACATTTCACTAGTTATGTTTTTAGTCCCTTGTAATAGGGGGCGAGCCTATTGCCATCAACCGGGCACAAATCCAGACTCCGAGGCTGCTACTGAGAAATTCCTGATGGAAAAACCCAATAACACTTTGCCCGACCTGGGAATCTAACCCAAGACCTCATGCACAGCAGTAGCGCTTGCGACCACTAGACCAACGAGGCAGTCAATCTTTATAAAATTGTTTAAAATTAATTGTTATATGCAGTTATCTGTATTTTATAATTTACAGAAAATTTATCTTATAAAAATACTTCCCATCTATTCAGTCAAACAGAGAGTTTAAGAGCGAGTTTGAGAACTTATTAAATTGGCAAGTTGCCAGTCAATTAACCATTACAAGATTTGATTTATAATTGACATCTCAATAATCTTTGATGTATAAATAAAGTGATGACAGATATCATTATAAGGCTTGGCTATAATTCTTATCTCCTTAAAGAGTTAACTAAGATTTTCATCACATCTGGCCATAATTTAACATTAATGGATTTTCTAAGAGAAAGCTTCAGGTAATAGTTTGAAAATATTGCCAAAATTGCTAGAGAATGACTAAATACCCGGTCACACCGGAGCGAGCAACTTATGGGTAAGGTCCTATCCATAGAAATACTATTGCAGTATCTAATCGCGATTGTACCCATGGATTACTTATATTATATGGTCGGGCTCACATCGGCACGGGAAAAATAGGAACTATTGCATTTTCGAACCACGGACGGCTTTAGGCTAATAAGATGATGATGATGATCATATAACCACGACTGCGCGTACATGTTGTCAGCGCCTGTTTTGTAGGGCTTTAATGTTATAATTGCTTAGAGTTTAAATTGTGTATTCTTCTACTTCAACAAACAAACGAGAAATACCAGGTTGAAGCTGCTGCTGTACCCTCCAAAAAAAGGGGGATGTAGTCAGAAAATCCCATAAGGTATAAAAGTATTCTCACATCTTTTGGTACAGTTCGGCATATGTAGTTGGGTAGGTATGTTAATTTATATTTTAATTACACAAGTTTAAATGAATTTGACCTTTAAAACAAAGTAAATTATAAACAAATTATATGAGAATCTAACTGATAAAGGACTTGTAAAAGACAAAGTCTGTTAAGTTTATTTCAGTATAAAATTGAATCCACAATTCCACATAATGTTGTTAGACCAATTTTAGATTGGAAAGTCTCAACGTCCTAAGTATTACTTAGTTCATTTGAATTCTGTATGGATCTCACTAAGTTTGAGGTAATTAAAGGATCTGCTTGCCTTTCGTCCTACTAAATTGGACCGTCTGAATTCAATCACCTTTAAAATTGTTTATTTAAAGCAGCTTTTTGTATACGCTATTTTATTTTTGAGCAAAAAATATAATTCTTTATGTTCTTTGTAAATATTTTTTTTCATAAAATCCATAACAGGTATTCAGGGTAAAAACAGTAAAGAAAAAAATTACTTTGGATTAAGTACATATTTTTTAAACACATGTCGATGTTATTTGACGGGCCTGTTGGTCTAGTGGTTAGCGGCCCTGACTGCTAAGCCGGAGGTCGTGGGTTCGATTCCCACCCAGGATAAACTTTGTGTGATGAGCATGATTGTTAGTGTCTGGGTGTGATTTATCTATAATATCTATGTATTTATAAATTATATAAGTATGTATATCAGTTGTCTAGTTACCATAACACAAGCTCTGCTTAGCTTGGGATCAGATAGCCGTGTGTGAGGTGTCCCAAGATATTTATTTATTTATTTGAACTTACTGAACCGATTTTGAAAATTCATTCGCAAATTTGAAGCTACGTTATCACTGAGTACTATAGGCTAATTTTACTGTCAAAAAATTAGGGAACCATAAGTAAAATCGCGGTTTTAAAAATAAACCCGCTGTTCGTTTCAGAAATGCAACATCTACGTGACAAAATGCGTGAGACAGATTTTTTTCACCTTCTTAAAATTGTAGGTACCTATGTAGGTATGGATCATACTTTTAGCAGTTCCAAAAAGTTTTTTGTTTAAATTAGGTACCTACTGGTAAATGGAGAAGTTTCTTTATCAAGGTACGAATAATAGGCACCCATTGTGTATCCGTCCCCTTTTGAAGCCCATCCGAATATCAAATGAGATCAGATTGTTATTAAAATTAGTACATACTATGAGGATTTGAGAAAATGATTTGCCACAGAAAGTTAATAATACCAACATATTACAGGGTAAAAGCCTTTTCTCATATAGATAATGCACGAGCATTGATTACCTCGCTTGCTCAACGCAGATTGCAGACTTATATTAATTATAAATCTAGGTTTCACCGATGTCAGTTATGTCTAAAATAAACTTAAAAAGTTATAGTTTTAGTTATTACATACGTCTGTATGCTTCGTCATTAGACGACGATTATTTATATTATATGATAAAACTCATATAAGTGAACTGTATCATGTCCATATGAGAAATAAAGTATCTTTAAACCTAAAAGTCACATTGAAATTTGCCTGGAATTGAAACTGCAACCTCAAGCATGAGAGACAGGCGCCTCAACCACTGGGCCTTAACAACACAAAGTAAAGGTCGACAAATAAATACAACACCAGAAATAACCTGGTAAATGTTAAAACAAAAATTTTGTTTACAAAAATAATACAAAAATCATGATAAATTATGATCACAAAAATTACCTATGAATACGGCACATTTTATTTACGTTATTGTCATATTGTTTACAACGATACTATCTTTTATCTATTTATTTGCTCACTTTATATAGAATGGCTAAGTAAATGTATTTACAATATTTATTTTGTAGCTACTGTACAACTGAGTGAAATTGCGGTTGATCAATTCTCAACCGTATTACTAAAAACGTAAGGGTACAAAGTTATTCACGGCAATTATCCGCGATTGTACATACAGAGTATGACTCATTTCATTGGGTTATAAGTTAATGTGATATTATTAGATATAGATAGAAATTATAGATTATTTTATTAATTTGTTTGAAGCACTTTAATAAAAAGTACAGTGTTGTTTTGTTTGATTAAATAAATATAACAATTATAATTTAATTTTCGTTTTGCTAGTCCTTGTCTGACACTAGGTATTTCTTCTGTATCGTGGGTACGTCTACTAACATATAAACTCACAAACACATACAGACAGACACGGAACAATTGGCCACGGCCACACAAATACTTGTTCCGTGCAAGAATCAAACCCACGACACGTAGCACAGCAGCTAATCGTTCAGCCACTGCGCCAACCATGTCGACGTAAAACCTTTCAGTAAATTCATTTACATGGTACGTAATCACGTTTGTACTGAGAAAGTTTTCTACGTTTTCGAGCATATTATCATTTACAGACATGTCGCGGTTTGAAAACAACTTCACACAGTAATTAACAAGACATTAAACTTCTCGATTACAAAGTTTTATCAGATTAAACTTTGAGAGAGAGATTAAAGATAAAATTCTCATATTACAACTATTTTAAATGTGGAAGTTTGGGTGTATAGTTGTTTGTTACTCAATCACGCTAGAATGGTTGAATGAATCTACATGAAATTTTGGATGGGATGGATTATAGAGTCTGGATAGACAATAGGCTAATTTTCATCTCGGGAAAAATATACTTTTGCCGTTCATTTTAAGTTTTTAGGCCGATTATTCAGTCATACAACGTGGCAATTAATGCTGCCAGCCTTCTGGGCACTTATTGACAGCGACAGGGACAAGTTTTTTTTTTTTTTTTGTAAATTGCACGATACTTTGTAATCTTATTTTTCTAAAATATGTTTTGTGTTTAGGTTAAGTATTGTACAGTTTTCTATATTATAAAGAAGAAAAATTTTGTATTTTTGTTTATTTGTACGCTTAAATTGAAATAAAAATGTCTCACCGCTCCCGTGAAATAATATCGGTATCAAATATGAAGCGGACAAAGTCGCAGGCAGAAACTAGTGAGCATAATTCGAATAAATGAGTCGAGTAATTTCATTAGATGTGGTGCTGTGCGATTGCGTGGACATTATAGCAACATTACTCGCTCATTGCTTTCAAGCGACCATTTCAAATGCAAATCTAATACTGTGCGAGTAATCAAGTAAAGTGCTGGAATGTCTGCATTAGTTTGTTAGGTGGGTGCACATTTCGAAATTTCGAGTTTTAGTGGAAGTGGAGGAGTAATATTTTAATTGGTTTTTGTGATTATATTATAGTAATTTTGTGATTATATTAAGGAACTTTACTATGGTTTTGAAGCAATGATTAAAGATTTTAGATTTTTTGAATGATTTTTTTTTTTGTGTTTGCCCCCATTTCGCGTGAATGTCAGTTATAGATAACAGGTTTTGCGCGGAACCATAGTTCCTTTTCTAAAATAAAAGTGAAGGTCAGTCACTCCTTATAACATCAGCTAGCCAGTGAACCCTTCGTAATCAATCAAGCCGTTTCGGAGATTTGAAAAACATGCAGACAGATGAAATAAAATGCTTTTTATTACTACAAGTGACTACTACTAGTTACTTTTTTTATTTATGAATGATAATAATGACTTTAGTTTTATTTTTTTGTATGTCCTAATGTAATGTCTTTGATAATTATTGTATGTGTTTTCTTCCAAAAACAGCCTATTAAAATGTAAATAGTTATATAGGACCAACACACACACACAGACATACTATTAATTGCAAGTATCATTGTAGGTATGTAGGTAGGTACTAGAGTTTCTGCACTGTCATTAATGTTGGATACGATTACAGAGAATTCCTCGAGGAGTACACAAGGAGTCCACTCCAGTTCACAATGTAATATATCCAATGTTCTGAAGCACGAGGATGGCTTGGCACAACATTGAATATAAGACTTGACTTGGCTAGGTTTATTTTCTTATTTCTGTTTTACCTTCGATTTCATTCTATTTTTAAGGTTCTGTACGAACGAAAATGGTGCTAGTAGGACCCTCATTATAAATCCTCCAATGTCCGTCCGTCTTCCAGTCTGTCTGTGTGTCAGCAGGCTGTATTTAACTCATGATCAGTAGAGAGAGTTGAATATTCACAGAGTGTTAGTCTTTTGCCACTATAATAACAATACAACAATGGTCTAATTGAAATAAATGTTTTGACTTTGACAAAGTGTCTTTTTTTGTGTATTTATTTATTTTCTTAAACTTTATGCAACAAAAAAAAAGCGGCGGACTTAATGTCTTAGGCATTCTTTACCAGTCAACTAAAGGTTGTGTAGTGCTAAATATTGCACGATGGTACGGAATACTTCATCTGCGAGTTTTACTCGTACATGACTGGTTTTTTAAATTAGTCAGGTTAAGGGATGATTCTCATTAGAACGTGCCGTGCCCGGGGCGGGGCCCGGACGGGGCACGGTTTTAAATCTGTTACATATATTTTGTATGAATCAATTTATATTACACAGTACATTATCCGTGTCCCGTCCGGGCCCTCTCGACGCACTTCAATACCACGTCGGCTCGTCCACGCCCCGGCCCGGGCACGGCCCGCTCTAATGAGAATCATCCCTTACTCCACTCTCCACTTAGCTACTGTATGACAAAACAATAGATAATCAATTGTGTCTCATTACGTGGGACTTGAAGTATTAATATAATTATGTGTACGAGAATTCCTGTCGCACAAATAGCTGCGTTATTTGTTATAGGGTATGTAACATCACGCAACGACCCACGGGAGGAAAACAGTCACCAAAGACGTGGTTCAACGCGGACGAAAAAGAATACGCGAATAAGTCGCAGGCAGATCTTAGTGATATCTAGTTATATCTAAACCAGTCAAATGGCTTAGCTATAGATATATCGACGTTCATTAACTTTTCAAAATCCGGTACAACTACAGCAAATAATTAATACTGCTTGTATATTACTGTCACTGACTGCCTCGTTGGTCTAGTGGTCGCAAGCGCGACTGCTGTGCATGAGGTCTTGGGTTCGATTCCCAGGTCGGGCAGAGTGTTATTGGGTTTTTCCATCAGGAATTTCTCAGTAGCAGCCTCGGAGTCTGGATTTGTGCCCGGTTGACGGCAATAGGCTCGCCCCCTATTACATGGGACTAAAAACATAACTGGCGAAATGTGGGTACGCCTCTGCCTAACCCTTCGGGGTTTACAGGCGTGATGTTATGTTATATTACTGTCAACTTGACCAAAATAAATGGGCCAAAATTCCAAACACGACGTACGTTATTGCGAACAACAGGCCGAAATACTGCAGTACGCCCGAAGCCGGCTTCAACGCTTTTGTTTTTAGGTAAACACATTGCTGCGACCATGTAGGCAAAATGAAAGCTATGGTCCACCATTTTGTAACAGTACAGGTCATAATATTATCATCATCAAATTTTAAACAAAGACTCCGCGCCGAGGTCGGTCGTTGCCAAGAGAACCTCCAAAGGTGGGGTTTTACAGAAATATGGCATCGACTTTCTGTGCCTATGCAGCGTCACCCCGCAGCCACGACCCTGCTTTCATCTAGTGCCGCAAGGCCTGCCGCTTACATACGTGAGGTCGTATAGACTGCGTCAGACTGTCTGTTGACTGTCTTCAATAATGTTGTCGTAGCTGAATACTGGGAAAAAATAAATAAATAAAAAATATAATTATTATAAATTATCTGCCATCGATATGCTGACACACATAACACACATAACATCATAATAACATAACATCACGCCTGTAATCCCCGAAGGATTAGGCAGAGGTGTACCCATTAGTACACCCACATTTCGCCAGTTATGTTTTTAGTCCCATGTAATAGGGGGCGAGCCTATTGCCATCAACCGGGCACAAATCCAGACTCCGAGGCCGCTACTGAGAAATTCCTGATGGAAAAACCCAATAACACTTTGCCCGACCTGGGATTCGAACCCAAGACCTCACGCACAGCAGTCGCGCATGCGACCACTAGACCAATGAGGCAGTCCCACTAGACCAATGAGGCAGTCACAACACACGACATAACACACAATCATGACAATAATATTCTGAAGTACAATTTGACAACTTTGACTAGATAGTTTAATTTATTATGGCATTGTTATGTCGCGAATATGCGTAAGCATTTGTACATAAAGTTGCCCATAAGTTTTAAATGTCAAAACGTGGCATATCCACCATTTTTTGTCCCAGTCATATCTGATCGGTATAAGTTTTTTATTCATAGTAATCGCGTACGTTTTATTTGCGGCCATTTTGTATAATTTGACATTTCAAGGCAACAGCTTATAATCTTAGATATGGCGTGTCCAACACAAGTCCATAGGGTGTAGTTAGGTATTGTTTAGACAAACTGATTAGTCTATCTAAAGTCAGTCTTGACATAGGTCTGCACAAAGCTTTATATGACATTTCGTCGTGTTTGTTCTCTAAACAAAGTTAGTTCAAACAATCTTGTACCGGTATTGTCTTCCTTTGTTATTTGTGAAGTCAAAATAAACAATAGGGAATATTTATTTTATATTTTTTCAAGATCACTGAAAGGGCTTGTTTACTTATTCAATACACGGATACAGAACCCATTATATAGACATTAACGAGTGGATTTATACACAATACATGGAGGGTCAATGGGAATAAAGATAAGGGATTTTGTATGGTTTTACCGAGGTTATGTTATGAATTAGTAATATATACGAACAATCGTATGTCGATATATCCAAAAAATTGTAACAAAGAAGCAGGTATTCATGAACAGGGAGGTAATTCTACAATCTTTTAAGCAACAATCGCAATCTAATCTGAGTCTCGATCTGTCAATAATGGCCCTTATTTACTTACATTTTAAGATATTGATTGTCACTAGCCAGAGCAACTACAACTAGATTTAAATTTCTATAACTGACCGACTTCTTCACAATTCAAACGTACCTGTGTCTGTTATAATTGAAATAAATGCTATAACTTTGACTTTGACACTGAGATGAGATTGGGACTTGATTTTGAACGTTTTTAATTAGTAAAATTTGCTTTCTGGTATGTTTCGCATTTGAATTTGAATTTAACGTTTATTGTTTTAAGCCGTCTTTTAATTTGACAACACTAATGAAATACCCAGTATAGCATAGCGAACTTACGGTAGGTTCGCTATGTTATACTGAGTGCTTGTTATGATTGAGTAATCTAGACAAATGAATTTTGAAGAGTCTTTTTGTATTGTCAAAATTATAATTTTAACGTAAGCTGTAATTTTGAAACATGACACGTATATGAATTTCTTTTTTTCTTGTCCATTATATCTTTGGAACGGCTAGTCCAATAATAAGGTAAAAACCCCGTGATACCGAGATTTACAGGAACAAAGTCGGGAGTATAAGCTAGCACCTACTTAATAAATCTCCCATTATTTCCTTACTAGCTTCTGCCCGCGACTTCGTCCGCGTCAAAGTTGATAACTCCACACAAACTTTGGACTGCCATTTCATACCTACTCTTTGGGAAATGGGTAATATATTTTAAAAATTGGTACTTAGCGAACGTCTACTAATTAACATAAACTACCTCCCTGCGAAATTTTCGATATTTCGTGAACTTTCGCTTTTGTATATTTATTTAAGGTATATTTAGATTACCTCTTTCCAAAATATTATGAAGTGGTATCAAAATTGACTTATTTTTCGATCCCAAACCATTGAAACGCAAGTTTAATACACTACTGTTTTAATACTGTACCTCGCATTGTAGCTTCGATTATTTAGATATTGGATTCGATAGAGCAACTGAAATCAGAATCTGACTTTCATGTTTTTGAAAGAAAGTATGAGCAAAACCCTGTAAACATAGACTTACTTGAAGTCTAAGCAAAGTTTTACCGTTTTAAATCACGATTCATCGATGATTTTAAATATTATCTTTTTTAGGGTTCCGTACCTCAGTCGGCAAATACGGAACCCTTATAGAATCACTTTGTTGTCCGTCTGTCTGTCTGTAAAGACCATTTTCTAAGGAACGCGTGGAGGTATCAAGCTTAAATTTTAATGAAATACTCAGGTCTCGGGTACGCCGCAATCGCGGCGGTAAGACCACTCTTTGAGGAGTGGCTGGAGGTGCGCCACGGCGTCCTCGCGTCTCGCTTGACGCAGGTCCTCACCGGACGCGATTGTTTCGGGAGGTTCCTGTGTTGGATTCAGCGGAAGGAAACGCCCGGGTGTCACCACTGTGTGGACCGCCCGGAAGACACGGTAGAGCATACGGTGTAGATCTGCCCCGCCTGGACAGAGCACCGCCGTGTCCTCTCGCGTCCGGGCCCTGGTTCAGGCCTTACTCCGGAGCAAGAGGGAATGGGAAGCAGTAACCTTCTTCTGCGAAGCAGTAAACCTAGCGAAGAAGGAGGCGAAACACGTGAGGAGAGGACATCTTCCACCTTACGCCCCAGCCACCGCAGGAGACCCCCAAGGCGTCGGACGTTGCGAGACGTCATCCGGCTACCGTAGGCGCAGGTTTACGGACGGCGAGTGATGGGTAGCTCGTCGTCCAATCAAGGACCAGGCCCAGATCAACAGCGCGTTTTGTTCCATGCGCGTTTCAAAGAGCTGTCAGCACAGGGACGGGGCCCCGATAGGGCCAAACGCCTGCCGGAGTCGCGGGAAGTCTTAACAGGATACCGTGGCCCCGGAACGCAAAGGGCAACAGAAAAAACAGGGTGGTTTTTTAGACAGTAAAAGTCTGACAGTCCCTTCCGCCCCACCCAGGGCAGAAGGGAAAAAAAAATTTGGTCTGCAGCCGTGAAAAATGAAAAATTATATTATTATATACGCAAACTAAAGATAAGGACGTTTATGGCGCATATTTTGACGTTCGCTAGGGAATCAAAAAAAAATATAAAGGAAACTTCCCGATGACCTAGAATCATGAAAGGCAAGAAGCAATGCAATGTAGACATAATAATTACTTTTTAAGCGATTATTAACCTTTTTTTCTGTTGTGTTAAATATTGTAAGGTGTAACGGAACCCTTCGTGTGAGAGTCCGACTCGCACTTGGCCAATTTTTTGCAATATTTTTCTGGCCCAGTTGTGCCCAAGTGTTTCACGGCCGCTGTAGTAAGTGGGCCATCATATAAAAGGAACACCACACTTGCCCTGAGTATCTGCGGCATCTATAACTCCTCATTTGGCTAGGTTACGTTTGCAGCGGCTTACATGAGTGCGCAGTCCATTAAGCGCTTTCCATATAGGCCACTAAAGATCTCAACAGAGTGCCATGTGTTCCTGTGGTTGAACTCTTTTTGGTGGAAATTGTGTGATGGTGGATGTCGACCTGGTCCTGTATGGCCTGTGTGCAAGTATCTAACCTTCGAATGAAAGGTAGTGCAATTCCAGCCAATGGGAAAAGCTTATTGAGCAGTCAGTTTCAGGCAGCCCCGATATAATTTTACACGTCTCGTTAAGGATGATATTGCTTTTTGTTCAATGACACACTGAACACGCAAATTCACCATCAGAAGGAGCATTAAGACGTAACAGTTATGCGAAAAACATCGGGTGCTGCTCCCTAGTTGGTAGAAATAAGGTGTCGTAGCAGATGATTTTTTGATTGGTGTTGTGGCAATGTAGGTATATAAAAAGTTAGTGCTCTGTCCAATATAACATCAGGGTACTTAGGGATCTTCTAATACTCTACGTAACTTCCTCGCCACGAAATACTAAATGTCCTGTTGGCGAATCTATTCTAAAGATGGAAAGATTCATGTCTTACAGCACAGCCGCGGTAATAAGTAACCTAAAAAATGTAATGCCATTTAGAAATTGATTTTAAAGCGTGGGGAATATGAAAGTGATGAATACTATTTACGGTGCCTATAAAAAAAACTCTTCCTGCGATCACAGTCGCTTCATCAAATCAAGTACCCAGAAAGCTTGAAGTCTGTGAGGCATTCTCCGACAGGAGAATTACTGCTACAGATTTTTTAATTGATTTAATTGATTTAATTGATATTTAGCCATTGTATAGAAGTACTTTTTAGTACCTAATCACTCATTTTACACTAAGATCTTTTTATAAAATAATTCGGAAGCGCAACGAAAAGAATACTAATTACTACTGCGTAAAAAAATAACACTCGCCAATCCTTGCTAATTTATCGTCCGCTGGTACTCCAGTAGTATACTTGGCAGTATTGTTGTGTTATGATTGGCTTAGCTAAGCCCAGGTAATAAAATATTGTATACTTAAAATGTTTGCATATAGGCTGCCCGTCACTTGTTGAGCTTTGAGTAGCTACTTGTAGTTATAGCGTAATTTGATTTCAGAGAATAAATTATAACTAATACCTAACTGTAGTATTGTATGTAACGTTGGTGTCGTTTTATAGCAATCCAGCAGTAAAATGATTAAGAATAATAGCCATAATGCGATAACCCTTACCTACACACATTAGTTATGTTTAATCTCATGTAATAGGGGGCGAGCCTATTGCCATCAACCGGGCACAAATCCAGACGCCGAGGTTGCTATTGTGAAATTTCTGATGGAAAAATCCATTAACACTTTGCCCGACCTGGGAATCGAACCCAAGACTTCATGCTTTGCAGTCGTGCAAACAGGCAAAAGTTCTAAAGCAGCTGATTTATGTGTTGTGTAACTATGTATAAATATTATGTTCTACATTAACATTTAAAAAATACGTTAACAAATCAAAGTTGTAGTAGAAATATGCACTCCTGCTTTTATTTTTAATTTTTTTGTAAGGAAATCTCATTTATCAATTAAACAACATTCAAAACAATATTAGAAAAAACACAAAAAGAAAAGCTGACTCTGGGGACCGAACTTCCGCCAACAGTTTCGCAAGGCGGTCGTAGAACCGTTAGGCAATTTGCTTCGATGACAATTGACTCCAAATAGCCGTTCTAGTTAGCTCCTTGCAGGTATAGCGTGATAATAATTAGTTTAGAACTTCAGTCTGCACCTATTTAAAATATTGTAACATTTTGTCACTAAGATTTGCATAAAAATATGAACATAATGCATCATAGCTCACCCCCCAAAGCCAATAGCGTGATAATTTATAGCCTATGTTCTAATTTGGAAAATGTGGAATATATATACAAAATTTCAACAGAATCTATCCGGCAGTATTCGCGTGATGCTCTAACTAACATACAGACAACCAGACAAACAGACAAAAATTCTAAAAAAAATATTTTCGGCATCAGAATCACTCCCCAAACTCATAACATTTACTCTTTTTCAAAAATATTAAATGTACAGTTTTGACTTTTCTACGATTTTATTATATGTATAGATACCCTATTATATGGCAAAACATGATGATTAATAACATGGAAAACGATTCTATGAAACGGCTGTCTTGTACACTCGCGGCCAGAACATAAAATTCACGGAATAATTTTCTATCTGGACATGTTTTACGATTGATACTATTATTTTGTCGGGTTCTCGTAAACTGAGTGCAGTTTATGGCTGTACAGTCGCCTACAAAAGTAGTCCTTCACACAATCGTTTTGTTTTTTGCACATGATATGTATCTATTTACGATTTAATCCGACCATGTAAATTATTTTTTTCTGATTTCTGTAAGCGAGTTCAATTAAATCTGTTGATATACCAAATTTTTTGTTTGGTTGTATTACTAGACAGCGTGTCAATTTTTGATATTGTTGGACGTTGTGTTGATGTTATTACGTGCTAATTCAGACTAACGCGATTTCATACATTAATTTAAATGTCTTAAGTTTTATGTTTGCTTGTTAATTTTAGGTAGGTACTCATATCTGGGCTTACAATTAACATTTCTTTTTTGTTAGCTTATTCTGTGCCTCTCCTGGGCAAAGTTCTCCCTCCACTCCTTCCATCCTTCTTGAGGGATGAAGCACAATTAACATAATTATGTTTTTTTTTGTGTCTGTCGTGTCTACCTTTTAGTAATTGTTACACTGTTTAAGTGTAACACATATATGTTATTTAAAATATTTTTGTAGAAAAAAACCACGTAAATAAATCAGATAAAAGATATAGAAGATGATAAAGAATCTTTTCGAGGCGACTGTACACTTAGTTTTTATAGCACAATGTAACGGGTAATGTATTAAGACGCAATACTAAGTATCTGCTCTGTTTTTATTATTGCAATAATAGTTATGTGCGAAAGATTTATTTGTACCACTGGATTTGCTTTCAAAACATTTTCAATGTTGTGATTTTTATTTCCTCGTTCCTGAATGTTGTTTTTGAAAGAAGTCTTAAGAAGAAACTTTCCACTCAATCTAGCTAATTTAATTCAAAGTCAGAGTGTGCTAACAAATTATTCGTTATGATGATTATAACAAAAAAATCGAATAAACAGACGGTTATGACCGTCTTTTATTCATTATATATATATTTTTTGCGACTAACGTTAATTCCATTTCTAAAATAAAAGTAAGCCCTTATTTACTCCTTACAACTTTAGCTATCTACCAGTGAAAGTCCTGTCAAAATCAGTCTAGTCGTTTAAAATATTTGCCGCAACAAACACACAGACAGACACAAAAAAAAATTAAAAAATGTTTTTTTTGTAAATGTACCCTTTCATTTTGTTTGTACTGTTATTTTTAAATTATAAACAGACATTTCAATTGTATTTATTTGTATAAATAACTTTTAGCACTTTGATACAGTGTTCTTCATGTACCCATTTCATTAGCATTTAAAGCTTATTTTCGCAAAGCGATACTATTTTAGCAACATTGTCTTCTAGCATCGTTTTGAAACACGTTTGCATCCCCGTAGTTCCTATTCCCATCTGCTTAATATACGAGTTTCGTCTGCAGTCAAAAGCGAGGCGGAACTGGGTTCAGTACAAAGCGCTTTGTTGATTAGAAAACTAACCAACCCGCTGAGATTAGTTTTGATGTCAGTAGTGCTTTAATGAGGCTAATGCGGGCTTCCAACATGGTTTGATATCAAGAGATTTGAAGTGCGTAACATGCTATTAAAAATACAGGTTTATAATATAAAACAGAGGTTCCCAAGCTTATTTTCTCTACTTTTTTTTTTTTTTTTTTTTTTTGGGACAAGCCCGCCACACTTTTCCCACCCACTGCAACTCCTGAAAGCCAGAATCAACAGTGGAGGCCACCAGAAAAGCGTCGAGGCAATGAAGCTCGACGAGTCCCAGAGAAACGATTAACTGTCTTGGGTCCCGCAACGAAATTAATCAGAAAATAATAGCGGAGGAGTAAGAAAAAAAAAAATAGTTTCCACTTCCCTCCATACAAGCAGGAGACAGAACAGAACTAGGCCAATAGGCACAAAGGGACGTTTGCAACTGGGAAAAGCCCAGATTGCCAAGCACCACGGATTGCAATTATTACAAAATTAATGGGTCCTAATGTGAGCTGTTACTTTTGATTCCAGTAATAGGTATGGCAAAAACGCTTGAACGCACGGAAATTAGTTCTAGTTTCTACAAGGTCCGCATAATAAACAACACCGGATGTAGCCTGTACACTATCTAGCATAATATTGCGTTCATTCTGCCAAAGAATACACTCCCATAAGATGTGATGAGCAGATTGTTCATATTCACAGTCAGATGTAGAACATTGACACAAAGGAGTAGCAACAAGCTTGAAAGAAAATAATTTACTCTTAAAGTTGCCATGACCTGTGAGAAATTGGGCAACACAGTGGTCCACCTCCAACCATGTTCTGGCCAACCGCTCACGAACGGATGTAAAGAACTGATACAGGTGCCGGCCCTTGATAGAATTATCCCATCTACATTGCCATTCGGTTAAAAGTTCCTCCCAGACGTCAGCCTGCGGTTTAAATAATCTAGAGATCTTAGCTCTGTCACGTTGTGTCAGAAAGTTTGCGCCCATGGTCTCTCGTGCGGAATAGTACATTGCAGCACGTCGCTGCACCTCGAGATCGACTGGAAGTACACCTGCAAGTACTGGTAGGCCTTCAGTACTAACGGTCCTATACGCTTTACATAAAAATATTAAAGCTAACCGTTGACTTTGAAGCATTTTACGCCGTACCGCCCCTATGGTGGCCCTATCGGCCCAAACAGGTGCACCGTAGCACATACAACCTAGATAAGTAGCCCCATAAATAGTTTTTAGAGTTAAGAAAGATAGGCCCCAGGTAGCTTTAGAAATTCTCGTTAAGGCATAAAAGTTCTTTTTGGCTTTTTCTCCTACTGTTTTAATGTGGTCAATAAATGAAAAGTTATTTTCTAAGACCAGACCAAGGTAGCACACGGATTGTTTACGTTTAACTGAAACGTTATTAAATTTAATACTAGGACATGATTTAAGATTACCTTTTAGAATAAGCTGATAGGTTTTTTGCGGTGCAAAGGTCAAACGGTTTCGAACACCCCACTGAGATATTAAACGTAGGCATGTGTCAGCCAAATTCTCAAGCCCAGCCCGAGTACTTGCCTGAATGAGCAGAAGGCCGTCGTCCGCGTAACCGGTTAGTGAACAGCCGCATGGAAGTGGAATCGCGAGAAAATCGTCAAAACCTAAATTCCATAAATAAGGACCGAGAACCGAACCCTGAGGACATCCCATGGTTAGTGACTTCGACGCGGAATGATGTCCAAGTTTGAGCTTCGCGGAGCCATTTATAAAGTAACAGCAAACAAGATTATAGATGTTTCTGTAGCAGCCGCGAGTTTTCATTTTAAGTAGTAGCATAGGCCACCATGCGTTATCAAAAGCTCCAGATATATCGAGGAAAATCCCAAGCACGTATTTATGTTCTGACAAATTTACAGTTTGCCGGACAGAAAGCACCGCGTCGACGGTGGATTTTCCTATTGTGAAACCGAATTGATTGTTATGAAATTTCGGTCCATCTGGAAGCAAACGTGGTACGATAAGGCGCTCCAGAAGTTTACCCAAAGATGGTAGTAGGGTTATAGGTCGATACGACTTTGGATCGTCCGGGGGCTTATCGCCGCTTTTCGGAATTATTCTTATAAAACCACGTCGCCATATACGAGGAAAAATGCCTTCTGCAATGCATCGATTATAAACAGTTAAGATCGCGTCACCCGCTGTTTTACACGCTTCTATAATCATTCTATTTGAAATTTTATCTTCACCCGATGATTTGTTGAGTGGTAGTCTCCTGATAACATTTATGAACTCGTCAGTGGATGGTAGATCTGACGCTGGTGATTCAGGAGGCACAGCAGCCCACGCTCTGATCTGCTGGTGGTAATCGTTGTCGTTGAACGCTGAATCATCGGGTATAAGAGTATTAAGTAGAACTTCCGTTGTTTCTTCGATACCGGTGGTATGTTTATTATTTACTTTAATGTTTTCAATATACGCAAGATCGACCGATCTATTGGCTTTAAACTCATGATATAAAGGAGACCATGGACCTTCTTTATCTAGTTTTTCTACAATTTTACGCAATAAATTACCCTTAGATTTTTCCACCGATGCTCTGTAGCGTGACTTGGCAACTCTAAACGTATTTAAAGCAGAAGTAAACAAGTCTCCGGTAACCTTACGTTTTTTAAGCTTGTTAAGCTGTCTACGCGCTCTACGGTAACACTTACGCTGTTCAACTAAGTAATCACTCCACCAATCACATCTATGAATATTGGTCATAGATCCGCGACCAATGGCGATGTCAGCACAGTATGTAAAAGTGTCTGACATAATTTCAGCACTTTCTTCAGCTGATAATCCGTCGTGAGTGAAGTCTTTGGCGTGACAAGCAAAAAGCGAGCTAAAAAATTCCCAGTTCTTGCCTTTACACTTATATCTAAAATTACCTGTAATATGGGACGGACCTTGAGTAAACATAGGAACAAATTCGTACACGATCAGGCGATGATCACTACAAGACGCGTCCGGTAGGACACGCCACCTAACCAAGCGAACGTCAACACTAGAAAGTGTGACGTCAATACAAGATTCGCCCATTTGGCTGCAAAAAGTAGGTGGTGCGTCAGGGGTGTTATGGATCGATAGATTCATTTCAGCAATGAAGTCCTCAACAGCGCGGCGTCGTTCGGAATCCGTGGCCCGAACCTTGCCATACCACAGGGACGATGACGCGTTAACATCCGCGCCAACGATGACTTTGCAGCCCGCGAGCGACCGCAAGACGTGACGGAGGTTATGTATGTGAGGAGCAACAGGATCTGAATATTGAAAGTAACAGCTCACAACGTAAACTTTGAAAGAAGCCGATGAAACCTCCGCAACGGCACAGTGAGGCGTCATGAGGTTACGCAAAGACGTTACTGTAAAGTTAGCAGAACGCGCTACATAAATTCCGGCTCGTGCTTTGGAATCCAGCTGTACTACCTTGTGACGTAAGCACGCGTTTTGATATTGCTCTTGCACAAGTACTATATCTAAACTGTTATCGATGATTAATCTATCTAACTCGGAAGTCGCAACCCTATCGTTGTGAAGATTTAATTGTCCTATTTTTAAACTATCCATCTTAAATTAGTAATTAGTGTTCAGGATAAGTTGCTCAAGTTTAAGTTTATAGGTGGAACAATCTTCAGACCCGCAACGATGGTCAGACGGTTTTTTAAAACGTTTACACGCCACGCAAGTCGGTGTGTAATTTAAATTGTCCTTATGGGGGCAATCATTTGTTTCATGTGCCTCCGAACAGTTAGCACAAGCAGGTGTTTTATTAGTGCAGTGTTTCTTGACGTGACCGAACTGTTGACAATATAAGCACCGAACTACCTCGATATCATCAATAAAACGGCACGTAGCCCAGTCAATGAATAGCTTATCCTTGGTAGACACTAGGTGTTTTCGTACCGCAGATTCAATTTCAATGCCTATCCATTTCCGACCATTTTCAGTAGTGCGCCTACGAATGATTTTTGTTGATTTTATAAAATCATCCTCTTTGATGGCTAATTCATTATTAATATTTTGCCGGTATAACGCGACCAAAAAAGCGCTGTCTTCCATTGAAGATGGGATGTCTTTAACAAGGATGCGGGGCCTACGGCCTTTTGGTTTCTCCAAACGTAATCCAGCGGACCTTATGGCATCGACCGATTCTAACTTTTTTAATTGACTTTCGTTAGCGACACGTAGTACAACGCCAGACTTAGCGGTTTTTTTAACTCCTACAATTTGAAAACCGTCATCGCAAGGTTTAATCGCCTTCATTAGGGCTTGTTTAGTTGCCGACGATGACGCGTAATCAGCTGAGCGCTCGGCGGTGGGGTATGTGACGACACACGGCAACGGCGTGCGCGTCTCCATCACTGGAGCTACTTTAGGCAAGCGAAGTTTTAAAGAATCCGCATATGATATTTTTTTGTTATCATTACTCGTATTCGCAACATTGACACCGGGATTTAATTTAATTTTATCTAATTCGCGTTCCGTATTGGCTAACTTCGTTTCATTACACGATGATTTTAAGGCTAGCATCGAAACAATGGCCGTAACTCGCTGAGTCATGTCCATGATAGCGGATTTATTCGCAACATTAATACGGGACCCTTGATCATTGACGAGATCGTTAATTTTAGATAAATACGCCGATGCCTCAGAAACTAAATCGCAATAGTCGGTACTGTTTTGGTGGTGAGAATTGCTCGAATTACTGATATTTAATATTGGCGAGGACTTTTCACAAGAATCCGATGTTTGCAATCTTTTTGATCTATCTTCGGGCGAGACAGTCGGAGACATATCGCTGTACAAACGTTTGGTATTAGCGGAGGTCGGCGCGGGCGGCGACCTGGGTGTTTTTGTATTTCTCCGAAAAATATCCCCACCACGATCAGGTGGATCATCGTTATTTGATAACATATTTAATTAGAGTAAACGATAAACTAGTATAAGGAGAAAAGAAAACGATAAAATAACGGTCGAATAAATTATGTCGCGATACCCTCACACCGAAGAAAATAAATGTACTTACCGATAATTGACGAAATTAACGAATTACCACTAATTATGGAAATAAACACGTATAAAAACTTACGATACCAGCACTTAGCACAATAGCACACAACTAGAAACAACTCACGAGCCGGAAATCGATCACAAAACACAGAAAACGTATTTATAATTAGCAGCGAAATAAATCGCCACTGCACCGAGCGCGCGCGCGGAGGGAAGTGAAGAGAAGAAGGGAAGGGAAGAGAGTTATTTTCTCTACTGCCCATTTTGAGAATAAATTATTTTCTAGCGCCCCCTTTTTACCTACTTAAAAAGCACCTAGTAAATGAAATTACAAATCGCTCCCCAAGCTAAGTACACAATGCCCCGATTTTTTTTCTGGGTCTCTTACCGCCCCCCTTTAGACCTGCAGCGCTCACAAGTAGGCGTTATGGCCCACTTTGGAAAATACTGATAATTATAAAGTATAGGTATAAATTATTGCATTTGTTTGTTGAATTTTCAAATGATGAAATCTGGCCGAAAAGTAGCTGTGCTTCTTTCTAGTTAATAGTAAAGAATATTTCATTTTACAGACACTAACTAAACAACACATGCGAGGAGTTGCAAGGCTAAAAATTAATAATACTATTTGGAAGGAAGTTTCTTAAGGCGGGGGCAGTTAACAGGCAGAAATCGTCACGTTACGAAAACGCGTTATACCCCTCTCCAGGCGGCCTTTCCTCTCTTATTATTTGTCTCTCAATTATATACGGATGTCAGAAACTTCGTACCTGACGGGAGTCCCCCAAACACAGTCACAATCACAGATTTTTCAACATTTTTTTATTTTTGCTTTCCTTGCCAATTCAAGTAAAGGGTTTTATCGCAAATACATGAAAAAAGTAATAGTTATCGTTATGACAGTTCATGTCAAATTAATAGCTACCTTGCGTGACTGTCCTCGACAGTTTCCAACGTTCGAGCTTCTAAACAAACATTTTTGATCCAATGATGAGTGGTTTATTGATTAAAGTATTAAGTCTATTCACTGTTTAACGAACTGCTACATACTCTACGTTATTCAGTGTTGAAAAATGGTTTGTTTGTAGTAGTTTTCTTAATTTAAATTAATGGTCATTTCAGTTTAGGTTCCGTAGATAAAGTAGGCTTCATTTCACTATGAGAAATGATGTAAAAAATGTTTTAGGTATTTATTGTACCTATTTCAAATCTCAAAATGGAATGAAACTTAGTTTTAAGATAATATTTCTGACAGTGCGACGCTTCACTCCAACGTAGTCTAGCCATACATTGGTTAGTAAGTAATTAAACTCAATGAAATGGTCTAGCCACATACTTAGATAGATATTTCAACTGTCATAAGCTCTACAGTACCTACATTTAGTGTATGATTTTAGACCCTCAAGAATAACATTTTACGTTGATTGTTAAATAATCTGCTGTTCTTTATTTACATTTTGATCGTGCTTTATTTTTTTGAGGTGGTGGTGGTGGCTGCGGTTAGAAATATTAACGATGGAGAAAGTAGGATCATGTACTGGATCCATAGTAAAACTTTTCCTAACGAGGTCCATTCCACCACGTATAAGCTAGTAGTTTAATAAATCAAAAACACAACAAAGGTTTGTTGATTTTATCATTGAACTCAAATGATTACTGCCTCGTTGGTCTAGTGGTCGCAAAGCACGACTGCTGAGCATGAGGTCTTGGGTTCGATTCTCAGGTCGGGCAGTGTTATTAGGTTTTTCCATTGGGAATTTTTCAGTAGCAGCCTCGGTGTCTGGATTTGTGCCCGATTTATGGCAATAGGCTCGCCCATCATGTGACATAAACTAGCAAAATGTAGGTGTACTAATGGGTACACCTCTGCCTAACTCTCCGAGGATTGCAGGCGTGATATTATATATGACATCAATGAACAAAAATACTTAATAATACGGTCGATTCGTAAAATAATGTTTATTTAAAAAATACGAGTACAAAACTGCTTTACTCCCGACAAATCGGTAAAGATCGTCGCAAGACATGACAAATATTAAAATGTCGTCGGCAATATTCTGTTACTGACATTTGAATACGTATATTTTTGTTACAAGCTTATTTGAAAGGTTGAAAAGTATTATTAACATGATTTTTAGATTTCCAACATTTAGGTATTTGTTAAGCACTTTCCCTGTGACTTCGTTCGCGTGATTTTTCTTACGGATCCCTATTTTTCGACACTAATATATAGCCCATAGCACTCAGTGATAACGTAGCTTCCAATTTGCGAAATAATTTTCAATATCGGTTCAGTAATTCCAGAGATTACCCCCTACAACCTTACAAACTTTACCTCTTTATAATATTAGTATAGTAGGAAAAATATTTATCTAAAGATTTTTTCCAATCCGACTGAAAGTTCCAGAGATTAGTGCATTTGAACAAACAAATAAAAAAAACCTCCAGCTTTATTATATTAATGTAGATAAAAAAAATAACTTGATGTAACATTTTCCTCAAACTAAGGCTCACTTGCTTACTTATTTAGAGATACTTACTAACATGAGGTTAAGTTATAAATTATGTATGTCATTTCTAAGTTTAACGTGTCGTGTCTTGTGTCAAATAACTTTGAGATAAGCTTATGGAATAAGCGTGCAATATAATCTTAACTTGGTCACACTTCACTTACTGCAGTTGCTTTGCTTGTGGTTATTTTATTGCTAAAATTATCAATTTTTGTGTTTAAGCACTCATAAAAAATAAAGTGGAAGAGAAAAAAAAATATTGCTCTCTAAAAATAGTCGTTATAAGCACCTTCATAAGAACGAATATTTTGAAGAGTTTAACATTATGTAGATACCAGCCAGTCCACTCTGCAAAAATCTCCCTCAGGTGGTATGTGAAGCGCGGGCTTGCGGACGGCGAGTAAGGGTAGCTCGCCGTCCGATCAAGGACCAAGCCCGGGTCGACGGCGCGTTCTGTTCGCGCGCGCCTCAAAGAGCTGTCAGCACAGGGACGGGGCCCCCAACGGTGCCAACGCCTGCCGGGGTTGCGGGACGTCTTAACAGGATACCGTGGCCCCGGAACGTAAAGGGCAACAGAAGGAACAGGGTGGTTTTTTAGTCAGTAAAAGTCTGACAGTCCCTTACGCCCCACTCAGGGCGGAAGGAGTCATTTGATGATTTTTAACACCTAAAAAAAAAGGTGGTATGTTCACATACCACCTTTTTTTTTTAGGTGGTATGTGAAATAGGACTTAAACATAACTGGCGAAATGTAGGTATACTAATAGATACATCTCTGCCTAATCCTTCGGGGATTACAGGCGTGGTTGTATATTATGTTATGTGTAACCTTTCCCTAAAAGTTTGAATTAAGGAGGCTCCACTGTATTTACCTACAGAATCGCACTCCAGTTATCACTATGATGATATTAATTAAATACCTAGAGATCGTACCAATGCTGAAATGGAATTACTGAGGATTAAATTACAATAACGCTCATATTACAAATCATGCCTATTCATTAACCTCTTGTATGCTTTGATACAATTGAAACACGCGATGCTAGATTAATTAGTTACTTGTTTACTCTTGAATAGGTATATGGGTGATAGTGTTAATAACTTGTATGTCATGTGATCAATTTTGAATGTGTTGACAGAATATCTGACTATGAAGGGCGAATCAATATAAAACTTTATAAGAGATTTTAAGCTTGAAATTATATACGATTTTAGTTTATTACCAATTTTTAATACGATAAAAGATTACTAATAATAGGCATATTTAAAATATCATTCTGTCTCTGTCAAGTTCAAACAACTGACTGAAATAGAACGATGTTTAAATTCGGAGTTAAATTTAGTTCTGTATTATGACGAATGAAACATAAAAACTAATAAGTTGCAATGTTGCTGTGAAAGTAAAAACTTAGAAGTCGATTGCAATCTAAATGGATTTCAGCTGACATTTTTAATACGCAAAGGATATTTTTAATTTAAGTAGATGAACTAATTTTTTAAGAATGCAAGTGAAACTACAGAAAACAGCTAGTCTATAATAATGATTATGCATAGTTACATTGCGCAGAGTACGTGATTCCACAACGTGTATAAGGTTCTAGATATAGTGTTGCAGTGGTTTTGTTAAACTAAGCGGATTATATACTCGAGGAAGCTTCAGCGAGAACTAATTTAGATGTTATTGGAAATTGGAAAATTAAAGATAAACAAGAAGTTACTTGCCTGATTGTGTCATCCTTTAGAGTAGTACAACTCCATCATTTTTCTCATCAAGTTCTATGTTAATTTGGAAGGTATTATTTTTATGGGTACTGGTAAAATTGGTGACATCAAAATGTTTATGTTCTAATTTTTAATTTACGGTAACGCTTTGGGCAACGCAAGAGTGCAACAGCCTATACGCGGCGGGCGCGCAAAATTTTAGCCACCTGAAGTGTCGGGCGGAGCGCCGAACGCGATATTGCGGCTGCGAAATCGCAGCGAGCCTGCTGCGCTCTTGCCTCGTTTAAGTCTCGCTCAAAAATCGCCAGTGTGTTTTGAATTTGTTCATAGGTAACTAGATAGTAGATATTTTTCTAAACAACTTTCGATAATAATTATATAGTTCTATCTAGAATTAATTTAAAAAGTATCGTCATCGTCAAGTATCAAAATAAAGAAGATTTATAAAAGCTAGACTTAATTAACGTAGCAAGCTAACCTGACCACGAATACTAATTCCATTGTTCCAATATCATCTACAGTTCGATGCACGTACATTATTGTGCATCAAGTCTGTTCGGTATTGGTTCCCACTTTGTGGAGATGGCGGTGGAGTGGTTTTGTTGCAAGCTAAGCGGATTAACCGCTCGATGACCTTCTAGCCATTGTGGGATTAAGTGTAAAGGCTATTTCCATACTTTTATGTGGAATATTAAATCTTTATCTACCTGGAGAATCCATTAAGCTCGACATTATATATTATGTAACATGTTACCTTGTTTGGTAAAATCTCTTAAAATTCCAAAAAAAGAAAAATTATTATGTATATGAGGTACATCGATAAAATCCTTACAGGTTCCCTTGACCCCATACTAGGGTCATAGTCATAGGTCAAGAGTCTAAAATGTTAAATTAATATAATATTCTGAATAGTTTAAATGTATACGAAACTACAATAGTGAAGGATAAAAATTTAAAAAAAGACGTTTTCAATCTAACTAAACCTTATAACACAGTAGGTAAGGAGATTTAGTAAGACGTAAAAGATGTCACATTTTAAGTACATGTAGGATACCTACAATTCTCAACCCTTTCGCAAGTAATCTACTAGCACTATGTTAGAATAAGCACCTATCTAGGAATAATATTACTCAAGTAACACTCCACAAAGACTAATGTAAGCAAAACAAATGATTTCCAGCAGTTTACAATATAAAGCAGAACTATACGAATACAAACGATCTTGTTTAAAGCCGCTAAATAAAGCGTGGTAGTGTTCGCTGAAGCGCTTTATATGTTAATACTATGTCGTATAAAGTCATCTTAACTAAAGCTAGGTACATGAAGTTCAAACTAGTTGCTTATTCAATTTCTGTTTCAGTTTTGGCAAGCAAGCCATTTGCGTTATCACTTTACCAGTAAGTTGAAGCAAGGTTTAACAGCATACTATTTAGTACATATTGAAATTAATTTGAATTCCTTTAAAGCGTAGTCTTACATACTAACCACCTTTACAAAGGGGCAACTAAATTAAATTCATTTTCTTGTTTAAGACGTTCAAAAGTACCTAAGTCTAAATGAAAAATTCAGGGCATATATACAGGTAAAGTTAAATAAAAGCTTTTATTAATTGGTTCGTCTTTGACTTTGACATTACATTTGAAATATTACTGTATGCTACTTCAAACTTTTATTTATTTAAACTTTATGCAACAAAAAGTACAAAAGCGGACCTAATGCCTTAGGCATTCTCTGCTACTCAACAACACCAACTCAACTCCAACTTCAACTTTTCTGGTTCTGGTATTAAAAATCTTCTTCTGGTATTCAAAATCTTCTTCTGGTATTCAAAATCTTTTTCTGGTATTTAAAATAATTCACGCTAATGCCAGCTCGACGAAGTCTGTTGGTAGTTTACTGTCAAGTTTTTGGTAAACGAATATCTCAACAATTACTTTACCAGCTTCCCAAATTGGTTACGAATTTATTATGCAGATTAGCTTGCACCGCAAGTCCCTTGTTAGTACATTTAGTTAGTTATTTAGTTCGTCTTCGTTTAGCAAATTTCGTACTAAACGTAAGTATTTATACCTATCATCATTCTGTCTCTGTCAACTTCAAAAGATTGTCAGAAATAGAACGATGTTTCTTTGGTGTAAAATGTATTATGTGCTTTTACGTGCAAGCTGGCCTACATTTTGATAACAAACTAATGAGTTGCAGTGACAGTTAATACTTCTAAAAGTCACGATTTTAATTTTATGACTTTATGACGTTTTGTGACTTTTGGTGATAGCGGGTTTGAAACTACAAAATTTTAACAAAAAATATTGTGTTCCTTCTTCGTTATAAAACGTTCATCCAGTTATTTCTAATTATACGAACGGCATATTATTAACTAACTCCAATCTTTGATGGAGAGAATATTAATGTTCAAATGTAGGTATTTTCGAGACTCAAGCAAACACTCCACCCACTAGTAAAACATGCCAACATCGTAATGGCAATAAATCACGCATGACAAGACACATGACTGACAACTGTTCCGTACATTCGTAGAATTCCTACTAAATAGTGTTGATTATTAACACAAATTAGTACAGTCGATGAAATATTTATTAAGGAATACATTTCCATTACACATTGAGCTGAACTCTCATTGTACATTGTAACACGGCTAAGATACATCAAATAATAGCCCATTAAAATTAGGTGTTCAAATCGAGCGCATTAAAATATTTTTCTGAATGTTTAAATACTGGCCTATTGTTGTTCTACTGCAGGTCAAAGCCTATGTCATACTGAGAAGGGAAGTTCATTATTATACAAATTAGATTAACGATTTCAGACTAATAAATCCAGGTTTACTCACGATGTTTTCTTTCAAAGATGTCAGATCCAAGATAAACTTTAAAAAATATTTATAAATTATAAAATCACATTGGTACTTGCCTAGTACCTAACTATACATGAGATGGCTCATACAAGAGGCCTTCACCACAGTGCCACAAAGACATGAATCAGATTATTATACAGTATTCTAGTATATCTCACACTAAAGTCACAATGGCTTTATCTTTCCATGTGGAAACGACGTGTTTGTCGACTATTATTTCACATTCTGTTGCAGACTCCTTTGAGTAGTTAGCATAATGTCCCCGAGCAATTTAATGGAGAATATCGTCTCGTTTGTTTGTCATAACACTTGTTGAGACAGCAATGTTTTACTACTCGAGTTAAGTTGAATGCTTTAGGTTCACGTGTTTCATTCTATAATGTTGACTACCTGAGAATAGCTTTGTAAAACATTCTGTTAGGATATATTAAACATTTTCTTGTGTTAAAAAGTTAGGTGGCATAAAGTACGCATATAGTCCATCAAAATTAAGTAACATAACATAACATCACGCCTGTAATCCCCGAAAGGTTAGGCAGAGGTGTACGCATTAGTTCACCCACATTTCGCCAGTTATGTTTTTAGTGCCATGTAATAAGTGGCGAGCCCATTGCCCTCAACCGGGCACAAATCCAGACTCCGAGGCTGCTACTGAGAAATTCCTAATGTAAAAACCCAATAACACTGCCCGACCTGGCAATCGAATCCAAGACCTCATGCACAGCAGTCGCGCTTGCGACCACTAGACCAAGGAGGCAGTATCAAAATTAAGTAATATTGAGCAACAATGATTGCTGGGAAATGACTTTTATTTAGGATGCAAAACATTGTGCCTTAAGCAAGCGTGTGATATAAGCTCGTGCTTTCTCTGTATAGAAAGAAGGCTTTGCCATGCAGTGGGATAATAATAGGCCCGTATTATTACTACATTTTTTTTTACTGAAAACTAAATTTTGAGACTTGCTAGGGAACTTTTATATGTTATCTAAAATTACAGGACATATTTATTTATTATTATTTATTTAAACTTCACTGACTGCCTCGTTGGTCTAGTGGTCGCAAGCGCGACCGCTGTGCATGAGGTCTTGGGTTCGATTCCCAGGTCGGGCAAAGTGTTATTGGGTTTTTCTTTCGGGAATTTCTCAGTAGCAGCGTCGGAGTCTGGATTTGTGCCCGGTTGATGTCAATAGGCTCGCCCCCTATTACATGGGACTAAAAACATAACTGGCGAAATGTGGGTGAACTATTGGGTGCAAAAATTACCCGATCACACGATCATGGCACCTTTTTTGTTTTCCTTTATAAGTAGGTAGGTGTAGGCACCAAAATATATTAAGAAGGCTGTGATGTTCATAATGATTTATAATAAAGGTTTTACCGAAAAAGCTGGGTAATCCAGAAATTTATTGGCTGGACTTAAGATTTATGGATGGCTCATAGCGGACTGAAGCGTAGTTATTTTCGGGTTTTTCCTAAACTGTCTACTTTACTATAAGACATAAGGAAGGGTCTAAGTGATTTAGTAATATCATGCATCGATTAATCATCCATTTCGTAAAGAGAGGTTGGTTTTTCCGCTTTATAGATAGAAGTTGATACTCTCATTGATGTACTGGTTCCGTTGTAAAGGCTCGGCCACACCTGGGGGTCTACAGCCATCTCTTAAAACAATATTATTTTAATATTACTTTGCCTTTCGCACTGTTGGAATTTTAACGCTCGGTTTAGCGCCGAGAGTTGAAAATCCACGTACAAAAATTACAAAGTAATATTAAAATAATATTGTTTTAAGAGGTACCGGTAGGCCGCCTGAGCATCGACTTGCGGGTACGGTTGTCGTGGTCAGATACTGCAATAGTACGATTACTTTGGACAGCCGTAGCTACTCCCCACATTGATGTGGATCCGTCCATACAAGTACTACTGCAGTATCCTACCTCGCCCGTTAAGTTGTCCGCTTTAATATGGCCGGGTTTTAATTCTAAGAACACTGTAACAGTCAACAGGGTAGACTGCCCCATTTGGACATAATGGTCTACTGAATACCCAGTACGTAGGTAGGTAAATAGTTTCTATATTTTCTTGTAATCCTATGCCTTTTGATCTTTATCTATGATAATTGTAACTAACTAACTACGAATCCTAACTTCCTAATCGTAACTAATATTATAAATACGAAAGTAAGTTTGTTTGTTACCTCTCCACGCCTAAACCACTGAATCGATCATCCTGAAATTTTGCATATATACATTGTCAGGTGTACAGAAAAGGACATAGGGTACCTTTTATCCCGAAAAATAGTAGGTACTGTTTCCGAAAGAAATCACAATAACGTTCTTTTGATGATAGATGGCGCCACATGTTTTTCGAATCATGATCGGATTTAAAATTTAATTTGCAAGCGAAGCCAGGGTCAAAATTTAATTAATAAAAAAAAAATTATAATATCTAATAATAATAAAAAAAAATATTTTTTTTTTATTAATTATATAATCGTTGATTGAAATAAGTATTTTTTCCTTTAATGTTAGGTATACTGACACCCAATATATACTAATTTTTTTAAGTAGGTATACTGACACCCAATGGATACGTCAAAATGCGTCTAAAAATATTTGACAGATGGAAAATTGCTCTATCCTTTTTGGAAGATTAACGGTTTACTACTGCCTCGGAGTTTTATGTTACAATTTTATAGCTATTTGCAATGCATTAGGGTGGATTATAGTGGAGCACACATCACTTACCATAATTACAATGTCATATCTACATGAAGTTAGACCCGCTCCTTCATATCACACTACAGCCTCGTTGGTCTAGTGGTTATAAAGCTCGACTGCTGAGCGTGACTTCGATTCACAGGTCAGGCAATGTTATTAGGTTTTTCCATCATGAATTTCTCAGTAACAGTCTCAGAGTCTAGATTTGTGCCCTATTGATGACAATAGACTCGCCTCCTATTACATGGGACTTAAATTAATATGGTGAAATGTGGGTGTACAATTTAGTACACTTCTGCCTAGCCCTTCGGGGATTACAAGCGTGATGTTCTGTTATGTCACAATAATTCGCATTTCACAACTCATTTTATTTAACTTCAGTGTACTCAATGAATTATGCTCAGAAAATAATAACTTCCGAAATATTTTCTTACAAAACGAATAATGATAGCTTCTCGTGACCAAACCGTTTTCGTTTCAGGAAACTCGCGTCTTACTCCAGTGAACACAGTAATGAAATAAGGAAATCAAGTAGAATTTTACACGAAAGAGTAACATTACTCAATTCTTTACACAGTAACGTTTAATTTTGTTATTTGTCACAGGCGTATTTCATACAAAGTAGGGCCGAGATAAATAAACGTTTTTTAACACGTACTTTGGCTTAGCTATGATTCCGTCTATTTCCTACACCAAACTTGTACTTTGATAGTTGTGCTACAGTGACGCAAAATGACTCTCATTGCATCGCTTTTAGGATTACAATGCGGTGTATTACGCACATGTACCTTTCATATTACATTTTCGCACTAGTAGGTACGCTATTGTGTGAATGACACTAATGATAAATTTAATTGTAATTTTATTTTCGTATTAATTAGGTAATTAATAACAATGTTTATTCCTCATAAACTTGTATCAAAAAGTAGGTACTATTATTGATTTTGGCCTGGTTAGGCCAAGTTAATACGATTTTTACGTTAGTAAATTCTTTTGCTTGAAACCTTGTCTAACTCAATACCAACCTTGGCCTACAGCCTTATCGGAGCCGGTAGGTAGCACTTTTTAGCTTTAAACGAGTTCAGGGCTTTTCAGGTCTTTGACCTACAACATACATAAAGTAGGCTAGGTTTTACAATTTTATAATAAATCTGTGTTATTCATAAAGTTATCAGAATAAACCAGTGCTGTTATTACAATAAAATAATATTGTACCATAATTATTACATTTGCGATGATGATAAATTATTATTCAGTGCATTTATAATTTGCAGCACGTAAACAATAAAATATTCTGAAAGTTTTGTGGTTTCAGAAGCCACATACTTTTATGTGAATGAAATTATAATTCCACAATAATAATGATTACAAAATATTATGATGAAAAAAACAGGGCCTTTTCGAATTTGATCTATAGGAAAGTAAAATTGAAGTGTCTGTTTTTAAACTCAAAATAACAGTTTTTTACTAAATGCACACCAAAAACAGTTATG
Source organism: Hoplodrina ambigua (assembly GCA_949774945.1). NCBI lineage: Eukaryota > Metazoa > Arthropoda > Insecta > Lepidoptera > Noctuidae > Hoplodrina > Hoplodrina ambigua. The sequence goes on from OX458979.1 coordinate 6,547,184, forward strand.
AAAATGTTTGTCAGTCTGTTTGTTCCGTCTAATTTCCAAACTACTGGGCCTATTTTGAAAAGACTGGAAGATAGTTAATGTTTAATGAAGTAACTTAAAACTACTTTTTTTTAAAATAATTAACGAACCCTGCTTCAAAAATAACATAGCCGTTAGAGTTAAACTACGATAACTTGGCGCGCCCCTTCACAATTCAAAACGTTTAAAAGTATTTACAAGACTCACAATCCATGTGTGCGTACTGAGACGGCTCTCGAAACAAAAACAAATCAGCGTGTCATTGTTGCTCGACTAGCGGCGTCATTAATTACTATTAATGACGTTATTATTAAAATAGTAATATGGAGGAGCGCGCCATGTTACAGTAGCTTATCTCTTACCGATATTCACACAGGCGAAACCGGAAGCATAAGCTAGTCAAAAATAAATATGCGACATACATCCCTTCTACCTTAGTCGGTTAAAAAGAGATTTTGTGTAGGGCACATGTTGTTTGCAAACCAAATTACTTTTTTCTTCATCTTTAGTCACTGTCTATTGGATCAGGCTTTATTGAGAGGTGGGTAAATAGAGGGATCCGACAACTTGATTTGTTTTCTTATATTGTTGCCTTTTTATCTTGTGGATAGCTGGGACTTGATGCCTCATCTATAGGTTTATCATATGAGTCGTTTCATTTTATTTATGGATAAAATATTGTTATAACAAAAACGATCATCACAAATAATTAAAATTATGTAATCATAATATTGGATGACTGGACAAAATTGTAATGTACAAATCATGTTTAGTAATATTTACGGTAAAGCTATTGTTTTGGAACTACGAATAACTAATGTTGAAAATGGGGATTTAAACAATATAGCCCAAGTCATGAAAATATCAGAAAGAATGGCTAGATTCAAGTGGCCGAGGGCCGGGTATATTGGCCTTAGATGACGGAAGATGAGGCATCAGTTCCTAGGGTTTGGCAGGACTTCTACAAGGTGGACCGATGATCTAGTAGGAGTCGCCGAAAATCTCCGGTTCGTTTGGAAAATCTTGGGTGATGGTTGATATGATGATAATATTGTCTATTATAGAACTCGATAGCAGCGAGCCAAGAGCCAAACGGTTTCACTATAAATATTGATTTAAAAAAAAAGGAAAACAATACAGAATTATTATTTAATTTTTCATAATTTTTTAAAAATAACTTGAAACCCAGCAATTTTCGTTACTATAAGTAACATGTCAATGTTATTCACTTTTGCTATCGCAATATAAACAATAATTTTATTAACTAACGGAACCTGAAGGCCTATTCTCTTATCTCATCGCAGCGACAATTAATGTCAAAAGTCACTCACGAACTATAAAGACTAGGTTTCATCAGCCGATGCCATTTGGACCAAGGTCCATATTTAATGTCCGACCTCCTTTGTAGGTAAACATTTTTGACCGATTGATACTGAAATTAGAATGTGATCGTTTCTAACTTTTGTTAGTAAAACTTTGCCCTGCATATCAAACTATTCCCTCATGCAAAACTTTTCTAATTTGTTTTGAATGAACGTAGATCAATTCGAACAAAGTGTTTACTGACACACAATCGTAATGCTACCAAAAGGCTACCAAAAGTTTCTATATCCACCGCTTTGCGTTGTTTAAAAGTTTAAACAGAGAAAAGTAAACGAACATGGTGTAACTTTCCCAATTTTAAAACATCAGGTTTTCAAGCGATTATCAACCTTAAACTAACCTGATAAAGTTGATCATCATCAAAATTTTCATTAAATCGTTTGTGTAAACATTTAAAAAACTATTTTAATTATAAAAAAGTTTAAATCGCGGACAAAATCAGGTGCTTAATGTCTAAAGCTTGGTTCACACATATCAGTGAAGTCACAGTTCCGGCACCATCATCCGGTCATTGATAAATTATTCTTTCATACATTCTCTATGAACGCGTTCACACTTGTCAGTGTCAGTGACGACACAGTGCTCTCAGTGTCAGTTTCGGCGCGTTCATAGAGAATGTACGAAGGAATAATTATTACTGATACAGGAGCGTGTCGGGACTGTGTAAGAACTGTGGCTTCACTGATATGTATGATTCAGCCTTAAACGTTGCGTGTTGAATAATATTTTCCTAAGAGCTTTAAGAAAAACATTTTTATTTTTCGCAATGTTAACAAAATGTCGTGCCGTAATAGCTTCGTCGCTGATTCGCATATTTTTTACGAGAACAGGAAGATAAGACGGGATTAGGTTTTCCTAATTTACTTGTAACGACGGAGGCTTCGTGGGGAAGTTCCATTGTCCAACAAAAATGGAATATGTTATAAGAGAAATATCAATCAACAAGGTTCCTTTGTAAGGTACCTACCTACAATAGATACTACCAATTTCAATATCTATCCATTGAGTTTCTATTATGTGTATTAACAAAACCGTAAAGATATTTTTAAGAGGATTAAGGGTCTATACAAATGAATCAAATTGAATTATCTGTTTCTAATATCAAAATAACAAGTTACATTAGTGTACATACGCATAAAATATATTTAAAAAAAATTGTATGTCTCGCTGTTTGGTCTGGCTAATCTCCTAAACGGCTCGATCGATTTTGACGGGACTTTCCTTGACAGATAGATAACGTTATAAGGAGTAACAAAGGCTATCTTTATTTTAAAAAAATAATTAGGAATCCACACAAAAAAAGGAATACTGCAGATAACCGACATTCACACAGTAATAAATATTATATTGGCCAAAAGTATCACTATTCCGAGCAGAAAAAGGAAAAATATGTATCGTAAATGAACTGGATCCCAGCTGTACAATGTTTGATGAAAAATGACCACCAAGCAGGCTTTATTGGAAACATTCGTCAGTTTGTCCGGGCCGGTTAAGTTGTGAGGTGAATGTGGACCGGCTATGTTAGCACTAGCGAACAATTAATCCTGCTCGCCTGAGTGAAATTCTTGCTGTTCCCGAAAAGCGAGTTACGAGCTTCGCGAGAGCTGGGAGCCCACTAATAATTTATTTGGACATGGAGAACAATTTCGGCAGGCCACTAAAACTGTGTTGATGAATAAATTATATTTAATTTCTTTATAGAAGTCATTTTTAATTTTGTAAAGCAGATGCCCGGGATGTCGTCCGCGTGAAAGTTAAGTAAACCATAAAACATAGCATAGGCTATGTTTTGATATATTTGATACTCGGCAATAGAGCAGCTTTCGATCAATGAAAGATTTTTTGTATTAGGATTAGTGCTTCAAGAGTACTTTAATACTACAAACAAAAAAAAAATAAACAAACCTAATTTCTACATAATATTAGTAAAATGGGTGGAATGGATATCAGACAGAAAATTAATACCATGAATTCGAGTACAAGATTCTAGACCCCCAGGGATAAAATCTTTATAGATATACCGGATTTTTATTAAATTAACCTGTGAAACAGTAGATTGCTTTTCGTACAGTTAGGGTTAAGAAACAAAGTAGTTAATTTTATTGTTTTATAGTCATTTCTACTATACGTTGACCATCAAAAACCGTTCCATTGAGTGTGAAATAAATAATTATAAAATTATTTCAGATTTTTATTAACGAAGTTCAGTAGTCTCAATAAAAATAAAACCTATTTCAAATTACTAAGTAGAAACTTCAGATTATTAAATAAGTGGCAATAAAGTGCTCGAGTTGGGAAAATTGGATTTCTTTCAATGAAAAGCGCCCATTCACACTCCGCTTGAATGGTTCTCCTTATACTCCTTAACTATTAAACAGGTCCTGATGTACCTGCATTTACAAGAAAACGGGTAAATCGATTGTTTAATAATAAATCAGAAACATTAGTGTTCGAAAAAGGAAAAGGGGATCGACATGTCTGTTGAATTCTACATTATTATTCTTCTTTATCGCGTGGGCAGTAAGGTCTTACGACCCCACACACCCTAGTGTCAGAGTTTCTAAGCCGCCTCAAGGGCCTCTGAATTGGTTTTGAGCGGGATAGTAATAGGCTGGTATTAGTCCAGGGCGCCTACCGCCATCTCTTATAACAATATTATTTTAATATTACACTGTAATCTATTGTTGCATTTTCAACTCTCGGGGCTCATCCGAGCGTTGAAAAACCAGCAGTGCGGAAGGCAAAGTAATATTAAAATTATATTGTTTTAAGTGGTTGTATTATTATTATTGTAAGCCCCCATGCTTTCCCACGATGTTTTTTTCAATGATGTCAGTGATGTCTAAGATATAAACTGTTGTATTTTACACATATGTGCATACATAAACTCACGCCTTTTTCCCATGGGGGTAGGCAGAAACTACAGAACGCCACCTGCTACGATCCTTACATACTCCTTTCGCCTCATCTACGTCCATACATCTCGTCATACAAGCACGCCGGCCGCCGATATTTTATATTAATTAAAACATAACATACATAACATAACATAACATAACATCACGCCTGTAATCCCCGAAGGGTTAGGCAGAGGTGTACCCATTAGTACACCCACATTTCGCCAGTTATGTTTTAAGTCCCATGTAATAGGGGGCGAGCCTATTGCCATCAACCGGGCCCAAATCCAGACTCCGAGGCTGCTACTGAGAAATTCCTGATGGAAAAACCCAATAACACTTTGCCCGACCTGGGAATCGAACCCAAGACCTCATGCACAGCAGCCGCGCTTGCGACCACTAGACCAACGATGCAGTCAATTTATTAATTATTACGCACAAATATTGTATTATGTGTTGTAAGTTGTTGTAGTTTTGTTCCTCCTAATGCCCTTTGCGTTCCAGGGCCGCGGTAACTCTTTCGAACAAAATCCACAATCCGGGCAGGAATATAGTAATATTACATAACGTAACATCACGCCTGTCATCCCCGAAAGGTTAGGCAGAGGTGAACCCATTAGTAGGTACACCCACATTTCGCCAGTTATGTTTTTAATCCCATGTAATATGGGGCGAGCCTATTGCCATCTACTGGGCACAAATCCAGACACCAAGGCTGCTACTGAGAAATTCCCAATGGAAAAACCCAATAACACTTTGCCCGACCTGGGAATCTTTGGAAGGGTAATACTACCAGGATGTTATTGTCCCACTCTAGGGCAAATACGTCTTCTCACACAGAGAACGTTCTTGCTCAAGGCTAATTGGCGATTACATACTTTAAATTTATTAAAAGCCCAAGAAAAATATTGAGATATTTTGTAGCCATGTTGTTAAGATACCTACTTCAATACTTTGTTTCCTCTTTTTAAATTAATTAAGTGTTAACTTAGCCTCTTAACTTTAAAGCTTTTAGCTCATTTAATTATCAAGAATGAAAATTGTATCTTACTATTATTTTTAAAAAAGTAAATGTTTGGAGAGATAAATGTTTGTTATTTAATCTCCTCAAAACGGCTGAACGGATCTGGATGAAATTTGGCACAGAGATAGATTATAGTCTAGAATAGCACATGTATTACACTAGCACTCCTGTTTTAATAAGTGGCATGATTTAAGCTACCGGCAATGTAATTGGCTCTAAATTTCTGTCACAATTAGTTTCTGTCCGAGTTTGGGTGTTCTCAGTCCTATCTGAGAATAAAAATATTTCGTGGCGATAGATCTATTAATTAGATAATACAAGTTTATGACAAATATAAACATTGTTGACAAAAAATATAATTTCCCTTAATTATATTAAGTTTAAGGCAGATTAAGTTTACGTTCCATCTACCGGGGTTCGTCTACAAAAAGCATAAAACAGCCACAAAGCGCGACAATCTATTACAGAACTAATGGGTTCCCACAACGTTTTATACACTTTCAAAGAAATAAAATGTGAAACAAAAATGACTCGTCTAAACGGGAACAGGAATTCCTATTATTGTATCCTCACTTTAACAACGTTGTAAGGTGTACAAGATAATAGCCTTGCAACACGACACCTCCCCCCTTTTCCCCCTCCCTCTAGGGTCATCAAATAGCCGAGTTTTTATGTTAATAATGTCCAAAGAATAAGTATTATGTTCTATGTTGTTTTGAAAGTGATGAAAATGGAAGGAAATTGAGAAGTTACTTTACTTTTTATTATTAACTCGTAAAATATACTTTGAGAGAATTATTTTCTCTCAAAGTTACTGTCACAATTTATTGGTTAAAATGATAAACACGTTCTTTTTTATAGTATCTTATTACTTTAAAGTACTCCACTTTAATGTTTAGGAGCCAGGACTGACACGTATCAGACATTCAAAACGAATTAAGAACCACACAATTATGTGTAATACTTCGTCCACGTGAAAGTCAAATACACCCTGAAATGTAAACCGTTGCAAAAACGCGGCGGAACGATTCGCCCTCAGTAGTACTAATGGAACGTAGAGTTAAACTTAAAAAATAAAAATATTTTTATTTTAAAATATTAAAAAAAATATTCATAAACTCGAAAGCGTGAGTAACAATAGTTACACTGTCACGCACACAAACGCAACGTAGCCAACGAAATGATACCTACGTCCTAACGTAGGTATCATTCAAAACTCATGCGCTACCGACAAAGTAAAAAGCAATAAATCATAAATGTTCAGAGAAAAATAAGCTCTCGTGCCTTGTGATACGGTATAAACTAGAGCGCGTAGCTTACACTCTCTTCATTCGCCGCCACAGATCAAAAAATGCCGCGCCGTGCCGCGCAGTGTCGCGCACTCGACGCTCAGTTGTCTTGCGGACGTTGTACTTGTAGGTTAAATAAGTGAAAAGTGGATTGAAATTACGATTTTTCTAATTTTGAGTGAGACCCATTATTAAAACTAAAAGAATTTATTTAAAAGTGCTCGTTTGTGTGTGGAATGTAGTGGCTTACACTTCGAACACTTGCTTCGATACCGCGAAGTGTAGGTAAGTACTTTGTGAATAGTGAAAATTCAGAAATAGGTTAGGTGATTAAAATCATTGTAAATAAGTTGATTCCAACTTTTTAAATACGACTAAAATACTTACTTTATTGTCTTTGTTTAACTTGTTTTTTTGTTTTCGTGTTCAGTAAGTAAAGTTGTAGGTAATAAAAAGTATTTTTGACAGTCTTAAGCCTGTAAAAGTATGAAGGGAGAATTGGAATAACTTTTTGGGTGTTGTGTTACATTAAATTAACTAAAGATCAGAAAATCAGCTGTTGATAAGCGCAAGGGTTAACGACCCAGTGTTCTGGCGCCCGCGCCGTCAGCCGCTCGGGTCTCGGCCGCTGCGTTTGACTAGGTACTACTATTTGATTGCGTTCATTTTCGAGTTTCGTTTTTCACAATTGTGAATCTGCCATTTTTATATTTTCATAGTAAAGATATTTACTAATCGATTGTACTACCAAAACAAAGTCATTTCGCTGCAGCTTTGCAACGGTTTACATTTCACGGTGTATACCATAAAACACATACGGAAGCGTAGATTTTAGCAGTGAAATCATTTCTGTAATCGGATCAGTACTTCCAGAGATTACCTTTTACAAACAAATAAACTGTACCTTAATTATAGTGGATTATGTACTCTCATTCCTAGATTTCTCGTTAGCCTGGCAGCCCTAAGCACTAATCTTGGAGTGCATTAGTGTTGACAGTGCGATAAACAGAAAAGGCCAAGTCTGCGTATTGTTTTGCTAGCAAAAACTACGTTGTTAGTACAATGGATAGTGCTTTAGTATATTGACGCTGGAACTAGGAGATGGCGCTGTTTGTAGTGCTTTTGGCGTCTATTTATTTACCTCTTGTCTCTCTGCAGAGCAAAGGCTTCTTCTCATACAGAGAAGGCACGAGCATTGATCGCCATGTTTGCTCAAGGCGGATTGGCGATTTCAGAGTTATATTAATGACTAGCTTTTGCCCGCGACTTCGTCCGTGCAAAGGTAAATAAAATATAGCCTATGCTACTCGCAGATAATGTAGCTTTATAATGGTGGACGAATTTTTAAAATCGGTTCAGTAGTTTTTGAGTTTATCCGTCACAAACAAACAATCAAAAATACAAATTTTTCCTCTATATGATATTAGTATAGGAGTAAGTCGAGGTTTCTTTCACTGATATTATGAGTAATGCCCAAGATATTAAACAATTTAAAGTTTTGTCATAGCAGGTTTTCAACCAAAAACTTAAATGCTTTGTTAGTCGAGTGTACCTACTCCTGCCTATTGCTTTGAGAATATGGGCGTTATGTTATGTATGTACAAAAGTGTTTTTCAATCATATAAGTTTACAATCATTGTTACATTTTAACCGACTTCAAAAAGAAAAAGACTTTTTTATCATCGTCATGTTGTGACCAAAAATGCATATTTTTCAGTTATATTTATATAGTTAAGTGTGTAACTTCGTTAATATTTTTCCGTAACAATTTTTCACCGCTTCAAACTTTAAATAAAACCCGAGCAAGGACAGTGTAAGTAACGCAACTGACCCAGATAGTTACCTAGTGGAAAGTTTGTGCCACTATTTTGGTCGTAAATTAAAAGTTAATAAATTGATGTTTCCTTCTCTTTTTGACCTTGGCTATATTTTTATAATGACTTTAAAGTATTGTTTATTAACAGCTTCCGCGACTTCGCCTGCATCAAAGTTATTAACCCAAGGGAATCGTAAATTTTTCGGAATAAAAAGTTGCTTATGTGCTATTTCGGGTATATTCTGTCTTGCGCCAAATTTCGTCGAGATCCGTTTAGCCGTTCTGGAGTGTTTGAGTAACAAACAACCATTCATTTAAACTTAAGCATTTATACATAAAATAAGTAGTTAGACTTGTCTAACTACTTATTTTAACTCTAACCTATTAAGGAGGCTTGCCTCCTTAATAGGTTAGAGTTATTTATCATGGAATATCAAACGTTTAAACCGGAATGAATTAATATTACTATTAAGAATGATCACTTGGCAACTGTTAGGTACCTATATATACGACATTTAGTATAATTTCTAGTAATAAAAATCTGTCTATAATTTCTATAAGTATCATTAAATTTTCCATCAAAGATATCTATTTTTTTTAAATCTAAATATACAAAAGCGAAAGGTTAGTAACTCACTCACTCATCACGAAATACGACGAATAAAGATGAAATTAGTCCGGGACGTAGTTTATAGTTAGTAGACGTCCACTAAGAAACCATTTTCCAGAATTCATCCCACGAAATAGGAATTCAAACTTGGTATAGAAAAACATAAGAGAAACGTAGGGGTAATCTAAGTTACCCGGATTAAACGCAAACAAAGCCGCGTGTAAAAGCTAGTAAATTATAAAGTAAGAACATACCATTACTAAACGACCTGTTAGACTAACCTTCCGATCATAAGCCACGAAGATAAGGTTTATTACGATGTTCAGGGGGGTGGGACACCAACCTTGCATAATGTCCCATTGTATATTAATCGAGCACTCGCTCAGCCCTCGGGATTCCGCTTATTCCGAGAAAATTAAGAGACAATGAAATCTTGTAAAATAAAGTGTTTATCGGAGAAAAATAAAATGAGAAAAGCAAAATGGATTATCTTTGGGGTGTGGAAATGATTCATTTCGGATCTGGGATATTTATGGCGACATTTTTTTTGGGTTCCGTACTGTAAAGGCGCCAACCGGACCCTAAGGCTTCGCCGTTTACTCGTCTGTCACTGGGTTGTATCTTCAGAACCGTGATAGGTAGACACTCGAAATTACATAGTGTGTATTAGATACTATGACCGCTATAATAATATCGAATCTCGCTATAAAAATTAAAAGTGTAAGGGGAGTCTCTGTACAAGATACGGGTAATTTTCAAGGTTAATCGTTAATTATGACACTTCAAACTTACACTTAATATACTATACTAATATACTATAATACGGAACCTTTCATTTGCGAGTCTGACTTATACTTGGCCAGGTTTATGGAGCACAATCATAATGAGTATTACTTTCTTTTAGACTAAGACACCAAACTAATTTAATTAAACCAGAAACTGACATTTTCAAATCTGCCGATTATTAATAAAGTTACCGAATATTAATTTTAGCGGAGGAACGATTTTGACAGCTTGCTAAAATATTACTTGAATCAGTTTCCAAAACAAAGTTATGTTGACTTTAAAAATCACCCCTTTTTATTTGTCTAACTAGCTTTTACCAGCGACTTTATCTGTCTGAGTTTTTTACCTGCGTTAAGCTACCTCTTTGGTTACTGCTCCGCTTCCGTGTCATATAGCGTGATGTATAATAACTTAGTCCTCATGAATCTGGTTATAATGTACAAAAATATTTTTCCGATCCGACCAGGAGTTTCAAAGATTGGCGCGTTTAAACACAAACACACAAAAAATCTCTTCAGCTTTACGTCATTTTCGTTATTCCTAATTATAAAGAAGAAAATCATATCAATTTAGAATCTGTCGCCTACAACGCCTCTATTCTCGCGTAATTACATAAATCCTTAATTTAATTAGAAGATTGCCTAGCATCTCTTGTCTCACTCTCGCAACATTTGAATAACGAATGGATAAAGATTAAGAGCAATCTAAGTTTTAAGACTTCACTTTAATTAAACATGTAATTTAATCGGAATTTGTTTCTTATAAATCCCTTTTTATCGTCTCCCATTATTTTTTCTTTCACATAACAATCCAGATATTTATGTTGTCTTTTTTTAAGATTTTCAATAAACTTTTACGAGGGGTTTTAAAAGATTTTATGCTATTCTTATGTTTGATTTATGTTCAAGCAAATATTAGGATCTTTAACCGTAACAGACGGACGTTAAAGAAACTACCAATGTTTTGGTTATAGCTCGTGCCTTCTCCGTATGAGAAGACGCCTTTACCCTACAGTGGGACACTAATAGGCTGGTATTATTATACATGACATAACGCCTGTAGTTCCCGAAGGGTTAGGCAGAGATGTACCCATTATTACACCTACATTAAATTTCGCCAGTTAAATTTGTGTTAAATTATTATTATTAGTTATAACGAGAGTGAAACGACACTTAATGAAGTACCTTTTGGTTATGGTGATTTTGAAGGTCAAAGCTATAACATTGTTTTTATTGTTGTTTGAAATTTAGTCTTTAGTCCCATGTAATAGGGGGCGAGCCTATTGCCATCAACCGGGCACAAATCCAGACTCCGAGGCTGCTACTGAGAAATTCCTAATGGAAAAACCCAATAACGCTTTGCCCAACCTGGGAATCGAACCCAAGACCTCATGCACAACAGTCGCACTTGCGACCACTAGACCAACGAGGCAGTCAAAATTTGAAAATGGCGAAATGTGGGTGTACTAATTGGGTACACCTCCACCTAACCCTTAGGGAATTACAGGTGTGATGTTATGTTATGTTGAAATAAATTCAGTTTGAATGTTAGATTTAAACATTAATTACCTCCACAACTGTAAGTATTGTTTCATTCATTTGTAACACAATGTCTTGCATTACAATGCGGGTTACCACAAACAGTGAATTATCACCCTGAAATAAAAGTTGTTTCTCCACAATTATCTTAGTTAGATGGGCAGTTTATAATGTGGTTGTCTTTACACAGTCTGAATTAGTAAAAAAAATATTTAAATATTTTTTTAACATTTTATGAAGTGGAAAAACCTTTTTTTAATACAAATTAGATGATGGCTGACAGGGATGCCTACATCATAACCTTGTTAGCACCGATCTCTAAGAGAGTATTACCTATTTCTTGCCAAATGAAGAGAAAACTCATAAATATAGAGTTTAAGCGCTCACAAGACCCGGATTAGCCCTTAATACCTACTCCTAAAAGTAACAACGAAACAGCTTCAAAAGCCCATAAAAGAAAAAGTGCTTTAAGAGTATTAATCCTAAAAGGCTTATTTTAGTAAACTGGTGCCATAATATGAATATAACATCACGCCTGTAATTACCGAAGGGTTAGGCAAAGGTGTACCCATTAGTACACCCACATTTCGCCAGTTATGTTTTTAGTCCCATGTAATAGGGGGCGAGCCTATTGCCATCAACCGGGCACAAATCCAGACTCCGAGACTGCTACTGAGAAATTCCTGATGGAAAAACCCAATAACACTGCCCGACCTGGGAATCGAACCCAAGACCTCATGCAAAGCAGTCGCGCTTGCGACCACTAGACCAACGAGGCAGTGAAAATAAAATAATTAATTTTAAATTTTATTACCGAAATTTACTGTCCATAAGCTGTTCTATGGAGTGAAACGCTTTTTTTATTTCAGCCAGCATTTAATAACTTATCATAATAATATGTTATGAAACCATTTTATTCATAAACGGTTTACCAGTAAAATATTTAACGATGGCCAGCGTTTGTTCGTGACATAACTCTTAAAATGCATTTTATTAATGGCTCGTATAATATTTTCGTATGTCAATAGAATATCATGTAGGTATACCACAATCTGTCATTTGCGTTTCCAAGGAGTTAGCCAAACGATTGGTTGATTCTTCCCGTGACCCAAGGGCTTGTTTTTACCTTGGCCAGAGGTTAAGCATTCCCATCCAACGTAGCAATGCGGCCAGTCTTTTGGGCACATTTCCAGTGGACAGCGATGCGGATGAATTTTTTGATGCCATCTAGTTTTAGTTTCTCTTTTTTTTATTCTGGTTGTTTTTTATTTTATTTTTATTATTAAGCTTGTAAATAATGTATATATTAATTAAATTACAAATAAAATTAACATAACATCACGCCTGTAATCCCCGAAGGGTTAGGCAGAGGTGTACCCATTAGCACACCCACATTTCGCCAGTTATGTTTTTAGTCCCATGTAATAGGGGGCGAGCCTATTGCCATCAACCGGGCACAAATCCAGACTCCGAGGCTGCTACTGAGAAATTCCTGATGGAAAATCCCAATAACACTTTGCCCGACCTGGGAATCGAACCCAAGACCTCATGCACAGCAGTCGCGCTTGCGACCACTAGACCAACGAGGCAGTCAAATAAAATTAATATCTCTGTCATTCAGGTTTAAAACTTATTTAAAAGGTTTTACAATCCGATGCGTCATTTTTAATCGGTTATTCGTTTCATCGAATTCTTGTAGAATAAACTAATTATCAACAACAACCAATTTAGTCGTGTTTTATGTTCAACCTTATTTAAGTGTGTATACAAACACCTAATAAGGTTGAAAATAAAACACAACCACATTGTCGCTTAATACATTTAGCCTTTCACCCGTCGATATGATAAACAGATTCATGAGGAATATAGGCTATATAACATCACCCTACGTCCCACAGGAGCGAAGCAGTAAGACATAACAGAATGTGGATGAAACCGCAAAAAAAAAAGATTTAATAAAAAGATTCTTTACACGATAAGAAAAGAGAAAGGATAATAAATATTGGGTGTCACAACATCCCTGTGGACTTACTGGAATTTGGAGAGTACATAAAGAAAATCTAGACATATTTTTCAGTTTACAACCAAAGAGAAATTAAGGTCCCTTTGGTGGAGATGGGATAACAAACGTTGGCTTGGAAAATTACATTGAAAAACTAATCTATTACATAAAATTCTCGTGTCACAGTGTTTGTTATCAAACTCCTCAGAAACAGCTGGACCGATTTTTATGAAATTTTGTGTGCATATTCGGTAGGTCTGTGAATCGGCCAACATCAGCTTTTCATGGCAAAAACAAAAATGGCGGTACGACGTTCGTTGGGTTAGCTAGTATTTTATAATATCCAACAACATACATAACATCACGCCTGTAATCCCCGAAGGGTTAGGCAGAGGTGTACTAATTAGTACACCCACATTTCGCCAGTTATGTTTTTAGTCCCATGTAATACGGGGCGAGCCTATTGCCATCAACCGGGCACAAATCCAGACTCCGAGGCTGCTACTGAGAAATTCCTGATGGAAAAACCCAATAACACTTTGCCCGATCTGGGAATCGAACCCAAGACCTCATGCACAGCAGTCTCGCTTGCGACCACTAGACCAACGAGGCAGTCCTAAAATTTGATATCCAACAATTCTACATAATTACGAGTACATAGGTACTGGAAACTAATAACTGGTAAGGGAAACTAACGTTTAAGCAGATGATAGATGACACAACGTCAATTAGTCGCGCGACAGCTCATACTATTGTTTAACAAAGGCGATTGTAATTTGAATTTACGTACAATTCATGTTGATAGCCAATTTCAATCCAACATTCAATCGACTTCTCAACCAATCATTTCCCTTCCAATCACAATCTTAACTTTATTACTTAATTTACAAAATCTAATAGACATTAACTTCTATATAAATAAAAATGATCGTTATCCCCTATACATTCCTAAACCATTGATCCGATTGTGATAAAACGTTGATAGGTAGTTTAAATTTTCAACACAATGTACATTGTTATGAAATAAATTACTTATGACTTATGACTTAAAGTCAAAGTCAAAACTTTTATTTCAATTAGACCAATTACAGGCACTTTTGAAGTGTCAAGGAGTCGGTCAGTTAGTCAGAAAGTTGAAGCTATTTGCTCGTTTCAACACGAAGTAGGCCTCTAAGGAGAAGAACAAGCAAGAAACTTCACAGACACTCCAGTCGAAGAGTTCTGTGTATACCTGCACAAGTCACGTGTAGCATCTACTAATTAATAAATAGTTGCATCGCTTAGAAAGCTACGAACGTCTACAACATTCTTTACAAATTCGCCTTTTACTCGAATGCACTTGTTTACACGTAGCATCTCGGTAAGTTCTAAATCCGATCTAAAAAATCCATCTTCCGCTATTCTACTTGAATTTGTTAACACCTAGACTACCAACACCTCTCCCACATGCCCTGAATACAGATGCACTTTAAATCTACGATGTGAAACTAAAAGGTTAATGCTAGTATACAGTCGACCTAAGGATATCTAAGCGTAGCGACACACGTGTTAAAAATTATGCTTCTCGATTCTAAGTGAAATATTTAAACATAATGGGGTAGATGACACCATTAACAAATAATTTCAAGGCATAACTTCTTTAAAAAAATACTTTATATTTTGAGCCCTGAAAACCCGATTAGGTTTTAAATTATTGTAAAATTTGATTTTTCAAGCTTTTAAATCAATAAATAGTTAGTCAATTGAGGTGCCAAATAAATGACGTCACAATTCTACATAGCAATACAAAATCTATGAAAGAATCGCATTTTGGCAGGTCATAAAAAATTCGTCCAATGATTGATGGTGTCAATTAGCCTATTGCTGTTGGTGTATTTATTTTGATATTTTATTAATTGCGTTGTTTTATGTAAAAAATATATGTACTGTTATTCATCCTTCCTACTATACTATTATAAACATGAAAGATACTATGGATGGATATGGATTACTATTTCAATCTTTAACAGATCTAGCTAAAATTCGCTCATTACACATTTATCTAGCTTAACACATTGAATATTTTTGATCCTGTCTTTGCTTTCCTTGGAACAATACCGACTTTGAGGCAGACGAAAACGCGGGCAGAAGCTAGTATTCAATATACAAATTTTACACACCACGTAAACATAAAAGTACCTGCATAAAACAAAATCATTAATCAAAACGATGCAAGCTCACAGTTTTACTACAAAACTCGAGTCAGAATTTCCATCTCACATAATTTTCTCATCCAAATAATATTGTTAAAAACCTTGTTTATTTCCATTACTTTCCCCATTGGACTCGTGTCGGTCCAATAAATTTCCTTTTACAGGTACTTCGATCCCAGGTCTCATTTAACTCCGGAAATCCTTGTGGGTTACACCTAAAGCTACCATAATCTTCTTGGTGACTCCCAAAGGAGATCTCTTTAAGATAAATCTATTCGTAACACGATAAAAATAAACGGGTTCATGAATTAATGTTAGGTATGTATTAATGCTTTGGGTTTTGCGGAAACTTGTGAATAATTTAAAACGTTTGAACATGCTTTCGTAATAGGAACATTAATGCTTCATAATCATATGATTGCTTTACTGTGTGTTTAGATAGTTAGATATAAATTGGTAATACTTGCGTAGACCTCTACGTAGTGGGTAAGTAATGTATTAAATTATGAAGCTGTAAGGCTGTGTCTCTACACAGTACACAGCCTTACAGTCTTGACTAGTCTTTACTATTCAAGACTGATAAGTTTTATATAAATATTTAATTAAGTTAATGATTCTATAATATCTATACAACTTTATCCTTTTTATGTACTCTACACGTAAATACTTTATCGAGCATGTTTCTTTCATGCTTTTTTTTGTAGTATTAAAGAAGAAAGTCGAATACTTACTTACCTACAATACGAAGTAGATCAAAAATAAAAATATTTTTGTGCTGTGTCGATAGATATATAATATATTGATGTTATAACATTTTCATAGAATAGAAGACGGTCCATTCTTTCAAGAATATCGTTGAACTTAAGTTTTAAACACTAAGAACTTCTTAGAAACACATACACCTACTTGTGTACTTGAAAAATCTCAATTCAAAACAGACATTTTTTCTAATCTCCTCAAAACTAATTTCCATTTTACTCATTTTCATTTCTTGCATAATTTCAGAAACATGAGGGTTTCTATCCTACAAGGTTTACATACATATAGGTAAGTACTTACACTTCCTACATATACATTAGGTCGAAACGTCACGCTTGCGATTTCTGAAAGGATACAACGGTAGATATTATCGGATATAGGTCTCATGTGTAAATTACTTTGCAAGATGAAGATGTTCATGAAAAATAAATCAGGGTCTATACTTACCATAGTCATTTTCTTTTTAAGGATTTGTCCTAACAGTTGGTTGACACGTCCCGTGTCGCAAGGGCTGGCTTTTACTTTGGCCAGAGGTTAAGTATTCAAGATATTCTTCGAAATAATTATTGGCCACATTTTTATAATTAAATGTTTCCTTTAATCTTAATATATGTAACTTACACGTCATGTTGTTTGTTCTTGATAGCCTCTTAAATTACTCAGCCATTTTTGATGAAATATGGCTTGCTGTGTGTAATTTGGTAAAACTTAAAAGATAGGTAAGTTTTTATCTCGATTATTGACCTCAATATCTTTACTTACTTCCAGCTAGTTATTAGTAAACTGACAATCTACTTCCTACGTCTATACATACTATCATCACAATTGTAAACAAGTAACGGATATCCCTGAAAAACTGATTTCATTTTCTTGTTTTCACACACGTTTTAACCTATCAGGTTGAACGTTGCTATTTTTCTTTCTGCTTTTTGTTTACAATTTGTCATTCGAAAAGGCATACCCAAGTCCCGGCTGTCATACTGGTATGACAGAACAACAGAAAATCAATTATGTCTCATTACGTGGGACTTGAAGTATTAAAAATAACAATAATACTCTGTAAAGTATTAGTAAATTAATTGACAGTAAAGTACCCACTATTTATTTAATCACAAATCGCTTTATTTTATCATGAATGTCCTAAATATATCTTTGACATGTTACAAAGACAATACATGTTTGACAAGTAAATTAACTTATAAAAACTACATTAGCAAGACGACCCACGTAAGTAAGTGGCAAGTAAGCGAGGCATGGCTCTGCTAATCACGTCATGTTCCTTAAGTGCACACAGTACCTAAGTTGCATCTTACAACCTCCTTGGGAAATGGGAGGCTGTTTTATAGAAATACTAACTTCCACACGCTACTTCATCCGCATCATATTTAATATATTATTCTTCATTTTTAAGCGATTAACACACGGCACCGCGCACCGCCGCGGTAGGCGGTGAAGCGGCAATTATCACATGTACACCGCACGACCGCGCGGTAGGGCGGTGTACGTGTAAAAGGCAATGACGGATTTCATAGAGGCCAATGCGACATGAGATCCGCATCACCGCCTACCGCGACGGTGCGCGGTGCCGTGTGTTAATCGCCATACGGGATAATTTATACCTTAAGTCTGTGATAAACTTCATCCAATTTCGTTTAGCATTCTGGAATGAATAAGTGACAAACATTAATCCGTATGGAGTTTCTTGCCCATTCTTCTCCATACAAAACTACCTTTTGGAAGGGGCAACTAGATTCAATCTTTTTTTTTTGTGTATGACGTTCAAAAGTGCGTTATTGGCCTAATTGAAATAAATGATTTCACTTTGACTTTGACTTCCATACAAACATTTGTAATAGTATGTAGGTACATATATTATGTGGGAATATCTTACTTTTACATTAGCAGCTTTAAATTATAGCTGTTGGTTTCTAACATTGTAGGAAAACCTATTTGTTCTACTTATGTACCTACGTAATTATATTTAACACCGTATGTAACAGCCTCTGCAAACACTAAACTTGAGTAGGGTAGTACAGATTTTGTTTAACGAATTTGAAACAGGTTCTCAAACTGCAAACGGCACGGTTGGCGCAGTGGCTCAGCGATCGGCTGTTGAGCTGCGTGTCGCGGGTTCGATTGTCACACGGAACATAATATCATTAATATGGACTATAGGTAGTGTTTCCGGGACCGGCTGATTGTGTATGTGAATTTAAATGTTTGTAAATGCACGCACGATACGGGAATCATTCCCAGTGTTTTGTTAAGTCTTGTACCAATTATTATAATAATTTGATAATTTAGTATAAGATACCTACTACCAAACAATTGACATAGTTTTTATGACCTGTCAAAACGCGATTTCTCAATAGATTTGGTTTGGCAATGATAAATGTGACGTCACTTTTTTCCAACTCAACTATTTATTGATTTCAAAGTAACTAAAATCCAATTTAAAAATTAATTTAAAATTAATCGGATTTTTAGGGCAAAAATAAAGTGTTTCTTTAGAGAAGTTATGTCTTAGAATTATTAGTAAATTGTGTCTACTAACCAATCGTATTACCCAGTTACTGGATTGTGGAGGGTCAGATAGGCAGTCGCTTCATATAAAGTACTGGTATTCAGCTGCATCTGGTTAGGCTGGAATCCGACCCTAACATAGTTGGGAAAAGGCTAGACTGATTGCGATGCTTACTAACTAATTATTTTACTCGTATCACGAAAGTTCATACGAAATCTATATATCTATTTATTTAGACTCTTGTCAATAATATCCAAAACAACGACTGAAGGGTCGTAAGTGAAAAGTTTATTTTACTAAGTCACAAACTCACGACAAACTTAGGGTTCCAGGCGACCTTAAGTAAAACGTATAGTGACAAGTTGCTTTTGGGGATACGTCTTTGTAACATGTCAGTTCAAGGGTTCCGTATGGATGACATTTGTAAATCACATTATTTTGATTGGAACACGCTTGCGATATGCGGAATCTGTATTTTTGGAGACGAAGGCGTTGACTTTTTATATGTATTATTCAGTGAAAATGTATGCGTAGATATTTTGAGTATTTGTTTTTTTTTTTGCCGTGTGTGAGTTGTCCCAAGATATTTATTATTATTATTATTTATGCACGAGCTTCTATTATTCATACAAATAAATAAAATTGAAGTGTCTGTTTGTAATGTCAAAATAATAGGTTTTTAATAAATGCATTTAAATGTCTACACTGTATATAAACAAAAAATAATATCTGTCTCCCAACCTGTCAGACTATTCGTTTTTGCGAATAATCTCCTAAACGGCTAGACTGATTTTGACGGGACTTTCACTGGCACTTAAATCATATTATAAGTAGTAACTTAGGCTACTTTTATCGTGATAACCAACATTCCTAAGGCATAAGCAAGTACAAGATATAGTCGATGTGACATTGTGATTCATACTTTCAATGTCCCTGTGAGTCATTAAATATTTGTACGTAACGTATCACTTGTAAAATACAGTAAATAATAAATATAACGTGTCCACGTGTACTTGATATCGCGGACTGTATGTATTTACATTTTACTAGTTTGATCAAAGGCTAAATCAATTTTAATACTGTAATTTCGTTAACATTGATAGTTACAATATTTTATTAACCTCATTTAGGTCAATATGAGAACAATAAATCGTTTACGACTAGCAAGTTATTGGTGCGTAAGCCGTCAAGAACGTAATCCTCTCATATATTAATTCCCGTCTGATATTGTTCATAAATAATACCCCAGAACGGCGTCTGTCAGGTGTTATTATTGGCGATTAATAATACTTTCACAGTGTGATATTAATTATAATATTTCATAATAATTACAACAGGCTGTTGTTAATTAACTTTTTCGTTGTTACAGACAAACATGTCGGTACCAACAACAGACAGCACAGAAGCAATCACCAATTCTGGTTATGGCAGCAGCGATGAGACCGCGAGCCTACTCGTCACCGGCCCCTCAGTCACCGTCATAGTCCCAGCAGAAAACAGAACAGTCAAACCCGTACTGCAAAGACAAGACTGCACCACACACCTACGACCACAACTATCAGGCGGACCAGGCAGTGAGGAAAGTGCAACATCCATCAGAATGGAAGAGGGAACCGCTAGGAGCGTCCCTGACATCGAGTTGCAATGTCGAGAGCCGGCAGACCGACCTCAGACACTCGTCTCTCCCGTAGCGACATGCTCGCACAGAGGGTCAGTGACCGCGTGCCAGTTAGTTCCACAAACATACGCGAGATGCCGCGTATGCGAGCGGCGGCAGTCGACGGCACCAATATCATCGCTACAACTAGCGCGCTCTGTGTCGAGAGAGAGCGTTCGCTCGGCCGTGCACTACCCTTGCGGCTGTAGTTCGCTCCACGCCGTCAGTACGTGTCCGGTCATACAACCCCCGGCGCTACTGTTGCCTACTTCTAGTACGAGGATTATCCGACAGAGTTCGCAGCCAGAATCTAGCGCATGCGCGGCACACTGCCCTCATCACGCCCACCACCACCCTAGCGCCTCCCTGCGGCAGTTGCGAGAACCAGGCGATGGCATCGCTGGCATCGCCGCGGACTCTCTGCGAATCAACGGGGGTATGCGCCCTTTCAAACAGGTAGGTTCAACGCTGGGTAGGTGGCGCTACTGTTTTTTAAATCATACATCGTAGAATTTTTCGTTCTTTAGTCATAAGGCAGTAAGGTGTCCTCATATAGGAGCTTTTATGTTATGTCGGCTGAACGGTTAGCGTTAAGCGGTAAATGATCATTCCCATCATACAAACATATGGTGTAATAAAAAAGTTAGGAACTAGGTAGGCGGTAAACAAGGGTTTTCCTTGTTCGTGTAACACTTGACACAGCAATTTCCTGGAATGATTTGCTGAAATGTTGCAACAGAAAATATTGTTATAGCAAATGAGTTTCTGCAAAAAAGGAACGTTTTAACCAACGCGCACCGGAGAAAAGGCCATCTAATTAGAGTGCTAAGTTAAATGTTGAAGGAAACAGCTGCATAATTATTGTCGAAACGGTTTGACCTACATTACTCGGGAAAGATAACTTCAAACCTACATAATATTTAAATATTTTGGTCTTACAAATTGTTAACATAAAAACAAAGAGAACTGTAAAATAAAAAAAAATGTAAATAGCTAAAGTAAAGTAGAAATGCTTTTTGAAAAATTAGTTTCGCATTTGGTGTAAAGCTGTAATGCTCAAAGCAAATGTAAAAAAGACAAAAGAAAAGGTAAAACGTAGTCGCAACTTTGTCAAGTAATCAGACATTGACAGAATGTTCCACCATTGTGAAGGCGTCTTTGCCAGCTGTTTCAACGAGATGAGCCTTTTCTTAATGTCTGCCTTTGCAACTCACGGCCATTTAACTCGCTCTTACGACACTTAGAAATGTTGTAACACTCTTTCAGGCTCTCAAGGCAATTTCGAGATTAGAATAGCAAAAAGCCTCGCAAGAGGAATACAAATCATACCATTTGATGGTACACAGTATATCGGTGTTGTAGCAAATAAAAGTAATTGTGCGTATGTAGGTGTATCATTTAGTGTGAATATAAGTATTTTGAGGAATCATCAATCACTTCCATAAACCGAAAAAATCCTTGACAGTCTTATCCTGGCTCATAGTAAACGAGATGCAGTTGGCGTGTAAGTGCTGTGTACGGGTCTTGAGACGGGTCTTCCCTCTAACCAAATCAAATCAAAGTCATTTGATTTGATTTCTGTTTTTAACCTGCAGGCGGGGCTGCTCCTCTGTCCACAAACCCTGTCGCAGACGCGCCGAGCCCGGCTGAGACGTGCATTCACTGAAGCCACGGGGGATACTGTTAACTACGTTAAAACGGTGGGCTTCAACCTATTGGATTATGCACCGTCGAATACTGCTGTCGACTGTACAATTTTCCTTGACAATTTTTCAGTGACCTATATTAAAATAGAAGATAACAACAGTAATTTAACGTCCAACGAAGTATAAACACATTTAGCTGACACTGAAAGTTTTAAAAGCAAAAAAGCACATCACAATGCATTTAGATTTTATAGATAGCAGCGCAAAATTAGAAGCATAGCATGTTAGTAGATAAGCAATGAACGACACGAAGAAGCAAAACGCTTTTTTTAAGCAGCAAATTAAAATTAGTGTTAGACGTACCCCACATCACAAAAAGTCGGGACCCACGTCATGTTGTACAGTCGAAAAGCAGGTATCTGTGGATTTATCACCAAAGTAATTTGTTAGTTGGCGAATGTGTCGTCCCTATAGCTTCGTCTAATGACCACCGTTAGCCATTCCCCCCACGCCCCTGACATCTTCCCTAGCACCAAAATTGCTTGTCACGAACAAATCGTTTTCTGTTCATCACTTTGTTCAAGCAAAAATGTCATCGTTATCATCGAGCACATTTTATTCGAAACTTGGCAAATTGGCTTTAAATGTCGAGTGTCTTGGAGCACCTAAAACCAGGTACTTTTGTTACATCATTATGTTTTTTCACCTCGATCATGATTTGCTGTTTGGCGGACTCATTTTGGTATTCCAAAGTTTAAACGAAAACGTTTTGTCATCGCTTTGGGAACCCATTACTCAAGCAAAATACACAGCACCTACACAATCATTAGCTATCCATTCATTCGCATTGTTTTGATGGATATAGGTAGCGCTATGCACTTTAGATCGATGATTAGATTGCACAGAAATGTCGCTTTTCGATACATAGATGGAGTTTATTTTTTGTTGCTGTTGAGTATATTATGTATTAGGTTTCAGATTATGTCGCTATTGTTTTGGTATTATGGTTTATGGATTAAGTTATCAGGAAGGGATATTATTTTAAAAATAATGATTAAAAAGAAGTAATTTTTTGAATGGTAAACTCTATAAAAGGAACCACAAAATAGTCAAGATTTTACAGATTTTTTCATTGACGGTATATTTGACATGTCTGATGGTTTATTTAAATTATCATATGATAGAATAGACAAAACTAAAGATCCACAAACACACTTAAAAATAGCCATATTGCAGAATTTGAAAAAAGGGGTTTCCGCGAAGTAAGACACCGTTATATTGGAGAAAATTCTGCATCAAGCCACCATCAATTTTATTGTCAGACGATAAAATATTCCCACCTGACGGTTGCGGGAACTTCGTTTTCGTACCCTCTAGACCATTTCACGCATAATACTTTTAGAATTTTTATGAGACCATCAACAAAGTTCAAGGTTCATGACACTCGGTACGATTTACTAAGTGGATTAAGTTGAATATGCCTTAATGTGTTTAATAATAGGCAGTTGCTGTACAAGTTGGCAGTAGACCAGACATTTAGTCTAACTTGATATAATTATGCTTAAGTGAAGTAAATTGGACAGAAATTTGTTGTTTGGAAAAATATATTAAAGTTGGAACTGACAGTGTAATTAGATAATTTCCTTAAATCTGACTGGCTTATTGTCTGTTACTGGTTATATTATGTTGTTATGTAATTGTGATGATTTACTAGGGATTTGGGCATCGAATATAAGATAAATTATAATATATTTCACATCTGTGTCTCGAAGAGCTGTCAATCTTATATCTTGGATAGTCGTTACGGGTAGTCAGAACCCTGAAAGGACAACCAGTCTTACCAAGTAATATCGTGTTATTCGGTAACTAGGTTGAGGCGGTCAGACTGACAGTCGCTTCATCTAAAATACAGGTATTCATCTGCATCCGGATAGACTGGAAACCGACTCTAATATAGTTGGGAAAAGGCTTCGCTATTCACAGTTAAATATTATCAAAATTGGAGGTCCATCAGTAATATACAAATCAAATTCGAAGTAACTTTCAATGAATAAGTCCACTACCAAAATACTTTCAACAAGTTTCTGCATGTTATATCGAAATACGAAAACGTTAACATTTTGCCTAATGGATGCTATTATCGTGGAAGTACCGAATAACAAGTGGATTGGTTCGAGCTACAATTACAATTCTTTCAGTGTGTAGGCATATAACTGGCAGCGATATAAAAGATAACTAAGGTTATGACTTTTTTATTTTTCAACAATCATTAGGTGCCTTTTTATATGCTCCCGAACCACGCACTTGGACAGTAAAAGTGTTTAGTGACAAGGAAACACACGTTTATTTGCGAAGAGATAAAATAGTTAGAGACAGTGCTTCATAAAGATGGTTTAATTATCATCACTGCCTTAAATCCTATTTTGAATCTTAATTGTAAAACTAAAGAGCATAAAGCTAACAAATGTAGAAACGTGAAATATTTTCTCGTTACGAAATTTTAAGACGGAGTTTCACTATTTCACTTTACGAAACACGCCTATTGTTGGTGCTCCATTCCCTAAGTGTCGGAGTTCTGTATAATTAATTTTAATGCTTCCACTGTATGCTCCAATTTGCGGCTGTTGTAAACGCAGCCAGTTTTTGGTACCCGTAAAGCTACAATCACACTTTATACCAGCCAAGTTCTAGTAATTGGCACCAGTCCTACGTTATCTTGCCAAATACGTATTGTGGCATTGATTTATTGTTTCCACGATGTTTTTTCAAAAGGGTTTGCCTTTTTTTGTGTATTGAATTGATTGAAAGGTCAGGATCGGTCGACGACTTTATGACGTGTTACTGAGTCTGGATTAGAACATTTACAACCGACATCGGTAATTAAATAAATTACGTATTTGCTTAATTGGTCTAAACCCGCCTTGGTTTAGACCAATTAAGCAAATACTTATTCTACAAATACAGAACATTCTTTTGTTTATCTGTGTGTACTAAAATATAAAGATAATGGTGCCGATTCCCTTGTTCACAAACTAGACTAAATTTAGAGAATTGACATCTCTCACTCACATACAGCGAAAGGAAAGGACGGTGACATTAAAGAACTAAGTTAGCGATGTCAAATTCGTTTTTCCTTGAACTTCTCCGTATTTTTAATCCATACGTTTTAAGATGTCAACTATAACTGTATGGATGTGTCAGATTGACTAAATTTGACAGCTCTTAAATACTTTAGTCTCTTTCTTGTTTTATTGGACAGAAAAAGATGGAAATCGTCTAATTTTAGTTTTGTTTGTGACCAAGGGAATCGGCGCCATTAATGCTCTCACTCTTGTGTTCTATGTGCATTGTTTCTAAACTCACCCTAAGGTTATATCAAGCAGCGAATATTGGCGCTTCATACATGGGAGCAATTTTATGTGCTCAATTATTACACTCAATTGGATTTCACTTAGTGGATTCAGTGTTCAATCCGAAACGATTTTAACTTTTTGAACGTTGTTTTTGGTAAAGTTTACGTTTCTTTTTGTCGTCACTTAAATCAACCATAAAATTGTATTTATTTTTCCTTGGACCGTGTTTAGGATTATTGGTTATGGTTTATTCGGGAACACATCCAAAGATAAGTTATATACGTAATCAGCTCTTGGAATTCTGCCCGTCTCAATCGAAATTACCGTCTGGGATTCGCGTTCTATCTGTAAGCCCCAGCAGAGCAATATATTCTGCACCATCCCTACCTCTATCTAGCCAAAAGAGATTTTTCAGTCGAACTTTTTAAACGATTTCATCTTTAATGTATTACCGCCGTCCATGATCAGCATAAAATACTTACCGAAAAATTTGAAATTCACCGACCAGTTATTTGAGAGTAACAAAACAATCTCTGCTCAAAATATAAAATTTCTAGATAATAAATATCCAACTTTATTATTATTATAATTCAGTAACTACGAGCCGTTTGAGACCTAAGAAAATAAACGTGGCAATCTGATTTTTCATTCACGGACCCGCGAATTGAGATAGCCTATAAAAAATAATAACCTTTAAATTCTAAAACCAGCTGTGCCTACCATTACATTTGAATTATAAACCAATTTTTCTTCTGCTCTGTATTATCCCCGCCTTAAAACCACTTTCCGGTTTTGCACAATTCATGTACTTGTAGAGGTAACAGACCTTATGGAATTTTGATTTTCTTTGGACTGTTTATTTGTTTGGTCTCAGAGGGAGTTTTAAGTCGGATAAAATGTTTCCTTGGTTTACAAATTCGAGCTTTATTTAAAACGCTATACATATTTCTATTTATTTTAAATAATTGCAGCGTCTTCTTTTAAAACAACAATATAGCTACTTGTATGAAGTCTTCTTGTCTACGACTTTGGTCTAGATGTATTCATATCTAGTAAAACTATTTAAATAATGAATCTAGTCTTAAGCACATACCAATCTCAATCTAGATCTGTCAAAAGTGCCTCTAAATTACCTTTATTTTTTGACGTTGATTGTCGCCGAGATGGGATTGCCACTTCATTTTTAACGATTTTAATTAGTGTAATTTGTCTTTAGGTTTCAAGCCTGTGATTTATGTTATACTTATTTACGTTATCGACTTAATGTTTGTCATCATCTTTCTCTTCCTCGCTTGGTCCCGTTTTCTGGGGTAGGATTTCTATAGTATATTTTTCTATTCCATCCAATGCGTTTTACAATGTAAACAAAAACCTAAAAGTACTATGCTAATAAACCTATGCTAAAACAGAACTACCTACATTTCTTTTACCCTTCAATTCATCTTCATCTCTTAGCCTCATACATACGTTGGATTATACGATCCAACTAAGAGAACCCCTACACATATTAGATTACAATCATGTATTATTAACAATAATATACAGAAGGAGTGTATTATCTCTATTCAGAATTTATCTCAGTTGATTGGGATCTATATTAACTTCTCTTGTCTTCAGATTAATACTAACCGAGTTATTGATAATCCGTACTTCTATAGTTATAGGTACGTTCGTGTAAATGTAATATCTACATACATAAAAAGCGTTTATGAATTCTGTCCTATTTGTACCATTTTAGTTACACCAAATGGTGTTAGTCTGGAAAATCGTATTAAAATCATTCAACCGTCAGTTATTGCTGCAAATGTGTTTTGCATGCAACCGATTGTATGCTGATTAAATTTGGCTCCATCCGCTGCGGTGTCGTGGTCAATATGAAGATAATTACACAGTGCCACAGAGTAACGATGTTCATATTAAACTCCACTGAGCGCTAAAGTGGTTTTATTTGACACGTGAAATTCAACGTTACATGCTTATTTAGGCTGGTTCTGGTACGTAATTAGATAAGGGACTCAGTGTAGGATTCTGAAAATTATGTTGTTTTAGGCTGATCATGGTATTTTGTTTGCTTTATTTTGAGGTATTAAGGTAATTTTATTAGCAAATACTGTTATCGCGTTTCAGCTGGGACAGCAATCCTCCCTTCGTTTAAGATATTTGCACAGTGTTGCCGGCGAAAGATTTAATAAATATTTTTGTTTATCTCGTAAAAATTAATTGACTTTTTGTACGAGTACTTAGCGTTGCTTCTGATAAATTAAAGAAGGGAAAAATGAGAAAGAACCGAATATTTTTGCGTAAAAATCTAATTATTCAGCAGAAGTTAAAAGAATAGCTCCCATAAGTCGGGAGCTTGTATTTTTTGTTCTCCAAAGACTGTTCAGGTTAAAGCATATTATTTACGAAATATGTATAAAGGAAAAAAAACTAGAAGTAATTCTAATGTAAGCGAAAATGCGTTACGATCGAACATTGTTTTTATAGAAAACTAAAGGTCCCAAGCATTTCCGGAAGCCATAAATTTTTTCTCCACCAAATCCCTGCTCACAAAAATATAAACGTATATAGAAGATGTGAGCCTACCGATATAACATTTGGTCTTATTGATGCAATTGTTTCAGAGCAAATGGTATGAACAAACAGACATCTTTATGATAATAGTGGAAACAGCATTTGGCACTGAGCTTGAATCTTATCCAAAGATCATTACTACTGAGATCATTATGCAAGCCGCTGTCTTAGACAGTGGTCTTTGTAATGTCTCGTTCAGATTAATGTACCAAAATGGCAGAGAGAACCGCTTGCCAAATATAGTACCCCGGGGTGCAATCAAACCGAATAATACCCAGACTTCCATACTATTAGACTGAATCCTTTTCTGTACTATTTGAATACCAAGCAGATTTTCTACTATTTTCCGTACATTTTAAATGCTTATTTAGCCATTCTATGCCATCTGTACCATAATTATGCTATTTCAGCAGCATATCGGTGGTCATCCGCGATGACTATGGCAGGGTTCCAAATCGCCACAATGACCCCCCATATACAGGCTTGTCGTATAAATTATGCTTTGGATGCGGTCACACAATACGTTCCATTACATTGAACTAATGCGCTCTGATCGGAAAACGATATGATCGATTTAACGGGTGAGAAGTGTTTTAACAAACAAACATAATAAACAATTCAAATCTGTTAACGTAACAGTTCGATTGTGTTTTGTTTTGTCAAACACTGTTTTGGGATTGTGTTTAGAAATTACGTTTTAGTCATGTTGACGGAATTTATTGCGTTAATTGGTTCTAAGCATGTAGGTGTGAGGAAAATAGTTAATAGTTAGATGTATATTCGGTATAGATCAACCTAAACGTCTTTCTAATTTCGTTTCATATTATCATTGTGGGTAACTAGTTTGCCTTTGATAACATTAATGTACACAGTGATGTTACACAAGATATTTTATTCCAGAAGTAGGTACCAGACCATGGGCGCAACATTTACGAAGAACATAACAATTACTAAAAAGGCTCTTCAAAAATAATAACAGTGATGTATTATGAAGTGATGATGAAGCGTAACACGCGATACCCTTGTGTTTGTTTACAGTGTAACTAAGCTATTGATTTATGATACAATAACCGGTTACATAATGCTGGCTTTATTGATTTTTATATCAAGTTCCACTTTAAAGTTCTATCTGGTTGCTATCCAATTCTGTTCAAAACTGTCTTCTTCAACGAGATGTTGTGATCAAATAAATCTTATTAAACATTTATTGCTGTTATCATTTCGCCCCTTAATGTCTTATTTGTGTCGTGGACTCCGTCCTGCTCTTATCTGTCATCAAATTTATGTCCTTTTCTCGTCTAAATTGATCCATTTTTTATTTCAATTGCTAGTTTTTTTCTAGGGACCACTAAGTTACTTACTCCATTTTTATTTTAATTATCTGAGTGAAGCACTCACCGTAACGCATGGCCGACCATAACTCTAAGAAAGCCACATAATGGACTCCATCCATTTAGATTAAACGTAATACACCGTAAAATTTCACAGCCTTAGCCATTTTTTCGCGTTGATCTACAATCTTTTTAAAAAGTCAGATTTTGCTTAAAAATAAAAATAATAATATCAGCCTATTTCCCGCTGCACGGAAAAGGCCTTCTTCTCATACAGAGAAGACACGAACACTGATCAATATGCTTTCTTAAGGGGTTGGGTTTGTTTCTTATATTTATTACAAGTCCAGGTTTCCTCACGATGTGTTCTATCACCGATGTCATTGATGTCTAAGATATACTTAATTAGTACATATGAAATAGAAAAAGTTACACTATTACTTGCTCACAATATCGTTCATGAGAGGTCCCGCCTCTCTCAACCACAGGGCTATCAAAACATCTTAAATGTTGCTTAAAAAAATTAAATATCTTTCGTCACATTATGGTTATTATTGTTCATAAACTGTAGACGCAATCTCACATGTAGTAATGTACAAAAATGTGCTCCATAAAAAGTCTTTGTACATTTGGTATGCAAAATGCTTAACCGGTTTAGTATAATACGCGGTCCTACATGTTACATGACATAGGTGCCGATTCCCTTGGTCACAAACTTAACTAAAATTTGTCTCTTTCCAGAGACTAATGTAAATAAGAGCTGTCAAATTTAGTCAATCTGACACATCCATGCAGTTATAGTTGACATCTTAAAACGCATGGATTAAAAATACGAAAAAATTAAAGGCATAATTAATTTGACATCGCTAACTTAGTTCTTTAATGTCACCGTCCTTTCCTTTCGCTGTATGTTAGTAAGAGATGTCAATTCTCTAAATTAAGTCTAGTTTGTGAACAAGGGAATCGGCACCAATGTCATAATGTCCTTGTTAAGCCATCTGATTCCGAAGAACTAAGTTTCTGTTCTTTAGACTCGGGATTACGTAAATTATACTTTTACCTGTTTGTTGTGCGAAATACAAACGTGTATGTTTCCTAGTTTTATATAAAGACTAGCTTCTTCCCGCGACTTCGCCGCGTGCTTTTTTTCTCCCACGTTAAGTTACGTTTTTGTTTACTTACAGCTCTACTCCCATGATATTATATAGCCTTATGTTATTCCTGATAAATCTGGATATCATAGATAAATATACTTTTCCATTACGACTGGCAGTTTCAGAGAAAACCTCTTCGGCTAGTAAATATTAGTATAGATTATATCTAACTTTTCACTATTCAAGTGTTATAAAACCCAAGTCTCGGCACAAGATATTTCTTATTCCTAAGAAATGAAAACGTAAATCATACAATTATTATTATCTCTAAGCAGACTGCTGTGCTTTCATTAAAAAATAATGTTTACATCGTGTTTGTAAAAGCTATTTTTAACTACATTATTTTTGGAATAATATATTTTGTTTCATTTTGCATTTTCTTTGATATACAAGCAGTTGTTGCTAAAATCATAATAAACACAAACATTTCAACTGTACTAACAATTTATCACATCTGATGGGAGAATTGAAATGAAGCCACAGTCAGGCAATAACGAGACTGTGTTATGTTTCAAAACTGAACTCAATGCCGCTTACTTACAAGGTTCAAATGTGGCTAGCAAAGGAGTGCCACAAGGCAGCATCGTGGGGCCGTTGCGGTCACTAACGATCTAAGTGATTGGCGTTTGTTATCACATTTATAACGAGATCACTGCAGGCCTATTGCCTCAATTAGTTCAGTGGGTCTCAATATGGGACTAATTTGGCTTGGATTACATTTCTAGGGGCATGTGGTTAAAGTTACCCTTTCTCCTCTGTATGTCCTTGTAAATAATATGTATTTTTTTTCGTAAAATTCATTGTTTATTTTTAAACCATTCAGCTTTTCCTATTCATACTAACATGTAAATTCGAAAAGGACTCTTCTGTCTGTGACTCTTTCACGACTAAACAACAAACAACTGAATAGATTTTGAGAAGATTTGGTACAGGGTAAGTTTGAAACCCAAGAAAGGACGTAGACTAGAAAGTCGCGAATTAAAAAGTCAATCCGCGACTTTGCTGCGTCCGCGAAAACAGACATTTACGCGGACGAAGTCGTGTCCAAAATCTAGTAATATATAAAATTTTATTTTAATCTGAACTAAACTAACTCATTCATTTTGTTTCTCACATTGTTTCGGAAGTATACCGTTCTTTTTTTTTTCTCTAAAAAATACAAGCCACTCAGCGCTTACCCTGACAAGTTTCATCACCATGAACACTCCCACTGCTCAAATTTAAACTCTAAAAGCTTAATTCAGTGTGAAAAGTCAACAAAGTCAAATAAACAGTGTAGGTAAGTGAGTCAAGGGCAAAGTTGTAAGCCCAAGGCCGCGTAACGTAAGTTTGTGCGTAATATAAACCAAGGTTGTCAGCCCATTTTGTCAATGAGATAGGGCGGTATTTGGACGCCGACTTTCGATAGCGCCAGTGCTTGCATCTTGATGTTATTTATGTGGCCCTTTGAATATATTTTACGGTGATGCTTTAGGAATAGATTTCAATGGGCGGTGGGTGTGAAATGAGGAAGTATATATTTTTTCGACATGTGGCTGTGTTCACATAAAATAAAATTGAATACCATTTAAATTTGGGTTGATGATTTATTTTGTTAGTTTTTTTTTTTGTTTATTTTTTTAGAATTGAACATTTTTAACGTTTTGTGTCACAGTTCGGCCGGGTACTATTTACTTATCAGATTTTTTAAAAATGTCATTAATCTTTGTATAGTACACTCAACAAAAGAGATCCAGGATCGTCAGATATAGTTGAAGTTTTCTTAGAAACTGATAGATGTTTTTGATTGAAACTTATCCTATTTAATCAACTATTTATTATCTACTTTTTAAATTAAATTACATTTAAAAACATCCATCGATTCCCAAGAAAACTTCAAGTATATCTGACAACTCTGCATTTCTATGTCTTTTGTTATCTGTACCTACATGTTTTTTTTTTGCAATGCGATTGAATCTCAAAACTTTTCTCCGCCTTGAAATCAAGAAAGACTTGCCAAGATACACGTACTTACAAATATTTCAAACGTAGGTAGTTGGCTACCTGTATATTCAGCTTTAGACAGTAATTCATGTCCAATGCTACACGAAGCGTTTCAGCGCAATGCGTGAAAACTCTTACGTTGCCTTATTCAAGCTTGATTTGTTGAACTCGTTGCAGAGCTTCTGTATTTACATACAAAATTTAAGATAGTTCAACTACATAACAGTATATAGTTGCACCTTTGTGCTTGAAAAGATGACACACATGGTGATTGCATAGTGAGACGGGATGGTGCTTGCAACTGCAGGAAACCCGACTAGGACAGAAACCGAACTTAAAAGAATAAAACAAGAAAATATTTCTACCGTCAGAAACGAATACGACATTTGACTATAATAGGACATTTTCTCAGTTTAATATTTCATAAATTTTTCAAATAACAGAGAGAGACATTGATACATGACTGGTAGTAGCATCCCTTTTTTGCAAAGGAACGATGAACTCATTAATGCTACAAGCCTTTGACCAATAGAATCTTATGTTAGCTGTTTGTGATTAGTTCAACAACCTATAATTATGAACGAACGTGTCCTACTAAAAATACGCTCGGGCTAGAAGTTATTTTACGTAATGAGTGTAGGATATAAGGATAGTACTTTAAATATCATTGGAATACTGTATAATATGCTACATCTAATCTAATATTATAAAAGGAAAAGTTTTCTATTTTTGTTTGCAATTGATAAACTCAAAAACAACTTACCCGATTTAAAAAAATCTTACACCGACTAAAAGCTATTTTATTACCCAGTAACATAGGCTATCTATTGTCAAAATAATACGGGAACTGTAAGAAAATTCACGCGGACGAAGTCGCGGGTAAAGCGAGTAAAAGATAAACCACAAGTAGAATGCATTAAAAATAACATTCACTTGAGTGAACATATTTTATTCTATCTTCTTTCACAAACTGTAGACTTGAGCACGTACTGTTCTAATGGCCTACATTAGTTTCAGTTAGATCCCATTAAACTTCTCGTTAGATGGAATCTCGGTTCTATTTTCTGCTGCTTTAAGATTAAAATAATTTTATAATAGAAAATTCCACAAAACGAAATTATAGTTTTTGAAATGAAAACTCACACGAGGTGGACCAACGAGTTCGTAAAGGTCGTTGGAAACTGCTGGATGCGGCCAGCGCAGGACTGGTCATTGTGGGCTT
Organism: Hoplodrina ambigua; assembly: GCA_949774945.1. NCBI lineage: Eukaryota > Metazoa > Arthropoda > Insecta > Lepidoptera > Noctuidae > Hoplodrina > Hoplodrina ambigua. The sequence continues at coordinate 6,580,942 of OX458979.1, forward strand.
CGTTAGGAGCGGCTTATGTTCAACGGTAGACGGCGTTTGGCGGATATGATGATGAGATTCGCCTTACTATGCTAATGTGACATATTGTGCCAGACTACCATGTATCCGGGTTGCGGGACGTCTTAATAGGATACCGTGGCCCCGGAACGTAAAAGGCAACAGAAGGAACAGGGTGTGTTTTAGTCAGTAAAAGTCTGACAGTCCCTTCCGCCCCACCCAGGGCGGAAGGAGTCATTTGATGACTTTTACCACCTAAAAAAAAAGACTGCCATGTATAAAAAAAACACAGTTGTTTCATAGTTTTAAGTTTTAACTTCTGTAGGCAAACACCATAAACAGGACACGTATCTTCACTTGAAACCCTTAAATAAATATTTAGCAAGGAGTAGGATGTGTGACGAAACGAGTTCGTAAAACGTACTGTCAAAGCGAAAAAGAGTAGTACAAGATTTAAGATAGCATTTGTGCCTAAAATTCGCCTAGCAACCCCGAGCCATAAAAGTACTCTAAAACATACATTAATGATGGTAAAATCCTACTTGTGTAACTGCGTAGTAGAAACTACAACATTGACATACTTTTGAACTGTGACAACACGATTCGTACATAGATTTTGTATGGTAATATAAATAACAAACTGTGACGTCACTTATTGTCAACTTGATTTATTTGAAGGGCTAAGTTACTTTTGACTAAAGCATAGATCATTGTTTTGCTTGACAACTAAAATTAATATTTCAACTTCACAAGTTGAGATGAGAAAGAAAAAAGAAAATGTGTGTGAAAATCTTTGTGAAAAAAAGTTAATGTGTTGTAATTTCTTGTTCCTGCGATTTCAATGCTCCGTGTTACCATCCGTAATACCTTTGTCAGCTCTTTTCCGTAATAGCAATTAGTAAGTTCATTTTTGCGAGTTGCAAAAGTCCTTAACAGCCTATTCCGCTGTCATTTTCTTCGTTCCTCCATTTCCGTGTTTCAGAATCGCGAAAACATTGTTTCCCAATTATACTACTTACGTTTTACTCGTGTTTTGAATGATTTTCCCTCTCAATGAACGTTATTACATACCATTTGTTTTACAAAATAATTACTTGAAAGACGTCATAACTGGAAACCGTAACACGAATTCATTTAATATGTAATTTGCTCTCATTAAAATTCCAAGAATAAAATAGAACGAGGTAGAACATAAATTACGTATAAAGTTGCTGCGCTCTCGACGTTCAAAACAAATATTAAACGGACGCTGGAAGCTTAAGGGTTTATTTGTACTTCCACTATTAACTTTGATGATTATAGTGCAGTGTGAGGAGTTTCGAGGGTAGTGGCTGACCTATTAAAATCCAAGTTTTTTTTAGTCCGTTTGAACGAGGGATCGATGTTGGTTGACGGCAAACAGCAATGTACGTATGCAATACAGGGCGTGACATAACATTTCCTATGAAGCTTTGCAGTCTATGATTAATTTGGGAACTGTTTACATAATACTTAAGGGGCCATCTTCACGAGCGATAGAATCGTGGCGATATTATCCTCGTGCCGCGTATTTCTATACACTCTCTTAGAACGTGTCTACACACGGCAATGCCATCGCGGCGATGTGACGAGTTTAAAAACATGGCACGACGATAATATCGCCGCGATTCTCTAGCTCATGGAGACAGCCCTTAAATAGGATAAATACCAATACCGACAATATTTGCCACGTGACTTCGTCTCTAAAAAATCGAAAACAAACGAAACCATTTAATGAGTAAACTTCAGCAAACTTTTAAAAAAAAAATTTTTTTTGTATAAATAAAACCATTCAAATCCGAAATTCAAATACTTATAAGGCTGTAAAGCGTCTGCTAATTAGAGAACTCTAAAATACATCTAAAACATCAAAAAAACTGAAAAACATTCCGAATTATTCCCTATACTCCATACCTATAAGAATTACGTTCAAACATGCTTTGGATTGACAAGCCGTTCTCGGAGTTTATAATGTTGTTTGCGATGGTATAAGCATTGCTTTCAGAATTGCTTGCCAAATTTTCCTGGCAGTTCAGTTACGAACTCCGCAATACGTACATGACTGGAATATAGGGAGACGGTTGTCGTACTTTAGAATATAAAGTAGATTTATAGGTGGAATGTACTGAACTTGGCTCGTAGAGGTAAAAAGTCTGAAACTGGTACTGATTGAACGCAGACTGCCTTATCTAGTAGTCATCAGTAAAATTGATTAATAAGCTCAGTGTCCTAAGTGGAATTAAGGTGGGTTAAAGTGATTTGCTACTTTTCAAAAGTCAAGGTCAAATTATTTATTTCAATTGGATCATAAAAAAGGTACTTTTGAACGTCATTAATTCTCATCATATTATATTTTCCATTGGGAATTTTTCAGTAACAGCACATGAGTAGATAAAACTCATGTGGTTTGGAATTGTGGTCTGTTGATGGACATAGGCTTACCCTTAAAACATAAATATTTTTTCCGAAATGTATATGTACCATTTAAAAAAAAAAAAGCAGAGAGGAAAAATCTCATAGGGCATCAAAAATTCGTCCGCGTCGCTGTCAATGGGGCAAGTGCCCAAAAGGTTGACAGCATTGCCACGTTGTATGGCAATGCTGTCAGCCTTTTGAGATTTTTCCTCACTGCCTTTTTTTTTTCTTAAATTGTACATATTTTACATTTACTTTAAGGTTTTATGTATTTAGGTTAATTATGTACCATATTATGTATATCGCTATTACACTAGCTTTCGCCTACGTCTCCGTCCGCGTGAATTGTAAGGTTCCGTTTTTTTTAAATATTAAAATATTATCCTTTACAACACAGGTTACGGTACTTCGTATAATATAAATATAAGTTTAATAATCGGAAAAGTACAAACATAATGAAGTGCATAATTATTATGATACGAAAAAATACGAGCTTGTTGTTATGTTATGCACGTTGCGTTGAAGAGAGAATGTATTATGTGGTATTTTAATGAAAAGGAATACGTCAGTTGTGGTTTTCCGCATGCACGCGTATTGTGACAGATACCAAAAATAGAATGTGAAAACAAAAACTATTTTTCGTATGAAACCGGTTTGTATGCATATTTTCTCGTTACAATATGAAATTGATGCATGTTCGATGTGTTTTCATAGAAATATTAACTTTGTTTCGAATACAAAAAGTATTTCATATACATATTTTATACGCTATGTAATGTCGTAGGTTTCAGGGTCTCTCTGCGAGATCGAATTACAAATGGGGAGATCCGCAGAAGAACTAAGGTAACCGATATAGCGAAAATTGCGAAACGCAAGCAGCAATGGGCAGGGCACATAGCCTGTAGAGCAGAAGGCTGTTGGGGTCGTAAGGCTCTCGAGTGGCGACCACATACCGAACGACGCAATGTGGAAAGGCTTCCCGCGAGGTGAACCGACGACCTAGGTCGAGTCGCGAGGAACAGCTGGATTCAGGCAGAGCGAGACCGATCATTGTAACCGGCTATCTGTAGCGAAGGTCTATTTCAAGCAGTGGACGTCATCCAGCTAAGATTTGATGAATGTCAGTTAATTTATAGTAATTTCAACATTTTCGATGGTCTTTGCAAATCCATGTTCTAACTTTTAATATTAGATATTTCTCTGAAAAATGCTTTCAACAATAAAGTTGGGCTTTTCACACTACCCACATTCTACCTACACTAATCAAATTTGGGATCACCTTCAAGTGTCATGAGCGTATTTTTGTTACGCGACCTTCAAAGAGTATTTGAAGATTCTAGAGACCCGATGAGACAATTGAGACCTGAATAGAAATCAAAATTGTTACGCGTGATGAAAAATAAACAGTATGAAAGAAATCGTAATAGAATTTTCAATTTACAAAATGTAATAAGAAGTACCTCGAATACGTTTTTTTGGTACATAAATAGAAAACCGATTGACAAAAATGTTGCTGTCTGTACAAACGTACAAATTATTTGGTTTAAGGTAAAAACATCTATTTTACTACGTTGTCAATAAATATAAATAAATAAAATTCTTTATTGCTATGATTATAGGTTACAAAAAAATGTGAGACCGTGGCTCCAGAACTAGGCTAGGCTAGGTTGTGTGTGTGTCTGTGTGTTTGTAGGTATTTCAGGAGCCAGTGACTTCTTCCACAAACTGGGCAAGTTATTAGCAAAAAAGATGTCAAAATTAGATTACTTAAAATAATTAATCATGTTTATTGTGCGTCTAACCTGACTACGGCGAAGCCAAAAGGAAAGTTATGTGTTTGACCTGTTTGTATGTATGTCGGTGCTTATGTCCGCTTGTAACTACTCATCAGCTCAACCAACTTTGAAATAATACGTCATTAGATTTGTCTTTATGACGTGAGTGTTATTGTTGTTAGTTCTTTTGTTTATTTATTTATCTATTGCTTATTTACAACGGAAAAACCAATAACAGTAAATTAATTTGACAACGTGGTGATATAAAATCAATAAAGCATGTGCTTGGACGAAACATGGTACGTAAAAGTTTAAGTTTATTTACAACTATTTATGCATTCCTCTCGCAGTACTTCAAGTATTCTGACGAGATCAACTTAAATTTATATTGAACGTATAACGGAAAGTTCAATTAAAAACTTGCATTTACTACAAAAGTATTGTATAAAAGTTGAAAGCTACTTGGAGGTTGAATGCACAACATCGCAAATCCTCTTTTTCACATATTTATGAGTTTATCAGGTATGCATGCATTCATCTCATTTTCTATCTTCACATTTTATATTTTAGTCTTGGTAAACGAAAAATGCTCTGCCATTTTTGTTCTTCCCTAGGGTTTTTCGTTGAGAATTTTATGTAGATATTTATTTAAAAAATTAAAATATTCAACAGAACTACTACAAAAAAAGAAAGATGTATTCACTGGTCATCATATTTACATAAGAAGTGTTATTCTTTAATAATTAATATAAAATAATATCTTTCGACCGAATTAAGAGATTAAGCAGACAGTTAGCATTAAGTCCGCCTTTGTACTTTTGTTGCATTAAGATAAAATACATTAATAAACACGTAAATTGCTATACAATGTCTACACTTTGTATAGCATTTTTTTTATAGCAATAAGGCGTGATGTTATGCTTTTTTTTTTAGGTGGTAAATGTCATCAAATGACTCCAACACAACATAACATCACGTCTGTAATCCCCGACGAGTTAGGCAGAGGTTTACTCATTAGTACACCCACATTTTGCCGGTTATGTTTAAGTGTGGTAATAGGGGGCAAGCCTATTGCCATCAACCGGGCACAAATCCAGACTGTGAGGCTGTTACTGAGAAATTCCTTATATTTATTTACTTATATTTTTATTTCTAAAAAAATACACTTAAGATAACGTTACGGTTTTACGGAACAGTTTACGCGTGCCTTCGGGACGTCTTATCCGAAATACTCTATTGGCTAGGATTTTCGCAAATAGATTACGTATTAAGATCACATTCTTGTAAAATAGTGTATTTTTTATCTTACGGGAAACATAATTGATAGTTTTATAAATTTGTTTGATTGATAATATTGGTGTAAACAACTTTCTAAGATAAATAGGAGGGTGGCCTATTTCAACAGTTAATTCACAGGTTTTTTTTTTCGGAAATATATAAACCCTTTATATAAAACACTAACAAAAGTAAAAGAATTTATTACATACGTAACAATGAACAACGATTAACAATGAACAACGTGTAACGATCACGCCTGTAATCCCCGAAGGGTTGGGCAGAGGTGTACCCATTAGTACACCCACATTTCGCCAGTTATGTTTTAAGTCCCATGTAATAGGGGGCGAGCCTATTGCCATCAGCCGGGCACAAATCCAGACTCCGAGGCTGTTACTGAGAAATTCCAGATGGAAAAACCCAATAACACTTTGCCCGACCTGGGAATCGAACCCAAGACCTCATGCACAGCAGTCGCGCTTGCGACCACTAGACCAACGAGGCAGTAGTAAAATAATTTATTATACACACAATAATTACAAATGTGAATCAGTTACTCCGTCTATATGTATTTTATGCTTTCAAGACTAAACCACTAAACCGATTTTCATGAAATTTTATACGAGGTAAGTTTGAAACCCAAGGAAGATCATAGTCTACTTATTAAACGAAAAAAAAAGCGACTGTGGCCTTTAGTACTGCGCCATCATGAATTAATAAGTAAAATGAATTCTCGATTCACGTACATAATTACATAACTTAGTCTATAGTCCAAATTCTGTACGTTGATACCTTCATTATCAACAATTATAGTACATTCTATTATACTGAAATAAGGCTTCTAATTAATTCCATACTGAACGTAAATTAGCAATGCTAATGTAACACGACGTGACTACTATCATCGGAAGCGTTCGATTGCTGGCCGGAATGCATTTGGTATGCCACAGTGAATATTTATGGTAATTTTACAAAGATGATGTAGATATGCCAGCTTATTGCTAACACTGCGACAATCCGTCGAGGAATCAAATAGTTTTATGGTTGGAATTCATTCTACGTAGAATTTTTTTCGACACATATATTATTTCTACTCTTATAATCTCACGTGTATAATTATTTCTAACAGATTGAATTCTTCGTTCTTTGAGATTTAAAATAATGTTGTCCTGTATTATACCTGTTGTATTTAATTAATAATATGATTCTAAATAAATGAAACAGTGGTAAAACTTAAAACCGACGTAGAAAAAATACCTGCTACGCAGTGTAGCTGCTGCTACGGCGTAGCTGCAGCTACGGTATCGTTACTGCCAAGGCGTAGCAACTGCTTAATTCTAAAAGTTCTTCTGCGAGGCAGTAATAAAAAGGCTGTATGTAGCTTTGGTACTTATTTACACGATTCATCTGTGAATTGTTATTACATAAACATAACATAACATCACGCCTGTAATCCCCGAAGGGTTAGGCAGAGGTGTACCCATTAGTACACCCACATTTCGCCAGTTATGTTTTTAGTCCCATGTAATAGGGGGCGAGCCTATTGCCATCAACCGGGCACAAATAGTTGTAATTGCTGTAATTGTTATTACAGTGCTTATGAAAAAGAACTGATCCATTTTAGTTTCCAAAAATAACACACAAATACTTCAATCGATTATTCCAAGTTGTTTTCCACATCTGCTACTGTTTTGAATGTCAAGTATGTATCCAATATTCGTACAAACCTTCAATATTACCCTTGGAATATAAATCTATTTTATCACCTTACATTACGCATACAAAAATAACAGACGTGTTACTGAAAAGCTGTTTACGGTGGATATAATCAAGTGTAATGTAACCAGCTTAATTCAATTCTGAAATAACGCGCTTCTCATTTCAAAAAGCGCTTTTACAGCTGCATTTTGTAGACGGCAAGCTAACAGCTTGTGACGGATTATAGCTAAGTGGACACTAATGTTCTGTATTATAACGATGCTTAACATCGGGATGCAGCTGCCAAGAGAATGCGATGAGAAACGTGATTAAATTGTGATAATGGAATGTTTCGTACAAATGACTTTTTAATACAAGACGAGTGGAATAGTCTTCTGTCATAGAATGTAACATTAAATTGTCAGCTTAGAATTGGATGACTTTGTTCTACTTCTTCTTCTTTTCTTATAATATTAAGAAAAATATACATCTAGTACATGAGGTCCTGGGTTCGATTTCCAGGTCGGGCAAAGTGTTATTGGGTTTTTCCATCAGGAATTTCTCAGTAGCAGCCTCGGATTCTGGATTTATGCCTGGTTGATGGCAATAGGCTCGCCCCCTATTACATGGGACTAAAAAACATAACTGGCGAAATATGGGTGTACTAATGGGAACACCTCTGCCTAACCCTTCGGGGATTACAGGCGTGATGTTATGTATGTATGTATATAAGATTATAAAGAGGTACATTTCGTCTGTTGTTTTTGTTTGTAGGAGGTAATATTTGCGAAGTACTCCGGTCCGATTAAAAAAAATCTTTAATTGGTAAAAAGCTACACCGTTGCTGACTATCATAAGCTGTTTTATGGTTAGCTTGACTTCAACGCGGGCGAAGTCACGTGCAGAAAGTGGTCTATAATAATCCTAACGACCTGTATACAGGTGTTAGTTTAGTTTAATTAGGCCGAGCTGTCTCCGCACTTAACCAATTGATTGAGCCATTGTGCGTTGTTGTTACTGCTACTGTTGTGTTACTGCTTACCACATCCACAACCAAAATAGTTAGATATATCGCACAGAGTAGGAACTATAACTTACAATCTACACTAATATTATGAAGAGGAAAAATTTGTATTTTTGTATGTTTGTAATGGATAAACTCAAAAACTGCTGGACCGATTTTAAAAATTCTTTCACCATTAGAAAGCTGCATTGTCTGCGAGTATTTGTGCCCAGTTGATGGCAATAGGCTCGCCCCCTATTACATGAGTCTAAAAACATAACTGGCGAAATGTGGGTGTACTAATGTGTACACCTCTGCCTAACCCTTCGGGGATTACAGGCGTGATGTTATGTTTATGTTTATTAATTATCATTTTTTGTATTTGGGTCTAGTAGGTGGTCACGTTTATTGCTGCGTCAGAGTCGTTCTACAGTCTTTTTTTTCTACTGAACGTCAAAAAAAAGAAAATAAATGACAAGTGACAAACAAATGACATTTCCAATAGCTTTGTTTTTCGTCGATATTTATAGCATTGCCAGAAAAAAATATATTTTCATTTAAATATTTGTAACAGTTTAACACATTTTTAATACCAGTCAGAGTGCTTCCCTACTACCTATAAACTTTTTGCACACTGTATTGATAGGTACAGTAAAGTAAAAAGCGTTGTTTCCACAGTAAGCTGATTTTATAAAAAGCCAATAAAAGCTACGTGTTAAAATTGGAGTTCCATTGAATCAGGCATATTTTGGACCAAACAAAACGTAGATAACTTTGTTAATTGGTAACTGTATTGACATCGAAATCTATATAATTTGACAGCGAGGCGAACGAAATTTTGACACTCTTTAAATTCATCCCTTCATTATAAAGTCTATAATTAAAGCATTATTATTAACTGACTTATTATTGACTGCCTCGTTGGTCTAGTGGTCGCAAGCGCGACTGCTGTGCATGAGGTCTTGGGTTCGATTCCCAGGTCGGGCAAAGTGTTATTGGGATTTTCCATCAGGAATTTTTCAGTAGCAGCCTCGGAGTCTGGATTTGTGCCCGGTTGATGGCAATAGGCTCGCCCCCTATTACATGGGACTAAAAAAAAAACATAACTGGCGAAATGTGGGTGTACGAATGGGTACACCTCTGCCTAACCCTTCGGGGATTACAGGCGTGATGTTATGATGTTATTATTAACTTGCTCACGCCCGTGACTTCGTCTACGTCAAAGTTCATAATTATATTTACCCACGGGAACTGTAAATGTTTTTGTTATAAAAAGTATTTCAGACTATAATCTATGGCTGTGTTTTTTATCTAGATTTGTTCAGCCATTCTTGCGTGATTGAGTAACTATCATTAATCCATCAAAACATTACAACTTATAATAGTAGTTTGATTATTTATTTATTCAAACTTTATGCAACAAAAAGTACAAAGGCGGACTTAATGCCTTAGGCATTCTCTACCAGTCAACCAAAGGCGGTGAAGAGATAACACGGCAGGTGCAAAATATGCTTTCGTAGAATGGATCTTACCTCTTAAGACTCAAGTGACGGTCAATATATATATCCATATAACTATTAAAACTAAACTGCCTTTTACTGCGACTTCATCCGCATAAATATTGGATATCGCAGACCATGTCGCGGATAAGATAGAAGCTTAATCTATATTTTTATCCAAATACCAAGCCATGGCCGGGTCAATGGTATTTCCGTGGTGAGGTCACAGACAGATAGACAGACAAAGCTACTTTCCTATTAAGAATATTTTCGTGATTAAATAGACAGTTATAACCTAAACCAAATTGAAAAATATTTTAGTATAGATGGCCATAAAGTAATCTCCTGAAACATAAAGCATGAAAATTATAATAGATACAGAATACAATATGCACATTTATAAATTAATCACGCAATTCTGCGATTACGCTGTGTAAACTCAACTATAGGTATTACAATTTCGCCAATTGATTAAAAAAAGGTTATGATAAATTAATTAAATTCTACTGGGTATATAGTAGTGGTGTGATGGAAATTGGTAAATCATCGCAAAAATTAATGAGAATAAACAAATCTAAATATTATTATATAAAAGGAAAAGGTCATTCACTCACACGTTTACTCACTCACTCATCACGAAATATCGATAACAGCATGACTTATAAAGATGAAATTTGGCAGGGACGTAGTTAATACCTACTAGTTAGTAGACGTCTACTAAGGAAGAATCTCCCCCCCCCCCCCAAGAGGTTGAAACGGGGGTCTGATATTTAAGTGGACAAAGTCGCGGGCAAAAGCTAGTATTTTTATATTTTCTTTTAAAAGCCTACCTACTAATATTAATTTATTATTGTAAGTTATTGCAGTTTTACATCCACAAAAAAAACATCAACAATAACAAGCTACTATATTTTTAAAAAAATATTTAAAAAAAACACGACCTGCATCTAAATCGGTTCACACGTTTAAAAGTTATGGTGGAATATAGAAACTCACATACGTACATACATACATTAACCATGAAAACATAAAACTCCTTTTTTTGGGGCAGTAGTGTAAAAAAAAGCATCATAAAAACAGCGAAATGCGTAAAAAAGCCTCTCAATTCGAGAGCCTTTCAGCGCTGCATAAAGCCCTGTCTAAAGCGCTTGTCGTTAACGAGGTAGCTATTAATCGGTAACTGAGTGGAAGCAGTGCCTTACGTAATGAAGACATGGGCTATTGACCTCGGCGATATTATACATGATTAATAGTTTCCAAGAGATGACGATGTTCCAGTTTTAATGTTGAGTTTATTAGGCTTGGGAACTAGGTGACATGGTATAGCAATTTGATATTTATGTGTATGTAGCGTAAGTGTCATTGTTTGTAATGAGCGTTTTATTCGATGGTTGTTTCAATAACTTGGGTCTACGTTTTGTTTGGATAATAAGGTAGACAATAGGCTTATAATTGAGTATTTGACGCCATTACCTAACAATTCCAAGGCACAACTTCTCTAAAAAAACATTTGAATATAGATCTGAAAATCCGATTAATTTTTAATTAACATTCAAATAAGATTTTTATTTGCTTTGAAATCAATTAATAGTTAATCAATTGATTTTGCAAGAAGTGATGACACGTTTATTATTGCCATACTAAATGTATGGAGGATTCACGTTTTGTTATCACATAACAAGTATGTCAAGTGATTGGTAATATCAAGGTACCTATTTTCTGGTTTGTCAGCATTTAATATACATGATTTTACTGCTAACGGCCAAATACTTAAACACAACTGAATTTTTACTCATCTTTTAGTACAAAGGGTACATTTAAGAATATCTTAAAGCCAAAGTGCTGTTTGAGAATCGATTCACGAAAGAGAAAGGCTAGGCAGATTATGAATGAAAGTTATGAGCTTTATAATATGTAATTATAACATTTAAATACCTACCACACAAGAAATTTACCAACATATTCAAATAACCTGTAATTATCACAATAATAACAATAATAACTATTTCAAAAGCAATTGGCAATAGTCAAGAACAACGCTATAAACACAAACTTATGGACTTACAAAACTTTCAAGCGAATTCCAAGTTTCATTCCCAAACGACAAGATAATTGTATACAGAACAATTATTCCGGTATTAAATACCATGTTTCTCGTTAATTTGTGTCTGGTAACTATAACATGATACAACTAGTTTTAGTTTAGGTATTTGTTGTTCAAAAGAAAATTATATTGAGCCGCCCACAACCTCATTCATGAGGTTGTGGGTTATATTGGATACTCGGTAAGTACTTTACTAGTACTAGTACTGTGTGTGTTGACTGCCTCGTGGGTCTAGTGGTCGCAAGCGCGACTGCTGTGCATGAGGTCTTGGGTTCGATTCCCAGGTCAGGCAAAGTGTTATTGGGTTTTTCCATCAGGAATTTCTCAGAAGTAGCCTCGGAGTCTGGATTTGTGCCCGGTTGATAGCAATAGGCTCGCCCCCTATTACATGGGACTAAAAAAAACATAACTGGCGAAATGTGGGTGTACTAATGGGTGCACCTCTGCCTAACCCTTTGGGGATTACAGGCGTGATGTTATGTTATGTATGTTATGTCGGTAAGTACAAATGTGTCTTTTTCAATTCATTTGTACTTTCTACGTTTATCTTAGACATCACTGTGGCAAAACATTCGTGAGGAAACCTGGGCTTATAATTAATATAAGTCTGAAATCACCAATCCGCCTTGAGCAAGCTAGGTGATCAACGGTCGTATCTTCTCTGTATGAGAAGAGGCTTTTGCCATACATACAATGGGAAAATAACAGGCTGGTACTATTTTTATAGATTGATTTAACTTTCTTTTGTAAAAATAATGTAAAAAATAAATAACCTGGTAAGCTAGAAACTAAACATAGAAATAACTAACTTCGAAGACTGGGATTGAATAAGAAATGTTAGCAATATTACTGAAGTCGCTATTAAGAATGCCAAGCTAGAATAACATTATGATATTTTTTACATTAAAAAATTACTGTGTTATCGATGAACGAAGCTTGTGTTGTGACATTGTTTGTAGAAATATAAAAAATGCTCTTATCCAGCTACAAAAGAATTAACAAGGGCTTGTATTAAAATCTAGCTTTTGGCTCCGACTTCGTCCGCGTGGAAGACAAAGTACGCCATACAACATAATATCCACACACTCGGCAATCGTGTAGCTTCCTATCATTAAAATAATATTAATATGTAATAGGACTGATAATTCCAGAGACTACCTTTTACAAACAAATAATTTTAGCTATTAATATAAAAGTGTATTTTTGTAATGTTTAGATTGTAATGATTTTGTGATGTTTTATGTTTAGAATAAACATAAAACATCACGCCTGAAATTCCCGAAGGGTTAGGCAGAGGTGTACCCATTAGTACACCCACATTTCGCCAGTTATATTTTTAGCCCCATGTAATAGGGGGCGAGCCTATTGCCATCAACCGGGCACAAATCCAGACTCCGAGGCTGCTACTGAGAAATTCCTGATGGAAAAACCCAATAACACTTTGCCCGACCTGGGAATCGAACCCAAGACCTCATGCACAGCAGTCGCAAAAAACCTATCGTGATACATTAATGCTACTTAAACGACGTATAGCTTGACAAATGTGTATTTAGATATCGGTAACTTAACATAATCTAGGCTTCACAAAATCCTCACGATTTATCTATAGTGCATGTCATATATAAAATATTACAAAAGATGAAGAAAAGTCTTGTGCAATTTCTCATTCATAAAAAAAAAACTTTTTTATAAATCACTCAAGCCATTTGCATAGAAGACTTGTGTTGAATAACATTTGCATAATTATGTTCGACTACTGCAACTTATCTAACCAGAACGATGAGAGTCACAATTTGTAAGTTTCTTAACTAATTAAGCATTCATGATCAAAGGAATCTTCTACTTACGAGGTCAAGTAACCGGTTCTTTTGAACTTTTGAGAGGTGTTAAAGTATTTGATTCAGTCTTAAAACTTTTGAGAAGTTAGCCTCTTTTATGGTGTCAGCAAAAAAATAAAAATCCTGGTACTCTGAACGTATTTGTAAAAAATATTTTTCGTAGAAATAAATTATGTAAGGAACTGTATTGACACACATTTCCCGTTTTATCTTCAAATTCAATTAAAACAATAGTAGTGTATTACCGTCCCACTGCATGATAAAGGCTTCTTCTCATATAAAGAAGGCGTGAGTATTGATCGTATCGATAGTCCAAGAGTCTAGGTTGTTGTTTTTCTTCACCATGTTAGAATATATACTTTTATAAAATTTAAAAACGACCTTTTTCCATTAATACCTTGACTGTGCCCGATTGAGAACCCAAAACTTAGCTAGAGCATGACAGGCTTTATTAATTAGCCTTTCACTAAAATAAAATGTCAGACCATTTTGCTATGAAGCAAAATAACTAAACGGAACTAATTAAGAAGTCGTTTAACGGAGTAGCCTGCATCAGTAAAAAAATAGTTAAGTACGAATTGGTCCTACACGCGAAGGGTCTGGTCCCATCGATAAGCTATACACGGGCGTCAACGCTATCCGTCAATGCGCAAAATTAAATAAGTTGTTGATAGAAAAATTAGAAAATTGTTAATATGTTACAAGTTTTCTAAAATACTATTATTTAATAGCAAAATAACACAAAAGCCAGCATAATTATTCTAGTTTGTACGTCAAATAGAAGCTAAAAAGACATTGATAATAAAATTTTGAAAAAATATGACCTTTAAAATAAAAATATGTAGGTATTTTTACTCTTCACTACAAAATAATAAAATAATTCGCAAATTTCAAAATAATTTTTTGCCATAATATCTGGTTTTGGGTCAGAAAGATATATAAATACGCAAATACTAGCTTAATTGGTGTAGCCGCTAGACCTTTGTGATAGAGTCGGACAGACGAACGGACGGATGAGTGAGAGTAACAGGACTCCGTCTGAACCTTTTGAATGCGGAACCCTAATAAAATATATTCAGTTCACATAGAAACAAAGTGAGCTTAGTAACAGTTGCGACTCACCGGGTTAAAGTCCAGCTCTGATCTTCAAGCATCTAATGAACGCTACATAAAGTACTTTGTGAGTACTAGGAACTTCAGTATATTAAAGCCTCGAGCAGTGAGGAAAGCGCTCTTATTATTGTTGACTTAGAGCTTAGAATAAACTTTTACAAAATACAGTTTGTGTGTTTACGGAAATATTTTTTTCCCCATAACATACTGTAAAGAAAGTGCCTCTTTGTTTAATTCGGTTGAAAAAGGTCGCGGTATTTTGGAAATTGGTGACTAAGTTTGAAGTTATTGTGAAGGCAATTAGGTTTGAAAATTTTCCGTCGACAAAAACAATAACGAAGCGACAACTAACCGCAAATAGCAACATCTATACAAAAAATGGAGTAAAATACTCAATACTCAATTTTTATTGCATTAATATGTATGTAACATATTACATTATATACAATATACAAAGTAAAAGAGATCAACATGGTCGGTCATATCGGTCACAGCAAAAATTAGGAGAGAAGAAGTAGTAGACATATAATATTTCTTAATGAAATAAAGAGTACATAGCCCAAAAAAATATCTATACGAAAAACAATATCTATGTAGCGACAAGGAAACAGAATGTAATCTAAAAGCTCAACCATGAAAATTATTTTAAAATATTGATGGCTGAGCCTCGCATCTAATCGATGTAAAAGTACTTCGGCTCGTTTCACTCCTAGATTAATCGACTGTCAGTCATCGTGGTGATCATACTTGTTTTATCGTTATAAATTGAACGCGGCAGGTGGCTTTCACGATATTTAGAAAACATGGATCGACTCACAGATGTCCATTGTCCAAATTTTATAACAGTTTTGTCTTATAAAGCTTACAAAGATAGTTGTAAGTACCTTAACAAAGAGAATATACTGCTGTCTTATTTTCTAAATAATTCTTAGTCAATTTTATGGCATTCTACAGAATGGACCATAAACATTGTCAGAATAAGTGTATGAAATTAAATATATATTTTATATCTTTGACAGATTTAAAGTAGAATAATTTTAATGTAATGTATTTCATATTTTATTTCATACTTTAAATAATAAATTAAATAAAAATGTAATAGAATACAACAAAAATGAGTTTAAAACGTGGCACAGAGCATAAGCCTCATTAAACCGCGCAGGCAGAACATGGCTGTCTCTACAAAGTAACCAAAATGTTCAAGGATTACAACTATGAGAAGCATGAACAACTAAAAGTCTAAATGAGACCACGGAACAAAATAGTTGCTTATTATGCTTATTAATGCATAAATACTTTTCCCTTTGTAGAAAATCTCGGGAAAACAGTGCTTGAATTAAAAAGTTAAATAGTATTATCATTCTCACCACGGTTGCAAATCCTGAGGATTAGAACTACGTTTAAGAGTTCTAATAACTTTACAGAACTTTTTATTAATTATCTGGCTATTGTTTTGCTTACTATTTACAAACGATATTGAAATGGAAACTTAAAAATAAGAAACTCCTCCCCTCGACTGCCTCGTTGGTCTAGTGGTCGCAAGCGCGACTGCTGTGCATGAGGTCTTGGGTTCGATTCCCAGGTCGGGCAAAGTGTTATTGGGTTTTTCCATCAGGAATTTCTAAGTAGCAGCCTCGGAGTCTGGATTTGTGCCCGGTTGATGGCAATAGGCTCGCCCCCTATTACATGGGACTAAAAACATAACTGACGAAATGTGGGTGTACTAATGGGTACACCTCTGCCTAACCCTTCGGGGATAACAGGCGTGATGTTATGTTAAAAATAAGAAAATGCTGTTTGAAATAGGAATGCGGTCTAATAAGGCATGCTTAGGCCAAAAATTAAATTCAGAGTCAGTTGTAAACACTAGGTGAAATTACAAAAAATAAAATGTATTCCTATGCATTTTATAATATTTTGTCACCCCGATTAGCAATTAACTCGATCTAAGTTATTTTTTTAACGCAAGTGGATCTTATCTAATAATTTGAATTTAATATTAATTATTTAACATAACATCATAACATCACGCCTGTAATCCCCGAAGGGTTAGGCAGAGGTATACCTATTAGTACACCCACATTTCACCAGTTATGTTTTTAGTCCCATGTAATAGGGGGCGAGCCTATTGCCATCAACCGGGCACAAGTCCAGACTCCGAGGCTGCTACTGAGAAATTCCTGATGGAAAAACCCAATAACACTTTGCCCGACCTGGGAATCGAACCCGAGACCTCATGCACAGCAGTCGTGCTTGCGACCACTAGACCAACGAGGCAGTCAAATTAATTAATTATTAATTATTTATAATATTATGTACGTGTAGAAAAATCTGAAAAGCAAGGAAGAAAATATTGGGGTTATATTTTATCTAAAAATTATAACTAAATGAAAATATTTAATCTTATAGAGATTACTAAGCTAAGTAACATTTAATATTATTTATTAATATTTTGTTTACCACAACATGTGTGGTTTTTGTGGTAACACAATTTTTAGCTTCACAAACGTTTACCTTTTCCACGTTATACCAGGTCGCGAATGAAGCGCTTAATGTTACTCTTTTTAAGCTTTACAAAGTGATGATTAAATTCATTAAGTTGTCCTGCAGGATCGTTGCGGTTGTCATTTGCACGAGACAGTGATTACGAAACAATTAAACAATTTTCCGTTGTTATGTAACTTTTGTTTTTGTGATGAGTTGTTTTAACTGTTGCAAAATCGTCTTTTCTGTAGACACATGTAAGTAATCCTAACTAATATTATAAATGCGAAAGTAAGTTTGTTTGTTACCATTTTACGCCTAAACCACTGAACTGATCATCCTGAAATTTTGCATATACATTGCCAGGTGTACAGGAACGAACATAGGGTATCTATCATCCCGAAAAAAAGTACCGTTCCCGAGAAAAATCACAATAACGTTCTTATGATGATAGATGGCGCCACATGTCTTTCGAATAATGATCGAATTTTAAACTTAATTTGCGAGCGAAGCCGTGGGCGAAGGCTAGTTTGATATGAAAATTGAGTAGGTTCAGGTTGAAAGATATTTATTCCCAAAAAGACAAAAGTTACTTACATTTTATTTATTTTTATTTGTTTATAATAAGCTTAGCAACGATCATACATGAGAACAGAAGACCCTATGCTAATATTATTTCTAATAAGTTCGTAACTGCATAAGACTTTTTTCATGATATACCCATCCAGTACATTCAGTTTTTGAGAAGGGTATTATTTGTTGTAAGATTTTAGTTAATTAAGTCTTGAATACATTAAAAGAGTGAAAATTAAGTCTTTTTACTATATTATATACTGACTTTTAAAGTATAATGGCGTGGGTAAATAGCTTCTTCTTGATATTAGGTAAATTCTTTTTTTTTCTATATGTGGCCATATTTATCGCGACATCAGTGGCATTTTTACTAGGTAAATCTAAAGCAACGGATTAAATTTGAGCCAACCATATTGAAAATTACCTAAGCCACGTGTATCCTCACCGACATGGATAAATGTATAGTTTCAAACTGTCAGATTATGTATAAATCCTCAACATACAAGTATAGCTACATGTGAATGTGATGTAATCTTGTTAGTTCAGCGAACAGCAATTATTTTCAAAGTTGCTTTTGACAAGCACTGTTAAAGAGACGAGTTTGTTAATTTTCTATACAAATTCTACATGAGAGTTGTAAATATATAAGTAGTAGATATATAAACAAATTTTGCATTAATAGGAAATTTTTAATTTTTGATTCTGGTTTTAATTAACAGTGCAATTTTATTCAAACATTGTATACTTCGCATTGAATAAAATTTGCAGACAAACTAATGAGATTATCATACACATTTGCACAGTATAGTGAGAGAGAAAGACAACATGATTATATTTTCAATTCGTTTCGATAGCACTGGTTACAGTACATAAGGTACCAAAACAAATTTTATGTGTATCTTTTCAAGTGATTCCTATATAATTTATTGAACATAAAAAAGTATAGAACCAATAAATACTGGAAGAGGTAGTTACTGAGACATAGGGCAATAAATATATTTATTACAAGAACACACCGTTGAAGTTATGACATATACACTCGTACGTGGTTCAAATAAATGGTTGTACATTTTATGCTTGCTGAAAATGTACTGGGGATAATATGTTATTACCTGCTGTAGAATTTTGTCGCTTGAGTGTTGCTTGAAAAGGGGCGAAAGGAAACAGATTATGATAACCTAAGCAAAGTAATGGCGAATTTGATAAACGAATAGCAGAGCTAAATTACTTTCACGTGACATTGGATTAAAATGAAATTTTGTTTGAGTTAATTAAATGATAAAAAAAATAGCAGCCAGTAAAATATTTTATTGAAAGATTTACTCTGTAGTAAAGCTATCGTAAAGTAATAAGACACCGCCGTCTATACGCTTTCGTCTTTTAAACTATGCAACGGATATTGTTACGGTTTTCATCAATTGACAAAGTGATCAAAAGGTAGGTTTACGCGTGTAAAAGCGATATTTCAGAATTAAACAAAATGACGTGTCAGTTGTAAAATTCAGCACAAAATAAACCTATTCATAGAAGATTTCGTACACCATTTGTCAGTCTATTCACCCTAAACAACAATCGAATTGGGTAACAATGTGCGCCAATTTATGTAGGAAACACTATTGAACACAGGTGGTCAGAATGTGATCGACGGTCAGCATGTACACGTCGATGTACATATCCAGCCTGGTCCAGCCAACATATGCAATAAATCCAGTACAAGCTACACAAGTTAGGACATAACAGAAATCTGCGCCCATTGTGTGCAGACTTGGCTATCCGCCAAAAGGTGCATTAGAGCAGAAACACTTAGCGTCAAACGTTAAAACTTCAACTTTTCATATTGTTCTAGATAGAGTCAGGATTGTTCGCGACTATGAACTTTTCAGGACCAATTATCCTGTACTATATCTTGTACTATAAGAAAATAAATATCGAGTGTAAAAAGACACTTAACAGAGTCAAAAATTACTTGTTCTTCTAATAATTGCGACCATTTTTTTTGTTCTGGGCTACACCCGGGAACTTTCTGAGTACAGAAACATTGAAGGTCAAACTCACAACTTTTCCTCTATGTATTTTTACGAAAACACATAAGAAATGTTCTAATCATATTTTACATACCCCAATGACCCCTGTACTGTTGGATTCATCCTTAAACACCATGTTTTTCGCGCATTACATTGCGCATTACCCTTAAACAATAATTTATCACACCAAAAATGAAAGTCGAAGCATTAATTCTTGCTTAATGTTGCTTGATGTATATGCATAGTCAACGGATATGAGACGTGTCTTCTATCTGAAATCACCAATCCGCCTTAAGCAGGCGTGGTGATGATTTTCGACCTTTTCTTTGCAAGAAAAGGCCTTTGACCTGCTGTGGGACCATAATAGGCTGGTATTATTATTTCTATCTTGTACTATTATTTAAAGGACTACAAAGGGAGCTTAGTTTATTCTGAAATTGAAGCTCTTACTTTAAAATTGTGCCTTATTTATTGTCTTTATTTAAATAAGGTATTACTTGATCAATACTGTCAATGTCTAGTACACT
This sequence comes from Hoplodrina ambigua, assembly GCA_949774945.1. Lineage (NCBI taxonomy): Eukaryota > Metazoa > Arthropoda > Insecta > Lepidoptera > Noctuidae > Hoplodrina > Hoplodrina ambigua. The sequence continues at coordinate 6,601,285 of OX458979.1, forward strand.
CAATCGTCCAGTCTCAGAGTTCTAAAACGTTCACATTACCATAACGACGATACTCCTATAAGGTCTAGTTTTAATAAGGTTAAATACCTTATTAAAACTAGATCTTATAGGAGTATATACTACTTAAATGCTCTTTTATTATCCTGATAAAATAAACATAACATAACATCACGCCTGTAATCCCCGAAGGGTTAGGCAGAGGTGTACCCATTAGTACACCCACATTTCGCCAGTTATGTTTTTAGTCCCATGTAATAGGGGGCGAGCCTATTGCCATCAACCGGGCACAAATACAAACTCCGAGGCTGCTACTGAGAAATTCCTGATAGAAAAACCCAATAACACTTTGCCTGACCTGGGAATCGAACCCAAGACCTCATGCAGAGCAGTCGCGCTTGCGACCACTAGACCAACGAGGCAGTCTCTCATGAAATAAAATAGGCATAAATAAATAATGATATTAAAACACTCATTCTGCTTGTAAACTTACGTTACGAAGTTTTGAATGAAATCAATTCCCTCCAACATTACGAAGCAAATTCCATAGAATGGAACTTGTTCCATTACGTAGGCACGTAAATTCAACCATTTTATAATGAAGTGGGTAACAACTACACGGTTCAGTGGTTCAACTTAAAGACTCTTCACAGCTAGTCTTGACCTTTATTACATTCCGACGAATCTATAAGATATTAAGTGAAATAGTTCGATTACAATAAAATTTACGAAGTGTGAAAGGATAACACTGGTATAGTATACTAGCAATATACTCTTTATAGTTAGTATATGGGTGGTTTATACATTATTTCTTATTTTTATACTTTTAGCTTTCCGAAGTAATAAAATTTTATAGCGGTACTATCTGACTATCCTGTACCGAAACTGCGGTGTCTAGTTTTTCAGTATAACTATTGTGATTTCGAAAGCTTTGTTTATAGAACTTATTTTAAAAACTCTTATTTTCTTTTACTTCTTGGTTTTTGTTGAATGTTAATACTTAGTGTTTTCTTTCTCTCATCTCATATATTTTTACTTTACTTATTCATCTTGCTTCTAGCTATTCTTAGATTTTTTCCTTTTCTTAACGTTGTTATGACAACTGTAAGTATCTAGGTACTTGGTGTTTTGTCACGACGATGTATATAATTGGGTCTTGAAGAAAATATTACTTATTAATAGACTATTATTGTGTTCATTCGTGGATAGCGAATTCCTGTAATTATGAGTTCATTTTACCAGCAAAGCTCTGAACATGTTTATTAAACCTTTAGCGGAATGAACTCAATAAAGATTTTAACTTTCCCGTCACTGAACATGAATTGCATTTGATAAATGCTGGTATTGTTCCATGAAATAATTTAATTCCGCTTATTGGTTGGTTACACATGATTATTATTGGCTTTAATTTTCCTATGAAATGTTGATCATTGGGAAAATAGTAGTTTTTGAATCAATTTCAAATATCAACATTTGTTTTGAAGTGTACTTTACCTTTTCAATATTAGGGTCCATTTTAATCCAGATACTAAAATTGTTGCTTCAAGCGGAAACAAAATTAAATATCGATCGCTATAACATTATACAAAGTATTATTAAATTCTGTTTTAGGCCTGTTCAGGACCTCGGGATCAGGTGACACAGGTAACTAGATGAGATATATATTTATTTTAGACTTTGAAGCTTTTGGAAAAAATATTTAGTGCTAAATATGCTTTTGATAACGCTTTGGATGGAATGTTAGTAGAATTTGAATTATGTGTGAAAGATTTTGATGTGTTTTTGGATGTTTTGAATCGAATACAGGAAAATGTTGAATGTTTCAGATTGTTTTTAACTATGGTTTGTTTTTTACCATAAGGTTGTCAACATGGTTATTTGCTTGTAAGACCCCTGCACAATTTTGAATTTTAGACAACCCCGTTTGTTTTGCGTGTGGCTTTGATAATCCCAATACACTAAGTGTACAATTTCCGTAAGAATAAGCATGAAAATTCCCGCATCAATAGAGAAAATGTTTCCATAATAATATTATTCCGTTAGATATGTTCAAGGCTATTTTTCTAGGATAGGCAGTGGACCGTGTATACCAATGTAGGTCGATTGAACGGAAACGAATAGAAGGCATTACGTTAACGACATCTTGTTCTTGTATTTGTCGGGCTTCGCATGTGGCAGTGCTCCTAATAAGCAAGTAGGTAACCGGATTAGTGGCGCTTAAAAATAGGTGTAATCGGGGAATAATGAACGGATATTTGTAGCTAGGAAGCATGCACTTTTTTTTAATAGGTGTTTTACTTTTCAGATGTGTTTTATTGTTGTTTCAGTATACAATATTGTATGGTGTTTTCACAATATTCTCTATTGTTTAAAACACTAGTTTTAGAGATTATCGTAAACAAAATGTTTTCCAATAATAATTTTGTTTTAAGCTGAATATAAAACAAAAACAATCTCTAAATCTAGTACCTAATAGGTATGTTCAAAACCTAATCTTTGTAACTTAAACATTTTACCACTTAGAAACAATTCTCATTTCAGACAACCAACAGTAGCAAAGTTCAAAGTGGTCCAATATACATAGCCTAGATTCGGGCTTCAAAATAAATAGGTAGACAGGTATATACATGTACTCTCGAGCCAAAGTATGGGCTATTTCAGGACGGACCAGACATTCCTAGAATAGGCTTTGAAATCGTTCTTGACGAATTCTATGTAAGTGCTCGCAAAACTGGCATTTTAAGGAAAAACAAACCTATTATTTGGTCTGCAAATAACGGTAATCATGATGATTGATATAATACTGCCTATGAACGATGGAATTGGCGTGTAATGGTAGTTGATGGAAACAAAAGATTTCCAATGAAGGGAACAGTAGCAGTTATTACTGAGGTCGATGATAATTAAGGAATTAGTTTATTATGAGAGGTTCTTTTGATCAATGTCGAGGTTTATGTTTATATAACGTGTATTAGATAGATTTGTAACTATACTATATTCTACATACATTCATTCTACTACTGTATTGTAACTATTCTTTGTTTTCATTCACAAATAACTCATTTTAAGAACAGCTTAGAAACAGAAATATAAAAAATTTAGTATGATAATTTTTTTCTGTACTAAACTGAAATAAATGTTTTGGCTTTGACTTAGATCAAAACAATATAACTGTAAATGTATCTTATGTACAAGAAAATATTTTTTGTAGTCCTTTACATGAAAATATTGCATTGTTCCAACAAATAATGTTTAAATTCAATACAAATATTATGTAAAATTTGTAAAGGTACTAATAAGAACTATTTTTTAAAAACATATTTTTACGAGTAATAAATATAGCTCAATTTTGAATGTGAAATGCTTCTGGCAAAACAAAATATCCAACACAGGGATTTCACATGGCATTTTATAAAACATTGTTACAAAAAATCGCACAATTCAGAAACAATTCAAATAGAAATCCGAAACGGTGGCTCAGCAACCCCAATTGCTGTTGGCACCAATGACAATGCACTCTATAACGAAATTCTCTTGTTGGATGTTCAAACAAACAACTAGGTATTTATCGAAGTTGCTTAGCTGGTAACATTTTGTTTGCTAACAAGGTTACTCGATACTTACGCGATAGCAAAATTGTTGAAAACAAATAGGCTTTTTATTTTTTATCCATAACCTTATTGTATAAGAAACTTACACTCTTTACTTGAAAACAAAAACGAGACCGTTACATCGTAATATTTGGGTAAGACACATAACATCCCGCCTGTAATCCCCAAAGGGTTAGGCAGAGGAGTACCCATTAGCACACCTACATTTCACCAGTTATGTTTAAGTCCCATGTAATAGGGGGCGAACCTATTGTCATCAAACGGGCACAATTTTAAATAGTGGGTATTAATATTTATGCGAAATGTGGGTGTACTAACGGGTACACCTCTGCCTAATCCTTCGCGGGTTACAGACGTGGTCTTATGGTATGTTATATTTTTGTCGAACAAAATCTTCTTAGATACTTAAGCTGATTGTTGCAACTTCGTTAATAAAACAGTATCTCTTACATGGCCAGAAACGTGTAGATATTGTTAGAAAACTTCACAAAGTTCATGTTCTCGCTTCCTCCTTCATCACAAGGAACAAAAGTTGCTTACTAGCACGTGCAAGTTTCAAGAGTCAACCGAGCAACGTGAATTGTTATGTGTGCAGTATTCATAGGCGACGGGCTGGCAACAGCATTTGTTTTGCTTCCACAATACTTCCCTCGTATATTTTTGTTTACCAGTTTTAAAATTCGAACACAACCATTTTTAAAAAACGAACTAATGGCTATACTTTCTCATATAACAAACGCGAACACGTGTGTTTTCATCAATAACACAGCAGTAGTCGGAATTCTTAATACATTTACTGTATTTCCAAGGAAATTTATGCTTTTGGCCAGTGTACTTCTTGCTAATAATTCATCTTTGAACTAACAATGCGAGGGAAATAAAACGGAGCCCAATTTAACAGAAAATAGGGCAAGAGACGTCGGTTCACCGATTAATTATTCGTTTGCTATCGAAGCTACGACTATCGTTGAGACCAAGGCACGATGGCGACGGTGACATCGATTGCCGATAGTGTAGGAGTCCCCGACTGTAGATAGATACATACTACTACGGAAGGAGGTTTAGTGAATACTCAAATGGAAATGTACACATTGGTATTGCCAAAAGGTATAATTTATTTTTCTATAATTCCATAATGATTTATTTAAATAATTTTGGGGGGGTACATAATTTTTTTTCGGTAATTTATATCTTTTATTTTTTTAATAATGTGTATTTCGCCCTATAAGCCGTTATTTTCTTTCCGTGACTTGATATAACCGACAGTGGAACATCATGCCGGTTACAAAAATTATAAGACGAAAAGTGTAGGAGAAATATGAACACTGATAAACATACTTCTGGCTTTTTCGTAATCGGATAACAAGCATTATTACATTAAAACCAAAATTGATTACTTAAATTACCACTTTTTAAACATCAAAAATACGTAAGAAGAAGGACCGTTACTAACCCAGCAACACATCTGTCTGTTAAACAATTCATTACAGAACAAGTATTAAGCCAATTAACAAAATGTACCCTGAAATTTGATGACGTCCAAATTCATTTACAAAGTGATGCAATAAAATTAAATTGACGGCGCGGACGTTGAAATGGGTCTAAAGGACATATTGTCCTGCTACATTGCGATCATCAGATAGGGTAAGTTTACGTCATATTAAGGGTGTGTTAGTACGATACTGTCTTGTCCATCATCCTAGCCACAAAGACGGCTTAATTGAGGGATGCGATACTATAGTACGGCGAGTAGCAGAGGTCTAAGTAAAGGAGCTCACCCGTTAATGTACTGCCACCAAACCTACTCATGTAAACAGGGTGCTGTGTTCAGGTTTGAATCGAATGGGTGTAGACTGCCTCGTTGGTCTAGTGGTCGCAAGTGCGACTGCTGTGCATGAGGTCTTGGGTTCGATTCCCAGGTCGGACAAAGTGTTATCGGGTTTTTCTATCAGGAATTTCTCAGTAGCAGTCTCGGAGTCTGGATTTGTGCCCGGTTAATGGCAATAGGCTCGCCCCCTATTACATGGGACTAAAAACATAACTGGCGAAATGTGGGTGTACTAATGTGTACACCTCTGCCTAACCCTTCGGGGATTACAGGCGTGATGTTATGTATGTATGTATCTCGAATGGGTGTCCGTGTTCTTGGAAGTACATGCGATATTTCAGTCTTGTCTATTAGAAGGTGGTACACCTGCAATTCCTCTCGTATTGCAGGTTTCTATAGAAGGCAGAGACAACTTAACATTAGATGATCTACCTTATTGTTTTCCAGCCGAAAAGACCTGTGTTCCAAAATATTTTTGTTCAACGGTGCAATGGTGTATACCATTGCAGATAACTTGCGGACTCGGTCGCGGAAATATTTACTCTACTAATTTCTAGTCGCAATCACATCTCAGTGACAATCAATGTCGAAAAATATAGGCAAATTAGAGGTTTCTTTTTACAGATCGGTACTGAGATTAAAATGCGATCTTTCAGTAAAGATTAGTATTTGTGTGTTGAGGTTCACACAAAAGCTGACTTTTTCAAGGCCGGGTCTTAAGATAGGGGAACTAATCCGAAGACCGGAGCAGATAAAGGTTAAGTCCGGTTAAATAATACCAAACTGTGATCAATCGTTTGCCGATCACCTTTTGTTTTTTTGTTTATTAGAAAGTGTGCGAGTAAGATAAAAACTACACAAATGTATGTCGGCATGTCTCCTTTTGCTTTTCGAGTAGTTTTCTCTTTACAATCTCTTCTAAAATTCTTCTAAATTTCTAAAATCTTTACATACATAACATCACGCCTGTAATCCCCGAAGGGTTAGGCAGAGGTGTACCCTAGTACTAGTACACCCACAAATCGCCAGTAAAAAAAAAATTCGCGCTAAATCTTTATAAATAAATAAATTGAAGTGTACGTTTGTATTAACAAAATAACAGCCTTATGCTGAATGTCTATGCATGTTTCCGAAAAACCCATTTTTTTATATTTTGTTCCGGTTAATATCCGACATGGCTGGATCGATTTTGACCGGACTTTTACTGGCAGATAGCCTTTTTTTAAAGATGGGAAATCTTCAAAAGACTTCTTCTCTGGGCGGTGTGGAAGGGTGTGTCAGACTCTTACTCACAAATTCATCCATGTTTCTCCTAATGTTCCTTGCATTCCAGGGCCGCGGTGGCTCTTTCGAACAAAATCCGCAACCCTGACAGATAGCTGAGGTTATAAGTAGTAACTTAGGCTACTTTCATTTTAGAAAAATAATTAGGGTTTTGCGCAAAATCAATAAAACTAATTCACGCGCAATAAAGAGATAGTGTGATAATCTTCATAGATACTGAATGAGAACACAATGTTTTAAAAGTAGATTCAATAAACAGTCGTTTATGAGACAATGTTTATATCAATTAGTCTACAAACTGCTGTTGAAAACTCGAGCGATTCTTATTTACTTTTCACTGTAGAAAATGCTTACTAAGTTAACTCCTGAGCTGAGCTGAACATTTCAGAAAAGTCCAGCAAAGCTTATTTCCTTTTGTTGTAATACAATATACAAGAGTCTTTCAAAAGAAATATATATCTTTTATTTCTTTATTTTTCTTTACTGTGAAAGATAGGATTACTACTACTTTGGCTGCAGCATCTGGTTTCCTGTTGCGACTGCCTGTGTGGAATAGTAAGCAGCTACACCAGTACTATTCTAGTGGTATTTTAACTTCAACATGTATTATCATTGTTTCTTAGCCTTAAGGTACAATTTGGTAGCCGACTGCACGCAGCAACAGCAGACGACATGTCGTCGCTTCATGTTGTCACGACACGTCGTTGCGTCATGTCGCTGCGGTCATGATTTCGAACCCGACTGCAGACGGCAACAGCAGATGGCATCCAGTTGGTTCCGAGTGCTCCGTGAAACAAGATGTCTGACGTGTTCGAGAATAGTGATCGCATCTTGTTCAGAATCGGAAAAAATCATTTTGAAAGAAATACTACTCAGCGGCACTACTGATTTGCGGTCGGACGACACTGCCGTCTGCCGCTCGACGACGCGTCGCTAGCTTCATGTCGCTAACTACGGAGGGAATTTCGTAGAGATACGTAGAAACCAGTAGTGTCGCTGCGACATGTCGTCTGCTGCTGCTGCGTGCAGTCGGCTGCCAACTTGTACCTTTACATTGCGGCAGATGACGCATACTCTCTATGACTATCTGCCAATTAGTGAGCTTGTTAATAGCACCACTAATATGCTTTTATGAATATTCAACAGGTTTTTGTTCACTCGCAATTTATTCTTCTATCTGCAAATTCGTAAAACTATAGTTTCTATTTGTATCGTCAAAATAACAGCTAAACGCAAAAAAAAAACAGAATTGAATTGAATTATATTTTTTAAAACTTTTGTCTGTCTGTTTGCTCCGGCTAATCTCCGAAACGACTAGACTAGATTTTGACGGAAATATTATAAGGAGTAATTAAGGCTTTACCTCATTTTAGCAAAAGCAAAAAAATATCGTGATAGCCTAAATTCACGCATTTGTATTAAAATAAAAAAATCACGCAAGCAGAACCACGGACACAGTTAGTCAGTCTACGAAAAAAGCTCAGATTTGCAGTTTTTAGCAATTAAAATTTCCCATTGCTGAAAATTGCACGTTTCTCCTCACAATTGCGTAAGCTTATTTATTCATAAGTACACCGTAACGTAAGTTTTATACAAACACATTTTACCTTTTTGGCCAGTTAGCGGCGCGAGAAATCCCTTCTTAGTACGTGATTATGTCACGGAAGGAGTTACTTCGCAAATTACATGGTCGAGGGTTACTCCGGGATAATTAGCTCATTATTTTTTGTATGTTATACCTATATAAGTACTGAGAATAACGCGGTTATGGTTCTGTGTGAAGGCTCTTTTATATTTTCCGTGATTTTTTTTAGTTAAAACTCGGTTAACTAAAGGAATTAGATTTAGAATTTTTAAAATGGTAGTTCTTTTTTTAGGTTTATTATAACACATTTTATTACATTGGTTCAATTATTAAACATTGTAGTAATTTTTTAACCACCATTCTTTAAAATAGTAATACCTACTAGCCTTGATAGGCTAGGATAATAATTTGTCCTAATGGAGGGCAAAGGTATCTTTTGACAGAGAAGGAACGAGCATTGATCACCACGCATGCTCAAGGTGGATTGGTGATTTCGAACTACGTACCTAACTAAAAGTTTTTCTCACGATGTTTTCTTTTACTAATGTCAGTGATTTCCAAGATAAACTTAAAAATATATGACTTAACAAAGATCCCTTTGGTATATTCCCGGATTTAAACCGGTTACCTCATGTTCCACGAGCTTTTCAGGACTTTCCGAACATCTCAACCTTTTCACCAATCTCAAACAAGATAAAATTTTTCCTAAAACACCGAACACTAACCAAAAAACTAAAGAATTAGGCAAGTAGCCAATAATAAATTAACTTTAGAAACAATTATTCACAACACTGAACTAATAAAGGCAATCTAATTAAAGTACGATAAATTAAATTCCAAATTTTAAGTTACGTAACTGAACGGGTCTCAGACAAAGACTTAGCAAGAATCTTGGAATTCTCGTATTGTCGATGAGAAAATCGCATTCAACGAAGTGAATTGAACGTCTGACGGTATTTGGGGATTACGTCATTGAATAAGTTATCCGTTTCCTTACTCTGGTGTCTTGTAGCTGCACCTACGTATTTTGGGGTTCATATGTAGGTGTGGTCCTGTGATTCGGAGTGTATAAGGCGCTTTGCATACAGAGCAACTATTGCAGCAACTGGCAACTAGTTGGCAGGTTGCTGTTTACATATATTTCAATTATTATTGGACTGCGCACACATAGCAACTCGAGTTTCGAGTTGCGGCAATCGTCAACAGTTTTCAGTTGTTGCAATCGATGACTAGGTTAATTGCTAATTAACGCAACTGTTAAATATTATACCGGTTTTTAAAGATGCCGGTTTCCTCAACCGTCAATCGCAATGCGTCGGGGGATTTCACACCCACCCTCCCTCTCCGCGTTCCCGGCAATACCAGTGTCGCTGCGGCAACAGCATACGGCAACTTGGCTGTGAAAGTTGCCGTAAACGTTATAGCAACTATCAAGTTTTACAGGACACTTTTAAAGAGTTAATAGTTGCCTCAACTTAAGTTGCTCCGTGTGTAAAGCGCCTAACGGGTGGAAGGGATATCGTTACGATAAATTTTATCATGGATTCATTGGTTCATGATTGTAGACTTAAGAGTCTACAATCATGCGATGATTTTTTTCGTCGGTTACAAAAAATAACATCTTTTCCATACAAAAGTGCAATACCAGCACGATCTAGATGTATAGAACAGCTGTTTTTTTAAATGAAAACTTCTATAGCCGCATTGAGTGATTTTTAGTCGAGACGAAACTTATAGGCTCGCATCACCGACATGCTATGGTGACCGCATCAACGACATGTGACGTTAAGTTTTCATTTCTGTCGGTAATTTCCATGACTGCCTATTTTTTCAACTAACCAACGAAAAATATATTATATTTAACTTTAATAAAAATAACTCTAAAAACGCTATGTCAAAACCTAATAACAACATTATAACACGAAGTATCAAAGAGAAATGTGACGACGAAACTAAAAATACTCTAGTGGCTAATAATTGAAACATAAAACAAACGTAACGTGAAGACTATAAAGCGAGTTACGTCGGGTATAAAACTACGTATTATGAAATAACCTGTTCCATCGCACGCTTACACCTCGCCCTAAAAGAAGGGTTTGCACTAGAAATGAAAGGGCAATTTACATGTATATTATACGTATAACTCCAATTTCTATGGTAATGTAGAAAGGAAAAATAGTGAGTGTATATTTTGAGCTAGTTCAAGGGAACAGCTAAGGGATACGGATTATTATTATGCTAGAAGCAGATTGAAGGACTTATAATAATTGAAAATATACGTTGGTCAGAAGCCCGAAAGTCTGACAATCAGTCTTATCTAGGGGTAACGTGTTACCCAGTTACTGGGTTGTTAGGGTCAGATAGGCAGTCGCTCCATGTAAAATACTGGTACTCAGCTGCATCCAGTTAGACTGGAAGCCGACCAACTCAACATCAAAGGCTAGGCAGATAATGATAACATCATCATCTGCATAGGCTTTGGCGTTGGTATTGAAACTTTCTGGAGGAAAGTAACAATCGTCGTACAGCTTCAAGAATGTCTGAATACTAAATTATGCAAACATAATCATAGTTATAATTACATAACCTTTGGAAACTCGTTAAAATATAAAAATAATATACAGCATACGTGCTAGATTCTCATATTCTCGAAATTTAAATTCCAGTCGGGTCACATAATTATACTCACATATAAAAATGTGTCTCAAGCTTCCTATCTTCATGTCTGGGGACTAAGAAACATTTTGTAGTGGCTGCTTACGATTTTATCGGAATTCCTCTGCGTGGTGTTATCATTATTTACGGGTTCTACTAAGTTAAATAAAAAATGATTATTTTTTGTATATTATAATTATTTTTTCTAGTAATTTATAATAACTTTATCTTTCGTCTATATAAATAAAAAAACGAGAACGGCTCGACCCATTTCAATGATTATTTTTTTATTGTATTTATTTTATCCTGGAAAAGGTTTTAAAAAAAATTTTTTTTTAGAAATATCTACCGGAAAAGTTAAAAATTTGCACCCATGCGAGGCCAGGTCGATCCGCTAATCCTATATAATAAAAAGCTTATACATCATTTTCTTTTCACACATTCAATAGTTTCGCTATGTTAATTTCATAATACGTGATCTTTTACAACATAGTAGTTTTTTATATACATTACCTTTAGGTATGAGGATGGAATTCTTAAGTACCGTTTAAATGATACAATAAGATCTGCTCAGAAATCCAATAAAGTCCAGTTTGTTAGAAACAAAGGGACGTAGTCAGCCAGCTTTTAAAATTTATGTCTGGGTTATTATCCCCTTTGAATACCGACGAGATGAAACGCCATAGTTAAATATTGTATTTTATAGTTATACATACATATTACATTTTTATTGCGTATTTTTTGTAGTAAAGACTAAAAGAATAATTGAAAAAAAAAATTGTTGGTTTCGCTTTGATGAAAATTAAAAAATATTGACAATTGCCGAGAAAAGATTACCGATGTTAACATAACATCACGCCTGTAATCCCCGAAGGGTTAGGCAGAGGTGTACCCATTAGTACACCCACAACATAACTGGCGAAATGTGGGTGTAGATTACCGATGTTATAAAAAAAATAATACTAATACGTATTTTTTAATCGATTTGAATGTTTCATGCAGAATAAATTTAATTTAAAGTTAGGTATTACACCAAAGTCAGAAACTCACAAAGTTACTCAAAATAAAAGTACGCCCATTTATTAAATTATATACTAGCTTATGCCCGACTTCCTCCGTTTAAACGACGGTTATCGCATCGATGCAGACTTAGTCGCAGATTAAAATATAAGAAAAGTAGCCTATACCTCGGACTGCCTCGTTGGTCTAGTGGTCGCAAAGCGCGACTGCAGAGCATGAGGTCTTGGGTTCGATTCTCAGGTCGGACAAAGTGTTATTGGGTTTTTCCATGAGGAATTTCTCAGTAGCAGCCTCGGAGTCTGGATTTGTGCCCGGTTGATGGCAATAGGCTCGCCGCCTATTACATGGGACTAAAAAAATAACTGGCGAAATGTGGGTGTACTAATGGGTACACCTCTGCCTAACCCTTCGGGGATTACAGGCGTGATGTTATGTATGTAGCCTATACCCTTTCGTGCGGTTCTAACTTACCCCGTGCAATTCATCAAAATTGGTTCAGTTGTTGAAGACAGAGAGACTGACTGACAAAATTACTGTCGCGTTAAGAATACTAGTATGGGTTTACAACAGATAAACATACTAATATATTCCAATAAAACCCACTGTAATGTATCTAATAGCCCACTGATACCATTATAAAGAAGAAAGATTCATTAACAACACAAAAAAAGAAATTTCCCTGCCGATAAACGAGCTGTGAAAACCTAGCAATTAATGCATGCCATTTTATTTACATTTTGTTGTTGAACAGCTCTGTCATCCTCTTAAATGACATAACTACAACCTCTATCCCAACTGAAAATGAACTTTTTACAGTGAGTTAGGATGGTATTTTGATTGCATATGAACCTTGTCGTAATTTTTGTTTTAGAGGATAGTTGATGAATGTTTCACTTGGGTGGGGCTTTTGTGTAATAAAATGAATGCTTTCCTATGTCTGGACGTCGATTGCTATGCGTGCTGTGAAATTTTGGCGGTAGTAACTACCTAAAGAGGTATTTTCTGGGATTTTTTGTTCAGTCATAATATTCTCCCACCAATCTAAATGGAGCCTAAGCCAAGACCGCAGGATATATCCCACAAGTCCCTTCTCCCTTACTCTTATGGTACGATGAGAAGACCAATGGCCTTACATGGTTTACAAAACACGGGTCTGTCACATCACCAAATTCCATACTCCAGGCTGCTGCTGAGAAAATCGTAATTTAAAAGTAACACTTTTAGCCCGACCTAGGAATCGATCCCAGGAAGCCACGCTCAGCAGTCACGCTTTAGACATGACCTATATTGAGGATTTTTTTTTTCATTATTTTACTAAACGACAAACAAAACATTAACACAAAAACGCGAAGTAAAATCAATTAAAGCATTATTTTAATCATTTTAAGATTTTTTCGACAAATATTTTTCAAATGTATAATCTGTTATTTAATATATAATGAACCCAAACGTAACAAACGTCGTCACTAATGTATTAGAAAATAATATTCATAAGTTCTCCGATTTCATACTAGGTCATGAGGGAACGATTTCTATAAATATTCCAGACTAAAAGCTTTACCGGAATAGCAGATAAGCCCGCTCTACCTGTCTACGAGTGTTCCGGATAGGCGATGTTTGAATTTGTGTTTGTTTATTCAGCTTTCAAATATGATCAGAAGTGCACTAAAGCATAAACCTTGTTATAAGGTACTCGCAATTTGGTTAGATTTAAAATACGGATACAAACAATAAAAAATAGGCCGTTATCATAATAGCAGTTAAGAGTGCCGACAGAAGTGAAAAAGCATGTTGGTGACGCTGTCATGTTAGCATGTCGGTGACAAGTACCCATAAAATTTGCTGCAAACAAATCGTCTCAACGGGGTTAAAGAAGTTTTCACTACAATAATCATGATTTTTAGCTAAATTTATTTTTGACATTCTGTTCTAATTATGTAAAACAAAAACAATGAAAAATAAAACAAAATTAATGATCACTTTGTCACTTTCATAGGTATTGACTCAAAAATGATTGTTCATGAATTTAGATAGAATTTTAAAAAAACCACAGCAATTCCGGGTACGTACATCCAATGAAAAAATGCCAAACAGTAACGAACGCGCTTCCATTTCTGCGGAGTCGAAAAAAGTGCCGATTGGATTTTGTTATTGACTTTACGTCGCATGTCATTCATAGAAACCTGAATATGTCGGGCGAGGAACTATTGTACAATCGAGCACAACACGGAAACTACAAAATATATTTTTATGGGAATTCCGGCATATAAAAGCTGTATATTTCCCATAACGTATCCGATGGGAAAGAGTTAAATAAAATGTCATTGACGGGATTGCGGATGTGAGGGGAAAATCGTATAAATAGGTACATAAGCGCACGAGGAAACGTATAGAAGAATAACTCGACTATTGAATATAAAGTACCACATAATGAAAAGTTATTTGTTGGTGTTTGTTTCGCAGTTTTGGTTAATCATAATTTATATTTTAACTCACTCGTAAAGTGATTCTTGTTGCATCACAAAGAGTTTTAATTATGTATACCCCTTTGTGAATAAAAGAAATAAATATGTTAATTAATAAAATAAAATAAAAACGTACATTTTATTTCAACAAATTACGTTCAACTCGGGCTGCAAGCCATAATACTCGACTGTAATTACAAAAACATACTAATATTATAGTCATACTAACTACTCAATAGGTACTTTTATTTCGAAAACCGGGTAACCAGAGATGAGATAAAATATAAATTAGATTCTCGGATTGAAATCTAGGCCGCGCGAGTCCTGCCAGAGCCACCGCAAGCCTGGCTTCGAAATCAGGATGCTCCCGACTTTAAGCGAGTTTTTTGCGGCAAAGCCAGTTGGCACACCACAGTGAGGCCTGACAAATTTCGTATTTTAATTTTTTTCCAGTACGCAAATACACTTTGTGAGATTAACGACCTTTTTCGTTTTATTCAGCCAGTATTAGAGGAAAATTTTAAATTGAGGTTAGAAGAGCTTTTAAAAATATTAAATGGGACAACAAAGTGTTGAGGATTTTGAATTGAAACTTTTTGTACGTGTATGATGCTTGGTTAGGTTTCATTTTTGACGGGTTAATTTTAAGCTCAAATGTTACGTTCATTGCATAAAATATGAAATGACCAATCAGAGCTAATTTAAAAGCATAATTTTCCAAAGCAGCTGTTCAAAGATTCATTAAATTAGAAGATAATTTCAACCTCAATTTCGAAGTACCTGTTCACTGTTATTGCCCATTACATTATAATTGATGGTTTCTGTATAAGGAAATCTAATTAAATGAAACGAGTACCTAATTTAATTATGCTCATTGCTACTGTGAGTTCTTATGGCGATTTTAAATAGAAACAATTTAAAATTAATATTTTTTTTGAAAAGGTAAGCAAAGAAATAAACAAGCCACTCGAAACACTTAAAAGTTGTAACAAAACTCAAATTCAAAGAACTTTGGTTGACACATTTTCGAAATAATCAAATCAATCAACGGAGTTAGACACGGTTTTATAAAGCATCATCAAATAACTGATAAATAGAAGTAATGAGAATGACAGCCGTAACCGCATAGCGAATGAAAATTTCTGCTTGAGTGTTAGCAATAAAATTTTACGATACAATAAATAACCGCCTTTTATCGTTCCTGTTGGTTAAAGAATTTCATACAACGGCTTGTCGTAAAACTGGGAATGGACATAGGCTGACAACAAAGGCTTAGTGCATAATGCATGTGGAGTTTTGCAATCAACTGTGAAGTAATGAGATGGCTACAATAGTATCAGATGCAGTGACGTCATCTATTGTGTATTCTGCATCATCACTTCTGCAAATTACTTCTGCGAGTTGGCCTGAGATTAGATTACCATTTTATTTCTTACATATCCCTCTTGCCCCATTTGTTTATTCGAATTAATTTTCATGTCACTTCGGAAGATAAAGGAAAATAGAGTGTAACCGCTCTTTGCATTTTCACGTCGCGATGAAGATTTTCAAATTTACATTCAGTAGAAAACAAAATAAGGAAAACTGCTGCTGTTTTACTTTAGTAGTTGTTGAGAGCAAGTGTTTCTTTATTCGTATTACTTACAAAGATAACTTGCTGGTTTATTCTGTGAATATCTTTCTTGGTGAACTAAAGTGAGGTGATAATGATGGTAAGCTGTCATCCCACCAGCTCACCTCAAACTCACTTTACCCAAATTCACAAAGGAACATTTTTACAGAAGAGCATTGCTGATCTAGACATACTTTAGCAACAACTGACTTGACTAACATAACATCACGCCTGTAACCCCCGAAGGGTTAGGGAGAGGTGTATCGAGTAGCACACCTACATTTCGCCAGTTATGTTTAAGTCTCAAATAATAGGAGGCGAGTCTATTGCTAACAACCGGGCACAAATCCAGACTCCGAGGCTGCTACTAAGAAATCTGATGAAAAAACCCAATAACACTTTGCCCGAACTGGGGATCGAAAGCAAGACCTCATACCACTAGACCAAAAAGGTAGTCCAAAGTAAGTAAGTCAACTGACTTGACTAGCTTCCTTTAATGCATTTTGAATACAGCTACACACCTTATATGGTAAACACACCATCAAATTTAATCCAAGTCACGTACATAAAGAAAATTCAGTTTGCTGCTCACCAAAATTCGTATCAAGACGCGAGTGATACATAATTACACTCATAATATTCATTAGCACAACCGTCTACGCTTCACCGGGACGCTCCTTCCCGACGTCTTTCCATTGCGTAGGACGGAACCGCGTGTATCTCTAACAGTCACATGAGCTTTTGGGAATTAAAGCTGTCACTTTAAACATATCATATCTTAAAGCAATTAATATTAATTATTCATATCATGATACGAAGTGATCTCTGCCTCATTTATCTAGTGGTTGCTATTGAGGCTAGGCATGAATTTCTAGGCTCAATTTTTTGTTAGAACAAAGTGTTATTGGGTTTTTATAGGATTTTTCAATTATGGATAAAAGCTTACGTGAAATGGCATAGGTTATTTGGTTGTACTAAATACTCAAAGACAAAACTAAAATACAACTATTTATATACAAGAAAAATGAAATTAATTTAGTTGCCCTTACGTTTCGTTTAATTTCTTAAGGAGAAGAATGAGCACGAATACTTACGTATTCTTGAAAAAAATATATACACCTTGTATACAGGATCACAGGGTTATACTTGAATGCGATGTATCTTAAACAAAAACTATTATATTATAATATGAAAAAAGTCTTACAAATTAAGAATGACGATATAATTATGTTCAAACTTAGACAGTGTTCACGTCTTTATAAATACTGGAACTGTAGACGACCAGTCTTAACATTTTAACAAGCAATGAAATAGTGATTGAGCCAGACCAATCTATAACAAAGTAGAATTCAAGTTCAATTTGATTTTGTCTAGAATATGTAATACACGCCTGCTTACTCCATAGCAGAAAAAAGGGATGATATAGCGTAGCACGATAACTGATAACGAAAATAAATGTTGTAGCGCATAATAAAGTGTTCATTGGAGATAATAATAAAATCATGACTGAATAGATATTGATGGATCATGTTTTGGATAAAAAAGCGTAAATTGGTTTCACGGCCCCTGAGATACATCGAAGTTAATTGTTTCTTTTCAGAAAATGGATTGAGAAAATGATGAAGTGAAATATACGAAATGCTTAGGGAATAAAATAAAATTATAATGGTTCAAACAATTTTTTTTTAATTAATAACAGCGTTTTTATTTGATATGAAGCGCGTGATTCTAGTAATGGGATCTTAGAGATCACTAACATCGGTGAAGAAAAACAGCGTAAGGGAAACCTTATTATGGATTTAAGTCTGAAATCGCTAATCCGTCTTATGCAAGCGTGGTGATCAATGCTTGTGCCTTCTGTGTATAAGAAGAGGCCTTTGCTCTGCAGTGGGACAGTAATAGGTTAGTAATATTCGTTCAGCGTCGGCATTTTGTGCGCGGGCGCTTATCTATGAGCTTATGCGGTACACGCGATATTCTAGAGATTAACAATACCAGCCACTAAGGTAACAAAAAACAACGAATATCAATTAACGTATCATATCTTTGGTACTACTTGTTTTTTTTTAATGTGTTTTTTTTTCTGATTTACCATTAGTTCTACTTAAATTTCTAAGCCATATAATATGAAAACAATGAAAACAAAAATGTAAGTGAACTATTTTATAACTCAGCAGTTTCTTGTTTTGTGTATTCACGTCACGAAAAACATTATAATTTGGCAAAATATGCAAGTTGTAAAGCGGAACAAAAGGTCAACAAAATGCGAAAGGGTGTGGACCATATTACCCCAATCATCATATTAGGCCGGCTTCGAAATAACAGTGTTCCGGGAAATTGATACCCTAAGCCAAGCGATCCCAAACTTTAACATAGTTCGAAGGTAATTTCACTTCATTAGTTTTGGTGAAAACAAAATCTCATTCAATTCATACGAACAGGGAATTATTATGACTGGATTTGCCCGTTGTTATACAAAACAAATATTTAAAAAAATACGTTGGGTAACTAGTAAAATAAAAAAACTATAAACCTTAATTGGTCCTAGATTTACTTTCTAAAATGAAAAAAAAAAAAAATTTTAAGAGTATTATTATTTGTTGATGTGTTATACTTTTATAGTACTTTATGTTCATTTTTATTATTTTGAAAACATAACTGCTGAAATGTGGGCGTACTAATGGGACACCTCTGCCTAACCCTTCGGGGATTACAGGCGTGATGTTATGTTAATACAGTCATTTACAAAAGTACTTCGTAATTAATGTTGGTGGCAATGAACGGGAATAATTTTTGTGACACAATGACGTGACAATATTTTTTAAGCGGTCTGTTGGTACATATAATCGTTGCTCTATCAAAAACTATTATGTTAAAATTAAGAAAAAAAAAATCAATATTACAAACAAAAAAAAACATTTATTTGCGAAACATTAGCAAGTTTTATTTGCCAAACCAAACGGAACCCGCATTCATTAAATAAAAAAACCAAATTATTCCTCACGACTGAGGCCTACACAATGATTTCCTTTCTCCATCAATGTGACAGGCACATATCCTCTGCTTAAGACCTCGGATGGAGGCTTAGAAAGCCAGGCAGTATTTCACTCATACAAACACACACAAATGTAATACATCGTACGAATAAAAATAAAACTAAGTTACTTTCCCACATAGCGGGGAAATATTCATTACGGTGAAAGGTTCCCACCATTATAATACTTATTCAGTGGGTGATATGCATTAATATTGATCAACTGAATCACGCTGTGGCCTTGTATAATAATATTCGCAGATGTAAAAACCCTTGGAATTGACCTTGATATAGGTTTATTTATTTTTTTCCTTTTTATATAATTTTTCCTTTATTTTCTCGAGCGCGGAAGCAAAATGTTAATTAATATTTTCCACGTTTTACGACGACGAGTGTTTTTGTTAAATTAACGCAATTAGCGTTTTCATTCAAGTCGGTGCTTGCTACGATTGTTAAATAGTCGCGACGTTTCTCACAAAGTAATTCCATCACTTACCTTTTCAACAGTTGGATATCGAAGTACCCTGAAACAAAAGAAATACCGGGAATCAACAAAAGGAAAGTGTCTAGAAATTCTTAGTAAGCAATTTCGAAGAATCAACATTGTTGAAAAGAATAATAAAATTGTATTCTTTTTAGGTCATTCACATTAATCAAGAATTTTTATTCGACCAAAATATAAACAAGACTGTTATTGAAAACGCAAATTGAAATCGCGAATTGTCATATCAATATCCAATGTAATTTGATAATAGAGATTTGGCGTCTAAAAACTCAAACAGATAACGCAAAGTCCTTGAACTCGAGAAAATCCAAATGTATAAGGAAACTATGCCCTCTATATGAATTTATATACATTGTCGTGGACATGCGTATTGGCCGCTTATACGAACCGAAGCACGAATCTTCTTCACCACAAACGGTATGACGAGCTAATTTGGGCTTTATATTAAGGTGGCGGCGGTTCAAATTTGGAGCGGCGACGCGGCGAGCAAGCGCTCTATGTTGGGCGGAGGCATCGAATCGAGGGTGATTCAGTTGGAAACTCGCCGTATAAGGGGTAGTATCGCGCTCGCGCCCCGCTCGATACATAATCACTGATCAAAACCTTCCGAGATGACACCTTTCAATCCATCCAAGGAGACAGTTATTTAGAATGTCAGTGTTATTTGTATATATAAAAAAACATTTAAATAGATTTTTCACGGTTTAACGTTTCGGACGCCGGCTGTCAGAATCATTGAAATCAAATACGTGTCGCTCGTTCGTCTACACGTTGTTGTTGAAATAAAAAATAAGTTAAAAAGTAAATCAGACTGATTTGTTAGTGTTATTTTTCGTTTTAATTTTAAAGTGTTTGTTTTGTTGTTGGTTTTGTAAAAAGAGTTAAAATTAAATTTCAAATAGGTTTTTTAAAAGTGTTCGGTTAATAACATTTTATGGATATACCTAATGCCGAAGTGCATCTGTAATGGCTGTGATATAAACTTTCGCCGCTGGGTATAAAACTTGTTTTCCTGAAAAAAATATTTTGTTTTGCTTTAAAGCTTTCTGTAGACACGATTGGCAGAATCGGCTTATTATTTATTATATTATGTATTTCTTTGTTTTGTCCTTTATGTTCTTACAAACATGCTTTAAAATATATTTTCATTTAAATTTTATGAACACAATTTTACACCCACCTAATTTAACCTAACATAAAAGCAATTTTTAAATTTCAATATTCAAGTTCACACCCATTTATTATAACGTTTTGATTATAACACACATGTTTAGAATGTTCTAAATAAGGCCACTATTTTATGCAAATATTAGTACAAACGATTCCATTATTATAATTAAATTGTTAATTAAATTTACATTGTGTAGTATATAGGTACACCTGCGGTGAATGGAGCGTTTAGTAGGCAGCTGTTTATTCAAGAGTATAATTATTAAATAATTGAATACACACGGAACGTAAAGCTCCGAGCGTTTACTTAGATTTAAGTGACATTTTCTCTAAGTAAAACGCACCAGAGACCGTAGAAGTTTACCTAACGTCATCGCATTTTATAGGTTCATCACTCACCAATTAGTTCTACTCACTTTACTGATCATAAAAATAGATTCACACACTTATGGGCCGTGTCCTACATTTTTATGGCTCTAACCTACATAGGTAAGAAATTAGAAAGTATAAATCTCTAGTTCCAATGTTCTTTCTACTAAATAAAGGTACTAGAGACAGATAGCCGTCTTCCTTTGCAATGTCGTTTATATCAGTCTGAAGAGAACCTACTTTTTCAGAATAGGGTGTACCTTAATAATTTTCTTCATTGTACGGTTCGGAGCAAAATCAACTATCTTACTCGACCAAGATCACATCTTATTTTCCAATTTCCTTCCAATATTACCAATCGTAATGCGATGGAGAAGGTATGTCTTGTATAAGAGACAGCAAAATAATCTGTGATTAATGTCAAAGGTTGGTAAGCTAAAAATATACTCTTTTTCAGTCACAACTGAACACGGCCTGGAGAATTCCTAAAATTTATCTTGTAAATATTTTATACAATGGAAAGCATGAAACATACAAAAGTATGTCTGTAATGCAAAAAAAAATCCTTTCACAAACATTCCAAAACGAACGAAAAAAATGTTTAAAAACTATGAACGGAGATATTTTTTGAAACAACAAACGATTCAAGGATGTTCAAATATATTTTTTACTGTGACCTAATTTGGCAGACGCTCCTCATAAAATTAACCTGATAAAAAAAATATTAAAACAACAAAAAAGGTAATGATAAGGTGCGAAAAATTACGTACACTAAAGATAACGGCGCTTAATGATAATATTATCTGGAAATCTCAAGAGAATAATGTAAACGTATTATGCAAAACATGATAATATCTGGGTAAGGTTTTCGTGAGTCGATAGCCTTTAAATAAATTAGTCATATAGCAAAGTATATCTAAGTAGGCCAGACATGGGTAATTCAAACGTCTGGTGTACTGCAAACAGTACCTAAATAATATTCTACACTAAGTGTTCATGTTTTATTAAAATATGAACGTGGCAGGCAATGAATTCATTAGCATCTTAGAATTTATCTAGAAGTAGATATTTGCTTACGAAAAAATGACTAGTAATTCTTTGTGTTCGATCTTTTGTAATAGGTAATTATTTTGATCGTTATGTACTTTAGCGGAGTATAATGATGTTAGTTCTGCTATTATGCAACGACAATGAAGATATGTCAAAAACAATTAGGGCAAAGTTTAATATTTATCGGTTTACACAATAATGATGACTGTGCCTCAAGGTCAAACAAACCGATCCATACAAATAGTCGTACTTTATACCAGACTTAATGGTATATTAAGTACCATAAAACGTTAGTCTACTTAACTCAAAAATGATTGAGACCCTTTTTTTCGTAGAAAATTGCCCATTTATCGTGGCTAGGAATGACCATATCCCAAAAATGTTTGGATAAAAATACCTTTGCGAGACTTATTGCCTTTTTGATAAAGAGGTTTGGGAAGATAGCTTAAATCCTTTCGAAATATATCTTAAAGTAATAAATGTTCATAGAAATTGTAAAACTTGGCTCTAAGATGGAAAACAGTGACCTATATTTTGATATACTCGTACAACGTCGAAATGAAAGGAGCAAATCAATCATTCCTTACAACAGAAGTATGATAAATTGTTTGTACTACTCGATAATGATGCGTACTACCCTAACAGTATGTTGGGTAAAACATCGCTATGCCATAAAAAGAAATATAGCAGCCTGCATTTTTTTCTTCACGCCGAAAAAAATAAACAAGCAGAAAAAGAATAAAACTAACAACAGAATTAACAGCAGAAAAGACAAAACTTAATTACAGCGTAGAGCAAAAAAAAAATATCACAAGTTCCGTAATTATACCGAAGAATATCTCGAAGGCATTGGGGTCGGGGAAATGTGGCGAGCGTCGCTAAAGGTTTTATTGTGACGCGTGCATCGACCGCCCGAGCGACGCCGACGAGTCTCCCGCAATCTTGGATAGCTACAGTAAATACATAGATTATAGACGAAAACAGACATGCAATTCTTTTTTATATTCATTGATATTTATGAATGGTAACGGAAATTATTCGAGGTCTGTTTTTCTGGTCTAAATGTTACTTTTGGCCGTATTTGGTTAATTAAGTAAATTATACTGTTTACTCATTAATACATTTTCTGAAATATAATTTCAGCAGCATCGACATTCGATGTTTAAATGTAAATAAATATTTTATTCATCAACTCAACTTGTTAAAACCTCGATATTTTAAAATGAATAAACGTAAAATGGAAAAAAGTTTATTCCAAATTGCCTTTACATTTATTTGGGTAATTTGATTCGAACAACCGTCTGCGTGTGTTTATTCTATGAGGATAATAAAAGGTTGGCGCCAACGGAGTACGAGTAAGCAAATTGAGTGAGGGCACAGATAAATTTGTTTGGTAACGGCTACGTGCTAACACGTTTCGTACTGACATTAAACTGGCCCGGTATGAGAACAGTATCGCGTTTTTACTTTAGTATATTTCGCCAACCAACGTAAAAAGTTCATAGGCCTAAAGTGCGGGGGATTTATACGATTGTCGTCGCAATTTTATTTCCACTTCATATCCTGCTGCAAATGTCTTCTTCAACAGTAATGACGTGGCTACGAAATGTATTAACTTTTGCTCCAGCTTCCCCTTCACGAGATTATAAATCTAACTTTTGTTAGCGTCTACTCTTTTGGTTTCCTAATTCTTCAGCACTTTTCGTGAGGCACAAAAGTACGCATACGTAAAAGGCTACGACAAAATGTTATTTTCTTACACACGGTCTCGTTTGCACGTATTTTTGTTTTCAAGAAATACGATATTTTTAGGAGTGTTGTTCAGCCACAATTTATGGTACTTGAAGCAATTTCGTTTTATTTCGTCTACAAGTAAACAAAAATCTATGTAAGTGAACTAAAGGACTCTAAGACACACAAACAAATAAAAGTACTTGTTAGTTACTGCTATAAACATTCATGGCTAAATTTGCTGAGCTCTGAATCTCAGTATATATTTTCGTTTCGAAAACCGCATTGTTAGAATCCGTAGCCTTATCTGTTTACGTCTAAACAATCCGAAGTTCTTCTAACTTTGCGCTGAAGATGTCCAGATTGAGCGCTAAGAACCGAATTGGGTCCGAACTTAAATTAAATCACACTTTGCTCTTAAGGGTCTGTGTATATTATGTAGCGAAGAGTTGTTCTCGGAAGCCATAATAACGAGACTAATGAATAAAAATCTCCCGAAGTTTTTATTTGATGTATTCAGCGCCCTTCCCGTAGTAAAGTTTCTTGTTAAAGTTTTCTATTGTGTGTTTTTTTGGGTAGACAATTTATATTGATTTTCTTCTCCATTCTTAGTAAAGGCTACTGAACTCCTAAACGTCTTAGTTTCCGAATTGAATTTATATTCTTAAAATAAATTTATATAGAATATGTTTTTGTTGCCAACGGTAATGATTTCTCTTTGAAGGTAGCTAACGAATATAGTATCTTTTTCATGTACTTTTCAATTTCAACACAAAATTCCCCTTCACATATATTTCTTCGTAACTTGATGAAATCATATTGGAAAATACATTTTCATCTTTGATCGCTTGCCGTTACCTTCAATTTTCCTTACTCCTATGGTTTCAAGTTAAAATCTCGTTAAGAAGTGAATTTGAAATTCAATCAGCCGCTTCACTAACACTCAAGCATAAAGTCGAACCGGGCTCAAACAATCGGCTACAATATATCGCTCGATACCTTTGTTGAAACCTAACGAGTAACATGCCAGCCAAACTTCGGCCAGCAGAGTCAACATTCAAAATTCTAGGCCTTTTGAAGGCAAAATTAAACTTGTTCAGTTTATGAACGGAGTTTTGTAAGTAATCAAAATTAACGGGTTTATTTCGCTGTTCATTTGTTCTTAATTAAAAGGGTACGGTAAAAACCAGGGTGTTTTAAATGTACGCGCGAACATTTTATCGACGTCGCACAGATAATAAATGTACTATAAAATTTGTAATTGCTCTTATTTAATTGGAGTATTTAAATGTTGCGCATCCATTAACAATATGGTGGACTATTAAAAGATACATTACGTTAATGGTCCATCAGTATAGTGATTTGAGTAATCATTAAAATAAGCTGTGTACGATAAAATAATATTTTAACGTTGACTGTTATTGAAACAAGTTAATTTGAGATGGATCAATTATTCTAAACTGAACTGCCAAATAAATCAAGTTGGATGAAAATCCATTTAAACCGAAACGTTAGACTTCAAAATCTATTTGCAAATCTATGAAGCTTGGATTTATGACTAGTTTTCAATGGAGCTAGCAATAATATTTTAAAAGTGTTTTATTAATTCCATTGTAACGCTACCCTTTCAGTTCTTTCAATTTAATAATAGTTTACCTCATTACGTACCCTATTAGATTCGAAAATTGTTTTTTTTTTTTCAAGTTCAATTGCATAGTACTTCATTAATATAATGTTGATCAAAAATATCTGATAAAGAAAAAAGTGTTTTTTGAAACCAAAGTAGAAACCTTGATTAGTGTGACTGTTGGCGGACGAAAGTCGAGAAACATATAACACTTGCTCTTTTAGTTAGACCAAATAATAAAGTTACAAAGAAGTTAATTAGAAAAAGTCCAATCAAACATCAATCGCGCTGAAAATCAAATAAATAGGTACATAACAACCGAACTGTGGCCAAAAAGTGTTTGATTGTTGTTCACATTTTCAGAAACTCAATTACCTACCATCAGAAGGAACGTAATTAAAGGGCGAAGATCAAAGATCAAAATTAAAGCTTGGTTAGACGACAAATTCCACCAATAGAATTGGTTTCTCTTAAGTCGAACGTTGGATAAATTAATGGAAATTAAGGCACCGATAGATCGATCCAAATTAGAGCTTTTTTTTTTTTTTTTTTTTTTTTTTTTTTTTTTTTTTTTTTACCGATGGGAAATCATCAAATGACTTCCCCCGCCCTGGGCGGGGCGGGAGGGAGTGTCAGACTTTTACTGACTAAAACCCATCCATGTTCCTTCTTGTGCCCTTTGCGTTCCGGGGGCGCGGTATCTCTTTCGAACAACCCGCAGCCCCGGCAGGCATCGGCCCTTAGTGGCCCCTTCAATTGTTTGCTGACATCTCTTTGAGGCGCGCGTGGAACACGAACGCGCCGTCGACACGGTCTGTCGTTATCAACGAACGGACGGTGAGCTACCCATCCAAATTAGAGCTTGAGACACAATTTTAAATGGGGTCTTGAGAAATTGACCCCGTTGCTACTGAGTGTTGTTTTATCTAAACAAATAAGTATAAGCTGAATAATGAAATCGAAACAATTTTTAAAATTATTAATAATAGAACAACATTTCAAGAAATATAATAGGAATTTTAGGGGGTCCAAACAGGAACGTTGTAATAAAAAATATATTCCTCATGCCCCGAAGAATTAAAAAGTAACCCAGGTGTATGTTAATTTTTGATAGATTTCGAGTAAAACATAATTACTTTCAAAAATTTTACGGCAACCTTTCAAAAAAAAAAAAACTATCTTTACTTATACACGACTCTTTCATATTCTTTTTTTTTTAATATGAAAAATTATTTTACATATAAGGACTAATTATCTTCTTCCTTTCTTCGAAATTTAAATAATTGTTTTATACCATTTTGACCACCTGGTAGGTTAAAAAAAACAAATAAAGGAATGTCTAGAAATCAATACCAATATACATAAAGCTGACAAACACGACATAAACTGCAAAGTTCTGTTAGTCTCAATTTCTGAAAGCTGAGCTCTAAATGTGAGAGGCCAAACAATCTCTAGAGGATACCACTTAAGATATCAACTTGAAACCTACCTGAATGTCAGTTAAAACACATTTCGAAATTGATCTGGTACTAACGAACTTAAGTTTTACTTAGTACCTACCACGCTATCTTATTATTATCTATACTGATATTATAGTAACAAAAAAAAATATTTTTGTTAATTCATTGATTTATTAAAAAAATACTTTACCGATTTTAAAAATTCTTTCGTCTATGGAAAGCTACATTTTCAGCGAGTGATATAGTATATATGTAATTTTTTTTTAAAGTAGATCTATCTGTAAGAAACTTCGCGGCGAAGTAACAGGAAATAGTTTATGTAGCTATTTTATTTTAATATCTTATGTTGAGTAGGTATTTAGGTGCAAGAAAAGTTATAGAACTTATAAAAGTAGGTACTCTTGACCCAAATTAAGGTAAGTCTAGGGATCCAATAAAATAAAAAAAGGTACGTAAGACGTTTTACTAAGAAATCATTAATATTAATACCTACAATACAAGTTTCCTCAATCGCTTTTTTGTAGTGCCAAATATATTTTTCTTAAAGACCCAAAAAAACTCGATACAAATATTTTGTTATTTACCTCCAATTTTGTAGACGTACTTTTATGGCAGGTTAAGAGTTCTCAAGATACGATGTTAAAAAGTTGTTCAATTAAGAAATAATGACTCATTTACTACACTCGGACACTAGTTTCTGATTCGAACGCGGTTGTTAAATACTTTCGGAAATCAGCCAGTTGCTACGGCGTAGCACAGTCGTAGCCT
Organism: Hoplodrina ambigua; assembly: GCA_949774945.1. Lineage (NCBI taxonomy): Eukaryota > Metazoa > Arthropoda > Insecta > Lepidoptera > Noctuidae > Hoplodrina > Hoplodrina ambigua. Next base: position 6,629,056 of record OX458979.1, read on the forward strand.
CGTAGCCTAATCGTAGCTACTAACTTGATCGATGCTCATTATTGTAAACAAGCTGTCGACCGTGGCTTGGACTATGGAGCTCAGTTAACTAGCTGAACGTTCTGCCAAATGACGGTACAATGTGTACTGGGCTTATAATAAAAAGTCGGTTTTCATTGCAAACATCTGGCCTACAAAAACTTTTTTAGAAGTTGGTTATGTTGTCATGCAATATTTTGTACTGGTAGGTATATAATGAAAAAAGTGTGTATTTTTTTTAAACACCTATCTTTTTGGTGTGATTTCTTTATACCTTGTGAATGCTGAAACTAACTAAATACTACTTGACGAGTAATTTATTTTTCTTTGCCGCATTTTCAAACAGATCGTTTATACATTATAGTTTAATAAAAAAAAAATAGCCAAAAATGAAATCATGATTTAAAACTAAACCCCCACTAGCCTAAAAACAGTGACCTAAATCCAGTGCTCAAATAGTGAAGTGCAGACTATGTACAATCGAATGCTGACGATAAGTTTATCGCTAATCGAGAACGATGAAGGAAGCGAGGTGAAGGGGTCCAAGATCGATGCAACAGACTCGACAGAACCGGAACATGCCCTGTCGACGCCAGCGCCGACTTATTTATAACTCTAGCTGATGCTGCGATATAACTCTGTCGATGATAGTCTGCTTTGTCGCTGAACTTTCGTCGTTTCAGGTACGTTCTAGTTTGTAATGGTATTTCATAGTTTTGTTTTATTATTTTTATTTATTCATCCATATGGTTTTGATAAGCCAGTTTTACAAATAAAATATTACTATCTATTAATATAGGATGTTTTAAAAATTCTCCTTTTAATTCGTAATTTATGTTTGGCATTTGTTTCACTATAATTTTCATTGATGCTAATTATCTAATGATTATCAAAATATTTTTCGTAAAAAATCTAGTGTTTTTAGATATTTTTCCTACACACATAGAATTATTACAAAATTACATGAATAAGAAGCAAAATTAAAGCTTAACCAAAAGCTATGAACTGATGCGTAAAAAAACCTTTTACCGCCGGTAAGAAAAAATGGAAACTTCCGATAAAAAGACGCAAAGAGTGACTTTGGCCTGACAAATGAAAATGTAACAGGAACAATTGCAACAATAGCCATAACGATGATACAGCATAACACCAAAAAAGTCTTATAAAAGAGTCAAATCATATTCAAAGCTTTGTCGCGTCATCATAATAATAGGCAGGTCGTTTCAACTCTGGCGTCTGAGTTTTGTTCAAAAGATAACATTACAGCAAAGGGAGGTAAGCGTTTGTGGTGTTACTGTAAAAATGCTGATTTAGCACCGTTTGTCCTACCTGTAAAAATAAACGTTAAAAATCCGCTTCAAAAGTGGCACATCCGAAATTATTTTTCCGGAAAAGGTACAGGTTTTGTAAGGGAGCAAACAAAATTGTATAATTGATAAATTCAAATTAATTCCGTTTATGCTGACGCTCTTTCATCACCTATGTGTTTATTACTTGGACCGTTAAAACTTTTTCGTTTTAGTGCTTTCCGAATTGTGACGATGTTGTTTTTATATTTGTCGGGAAAACCCCGAGAGGCGAAGTATTTGCCTCGTAATTTATATGGCCTTTCTTACGCAACTTCGGAAAGGGGAAAGTTTCTTGCCGTTTGAATTTATGGACATAAAAATTTAGGTTTCTCTGTGTAGGCGTGAAATGTAGTCTGGACACGGATTTATTCGTCTGATAGCGTATTTGATTAATGAGTTAAAAATATTGGCATTCATGGGAACTACAACAGAAGTGAAAACTTTAAATTTAGCAACACGTCACACTAGAATGTCGGTGACGTGGTCACATTAGTATTTCGGTTACCATAAATAATAAGCCATACATTTTGACCCCACCAAAAAACGCTCAAAGCACCCAAAGAAGTTTTCACTTCAAAAATTTTTCAAAGTTCTTTAAAATATAATGACAGTCAACAGCCTACTGAAAAGCCAAAGAATATGTACATAGAGAGTGCGATGTTACCTTACCATGGGGATCGGCTATTGTGCTCCTGATACCTTTATAGCTACACAAATATTCGGGTATCAGCATCGTAAACGAACCTTCTTCCCGATACAGGCGAGACCCACATTCGACCCGCATCGATACGCACCCAAGAATTCAAGGTCAAGTACTGAATGACTAACGACGAGGAAACACAACATTTTTATGACTCTTCGACACAGAATCAGTAATGAAACGTAAAATAAAATATTAAAATAAATTATCAAACATTAAATGGTTGTATTTAATATGAATATTACGCGCTTTTATATATTTATGGATAATTAGGTAGAAATTCCAAAAAAATACGAGCTACAAATCTTATAAAAAATCGCCGCTAATTACGAGTTATACGATATATTACGAGGTACTTCAAATAAAACTATTTATTTTAAATAAACCCTAAAAAGAGAAAGTTTATTTATTTAAGTATTTATTATAAAAAAAGAAACTAAAACTAAATGGCATCAAAAATTTCATCCACATCGCCGTTAGCTGAGAACCTCAAATAAATTTATAGGCACTTTTGAATTTTCGAGGACTCAGTCTGTCAGTAAATTGGAGCTAGTTACTCGTTCCGTAAGTTTCTATACAGAAGAACGAGCAAGAAACTTTTTGACATACTCTCTTAAAATCACTGAAATATAACCAATTTAAACTACATACATGTTTAATCTACGTGTTCAATGAAATCGTGCACATTAGTTTCGAGTAAAATATAATAAGAAAAAACGGGCCTGATTTTTATTGAAGGAAATCAAAAACTTTCAATCCAATCTTATTAACATAACATACAATGATTACCAAGAAGAGCTCCTTCAACCCCGTAAAAAACAATAGGGAAGAAAAACAGGTGAAATGGTGTAAAGGAAAACAGTGATAAAAGGTTAATCATTTAGAAAAGAACGGATTTCTTACGGCAATAGACATGATTCTCTAGAACATTTCTCATCCAAAGAATATATCCCCAAGCAGTCTTGACAACGTGATGAATGGATGTTTACTCAAGGTGAACAATTTATTAGATCTATGATCATACCTAGAGAGTCGCAAACATTCTAAAAGAAATATCTCAACGTCGTGAGTACAACATTAATATTATTTCATCTATAATACATATTAACAGGTAGGTATAAACGTTATGGAATTGCTATCGGAAAATATTTCAATTTTTCAATTTGTCAAAGTGACACTTTCGATAATAATATTCATTTGTTTTATTAACAATATTTTCCACTCGTTGCTGAAAGAATTTATGTGAAAGGTTTGTGGATTTGGAACGATTTCGTTCTGTGTATAACGTTATTTGCTGTACCAATACAATCGCGGAATTCCAAAAACCGAGCGGCATGTTCAAATAGCAAGGAAAATATTAAACACGTATCGTAACGTACGGCGTAAAAACAAAACGCGTTCCCTACGCCTCCTTTTAAAAACAAAACCCCCACAGGCGTTGTATGTTTTCATATTTATTTCTTTTGTTGTATTTTATAATATTTCACATTCAAAAATACAACAAAAGAAAACCAACATCGACGTTTTCGACCTTCAGCTGCCCACTGCAACATAGAGTAAATATTTGATGTTAACAACAGCAGTTGTAAAAAATAAGGAACATTTTTATTATTTGGGCATCATCGCGTGTTGTTCATGTCCAACCCATTTCTAAATTACTAGTCGACATGCGTGTAGCTACCCTATCTTGAATATTTGAAGACAAACACTATGTTTAGAGAAGGGCTGTGACAAGTTTTTAACAAAGTTATGGATGAATAGTCACGTTTAATTCACACTTTAGCATAAGCAGGATTCCAAGTCATACTAACAGTCTCTTTTTATATAATACATAGTCTGACGACTACTTTTAAAGTGACGAAAAAGGAGGTTTATCTTAAAAGAGTTGGTTCAAAACGGATAAGTCATTTATTCCATTGAACATCTTTTTTTATTTTATCAACTTGGCATAAAGTTTGGCATAGGTTAATCAAAATTTTCCAGATATTTTGCTCCATCTTGGTTTAGGTTTCACGCTTCATCGCTTTTAAAGCGCCTCAAAGGGAAAACTCGAGAAAATCATGAAAAGGGATTCACGACTCCTCGGAAACAACCTAACGACCTGGGTTTTACTTTAACTTGCCCCCACTTAAACGATCCTGGACTTAATACGTTTTTTTCTTGAGAAGGATTGGAGTAAATTACTGCATAAAAACTTTACGAGTAACTCTGTATACAGGCCTTAGAAACTTGGGTACAGAATAAAGCCTTATTTAAATAAAATATTGTATAATTCTCAAAAGAGAATCAAAAGGTTTCTTGTCAGATCAATAAAAGATTTTAAATAAATTCCTTATTTTCAATTTTTAAAACTGCTTCATTCTTTAATTTTCGTTATTCAACCAAGCAGTAACACACATTTTCCTCAACATCCAAGAAAATAAAACCTTGTATAAAGTTAGACCAATTTTGCTTAATAAGAGTCAACGTGGAAAACGTCTGTCCGCCTGTACAAACATCCATTTAATTAAGCAGGAAGTTCCGAGGACACTCGTTCCCCAGTTTGTTTTTGACGACGAATCCCCTGTGTTACCCCATGTAAAGGCCAATGACAAACAGCTGTATCGCGTGCGTGTATGTGGAGAGTTTAAAATATTAAAACATTCATGTAATGACGTCATATTTTTTACTGCTATAACTAAAAACCGAATTCGCGCTCTATAAATGTTTTATATTAAATGACTTTATTCAAAAGTCAAAGGATTTATTAACTGTGTAGTCTGAGATGAAATATGCGATCTTCATTCAGGTTTCGTTTGGACCCGAAATTCCAGTAGCGCCTGAGATACTTTAGTGAAAGGCATCACAAGCAATACGTCATTCATTTTGTTAAGAAATGATAAATTACCGTCGCGTCCGAGAGGAGAGGTTTAAATTGCGTGCTAACACTCCACGGTGACATCATTTTTCTAGTTCATTTCGCTGGGACTAATTTATTAAAAATGAGTGCAAGACGAGGTATTTTCCAGTTAGAGAAAATTTCAACGTTAATTTGTTACCAAGTGCTCTAGACCAATTTAAATTTAACCTAAAGGAAATGATAAATTCCAACGTTTTATTAATAAACTTATGCTATAAAATAAGCGTATAAAAATGCAAACTATGTGATCAAAGAAGACGTAGTTTATAGTCAAGAAATAAGAAAACAGATTGTACTTTCTGATAATAATGAAAATACTTCTCTACGAGACATTTTCTCTCGTAGAGAAGTCGGAAATCGGAAAATGAGCTTATGAAACAAGCTTTTAAAACTCAGCGCTATAGAAAATTATAATCTTTGCTTGTTTACCTAACAAAGCAATCCGGGGAACACACAGCGATAATAGATGTAATACCTTATCCGCTTACGACAACATTTCTGTAATACCATATACAAACAATACGTGATGAAAAAAATCCGTGGAGCTCTTTGAGAGATTCCCATTAAGTCGCAACCCTCAACTTGTTTGCTGTTGACTCTCAGAGACTCATTACCTGCTTCATTAAAGCAAGTGTAGCTCTTGAAAAAGCGGTAACCGCCTTTCCCAGTGACGCGTTCGCTTGGAGGGTAGATGTAAGAGGTCTGAGCACCTTTCGTGACTCCGTGTTGTTTATTAATAAACAACTGAAGTGTATTGTTTAAGTTTTCAATGACTTCTAGGCTTTACTGTAATAAGTTTTTAAGGTTTAATATACTTAAGTCTTGGTAAGTTATATTTGTGTATTTTTCATTTGAACCTTTTTTTTAGTGCTTTAAGAATGGTATAAGTTCCTATATCGCTTATTCAAGACTAGTTCAATTTTGCAGTTTATCTGGTTGAAATATTCCGTGCAATTTGTGTGAAGACTGCAATTCAATTCTTAGTGTTTGTCCACGTATCTACTAGAACAAAGAAAACAAGTCGCAATAATCTTTCCGTTGATCAGTCACTTTGTTATTTTTTTCCTTAGGGTTTTATTATGCTGAAGTGTCCAGTGTCGTGACTATAAAATTGCAAATATATTTTGTGCTGAAACTAGCAAAATAAAATTCGGTCATTAAGGGTCAGTGTCACCACCTCTCAGCAGACTATAGCCCAATTTTTTAAAAATGGAACAGAATATACATGAAATTTTCTGCCAAGCGATTTAATCGAAACTTATTGGAAAGTAGTAAAACAGACTCTGAGTATATTAAGATGTCACTTTGCAAATGAAACCGCACTTAAACTGGCTATAAATTGTCACTGTGTTTGCGTCTTTAAAACAGTCATTTGCATAAAATGATGCCAAGTACGACGTTATATTATGTCTAACCTTCCAACCGATTTGTGTAAACTGACAACCATGCTGTGAAGTTTATTACAAGTCGTTTACGACCAGGCTCAAGACTGCCATTTATTTTGATAGGGATGCTTGTGTCAATACTGTTTTAGACGTTATAACTCTCTTTCTCAATATATTTCCTTTTTTTTCTGTTATTTACAATACAAAAACTTCGATAGGATTTATTTTACGTCTACTAGGCGAAATGTCCTAAGCTACGACCACAATTTACGCGAAAAAGATAGGTAAGTGTATCTGAAAAGTTACAAGATTCACGCGGTAAGTTTAGATTGGTTCGACAACTCCAATGTTATTAGTAAATGGCAACAAACTTCAGAACAAGAAGGCAATAAACAAGAGCTTCTTTTATACGACACAGTTCTAAGAGGGTAATATAATATTGAAAGTTAAGAGTGCTATCGTTCTGTTGATAAAATGTTGTGTTTGCACGCAAATCCAAGTTCTTTTCAATATCCATTCGAGATAACCCCATGTTTATTCCAAAACGTCATAAATTCTTGACATTAAGCTTGTTTGTCTACACAAAGGTAACAGCGACAAGGTTGGTCTCTTAACATAATTATGGCTGTCAGAATGAATGCATGTTTGACTCCGCATAATATAAATGTGAGCAAACAAACTGAAATATTTCCAACTAGAACCACGTGAAGGGGGATATCCGATGTGTTTGTTGCGTGTTGTAGTTAAGTGATAGCTAACATGACAGGTAATATATTCATATTCAGTTCAGGCGTAAAATGTAGTTATAAAAGAAGAAGCAGAAGAATAGAGTAAGTGGAGTAGTATAAGTAGTTGTGAAGTTTGGAGTATGTAAGGATCGTAGCAGGTGGCGTTCTGTGGTTTCTGCCTACCCCCATGGGAAAAAGGTATTATGGTTATTATGAGTTCTTCGCTTGCTCTCGCACCGGTGACAGTATTAGTCAGTTAGCGAAGTAGCCAAGTGAGATTGTACTAACATTGACGCAATACTCATAGATGTTAATGCGTAGTTTCGATTTAAATATCAAAAGTGTCAGATTTAAAACCAAAGGACAAAATAACGACTAAAACAACAGCATATTTATTCATACTTTGTTGTTTTTCATCTTCGTGTGTTACAGAGGGTATTTTTTCCTTGATATTTATTTGTTCAGAAAGGCAGAAAAGTGTTATTTTCTAACCTCTTTTATCAGGTCTGTGTCAGTTTTTAGTGAATCGGTCCCTACGTCGGCGTCGTAACGACTTTGGCAACAAAAATTTTATCAACCCAACCAATATTTCAACCCGAAGTGTTCCAGCTTCAAGACATTAAATTGAAGTTCCTAGAGCAATAAAAATGATGAAGAGTCTTATTCGCAATTAATTTCCTGCATGTTATAAATTTTGGGTTCGTTTTGAAGGAAATTAAAAGCAATAAGACATTCGAAATAATGGGAAAAGTAATTTTAAAAATTTACAATGTTGTAAAACTTGAAGTAGGCACCTACTCATCAAACGCTTCGTCATGGTTGGTCAATATTGTTAAAGTCGTAATCGCTGTTGAATTTTTAGTAGGCCATAAAAGATTTTGTGATTAAAAAATATATATTAATGTTGATTGTTAAATCAGATAATTGAAATCATCATCTGCCTTGTCCTTGTCTTATTGGTCGGCTTCCAGTCTAACAGCAGCAAAATAACAGTATTTTACTTAACAGGAATTTCTCAGTAGCAGCCTCGGAGTCTGGATTTGCGCCCGGTTAATGGCAATGGGCTAGCCCCCTAATACATGGGACTAAAAACATAACTGGCGAAATGTAGGTGTACTATAATGGGTACACCTCTGCCTAACCCTTCGGGGATTACAGGCGTGATGTTATGTTATTTTATGTTTACTTAGAGCGATTGTCTTTCTGTCCTCCACAACCCAGTTACTGGGTAACACGAAAGCCCTTAGTAAGATCAGTCTATATAAAAGAAATAAAATAAAAAAGAATCCTTGGTAACGATTTTGAAATGGAGAAACATTTCCACCTGCCGAAGGGAAAGCAACACAAACAGAGACTAATACTTTCGCTTGGAGAAAATAAGATAACAACAGAGAACACAACGCGCTTATCAAAGGACGCAGACACACTAAGCATTACTGACAATGGATAGCTTTTAAAAGCTTTTCACAATGTAATGCATTTGTAGCACTTATTGAATGAAAAGATGGTGCGAAGTTTTTAATGCGATTGTGACATTACTTTGTGGGGACAATGATATATTAATATGAAATCAAGATCTGCAATTCTATTCTTTAAAAATCCCTCCGTGCATTTAGGTGAATTGGCCTGTCAGTCCCTAGCATTATGAAATGACAGTTAATCTCAAGGTGATTTTTACCTAGCTAGGGAGATTTTTAATAAAAACACCCGTCGATTGACTGGATTTAGATAGGAAAATATAAGTAATAAGTACCGTTATAAAATGAAAGTGAATCGGGATAAATTATGTGAATGCAACGGTGTATCGGGACGAAACTTTAAAACAGATTAAACTTTAACCTTGAAATAATGTCAGAATCGAGATTTTAACATTGAAATAACGTTTTGTCCCGATTCACCCATGTATTCACTCCGATTTACTCCGTGAACTGTACTTATATGTATTTGTCTACATAAATCCAGTCAACCAGCGGATTTATTTTGTGAAAATCTCCCTCGTGCATCTATATTTTTAAGGTAAACCTCCAAAAATCACGGTATTTTTTTTTCAAACAGAACCAACAAAAAGTCCTCCAGTGACACGTTTAAATAACATTAACCTATATCAGAATCTTTGTCAAAATGGGTGAGTCTATGTAGACAATTTCTACCCTTTCTCAACAGAGGACGATATAGGCAAGACAGACCATATCTACATATCAGGGCACGAGCAAATTTCCTCTAGATGGATATCCCGAACCTTATTTTCGACACTACCCTATCTTCTTTTAGATAAATAACACAGGAATTTCTCCCCGAATATGTCGTCGCTATGAAATTATTGCTTTGTTTTCGTCTGTATGTCGCCAGTCACTGTGCCTTTTCCGTTGTCAAAATTAACGGTCTCTTTCGTTTCGCTCAAGTGTCTCCGGCAAGAGAGAGAGATATCCGGAATTGCATTTCGTCATTTAGCTCTTAAAGTTACTAAGTTAACTTGGGTATTTAACTAAGACATTACAACATAATATGTCACAAAAGTCTGTTAATCCTATATTTTATAGATCTATTTTTTAAAGTGCACAAATTATAAAATTGATAACTATGTGAAATATACAATTTTTTTACGCTTCTGTAAAGCAATTTTTTTTTTTGGCTTACCTAGTTTTAGTGCTTAAGAGTTGATTACTAAAGTCTTGAAAAAGTTATCAGACATTCAGTTTGGCTTTTGTTATATTCAAACACCCGATTTAGACTTCAGATTATAATTTTCTAGTGTAATATTTTTAACCAGCTCCAAATCTTTTCGGAGGTGTACTTAACCTAAGGAAAGGGCGCGTTCTAACTTGTTTTGAACGCTTGTTTTTACAGCCTACGAGGTAAATCTTTACGACACTTTTTGAGAAAACTTCAGCGCTTATTTGCGCATAAACACAAAACTTTTCGACTAACATTTATCTTTGTAAAAGATGTTTAATCCTTCCAATAAATTAATTTTAGCAGATAAACTTTTTGGTCATCATTCTTTTAGGTTATGGCCTAATTATAAGTGGGTTTAATTATGACGTTAAGAAATACTAATTTCTAGATAATTTTCTTTTTCATTGGCGCATATATATATATTTTTTTTTTATAAAAACCTTCTATCACTCTACACATTTCACTTGTATCGTGGTACGTTTACAAAAAGATAACTTCACATACACTAACTACTAGACCTGTATTACCTAACTACCTCTCAAATATTTGTTCCGTTTAGGAATCGAAGCCACGACACGCAGCGCAGCAGCCAATCACTCAGTCACTGCGTCAACCGTGTCGTCTTTGGTTTTTTTTAACTAGATCTTTCATACAAAGTACACATACTCAAATGATACGAACATAATTAAAAGCGTCATAATTAAAATAGTTGGTTAAAACATTAGCAAATAGTTTCTGAGGTCAGTATTGAGCTCGCGTTGGGTATGAGGTTACAACCTAAGTTTTTCAATTACGAAGTTTGTTTGTTACGTGACATTGAATAAGTTCTTGTTTAGAATTATTTATAAAAGCAACAGTTTACTAAACAGAAAAACATGTTGAACGATGTTACATATTTTTAAAGACTTCGAAGATACTACTATCATTATCGATACTAGTTATCATCTTTATCTAGCGGCTCACTGCGACGTGTTAAGTTACAACTTTTGTTTGTGCTCCGTTTTTGTGGATCGTAGCGTAATGTTATACAATATAAACTATTCCTCATAAATTTGGCTATCACATGATACATGCAATAAAAACATAACATAAACATAACATAACATCACGCCTGTAATCCCCTAAGGATTAGGCAGATGTGTACCCATTAGTACACCCACATTTTGCCAGTTATGTTTTTAGTCCCATGTAATAGGGGGCGAGCCTATTGCAATAAAAAGATTTTCGATAACACGTAATTCCCGTGATTACCGAATTTACGCGGACAAAGTCGCGAGGAATATCCTAAATTTTACATAAAAAAAATAATTTAGGTCAATGGTCATATTGATATTTCCCATCAATTTCTCTTTAAGGTCAATTACTAAAATATATAAAAATACAAAAAAACTTATGTTTATAATTTGTAAAAATTTGATCATATACTTTAGTTTAAAACTCTAAATAAAATCAAAGTCTCAAAATATCTAACATACATATACATACGTGTTTCCTCAAGTAAATAAGACTAAAGCCCTTTCGAAGGTTGAGCTAATCAGAGTTTCGTCTCCATTTTCCTAGAAACCGTTGATTGATTCATCCAATAGGCTCCAACCATGTTGCTTGTGATCGTTAAGGCTAAATTACATGATTTTTTTTCTTTCTTTCTTTTCCTGTATTCATGTAACGTAAGAAATTTTTGCTGATATTATTGTATTTTTCATTTGAATATTGCCTGTTTGGTTTGCGATTGAGGGATATTTAATTGTGGTTAATTTTACAAAATTATTATTTATCCTCCTTTTTTCATTCTAATGTATTTTTTACGTTGTTTAAAGAAATAAATCTTTAATTATGATTACTTTCTAAATATAACTTAGTCAAAAAATCCAAATTTAATTTAATTTACCTTTTCAGTGCTATTAAAAGTAGTTTCACTAGGATACCTACCATTCCTCTTATTCAGTAAGCAAATTACAAGCTACACCCGTTCAAATTAATTGAAGGCAATTCTAACGAGACTTCAGTGTCGAATTCAAATTCATTCTTCTTGTAAATGGCTCGCGGCCCGCTTTTGAATATTCAAATCTACACCCCTGAATTTAGAACTGTTTATTTGGTGTCATAATTGTCAACAAAAACCCGATTCTAGTTTTTATATAGGCCTTAAAAACATAAGTAACTAAATTGAGCAAGAAATTTGGGAAACTTCGCAATAGTAACTTTGTTAATTAAAACATTTTGTCGTTCAATTACGCTTTTTCTAGGGATCTTATTGAGATGATGAGGAAAATAACACAAAAAGAAAGTTTATTTTTAGCTTCTGTATTTAAAATAAAAACTTTAGTATAATGTAAACGGTTTAGTTATTAACTAGATACTTCATACGAAATTTTGCCTTGTGTATCTGAAAGGTTTTTGATTTTTTACGTTACTTCAACTATAAACACAAAAGATTTTTGTTACGTTACAGGCATTGAACCAAATTAATCAAACACGCACTCGAATACAGCAGCCAATGAATCGAAAAATAACATGAGTGTGCTTCTTATCCCTATTTATTGGGCCGAAAACGGACACTGTCTATGCTTAGTCCTTAAACGAAAATAAGGCACTTAATATCCTAATTTGGCACAATCGTTATTTCACGCAAGATCTATTATCGGGTGAAAATGTAACTAGAAGAGGTTGTGAGCGAGTTGACCCCCCGTATTTCCCTTTTGCCGCCTTAGAAGGGCCAGATAAAAATCGGCCTACGCCCAAAGTTTTATTTATTTTTATGGCTGCCCATTTGTTAAGGTTCAACTGATTCTTTGGACCGCTTTTGGCTGGAACCCCGTTGCTAAGCCAAGTAACTTTTCCGAACTTTGTTGAGCAATTTGGAATTGTCACACGTGCTACAACAATAAGAGAAATTGAGATGAAACGCTTTTAGGTCTGCTGATGTCTTAGTCTTGCAGGCTTTTGTTTTAACTTCAGAAAACGTCTTTTTAAATTTAAATATACTTTGCGAGTTTATCTTAGAAATCAATGACATCGGTGAAGGAAATCTGGACTTGTAAGTCTGAAATCGCCAATCGGCAATCATGGTGATTAATGCTCGTACCTTCTCTGAATGAGAAAAGATCTTTGTACTACTGTAGGACAATAATAGTCTGGTATTATTTAATTAATGAAAGTCTTACAATGTGAGTTGTATAAATGCTAAAAACAAAATAATGTTTATAATTCATCGTCCTTAGTTAAGACTCCATAAAAGTATCGCCCACGTACACATTTCGTTTATAATAAGCAGGCAAAATTATGAGAGAACTCTTAAATAAATCAACGGCAGCGAGTCTTCGTAAACGAGCTAACGTTTTTACCGTATAACAGAATTACTAAAGTATGGCCATTAAAACGATTTAATTTGTTAACTCAGTGCTTGCGAGATACAATGAATAAATTAGTAAATGATAAAACGTTGTGGGATCAGAGTGTTATAGCCAAGGGATAAACGACCAAATAGTAACAAACTTTGAATTATCAACAATTAGTTTGTGAATGAATAATTTGGGATAGCAACATGTGGCCTGTTTTAGTGGACTTATTTGATTGTATGTTGAGTGCGGTGGTCCTAACCAGATAATGGCCTATTTACTAGTGCCGAAAGTGTCTATACACCTGCACTTTAGAGGATATTAAGCCCGCAATGCCGCGATAAACATGGCCCACAATTGGGCCCAAGTACCTACTGCCAAACAAAAAGCTTAGACTGCGTGAAATAGCAAAAGTCTATTTTTTACGTTCAACAAGACTTTTTTATGTACCCAGTGGAGACCACATATTGCATCACTTTTTGCCCGAATTTTATTTGCTTTGTTTGTTAGCTGAGTCCCAAGCGAGTGTCGAGTTACATTTTTTGGAAATTTCTTTGCCTTTTTTCTATTTTGTACCAGTTTTGTACTATTACAAAACTGGTAATTCTATAATTACAGTTTTGTGTTTATTTATTTTTTAAACTTCGTTTTACAGCTCGCGCTGTGTACTGTACAGTTTCAAATAATTATTTTGGGAATAAGACCTATATTTACATTAAAAAATCAATTTAAACATTAAACATTTATCAACGATTAACTTCGACGCGTCGCTTCGTTCGCATGGTTTTGTTCACCCGCATTTTAAGTTACGTCCTTGGTTACTGCTCCGGTCCTTTAAGTCGTAGCGTGCTGTTATGTATTTATACTATTTCTCATGAATCCAGCTATATATATACAAGTATTTTTTCAATCCAACTCGCAGCTCAAAGTAGTTAGTTTAAACAAATAAACAAAAAACTCTTGAGCTTCATTAATATATTAGTATAGATTTCTAAACGTTCGCAAAAATTCCATTTTCTTATATCAACATTAACCAACACTTGAATCTGATTTGCAATTTGCTACTTCGCTAACAAATAATCTGATAAGACTCATACTTTATGGAAAAAGAAAGAAATATAATTTGTCCAACTAATGTCGTTATTCTAGTGGGGGTTGAATTTCGCCCCAATAAATTACAACGGACGAGACGCAAGAGAGATAAAAAAGTCTAAAACGCGACAAATCCTTCTCTAATTGCCGGAACAATTTACGATCGATTAATATTGATCTTGGTCCGGTCGCAAAGATGACTTTTTTTCTAATAAAGTACGTTACACCACATTAGGAGTTTCTCTAATTAAAAATAATAATAATTAAAATTCATTTATTTCGGACAACAGTGATCCATATTTTGTTAGTATTACAAAAGCTTATATTCTAGTGTTAGTAACAAGATTGCGTTAATATTAAAATAAATAAATGACAATTAAAGCAGAGAATCACCAGGCAGGAAAATACGAGGTATCCTACCTAATCAATCTCCGCACAAAAAACCTAATATTTGGCGTATAGCTTTCCATCACAGCTCTCAGAATAATACCGTAGATGCATTTACAAATATATAAACTCACATACACAAACAGCCAGATCCGTTACAAATATTTGAGAGTCCGTGTCGAGAAACGAACCAGCGACACCCAGTGTAGAAACCAATCCCTCAGCTACTGCGCCAAACGTGTCGACAAAACAATATCAAATATTAAATCCATTCTTTCTTTCTTTATCGTGTGGACTGTAAGGTCTTACGACCCCATACATATCAAATCCATAAACCATTTTTTTCTTAAATGCTGGCTTCAATTCGTTACTTCACAGCATCTTGTCAAGGATGGGTTTATACAGCAGTAAGTCAACCAATTCTATCTTTCTCAACAAACGCGATCATTCATTTCCATGCCATTGTCTTCACCTCAGAATCCGACCCCTCCCCTCATAGCCCCTTCACAATAACAGTATGATTTAGCTGCTATTTTGAAGTCGTCTGTCTATCCGGCTTACGTATCTGGCCAGCTAAATCTATTATTGTTTTCTGATTCGTAGTAATCTGTACTAACATCCGATAGCCTTTAGAAAGACATGTACATAAAGTCCAGTGATTTCAATGTGTTCTACGTGCCTCAGGATTTAATACCTTGTCCTTTTTCGGATACAGTCTCGTTTGGGTTGCCATTAAATTTAGGTCCCGTATCTACTATCAATTAACATCATCTACGTAGCCTTTTCTTAACTACGTTGAGGTCGGCTTCCAGTCTAACCAAATGCTGTCAAATACTAGTATTTTACGAGCACATAGAGCTACTGTTTATTTAAACTTCATAACCCAGTAACTGAATAATATGATAAAACCCCTCTCTCGCCCCCCTTTTGTAAGACTGTCAATTCAATTAATGTCCTGCTTGATTCTTAGACAATTGCTAACTTGTTCTTCTACTTTTACAAGGCACGGGATAATTCCTAATTAAAAAGTAAGTATTCTATCTTTCGGACAGGCAGCATTGATTTCTTTTCCTTTTTAAATAATTTATCAAGCAAGTCCAGAGTGATGAGCCTAGAGGATTACCTTATTTATACTGCACGGCGTTAACACTTACGTAGCCGTACTGAATATTACTAATTCATTGGGAAACAACCTGTTGTTTCGAGTGCCTCTACTTGTAAACTGAGGATTCACCGGTTCCAGCGTCATTTAAAATAAAGATGCGGTCAGTGATGCGTTTATTTTTGTCTTTTCAAAAGGTTTATTTTGTCTTTTTTTAAAGATAAAAAATAATAAAAGCTACGCTGATATTGTAGCACCGTTTTTTATGCTTTTATATTTTTCTAACTAGTAAGTACAACTATTATTGTCTCAATATAGGGCAAAGGCCTCTTCTCATACAGAGAAGGTACGAACATTGATCACCACGCTTGCTCAAGGCGGATTGGCGATTTCAGATTTACATTTGTTTTAACTGTAGGTACTCGTACATCCACGATGTTTTTCTTCACCGATGTTCAAAATAAACTTAGAAAGTATTTATGAATTGACAATGTCATATTGTTACTTACCCGATACCAAACACAACAAGCACATGAGGCTGTTCATGGATGAGAGGCACTGGGCCATCACGACATTCTAAAGACATTTATTTTTGTCCGTACATTAAATTGAAGGAAAATAACGTCACGACGACAAGAGAAAGCATTTATTCAGTGCTCTTATATAGAATTGTAAGCTCCTTATACAGAAATATAGAGCTTATTTCTTTCAGTTTTTTTATGGTGTGGTAGGTAGTCTGGTGTTAAACACGAACTCCATATATTCTTAGTAATAGAAAAAGTGACAATGACACACGCTCTGCCCTTGGTTTGTAAAAAAACAGTTTGTAGTGTCAATAAACTTTGGTTTGTCACCTTGATTTAAAGTCGATAGTATTTACTTGTTGACATTAATGTCTATCGGTATGATTCAGTAACAATAGGTTTTTTTTTATAGGTAGGTACATCTTTAGGTTCTTTGTAATCTCTTTCTAGGTGGGCCATTACAAAAATGCTTGGAATTTTATCATTAATATATACCTCCTTTATCATACAGAATGTTAGTGTAAACACCGTTATCCTTGAAAACAGTGGTTTTGTTTCACTAATAGAACGTAAATTCAATGAAAAAATATATCTTTTTTTTAAAGTAAAATATCCATTTTTCATCAAAATTATTTCACCCTATATTACAATGATGTAATTAGTTAAAACTTATGTAGGTAGTTATAACGGACGGCCAGTGCAGGAGGTCAACGCCCTTTGCGGTGATTACGTAACTCGGGCGCATATTATCCATGAATTTACGGACGGTGTCGGACAGATTTTTTTTTTAATTTTTGAAAGAAAACTTTGTTTATTTATTTTTAAATTTAGATAAACATTTTTTATAATAAATCAAGTACCTATGGTTTTAGTGATAACGGTGTTTACACTAACAGTCTGTAGGATACTAGCCTCTGTCCCACTGTAGGTCTTTTCTCACACAGAGAAGGCATGAGCAGTGATCACCGCGCTTGCTAATGGTGAATTGGCGATTTTAAACCTTAAGTCCACGTTTCCATACTATGTTTTCCTTCACCGATATTGAAGACGTCCAAGATTAACAGTTCAAGGCCAAGGCATACCGGTGTGCCAGAACAATAGAAAATCAATTGTGTCTCATTACGTGGGATTTGGGTGATTAACAAAGAAAGTACATATGTATAAGAAATAGAAACCGTCACATTCGTACTTGCTCGTGTCTGTTTGAGAACTAACTGCCTTGTTGGGCCCTACACGACATTATAGCTACATACCATTATGCTGTAAGTATGTATATCGATACATCCCACAACTTTTTATGTACAGCAATACTTTTCAACTAGTGACACTTTATGTCACTGAGACTTGGCTACGGAAATGAGTTAGTTCAACATTAAAGCAATGAAGGTGGATAATCTCGCCAAACGCTTCGTAAATCCAACTATAGGAAATAACATAATAATATAACGCCTGTCACTCTCGAAGGGTTAGGCAGAGGTGTACCTACCCATTAGTACATCTATCGCCAGTTATGTTTAAGTCCCATGTAAATTAGACACACAAATCCAGACTACGAGGATGCTACTGAGAAATTTCTGATAAAAAAAAAACCTAATACACACTTTGCCCGACCCGGGGATCGAAACCAAAACCTCAAGCTCAGCATTCGCGCTTTGCGAACACAGACCAACGAAGCAGTCACTAAAGAAAACATAATATGAAACTCAAGCCGGAGAGCAAAACAGCGTGTCTTTAATATTAGAATCAACACATGTGGCTTGAAGCTGCTTGAAGCTGCTTGAAGCAGCTTGAAGCAGCTTGAAGCGGCTTCATGAGCACAAAATGAGGAAACCATGCATACTAAGTGCATACTCCGCATTTACGTGGAGTATACGACATTAAAATTGCATCTGAAGTTTAGTAATTCCGTGAGAAACAATCTCGAGGTACTCCTATGTGTTATTAAAATATCGATTGTTGTATACCGTTCTGAAAGAACCAAGCCGCGTGCCAAGGATATTGTTTATAGCATTTAATATTCTTAGAAAGAATTTTGTTGTCATTTTGCTAAAGGCTTTTGTTTTGCAGACCATATCATGGCACGGAGAATCTACTGTTCTTCTAAGTATTTGAGGTTCAGAATTTGATAATGTAGATTTACATTTTATATTTTATCAAACAGTTTCTACATTATGAGGAATCTATATTTAATGTTATAATCAACAGAGTTACGCTTTTGGTTTGAAAAGCTAATGGTTAATCCGGCCAAGTGCGAATCAGACTCGCGTACGAAGATTCCGTACCACCTTATAGTACATATTTAACACTACAGTATAAAAAATACGTTTCTTGTATGGGTATTGGGTACCAACCCGTTTCATTTTTAACTTTACTTAACTTTTTGTATTAGTGGCAATAGAGATACACAGATTTTCACAGATACACACATACATACATACATAACATCACGCCTGTAATCCCCGAAGGGTTAGACAGAGGTGTATTTATTAGTACACCCACATTTCGCCAGTTATGTTTAAGTCCCATGTAATAGGGGGCGAGCCTATTGCCATCAACCGGGCACAAATCCAGACTCCGAGGCTGCTACTGAGAAATTCCAGATGGGAAAACCTAATAACACTTTGCCCGACCTGGGAATCTAACCCAAGACCTCGTGCTCAGCAGTCGTGCTGTACGACTACTAGACCAACGAGGCAGTCACACAGATACACACTCTGTGAAATTTTTATTTTCAAGTCTCTAGCTATTAAGGTTCATGAGATACAGCCCACTGATGGACAGACGGACGCACAGCCTAGGTCCCCTTAGCATCCTTCGAGTAAAAACCCTAAATACACAATAAAGCATAGAAATCAATACTTTTTGTCTACAATTAAAATATCCAGTAGTTAACACTATTGATTCCGTCTAACCCCTACTAAAATTAAACGTTATTGGTACTAGATAGTGTAAATTGACACCAGTGTCTGAGTACTTAAGGTCCAGTGGCAACTATATCCAATTCCAGGAGTTGATTCTGGCAAATTGGAAATTTAATGGGATTGGTAAGGTTGGATTAACTGGAACTGTACTTAAATTAAAGTGACTAGTAACTATTTTACAATTTATTTGAACCTTTATTTTTGTAATTTTAAATTGACTTTTTTCAAATACATAAATGTCAATCGTTTTACCCACCATCCTATATGTAATCAGAAAGTTAAATTCTGCTGCTAAAGGAAACACAATTGTTGTTTAAAATAGAACTTTCACTCTCAGTTTTAAGCGTCACTTTTGAACGGCCAAGCCAATAGTAAAAAAAAACTATCGATGAATGAAAACAACCTACACCAAATTACCAAAGCCGGCAGTACCTTCTATTGATTTACCAACATTCGTCAGTATTGCCTTGTCGTTATCGGAATGGTGTCAATTCAAAACGAAGCAATGCCTTATATGATATGAAAAAGATGAATAATGGTCGCTATTTTGCAAAGGTCGCAATATAACGTGCATCTATCAAGGCGTTATGCGTGCTTCGCCTCGCCTTGCCTACTGTAGAGTACCTAATAATGTATGACGGGAGATGGCGAGAGCACATGTATGTTTCTTTTATGTTTAAAAAGGTTTTTAGATGATAGAAAAATGAACAAGAAATGTGAAGCGGTGATATTTGAAAAATGTTGTAGATATTTGTAATAACAGTAAGTTTAATAAAAAGTCAATAAGTCACTGACTAAACACGAAATCTCAAAAACTGCTCGACTGAGGAAGTTGAAAGACATGTAGGTAATTTACAGGTAGGTACAGTAGCGTTCGTAAGTGGAGTAGCAATCTCACAAAGCAATAGATTGCACTGCATTTATGACCGCTTACTGTACACTTACTTATTATAAAAGCGAAAGTTTGGACGAATGTTTGTTACTCAATCACGCTAGAACGGCTGGAAACATCTGGATGAAATTTGGCACAGAGATAGATTATAGTCTGGAATAGCACATGTGCTACTTTTTATCTCGGAAAAATGTGCGGTACCCATGGGAAAATATATTAAGTATTTGGCGGAAGCTAGTACTTTATAAACATGTTATTTTACATTCAAAACAATTTCACGTTCTTAATCGTAACTGTAAAAAAAACCTAATAAACAGTCTATAATAATGAATTCAAGCGCAAATAACATAGCCACCGGTAACGGGTAATTCCCAAACGTGATATTTACTGTAACACATTCAACCTGTACGTTACTTGATGCATCTACGTATAAAGAATATAGACTCCTTGGAGTATTGCATAAGCTATAAGCCAAAACGAGCGTGCAGATAAGTCTTGCAGAACACTGATTCCGGGAAACGTAAAGCTAGGCAAGATGGAAAATAAAACAATAAATAAAATTGCGATGACTTTGTTGGAATCGCAGCGTCGTACATCAGCAATAGTTTTATGATAATGTCAGTGCTCTCATGAAAATTGTATGCAAATACCAACTCGAGTTCAGTACAGTATCATCTCGAAACACAGAGGTACTCGCGTGATTTTGTACTTATCATGCAAAATGACTAGTACCTTGCAATAACCGAAAAACATAGGTACATTTCTTGATACTTTGTCGTCCTGGAATAAGTACACTTCCAATTTTGGCCTAGTAGCATATATCTACCATAACGAAATTACTTACTATGCTAATGACCTTCCCTTTTCGATTTTTGTCGCAACTGGAGATAGAGGCATGTGTAGGTAACATTAAACCTAACATTATCCTAGAATAATAAAAAAAAGTAAGAAAAACCTATGATATTCCATTTCGACGGCAACTCGGAAGATTTTTTTATACTATCCTGTTTTAGTTTTATTTTTATTCTCCACATTCTTTTTATTATTATTTTATTATTATTGTAATTGTTATAGACACAAAAAAAAAAGCTTAACTAACAAAAAGAGGGCAATGGTGCCGATTCCTTTGGTCACAAACTAAACCAAAATTAGACTATTTCCATCTTTTTCTCTCCAATAAAATAAGAAAGAGACTAATGTAAATAAGAGCTGTCAAATTTAGTCCATCTGACACATCCATACAGTTATAGTTGACATCTTAAAAGGTGTGGATTAAAAATACGGAGAAGTTCAAGGCAAAACTAATTTGACATCTCTAACTTAGTTCTTTAATGTCACCGTCCTTTCCTTTCGCTGTATGTTACTAAGAGATGTCAATTCTCTAAATTTAGTCTAGTTTGTGAACAAGGGAATCGGCAGCAATGCCCGATATTCTATTTGAATTTAGAATCAAAATTAGGATTTCATATTGGATGACGCGTGACAGATTATGACATCAATTTGACAAAAGACTGATTTTTGGTAATAAGACGCAACGCCTCGTAACCGATGACGCGCGACGGTCCGTCCGTTTGTTGGTAACTCGAAAACCACTTATCTGATTTTCATTAATTGATAAATTATCTTTCTAGGTTTGATTAGATACTAGCCCAAAACTAGTACACCTATAACTTAATAGTTCGTATAGCGAAGTGCTTATTTTAGTTGTTTGTCACAGAAGTTTGTAGCAAGCTTCACAAGTCCACGGAAATTATTTAAGGAGAAGCACTAATGGATATCGAATGTTTAGATCTATGTAGGTCATCCTGCGGGAGAGACTAATGTCACATTAACGAGACATTTGTGGATAAACAACTCTTGGCCTTCTAATTCACAAGTTCATTGACCTAGGTTGTGCTAAATCTGACTTTGTTAATTTTGTTGTTACAGCAATTTTCGTGGAACACAACTTACCAACGTTTAACATTAAAAAAATATATATATCAGTAGACAAAATTATTGATCAGCAGTTTTTCCTTAAATTCTGGATTGGTCCCTTAGAAAAAAAAATTTATAATGACAACAGCTACTTTTCAGGTTTCTAGTACATTAGGTTGTACATCTCCCAAATAACACAGCATTTAATTTTAAATTATGGTGGTGCAGACCTAACAAAAGTTTAATAACAGAGAACAGTGTTTCGGATATTGTTCAAAAATTTATTGTTATCAGTAACAAGGGTATAAGTAACCCTCATCCAACTTCAACCCTTAAAACATGAACCAAATTCAAAGTAAAAATAATTGAGAATCTCACAAATATATTTGGAGCTACCTCAAGGGTTAAAGAAAATGAATGAGGATACAATTTGACACTCCGCTGTAATCCGTGCGAACGCTCTTATAATCCACCTGATGCCAGAATAAAAGACCAACCATAGGTATTGATGTTACCTTTGTGGTTAGATCAATACGCGGGATATTTTGAAACCCAAGAAACTTTTAATGAGAACGCTACAGTCTATTTAAATTCTGAGTTCACAAACTATGAGATGACTTTTTGGGATCGATATGTGGTTCATTCCGTCTACGGTTATTTGAGTGAAGCAACCATTAATCTTAGTCAAACGAATGTGGTGCAGGATTTATGATCGGTAGGATTAGTGCGAGGGCGCAAGAATTAAAGTATGCGATTCAAGTCGAGTTTCGAATTTGGAATTCAAATCCTTTAGCAATTTATACGAAATGTACAATTACTATCAGCTGATGGTATTAATATTAATAAAGTCTTTAAATGAAATAACAAATTTCATGGGAAAAGAGCCACAGATGTACGTGAATTTGCAGACTTTTGTCAGTCGTTTACGACACTGTCTGTATAACGAATGAGATAGAAAACATTAAAACACGACCATTGGTTTAAATAAAAAACAATCTATTATTACATGGAAAATATATTCTAATACCAACAAAATATACTTAATTTTTATTTCTACAAGTATTGAACTTGATTATCTACTTCGAGGTATTGAAACACCAAAAATGTCCGCTCACATTTTTATTTCTCTTCTATGACATGTTTTAATTCCAGCGTGAACTGTTATTTTGCGTTTGAAACGACACGTGTATAGATTTGTCTGGTATGTGTAGTAAAGGTTAATTGTTATAAGGTTGGTAACGGTGCGTAGGACGGGCTTTTAGAAGGCTTTTATTTCCACGTTTATTGTGTTTAGAAGTATTACTTGTTAGTAATGTTACGGAAAAGTTCCAAGTTAGAGTGGTTATGTTGGTATCTGTATTCTAGATTCGTAAAGGGCGACGTTTTATAATGTTTTTTATAACGTGGCGAGTCGAGCTGTGTAAAATTATTAGTCAATGAAGCACTAGGTTTGGAAGGAAAGAGTTATGGGGTCTTTGCTCAGAAGTAGGATGATGCAGGTTTACAGCTGAAGTAGTTTTAGTAGTAATATAATTTAATTAAAATATGTTTACACGGCACATACACGAAAAAACAATTTTAAAATTGTATTCTTTTCGTCTATTTTTTCTCCGGAACGGCTAGACTGATTTTGATGGGACTTTCACTGGCAGATAGTTTTTGTTATAAAGAGTAACTTAAGCTACTTTTATTTTGGAAAAAATAATTAGGGTTCGGCGCAACAAAACAAATAAAACCTCGTGATTTACGAAAACGTTGTAGCAAACATAAGCTTGTAGTAAATAGAATAACACCGTAACATACAGTTACAAAACAGTAGTTTCCCCACCATCTCCCTAGATCGCAATTACAGTTACATTAAGTCGTGGGAACCTTTCACCTTTTACGCTTGTCCTTTCCCAAGAGCTCACTTACGCCGGGAAATGACTACCCGCAATCGGAAGGGAACGTAAGTAGGCAAATATTGGCACTGTTGGCAACGCAGCGTATTTATCTTAGTCATCTGTGTGAAAAGGCTTTAGTGGGACATTATTTTTTGTATCGTTGGTGGAATTTATATCAGAAGCTTCTTTGTTAATAATTTAAAGTATTTGTTGCAGTTGTTGGAATTTTAGTCCTAACGACCCACTGACCAAGAATTTTTCACCCTTTATAACAATCAATGCAAGTCCTCTCGCATTGCTAATGTCTATAGGCTGTATCAATCAGTATAACTAACGATAGCAAGAAAAAACTGGTTCGTTTTTAAAGATTTTATTAGTCGAAATAAAAATATCGAAATAACAAATTTTTTGGGCGTAAAAGTGAGTCGAATCTTTGTTTCAACATTGAATAAATTAATTTTAATGTAGAGATAAACTATTATAACTTGACGCTCCCCTCCATATTACCATCTCAATGTGTGTAGTCATATTCGTATAAAAGAGTTTGTATGTAGTTGTAAGTAATCGTCTTCAGTGGCAGGCCGTATTTGTCAACTAATCATAAACAGCCGACCGTGCAAGACAACGCACCTGTCATTTTCACAGAGAATGTCAGTGCAGCCCCATACTAATAATAAAGAGTAGTTTTTGACGCCGCTAGTCGAGCAACAAATCGCTGATTTGGTTTTATTTCGAGAGTCGTCTCAATACGCACACATGTGTTGTGAGTCTTTTTAATACTATTACAAACACTTTCAAACGTTTTGAATTGTGGAAGGGCGCGTTATGTTACTGTCTAAATTATTTTTGATATGTGTTATGAGATCTTTTAAAACATTTCAATATTGTTAACAATTTTTGTATTCAATTTCAGATCTTATTGACATACAATTTTGTCACTTATTAACTTTCAAGTCAAGCCGCAAATATAACGTTTAATATCACAAAAGCCTCTAAAAGTGTGGCGTTGCAAATCAAGATTATATTTTGGCTGGAACACCGGCTTGGCACTTCCAAATTGCTTACCCATGTGTTACACAAGTAGGCTAAGCGTTTTGTTTCTAGGTGATTGCGTAAGGTAATATTTTTGTTACTTAATAGTATATCTATGTATTAGTTTCGAGGTGAATACTTGGAAAGATTTGGAGGAGACGTTAGCCTAGAAATGGAATTTTACAATAGAAAAAATAATAATAAGATAAGGCTAAAATCTGTGTAGGTAGGTACAGTTAACAAAAGAGACATATATGCAGGGTCAGATATAGTTGAAGTTTTCTTAGAAACCAGTTAGTAGATAATAAACAGTTCATTTATTAATTTTCGATCGAAGACATCTATAGGTTTCTAGAAAATCTTCAACATTATCTGGTCCTGGATCTCTTTTGTTGGCTGTATCTATAAGATTTTATTAGTGATAATAAAACCAATTAAATGGTCATGCCACATAAGCACACCCATATGAGAAAAGCCTACATAATCGGATATAAAAAAAAAACTTTGATATCAATAAAGCCCACCAGAGACCGGGCAATGAGTATTTCGCACTGGCAACAGTTTTTAAAGCAAACTTTTTACATACATATAATAATAATACCGTACCATATGTTGTATCATACAGTACTCCTTTTGTTCATATTCTGTTGTAAAGCCTGGTGGGATTTTAATGTCCATTTCTGATTTAAATGTGTCATTGTTGTATACACTGTGTGTACAATATGAGGTTAAGTTATTTTTATTTAATAGGGTTTGTGCTAGATATGTATAACATGCTAACTATTTATGACATGTTGCGAGATCAGCTATCAATGTTGAATCTTCTAACTAGCTCGCAACTGCACTCGCAACATGTAATATGAACAATCTAATAAACAGTTTTTTCTTAGCTAATCGAAACAATGGTATTGATGGTATTTATGGTCGATGATACGGCCACTACTGAGATGGAGGTACGATTTGGTCGACGTCCTTGAGAAGGAATGAAGGCGACAGATGGCAGGAATAAAGAGAGGCCTTTAGCCAGCAGATGGTCAGCACGGGTTAATTATAATATAGAAATACCTAATAATAATTGATATGCTCGAGTTTCAACCTTATACAATTCCATTCTAAACATATTCCATGTAAAGATACATTTTAAATTCAATTCGAAACGTAAAACTTCTCCATCACGATCCCGAGACTTATTTTCGAATGCTAACCAAAATAGCTCCTGTGAAACTGCACTCGTCTCCCTAACAGGATAAGCTGCTGTATTTTATAGTGTCAAGCGAAACTTGGCACTGGAATCTGGTCTTTATTGCCATACTTCACAAACTTCACACCTAATACGGCAGATTGTAATAACTATACCGCTTAAAGCGTTAAATTTAATACATTTTGAATTTATCGTGTTTACTTAAACAACATACACACACAACATCATGCCTGTGATCCCTGAAGGGTTAGGCAGAGGTATACCCATTAGTACACCCACATTTTGCCAGTTATGTTTAAGTCCCATGCAATAAAGGCGAGCCTATTGCCATGCATCGGGCACATATCCAGACTCCGAGCCTGCTACAGAGGAATTTACTTACTTACACAGAGTGTTAATTTCTTTTTACAAAACTTCTGCCAATATTTTTATAATATCGTTTATGTCTTATATGCTAGCTGCGAGAAGAAGTCGGTGCACTATAATTTCGCTACAACTTTAGATTGTTAACTTTTTAACCCATTTTGCAGACATCTTCAAATTGCAATTGGTGTGTGTTAATTCTTTTTAGTGTTTAGTAGCCTTTGTCTCATCCTTACTATAAATTAACAGAACATTATTAATACTCTCTACTCATTCATTTATTGTATTCCATAATGTACATGCTTAGGTTGTAAGTAAACATTTCTTAATTGAACAATTCTGGACACTATCGGGCCCGGCATGGACAATTAGAAAAATAAGAACTTACTTAAATTTATATTTTATGAGAAATTGTCTCACGCCAGCTAGTCTTTTGTCATGCCTTGCCTCAATGTCCTTTGTCTGTCGATACTTAATATAGAACATGAATTTCTATCACTGCCAACTCTTTTAAACCAGTGTGAACATATTTATACAAACCAATCTGTTCCATTGTACTAGATGAACCAATGATGACTGATGGCCCAGATACGACATCTACATTACCAGTTAATAGAATTTGATGGCATATGTGATATTGACGTATTGTAACAGATGCAGTGAAATGATTGATGCTCTCTGTTACTGAGGCCTGTCATCGGATTATATTACTGTTATGTAATTAATAAACATAACATCAATGAAATCTAACACGATCAAAGAAGAAACTGTTTCGATTCGATATTTTTCGACAATTATGAAACAACTATGTAAATATGTTTCAACTGATTCAAAAACATTTGAAAGGATAATAATTTGAATCGTACAATTTACAAATCTTGTTTAACTAGACGAATTTTCCATGATCCAGCTAAACAGTGCATCACTATCTGCCAAGCGTTTTTCCAGCTACGTTGGGGTCAGTTCTTTGTCTAACAGAATACAGCTGAATACCAGAATTCAACATGGAGCGGCTGCCTATCTGACCTCCGTAATCCACTTGCTGGGTAAAATTACCTTTGGTTAGACTGCTTGTAAGGATAGCCAAACTAAAGGCATACAAATTTAATCACGTCTGTAGTCATCAACGACCTTCCCACAGATAGAAGTATGAAATGGAGAAATCCCAGGACACATCAACACTAGCGTTTGCATTCACGTCTGTTATATCCAAAGGGAGAGATTTATCTCGGAATTCGGCTACATTTTGTGAAGGCGATCATAATATAGTACGTGCTTATAGTCTATTCATTTCATATAGCAGAGGATTTTAATAAGGTGAAAACGAATTCGGGTCTTGAAATGTTGTTCTTAGAAATCAAGTTTTTTTTTTGCTATTCTGTTAGGTTCACAGTTTGGTATTTCAGAATAAATATACTTAATACACATACATACATACATAAACTCACGCTTTTTTCCCATGGGGGTAGGCAGAAACTACAGAACGCCACCTGCTACGATCCTTACATACTCCTTTCGCCTCATCTACGTTCATACATCCCGTCATACAAGCACGCCGGTTATGAGTACTCGGCACTTGACCTACCACATACTTAATAGTTTTAATAAGAATTAAATAGGTATTTTCCGTCCCCAAAAATTGCTCAAAACTATTTACACAACAGCAAAACTCAAGCTTCGTCGAATAAGGTCAACCGCTCTTAACATTTTACATGGCGTTCTACATTTTTATGACACTTCAAAGTATTCACTCGAAGGAATTCTTACCTTTAATAATAACTGGAAAAGGTGAGAGGCGAGGAATGACGAAGCCTTTGTCTGTGCAGAATTTTATTCACTTTCCGGCCTTTAGAGGTCGATAGCGAGATTAATTTGTAAATATAATCTCGGAAGATTAAGCTTTCAAAATGCTACCGTACTAATTCCATGTATTTTTTTCTCTGACAGAATATTTTGTGTCGCTAAGTCCGGTGGGATTTATCTCATTTCTGATTCACCCTTTTTGCGGGTCGAGTTGTTGACATCTTTTTGTCCTTCAAGTAAGTTTAACCTCTGAATATCTAATCGTAAAAGTATGAAGTAAAATATTCATGGGCTTAAAGATTTGTGGTTGATATGGACACTGTTCATACACTGATATGGGGATATATAAATAAATCATGTTAATTCTAAGGTATAGGTTTTAGGGGATTGATTTTTTAAGATTTTCTTCGTAAGTTATAGAAGAATTTTGATAAAGTTTTGACTTTTAGCGAAAACATATATACCTATACAGCATACTCTTTGATCATCATTAGTAACCATTTCCAGCAATCGACCTTGATGGGCACTTGATACTTATTATTAATTTGTACGAATTAATTTTATTATAATCTTGAACTCTGAAGGTCAAACAGAAGATTCTGTGTAAAAACAAAAAGTCGCCCCCAATAAAAGTAAAGTAACAAGTACTCTGACTCTTAATGAGCTCACAAATGGTTTCTTTTACCAAAGCATATTCTGGCAACAAGCCAAAACATGGTTTGAAGAAGGAGTTTCGTATTGATCACGTCGTATTTTCATCAGAAATTAGGAAAGTGTTGGAGGCTGTATTTGCTTCAGTATTTGTAAGAAACAAAATCAGACACAGTACATACTAAACTTAATATATGCTTATATAATAAACAGATAAAGTTTGTTTGTAGGTCTAATTACAACAATGTGTTCACTGATAGAAAGCTATTTTATTGCTGAGTACCGCAGGCTATGTTTCATGGTACACTAGTCTTTCTCGCGGACGAATAAACCTTATAGCGTATCAATAGAGTTCAATTTTAAATGCAGCATGTATATACTTTATTTTTAGCTCTGTTGCTATATTTTTAATAAGGTAAGAAAACATATTTGTATTTTTTTATCTTTGCTAAGTTTGTTTATTTTGCTTATAAAATATATTATAAGTGCCTTTTTACTTTCATCGAGCAAAATCCAAACATGTCATTAAAATACGAAGGCGTATCAATACTTCAAACGTTCGATAAATAAGCGATTCCAAGTACTAAGCACTTATAAATTTATTAACCTGGAAAATATCTTCCGTTTTGCATAAATAAGTTTCTTCGAAGTGTATTGGAATATGTGCCTAATGCCCTTATTAACAGGGTTTATTAAATGCTTCGGGTTGCACTAAAATAGTCTTTATGAACAGCAGCTATAAAATACTCCTGGTATATTCTAGAAAGCCAACCCCGCTGCCAACTAGGTAATAGCTGGCTTATTTTAATGACGATAAGAACTATTTTGGTTCACACTTAGGTATGTTAAAGGTGTTGCATTTTAGCATAGCAATTTATTTATTTATTTATTTAAACTTTATGCAACAAAAAAGTACAAAGGCGGACTTAATGCCTTAGGCATTCTCTACCAGTCAACCAAAGGTGGTGAAGAGATAACAAAGCAGGTGCAAAAAATTGTACATGAGGAAATAATCAGATAAGAAATTTTAAAATAATTGGAAACAAAATCTAAACAAGTTTAATCGTACACAAGTACATAAACTCATATATACCATATATAATATATCTATACATATAATAAAATCGTAGAGAAGTCAAAACTGTACATTTAATATTTTTGAAAAAGAGTAAATGTTATGAGGTCGGGGAGTGATTCTGATGCCGAAAATATTTTTTTTAGAATTTTTGTCTGTTTGTCTGGTTGTCTGTATGTTAGTTAGAGCATCACGCGAATACTGCCGGATAGATTCTGTTGAAATTTTGTATAAATATTCCACATTTTCCAAATTAGAACATAGGCTATAAATTATTACGCTATTGGCTTTGGGGGGTGAGCTATGTTGCATTATGTTCATATTTTTATGCAAATCTTAGTGACAAAATGATACAATATTTCAAATAGGTGCAGACTGAAGTTCTAAACTAATTATTATCACGCTATACCTGCAAGGAGCTAAGTAGTGAATTATGGAAAACTAGAACGGCTATTTGAAATCATTTGTCATCGAAGCAAATTGCCTAACAGTTCTACGACCGCCTTGCGAAACTGATGGCGGAAGTTCGGTCCCCAGAGTCAGCTTTTCTTTTTGTGTTTTTTCTAATATTGTTTTGAATGTTGTTTAATTGATTAATGATTTCCTTATAAAAAAATAAAAAATAAAAGCAGGAGTGCATATTTCTACTATAACTTTGATTTGTTAACGTATTTTTTAAATGTTAATGTAGAAAATAATATCTATACATAGTTACACAATACAAATCAGCAGCTTTGGAACTATTGCCTGACTGCAAAGCATGAGGTCTTGGGTTCGATTCCCAGGTCGGGCAAAGTGTTATTGGATTTTTCCATCAGAAATTTCACAATAGCAACCTCGGAGTCTGGATTTGTGCCCGGTTGATGGCAATAGGCTCGCCCCCTATTACATGGGATTAAACATAAATAATGTGTGTAGGTAAGAGTTATCGCATTATGGCTATTATTCTTAATCATTTTACTGCTGGAGTGCTATAAAACGACACCAACGGTACCTACAATACTGCAGTTAGGTATTAGTGATAATTTATTCTCTGAAATCAAAATCATTACGCTATAACTACAAGGAGCTATTCAACACTCAACAAGTGTCGGACAGCCTGTCTGCAAAAATTTTAAGTATACAATATTTTATTACCTGGGCTTAGCTAAGCCAATCATGGCACAACAATACTGCCAAGTATACTACTGGAGTACCAGCGGACGATAAAATAGCAAGGATGTAATTTGGAGAGTGTAAATTTTTTACGCAGTAGTAATTAGTATTCCTTTCGTTGCGCTTCCGAATTATTTTATAAAAAGATCTTAGTGTAAGATGAGTGATTAGGTACTAAAAATAATACTTCTATTTCAATGGCTAAATAGAAAGAATTTGGCAACAACCGGAAGTGCACCAAAATCAATTAAATCAATTTAAAAATCTGTTGCAGTAATTCTCCTGTCGGAGAATGTCTCACAGACTTCAAGCTTTCTGGGTACTTGATTTGATGAAGCGACTGTGATCGCAGGAAGAGTTTTTTTATAGGCACCGTAAATAGTATTCATCACATTCATGTTCCCCACGCTTTAAAATAAATTTCTAAATGGCATTAAATTTTTTAGGTTACTTATTACCGCGGCTGTGCTGCAAGACATAAATCTTTCCATCTTTACAATAGATTCGCAAACAGGACACTTAGTATTTCGTGGCGAGGAAGTTACGTAGAGTATTAGAAGATCCCTAAGTACCCTGATGTTATATTGGACAGAGCACTAACTTTTTATATACCTACATTGCCACAACACCAATCAAAAAATCATCTGCTACGACACCTTATTTCTACCAACTAGGGAGCAGCACCCGATGTTTTTCGCATAACTGTTACGTCTTTATGCTCCTTTTGCTGGTGAATTTGCGTGTTCAGTGTGTCATTGAACAAAAAGCAATATCATCCTTAACGAGACGTGTAGAATTATATCAGGGCTGCCTGAAACTGACTGCTCAATAAGCTCTTCCCATTGGCTGGAAATGCACCACCTTTCATTCGAAGGTTAGGTACCTTGCACACAGGCCATACAGAACCAGGTCGACACCCACCATCACACAACTTCCACCAAAAAGACTTCAACCCCAGGAACACATGACACCCTGTTGAGATCTTTAGTGGCCTATATGGAAAGCGCTTAATGGACTGCGCACTCATGTAAGCCGCTGCAAACGTAACCTAGCCAAATGAGGAGTTATAGATGCCGCAGATACTCAGGGCAAGAGTGGTGTTCCTTTTATATGATGGCCCACTTACTACAGCGCCTGTGGAACACTTGGGCACAACTGGGCCAGAAAAATATTGCAAAAAATCGGCCAAGTGCGAGTCGGACTCTCACACGAAGGGTTCCGTTACACCATACAATATTTAACACAACAGAAAAAAAGGTTAATAATCGCTTAAAAAGTAATTATTATGTCTACATTGCATTTCTATGCAAGAAGCAATGCAATGTCGAGTCGTCGGTCAACGGGAAGTTTCCTTTATATTTGGTTTTGATTCCCTAGCGAGCGTCAAAATATGCGCCATAAACGTCTTTATCTTTAGTTTGCGTATATAATAATATAATTTTTTCACGGCTGCAGACCAAAGTATTTTTTTTTTGGGTAGTGAAAATCATCATATGTGTCCTTCTGCCCTGGGTGGGGCGGAAGGGACTGTCAGGCTTTTACTGACTAAAAAACCACCCTGTTTTTTTCTGTTGCCCTTTGCGTTCCGGGGCCACGGTATCCTGTTAAGACTTCCCGCGACTCCGGCAGGCGTTTGGCCCCGTCGGGGCCCCGTCCCTGTGCTGACAGCTCTTTGAAACGCGCGTGGAACAAAACGCGCTGTTGACCTGGGCCTGGTCCTTGATTGGACGACGAGCTACCCATCACTCGCCGTCCGCAAGCCTGCGCCTACGGTAGCTGGATGACGTCTCACAACGCCCTGGGGGTCTCCCGCGGTGGCTGGGGCGTGAGGTGGAGGATGTCTTCTCTTCACGTGTTTCGCCTCCTTCTTCGTTAGCATTACTGCTGCGCAGAAGAAGGTTGCTGCTTCCCATTCCCTCTCGCTCCGGAGCATGGCCTGAACCAGGGAACGGACGCGAGAGGACACGGCGGCGCTCTGTCCAGGCGGGGCAGATTTACACCGTATGCTCTACCGTGTCTTCCGGGCGGTCCACACAGTGGTGACACCCGGGCGTTTTTCCGCTGAATCTAACATAGGAACCTCCCGAAACAATCGCGTCCGGTGAGGACCTGCGTCAAGCGAGACGCGAGGACGCCGTCGCGCACCTCCAGCCACTCCTCAAAGATTGGTCTTACCGCGGCGATTGCGGCGTGCCCGAGACCTGAGTATTTCATTTTAATTTAAGCTTGATACCTCGACGCGTTCCTTAGAAAAGGGTCTTTACAGACAGACAGATGGACAACAAAGTGATTCTATAATGGTTCCGTATTTGTAGACTGAGGTACGGAACCCTAAAAAAGATAATATTTAAAATCATCGATGAATTGTGATTTAAAACGGTAAAACTTTGCTTAGACTTCAAATAAGTCTATGTTTACAGGGTTTTGCTCATACTTTCTTTCAAAAACACTTAAGTCAGATTCTGATTTCAGTTGCTCTATCGAATCCAATATCTAAATAATCGAAGCTACAATGTGAGGTACAGTATTAAAACAGTAGCGTATTAAACTTGCGTTTCAATGGTTTGGAATCGAAAAATAAGTAAATTTTGATACCACTTCATAATATTTTGGAAAGAGGTAATCTAAATATACCTTAAATAAATATACAAAAGCGAAAGTTCACTCACTCATCACGAAATATCGAAAATTTCGCAGGGAGGTAAGTAACGATTTTTCAAAATATATTACCCATTTCCCTAAGAGTAGGTAGGTAGTACAAACTTTGGACCGCCATTTCATTGGCGGTCCAAAGTTTGTATGGAGTTATCAACTTTGACGCGGACGAAGTCGCGGGCAGAAGCTAGTATATATATAATATACATACTCATAAATACATACATACCTATTTTATAAAAAGAATAGAAAGGATATTTATGATAAAACTCTTGCTAATTGTTCTGAAGATAAATCCGCAACTTCCGCTTGAAAACATATCGCAATAGAAGTCATTATCCTTTACCTCATAAACTCTAAGTAGAAACCTGATCGGAAAACTATTTTGACGTTTTTAATTACTGAACCATGGTGACGGACACGACAGATATCGATTCAGGGTGTTAACGCTCTTTGTTTATTTTTTAAATGATAGAAAATGAAGGTGAATCTAAAATCTAAAATGTTAAGTTACTATAGTTCTTTGTACTGTATTATATCTAAATCAATACTATAGAATTAGATTGATGACAAGAATATGGAGAGATAGCTAGATGCCAAATGGATTCATCTTCACGTAGAATTTTGTAAATGATATTCTGACATTTCTTCGTTAAGCGGGATTTTTTACAGCGTTAAAAAAGAGAACGTATGTCAATCACATAAGACACAAAACGACATAATATTATAAAACAGGTTGGTTCGTTGAGAGACCATTTTCACTAAAATATGAGTCTTACCATGGACTAACTGATTGACAGCAGGTAATGTTATTATATTTATAGAGTTATTCTATAAATAAAATACGTATAAAATTATTTAAAACTCAAAGTATTATTATAATAAAAAATATGCTGACAACACGCAAAATAATTATGCTCAGACCGCGGACCACTGGTTTAGAACCGCTGTTTTATAAAGCGTCTAATTTAGCCGACTTTAAGTGTCTATATATTCGAAGTATTAAGTTAATAGTATTGGTTACACCTGCACGTATTCCCGTGGCGACAGTATAACTTCAAGCGACAAACAATAAATTGTGTTAACACCGTTCAAAATGACATTAGTACTAGTAAGTTTAATAAAAGGCTAACTTCATGTTTCGTGGCACAGCTGGTTCGACATTTCACGGACCGTTGCTGGTTGAGAATTGAATTTAAGGTGACATCAATAATGGGTAGGTAGATATATTGGTAGCAATGTAGTTTCTTTTTCTTTTTCTTCTTTGTCTATATAAGGTACAGTTTAGCATCTTTGTCAAATTCAAGAAGGTAACTATGATGGCGATTTTTAACACGAATCTTTACTAACATGATAAAGAGGGAAAGTTTATGAGTTTGTGGGGTAATCTTGGGATCCACGAATCCCCTAATTATTTTGCAAATTGCAAGCTATACGTTATCACTGAGTGCATTAAGGCTTTATTATATTATTAAAAAAAAATAGAGATTCGTAAGAAAAATTCCGCGACCAAAGTCGCGGGGAGAGTGCTTGTTAATAATAAATTGAATCGTTTTTAAAGTAGATGATTTTCAAATTCGAACTAGTCATTTTGCCGTTAGATTAAGTCAGGCGGGGCGATGAACCTGCACGCACATTGTGATATTGTCACGCGACACCACAAACGCAACGGGCGATTCTGTAATTTGATGAGGATTCAAATCTGCATCTTCTGTATTAGTAACTTGGGACCCTGGCGCCCTTTGGAGGCAACCGAAGCCAACTCGCAGAGGCTCCTAAGGCAATTTTCCTAAGACACCAACTGACCCTTATCTTTGTATGCATTATACAAGAGGAGTTAAAGACAATCCTCGATTGGTGCAGGTCTGGTTGCAGGACATGGAAACTAAAGATATAGGAATATAGGTTTAGGAGGATAGGTTATTATTTTTATAATAAAAAATCGAACAAAATATCACTTGATATTTAAATTTACTTAATAACATTATGCTAGGTGCCATTCCATAGGCAGAAGAAAGTATGATAAAATTCATAATACAGGGAAACAAATTTCATTACGCGTAAAAATCCCGACTCGAGACAAAACTGTAGGAATTTTCACAATATGCTTCAAGTGGAAAATGTTTGCCATGTTATATTCACCGCAACACACTACATATTTTTTTCTACTCCGTTTATTTGAAAAATAACGGCCAAATAACCGTAGTTGTTATGTTTTATTGTTGAAATAACTGCATTTTAGTAATTCTTTTTTTTTAATTGATAATAGTCATTGCTTTATACCTACCTATGTAGGTATCGTGAAATTACGAAGATTATTATATGGCAACACTTAAATAACGATAGTGTTGTCACGGTTTTTTGTAATGTTTTAATGAACTAGTTTCTCTCTGTAACTTCATCCGCTTGTTTTTTTTGGATTAAGCTACAATTTGGTTACTGTACTACCTATATTTTTTCCGATCCGACTAGAAGTTCCAGAGTTTAGCGCGTTTAAACAAACAAACAAACAAGCAAGGAACTCTTCAGTCTTTAATCTTCACTATGTCGCTTAGTATAGCTATTATTATTATTATGAACGTACTGTATATACACTATGTTACTGATCCAATCACCATGTTTGGCCTAACTACTTACATTACAGTATAATCTTATTTTACTCATGACTGCTCCCGCCAATTGTTAATGAAATCTCTGTGGTATTCTATTGTTAATCTTTAATCACCCGTGTGAACACAATGAACCAGAAGATATGAAACACGTTTATAATTCAGATGACAAATGCCTCATTTTGGTTGACTTAAGTAATTGAAGTTGAGATTTCTTGACATTATTATAATTATGTATGTTGGTTTTATGATTGTAAGTACGGTCACGAATTAAGGTCGTCATTAATAATAATATTCATTTAATTATCAGGCAACTGAGGTCCATAGAAAAATATAAAAAATAACCATAATATATGTACAAATGAACTAATAAATGCCAAGCAACCTCAAAAGTGACCTTTATTCACTTTACGATAAAAGCCTTTTTGCGTAAAGCAATTTGTGTCAAAAGCTCCATATTCATTTCTTCTCATCATTGCAATCATTTTACTCTGTTCTGATCATATAATAATGTACTTAAGTAAAACAAATTGATTACGGAGATACTTAATTATAATAAAATTCCAACATTCTTTACTTTTGCTTTTTAGTTGCTTTCTTCGTTTACTTACGTAGTCAAGAGCAATTATATGTGTTTAATAAAACACGTATTTGTACAAGTACGCTTACAAATAAAATACAATACAATAACGTATATAATACCGATGTCAAGATAAAGAGTGTTTTACAATAATTTAAATCGAGAAATGTATCACATCTGTTCCGGAATGGGTCTTAAGGGAATGTTTTTGTTGTTTCATAACATGACATGTGGGATGTTTGGAAAAGCGTAAAAAGGGTTTTATATGGTTGACACTGCATTTCAGCTTTGAAAGCGTTTTTGTGGTTTCGTTTATTTTTGTTTTGCTGTCATTCTGAGTACATGATGTTTTAAGTGTTATGATATAAAAAGTAAATTTTAGGTTGCTTCTAAATTTCTCCTTGCCTCTGCCTCGTTGGTCTAGTGGTCGCAATCTCGACTGCTGTGCATGAGGTCTTGGGTTCGATTCCCAGGTCGGGCAAAGTGTTATTGGGTTTCCATCAGAAATTTCTCAGTAGCAGCCTCGGAGTCTGGATTTGTGCCCGGTTGATGGCAATAGGCTCGCCCCCTATTACATGGGACTAAAAAACATAACTGGCGAATTGTGGGTGTACTAATGGGTATACCTCTGCCTAACCCTTCGGGGATTACAGGCGTGATGTTGTTATGTTATGTTCAAAATATAATCTTTGAAAATTACATAATTATGGAACCTCGACATTTGTATGTCATAAGATTAGTCCACATAAAGAATCCTTCTCACTGTTTTTCAGTTATTTACGGTTTTACCGCTATATACAAAGTATACATAAATAATTGAAAATCAAACAACGTTTCCATCCCTAACTCGTCAATACTTCAAAGCGTGACCCAAATCTAGGTAGAACGATGAATAATTCGCGTCACAGTCGACTCTTCTCCGTATTAAGACGTCATTTTTAATTTTCCAATGCAACGTTTTAGAGTGAGAAAATCAATAGCACCTTTTCCATCTCACTTACTCCAGCCGTTCATGAAATTAGCATCAATAGATTTCGGGAGTCGGCCAGTTCACTGGTTATATCCAATACGCATTTGGAGTCCCTAAAATGAAGCTAATTTGCTTTTATACTGCGGACAGCTTTTTCTTTCCAATTTTGGTCTGGCAATCACAATGAGATTTGAGTAAAATATCGGTATAACCTAGATTGATTTGGTTTGCGTTTAGATTGTGAAGAGAATTATAGTATTATTTGATTAAGGGAAACACTTTAGATTATTAAAAAAAAAAAGAAAAGTAGATTTCCTTGTAACTAAGTGAACTTAATTTAAAACATTCTGCGGAAGTTATAAGAGAAATCTGTTGAAAGTCTGTTTTTTTAGATGCTTACTTTACTTACTTAATTTCCGAATGTTGTTTAGTAAGATGTTCTAAATTTATTTAAAAAAACGAAGTCTAATATTGGTTAGTCTTTAAATAAATATACTACAAATAGAAGTATATTTATGTGCAAAGAATTTTCAAGGACTATATCTAAAAACTCTGTTTTAGTTTGTCTCTACCATAATTTATGCCTTTTAAATCCCTATAACCAAATTAGACTTCCTTCTTAAAAGCCTATACCCAATATTAGACTTCGTTTTTTTTTTTAAAAAAAATTATAACGCGAAAAAAGGCAAATAATATTACGCAATAATAAGCTTTAAAAAAACTCTTCGTCAGCGACAATCCTTTCGTTAATTCTTATAAAAACAAACGGATTAGTTCAAAAACACATTACTCTGTCACAATTTATTTTTTCATCCCACTTAGACAAATAGAGAAATGTTATGACAGTCAGTACGGTTACTCTCATTTAAAGCACCAACGAACGCTCAGCTCAAAGGTTCCCATTCAATCAGCAGAACAAAGACAGTTCTGCC
This sequence comes from Hoplodrina ambigua, assembly GCA_949774945.1. NCBI lineage: Eukaryota > Metazoa > Arthropoda > Insecta > Lepidoptera > Noctuidae > Hoplodrina > Hoplodrina ambigua. The sequence continues at coordinate 6,667,893 of OX458979.1, forward strand.
GTGACTAGTTTTATTTTTTCTCGTTCCACACACAGACGGATTCATTTATTATTCCTCTATTGTTTTTTAATCGGCCAGTTCCTCTCCTTCCATTTTTGATTGCTAATTAAAGTTGGATCAAGGTTGTTCCTTTGGGTCTGGTTGTGTCCAAACTTTTGTGGACGAAGCGATTGCTAGAAAACCTTTTTAGAGTAAAACTTTTATTACACCTAGAAGATCTATTAACAGAGGTTTTATATTATATCGTAAACGTCTTATTGCTTAGCATTGGTCTCTTTGTAGACTTGCGTAAACCGTCTTAAGGGGAAACATAAAGGGCTTAGTATGGAATTATTCGAGCTGATTGAATGCAATCAGTGCTAATGCAGTGAAATTTCAAGCTCGATTTGAATTCAAATCGTAATAGGATGAAGCGATGATGTTCTTACGTGATTTACGTCTTAGCTTCGTTATCTTCTCGTCCAATTATTTTGAGCTTATGAATCAATCAAGCAACTATCAACAATATATCCCCTGTAAATAGGTATATTTTCCTTCCTTTCTTTATTTTCTCTTGACAGTTATTTCTTCGTTTGTCTATATTATAGTCAGTCATCATGATACATACCCAAACGGATGGTCTTAGATCACTTTTTTGATTGAACCCTCTATCATATGTGAGACTCATCCTATCAATCAGTGAAATTGGACTTTATCTGGAGAATGATAGGTGGAAAAATTGTTACGTCACTTTTTGAGTTATGTATTTAGGAGTAGAATATGGTCAGTCACAGTCTAATAAAACTGAAGTGATGACTTTAAGTTACACTGATTTGTGATTTCGTTTTCTGCAGGATTGAGTACTCTGGATTGTTGTAAGGTATTGTTGTCCTTACAATTTGCGAAGGCGAGTGGACGAGTGGTCTTTATATCGTGCGTATGATTTACGTGCATGTGTGCTACCCCGGGGGGCGCCTCACGCACACAGAAACAATGTGTACGTGCACCCACAATTCAACACACATGTAAGATAAAACATCTTTACCATCTCAATATTTTTTAAATGTATTATTATAGGTACTATATATGACATGAGCTATGAGTATATTAGAGTTACGATAACAAATATTCATATCAAATAATATGGTACTAATAATAGGAATGAAATATTTGGAGCATGCGCAAAAAACGATATTATAGTGTCATCTTAAAGAACATGTCCTGAACATCCTACGTACCTACTCATTCAAAAATAAGTTAGAGGGACGCCATGTTTGTTCAAAATTACAGTAAAATTTTAGGTACCATCTCTTAAATGTTTATTGAATAAATTATCGTATTAAAATTACCAACCAAATCTAAACTTTTCAATGATCGAAATAAATAAACACAATTCCGTATTTCTACATTCGTAAATAAACATTTACATAAGCTAAGCTGGGTTTAAACATACATGTATGTGTGTTGATACGGTACGCTGAACTCTTTGTAATGTAATAACGATTTAAACCAATCAAATTATTGTAAAAAGCATTCAGACTAGCGAATTAAATAATATTTTGTATGTCCATACCGGCTTTAATTTCAATTAAACGAGGGGGAAATATGAATAGTTTATTCTTTTGACAAATGTTTCATATAACAGCTTCTGCCCGGGAATCTATCGCGCTGTTTTCTTTACTCGCGTTAAGTTACGACTTTGGCTACTACTAAGTTTTTTTTTTGTTTGCAGTGTGCTGTTATGTAGCCTGACAATCTGACTATCATAAATTTATTAAAAGAGTTTCTCAATCCGACTGGTAGTTCCTGAGGTTTCTCGTTAAAACAAACAAACAAAAATCTATTCAACTTTGTGATACCAATATACGTACCTGCATTTATTATGAAGTTAATGTTGTACAAATAAACACTGCATCCACTTATTATCATTTCATTTTGACTCTAGGAACTAAACTATAAATTAACTTAAGCCCGAACTGAAGAGAACTACATACTTGTTCAGAACTATACAGTGTAGTAAAGTGCTAAGCAGAATAATAGACCATGTCACTTGCAATACTCACTGGACTTAGCACTAACTACCAAATGTTCAGTCTCAAGTTACGAGCCATGAGTAGTTTATCGGAGAGCGGAGAAATCTACGGAGTAAAGTAAAGAAGCAGGTCGGGTATTTTTTCTTTTTGGACGGCATCTTGCTGGTCATTTTAGGAGGTTGTCGGATGCTTAAAAGGACTTTCCCGTGGTGCCTTAAAAATGAAGGCCTTCAGGCAAAACTTATAAACTAACTAGAAGTAACAAAGTAAGTGATACGGACCTCGTCTCCAGGCATTGCTGAGGAAGGACAGCAAGGAGACAGGCTGGATTGAATCTCGCCGATTATTTAAGGACGAATTTAAAGCCTTTGTCTCGCTTCCTCGCTCTGTAATCTCAGCCCGAGGTCTCACTCCGCTACCTGGTCTATAGTACTAATACTGTGTACATTCTGCGGATCAAATGATTAAAATAATTTCTGCTCCATTGTAGTTGTGTCCACTGAAACGTTGCCAAACGCAACGATAATTTTGGGTAGGTAATTATATTGGCTGTTATATTCTAGCTCCACTCAGCTCCACACCGCTTAAATCCGCTTAAATAAATAGTCTACCTTGATCAACTGCATGCCATACGGAGCGGCGTAAGTAAGTAGGCCAGTAAGAAATACAAATTGAAGAAGCCATACTTAGTTACGTTGCTCAAGTTTTCTGTAGACTTTATCGATTGGTTAGTTTATGTTACCGTCTTGGCGGTTGAGCAAATCTTAAGTTAAATCCGACGTAAACATGTAAAAAGGTTTATGGGTAAACGGAAAAAACCCTACTGAAAAAAAACAAGGCTTTTGGGCTCTTGTACCTACTATTGACAACGATTCGGACAAGTTTGTTATTGTCCTAAGGCCTCCCCCAACCCGCTTCTTTTTTATAATTTGTACAATAAATGAAGTAAAATCGAAAAAAAAATACAGCATGTCACTAAGTACAAGGATAAAATATTTGTATTAGACAAGAAAATATGTCAATCTATATTTTGTTACTAAACAACAGCATAAAAGGAAACACCTACAAAACTTTCCACTACCAGAAAACGGATGAGAACGAGTAATCGGATTGCAACGTCAGTTTGTACTACGATACAAAATGGAATATCTCTTTGTCAGTTCTCAACCAATCGACAGGGCTGTCAAAACGAGAAACACGGCTGACGGTAACTTACACAAACACATTTATCGGAATAAAGGACTTATTCGTCAGGGTCTTCACACCTTCAGTCTAAGCTCAGTTAATGTGTTAATAGTCTTATAGTCACGATTTTATTTATGAGTAAACTTTAACTCGTACGTTTGCGTTTATCGTAGCTAGACTATTTAATGAGTTACCCTGTTCTGCAAGAGCATGAAATGGGATATTTTTAGTTGTATTCCAGACTTCTAGCTGCTTTTATCAAGAATGCAATTTTCTACGAAATGTTTTGACTTGAAACGGAGTGAACACGAATGTCTGGAGTGTTTTCGTAGTAATTAGCTGTTTTAATGGTTTCCTGTTGGTAATTTTCATTTGAACTTAAAGTGCAAAAGCACTAATAACTCTTCATAGTTCTTACACTAATAATTGCTGCACATTACTCCTTTGAAATTACACTTAAAAAATAAATTACAATTCGTGTGTGCATGTACCCAAGTAGGAATTGTTTATGTATTTCTTCGAAGGTTAGAAAGTTATACACATTTATATTTTACATAGTAAATTCTAGCTTTGTTTTCGTATAACTTGGGTTCAACATAAAAGAAGGCTTGCGACTTTTGTTATTAGAGCTTAGAGTGTAACAGTTTTATTGAGAGTAAGGTACATATGTGTCCCAAGGAAATAAGCTGAAGTTTTTTTCTGTGTTTTCTTGTTGAAGTTAGATTCTGTTTATGTTGTTTAAGGTTCTAGTCTTGCTGATTTGTCTAAACAATCGCATCACTGTGTGAGTATGCGTGTGTGTTTTTGCATAAATAGATCTATAGTTTTTAAAAGGTGGTTTGTGTTTGAATTTGGAACTAATAGTGGCCAGTACTTGCGTCGGCTTTAAAACTGCATAAAATCTATTTTTTATGTTTTCCTATAAATCAAACATGAAAGTGCACGTAAAAATGTACGCCATATTCCGGGACTGTAGGTATAATATTGAGGTTTTATTTCAAACCCAAGCTTCCACATCATTCAAGCACCGAAAACCTCAAAAGTTATTTTAACCCAACCTACATCTCGCGAATAAAGTCGAGTGATTTCAAAAGAAAAAACGACTGAAGTCCCAAGAAGTGGACACTTCAACAGTAATAAAGCGCTCACGGTTCTAAAAATATTCTGAAAGAGACGAAATTAACTTCTAACTTCAACTTGCACACGAAGTACGCCTTAACTAAGTTTTAAAAGAAAGTGTATAAAGGAATGGAGGAAGTCACTATCTCCTTTGACATTACTGGTCTAAAAACTATCCTGGCATCGTGCCTGAATAGTGTTTAAGCAAGACCTGCAAACTTTATCTCTGTACAAGCCATACTTTGGCCTGGCCTAGGTAATTTAATTCAATTTGCATAGGTAGAACTCAGGCTAATCGTCTTATCATTTAGAAAATGGCGTGTTATTTTATGTGGCAGGTAAGTAATCTGTTTGAGTGGAGACGGGATAATGCAGTATTTTATTTTGAATTGAAGCTTTATTTTACTGATTTATTGTAAAAGAAGAAACAGATAGAATATAACACTTCTTTTGCATAGAATGTTTGATTTCAATGCGATGTTACAGATTATTTTTAAATCCATATACGTTCTGTCTGTACGGCGTTCAAAATTGTTATAGGTATGTTTATTTTAAACATGCTAGGAAATTTCACAAAAATATAAAATTAATGATGGCAATAAGCCACCAGGCACCCTCTATTGCATAGGACTTTAACATAACAGGCGAAATGTTTGTACTAATGGGTACACCTCTGCCTATACCTTCGGGGATTACAGGCGTGATATTTGTTATTAAAATTAAATTCTTAACTATAATAAATGATGAAAATGACGAAGTATAAAACTTCACCTTATTTATACTCTCGTTCTCCTACGAATTTTAAATTATGCCAAAGGTTGGTAGCATAGCCGTATAGCAGTAGTGGCAAACTGCCCAGAGTGAACCAGACGAATACTATATTGCAATCCAAATATAAAATTCTATGAAATTTATCCATCCATACATCAAACCAGCTTACATCGATCATCGTTTAAATCCGTTGTACGTACTTCTACAACCAAATAAAAAGTACAGTATGATGTAATAGTTCCTACAAAAAAAACACCCTTTTAATTCCAGTGTGTGTCGAAAAAATACCGTTGGAATGGAGTAGTTCCAAATACGAATCATAAAAACAAAATAATCCTCTCTCTAGCCATATAGGCTGCCAGGGCATACCAAAGAAATAGACAAAGATAGGTACAGTCAACAAAACAGATGTGCAGGGTCGTCAGATATAGTTGAAGTTTTTTTAGAAACCGATAGATGTTTTCGATTAAAACTTAACTTAATTAATGAAATATTTATTATCTAATTTTTAAATTAAAATACATTTGAAAACATCCATCGGTTTCTAAGAAAACTTCAACTATATCTGACGACATACCTATTTCTGTTTTGTTAACTGTACATACACTCGAAAAACATTACCCCCTTTTAGGGTAGCCGAATAGTAAAAGAAAGACAGACTGTTCTGCTTTAGTAGGTACGCACCACCGTTACATCAATTCCATGAATCTTCAAGAATGAATAATGCATAAAAATGGTTGACTACACGATTATTCATCATTCGTCATTATTCGTCATTAAACTTGCGTGTCCAACCATAATCGTTGTTAAATACAGCGATTGATAACTCACGTCCTTTGTTGTATGGTTTCTACGAAATAGGCGTTCACTTAAGTCTTAATCAAGAAATCTTTGTGATATTTCCACATGCAATAACCTTTTGTTGCTGTTGTGAACAATTGACGAGGCTTTCATTGCCTTTCTTGGCATTCAAGTACACTCGAAGATGGGGCGATAATTTGTTTGTTCAGTTGATAGGTTGGACTTACTTTTTCTTTTAGTTCGTAGACAGAAATTATTATTCTAAAGAATAATAGTGAAAAGATCCGGGGAACTTCAAAAAAAAATTCTAAAACCGTTCTATAACGACTTTCCAATACTTAACTCTTTACAAATCAGTTATAAGGAATAATTATAATTATTGTAACTTAATAATATCAACTATAACTGCTCCACTGAACGGCAAAGTGCTCTTTTAATACAAAGAATGCACGAGCATTGATCACCACGCTTGTTCACCGGAGATTGGCGATTTCAGATTTACATTAATTCATAAATCCAGGTTTCCCCACAAAATTTTCCTTTACCGATGCCAGTGAAGTCCTACATAAATTTTCAATGTACATTTTGAAATTAAAAAGTCACATCAACCGCAACCTCTTGCATGAGAAGCCACAACTCGGCCATCCCGACTTAATTGATAGCCCCAAAAAGCTTCGTAAACACACTGTAACAAAACCGACCAAACTCTATCATTTAACGAACAACACACGAATCAAAATAGGTCATTAAGCTCGTTTGCCGGCACAATGGAAGTTGGCTGTTTCAAAAGACAAAGTTGGACGGCGGCGGCTTTCGGAGCAAAGTAATAGAAAATCATATACTACATGCAGTTTGTTACCCGAGGCACGTTTCTCAAGGATGAAAGCCGACTTTCTTCAACATTTACCCGCATCAGATGAACTGGACGTACTTGTGTACAACTTTAGATGTTTTATGAATCATTAGCTACATGACTGTGAACTTATGTATATTATTTACCCCTAGCTTACCTACCTATAATGCTCGCGATTTTGTTCCCGTGAATATTGGTTAATACGGATTTTTTTTTGCACGTAACTCTAAATTTATCTTATAAAATAAAAAAGTACCTAGTCCTAAATTACTACTTACACATTACCTACATTAGCTATTTGCCATTGAAAGATATCCTTTCAAAATCGGTTTAGTCATGTCGGAGATTAGGCGGAACAAATAGACAGACAGAAAAAATGTTTTTATGGTAAACCGTCCAAATATTAATTACGCATTTAGTAATATAAGCTACTGTTATTTTGACATAAAAACACACACTTCAAAATTATATTTATTTGTATAAATACAAATATACCTATACTGAAGTGTATTTAAAGCGTTCTTAATATTAGGTATATCTCCAAAGCTCCCAAGACGTGACCCTAAGAATTACAGAAACGTCCGTACGTTACCGTAAACGATACTCAAACTTAAACTCAACTTTAAACTAGTTTCAACTAATCAAATGGCTTTAAATCTAAGCTTAAGGCGAGATCTGTGTTTGAATGTCAATCTGTGGGTATAACCTCGATTTCTAGAATGAAAAACAAAAGTGACAAATTGTTAAACACACGTAAGCGGCTGTGATAACTAATCACAGACGTCAAAGACAATATTTGTCACAATAATTTTGTATTGATTTTCGTTCAAGAAACCAGGATTAATCCAAACTGTCCTACTTATAGGTAAAGGCCTCTTTCCATTCCTTTCATCAAAGTCAAAGTCAAAACATTTATTTCAATTAGATCATTTACAGGCACTTTTGAATTGTCAAGGAGTCGGCCAGTTAGTCCAAAAGTTGAAGCTAGTTGCTAGTTGTTCATCGGTTGCGACTTTGCGCTACGTCTTTCCAATTTGTTAAGGAAGCCGTTGAAGTCGTCCCGCCACTCCTTCGTGGTACTACAACCGCGGCCCCGTCTCGCCATTTCGGGACCTCAATTTTGCTTTCTATAGAACCATGGTGGTTCACGTGAGGCAGTAGGCAAACGCGAGCCTATTCATTTAAAAATATCCGACTGTGTTTATCTGTGAACAAAAGCGAAGGAAAACTTTTTTCTATTTTTATGCTGAGTTCGGGGTAAAACTAAAAAACTACTTGTGTCAGCTGATTGTTATGTCACTTAAGAGGGTAAAGTAAGAAGGGTCTCTTGTAGATCTAACTAAAAGGGAAAGCATGAGACAACATGACATTTGACAAAGAGTTTAACGTGGTTTAGTTTTTAGAATCTGTTTAAAGAGAATTTAGCCGTTCGAATTTAGTTTTTCGAATTTAGTTAGTTCTTAATTTTGAATACTTTGTATACAAAATATTTTTTAACCCATCAACTGTCGGCATTTTTTTTCGCGAACCCTTGTCTATGCGCTTTTGTACCTATGTGGTACGCGCGACATTCGAGAGATTAAAAGAGTAAGTATGAAGTTTCTAAACCATTCTTTTCCAATTCAGATTCAATTCTAGTTTCTTTATACGTCTTTGCACGGAGTTATTCTTGTGTTTTATAAAACAAATTGTACTTAAATTTCTATGCTCGTCAATGTAAGCAAAAGATTGCGGTAAATCACTTTATTCCACATGTTTGATAAGATTGTACTGACAGAAGTAGGTCACCACATTTGACGGTGCCTCCCACAATATCGCACGTGTGAAACGGTCGTAAAAGATTATTCTTTATTTATGTTTTATGAACGTGTAAATTATTCCATTTTGAAATCCATATAAAATGGGTACACTTACAATTGTTTCAAAACCTCTTTCAATAAATTAGTTGAAAAACATTTTGATTTATTTTTTATAATACCATAATTATTTTAACATTTTTTTTTAAAAATAAGTTACAAATAATATAATTAAAAATAAAATGTATAAAATAGTGCTCCGCCCGCAACGAGGTGGTGAAACCCAAGCTATCGGTTAGGGATCCAGAGAGAGGAACCTCCTCACTCCTCACATGCGTGCCGTGTCCAAGACAACCGCCTTCTGCATTACATTTATTTTTATTTTACCCTTCCATTATTAAATATAAAGCGAAAATAACTAATTTGCTAGAAGTTTTTTTTACCACTCGAAAATTATTGTTAACCGCTGCAAGTGGCATAAAATTAAATTGCTCTGGTTTCAAAGAAGCTTGCGCTGCATTTTTCCTATCTGGCAACATAGTAGTTGTGCAAGCTATTATGAAAACGCTACATTATTTTTTTGCAACGGCATTAAATTATCTTCTACATTCAGAAAATTAATTAAAGTTTTTTGACTTGTTTTACTAAACGAAATATGGGTAGGTTAAAACCTTGATCATTATAATCATTCAAGTTTTAACCTATCTATCATGATACAAGTCTTAATCTAGCTATATTTCCTTAAAGGTTGATTTTTCAATAGTCAGATAACTTTTATCCAAAGAATAAATATGACAGTTTGACATAATAATATTTTCTATCCACAAGCTGTCATCATCATCTGCCTAGCCTTTTCCCAACTATGTTGGGGTCGGCTTCCAGTCTAACCGGATGCAGCTGAATACCAGTATTTTACATGGAGCGACTGCCTATCTGACCTCCACAACCCAGTAACTGGGTAATACGATACCCCTTGGTGAGACTAGTTGTCAGATTTTTGGGCTTCTGACAACCCGTAACGACTGTCAAAGATCCACATATGACAGCCGGGACCAACGGCTTAACGTGCTTTCCGAGGCACGGAGGAGTCTCGGTGTGTAAAGATGGTCACCCATCCACGGACCAACCCCGGCAAGCGTAGCTTAACCTGACGGATCGACCCATGCGGCTGTTATTACTTAGCCACGAGCTGTCAAACCGCCATATTTATTTTGTCGTTAATAGTTATCTGACGATTGAAAAATTAGCCCCTATTAAAACAAGTCAAATACTGTTACAGCACCGTCCTATTGGGCCCAATATATAGAACAAAAAAAAACAAAAATAAGAAATAAGATTAAGTTGAAATCTTGAACCATTTACTCGAAAAGAAAGAAGAATTCTGAGTTGGTCCCTACCATTATCTTGATTAAAGAGGCAAGTTTTTTTTACACCTGTGGGTAATAGTTGGAAACTTTTATAATACTTTATCAAACAAAAATTATTAGTTTTACCTATTATCCTAATAGAATTTAGGTTAAGTTTCAATTGTAGTTGCTCGAGAAGTGACGGCCGATGAATTCATTCATCATATCCCCTCAAACGATAGTCTATACAATTAAAGGTAGGTACTTATGCTGGCCTTTGTTCCAATCATGGATGATTACATCGATTTCAAATGATTAGTCAATCGACTATGAAAATTGTAGCGCTTATAACAGAACGATAGAAACCATATGAGGTTTACCTACGGGTTTGATATAGATATGAGAAGTTAAAAACGATCGTCATAACGAGAGTTGGAGGAATGAATATTCTAATTAAAAATGAGAAAACAAAATTTTGTGTCAACATTAACAGTAATACCTAGAATTAGAAAATGACCTAGATGTTTTGTATGTCTATACGAATGACAATATCCATGCGCATTTTAACATTTAAAACATAAAAATTTATCCTTCAAACAACTATTTATACTAGAAGATTTCTACGCTGTCATAAAATCGTTTCAAAAAAGATAAAATCTAAAAAGCACATCAGAATAGTTTGAATCCAGAATGAATTCAGCTGGACTCTCTAATTCCGCAAATCTTAACCTCATTCGCGCGGTGCAGTAGATAAAATCAAATCCTTTATCTTCTGTCATTCTACACCGAGAGAAATAGCGAATTAAATTGAACTTCTATAACTTGAAATGGACGCAAAAGCGATTTTCAACTTTCCGCATTTTCTTATAGACAGTAGGTATTGTTTACTGAACTCGAAGTCACACATTTTGTGAGTTAGCACACTGAGCCACTTATGGCTGCAATCGATGGTCATGCGATCGATAAAATAGAAAATAATAATACAAGCCTATTATTGTCTCACTGCAGGGCAAAGGTATTTTATTTATTATTTATTTATTTAAACTTTATGCAACAAAAAGGTACGAAGGCGGACTTAATGCCTTAGTCATTCTGTACCAGTCAACCAAAAGGGGATGAAGAGATAACATGGCAGGTGCAAAAAAAATTGTGAATGAAAAAAAAAGACAAAAAGTGATTTAAAAATCATTGAAAACAATCATTGGTCATTTTCTAGGACATAGAAGGCACAAGAATACACACATTCACCACCGCACTTGCTAAAAGCAGATTGGTGATTTTAGACTTATATTGGGTAATTAAAATGCAGATTTTCTAACGATGTTTTTCGCTACCTATGTGAGTGATCTCCAAGATAGAGAGAGAAGACACATTGGTCAACTGTTATCGAACCCGCAAACTCATGCATGAAAGGCGGGTTAGTGTTAGCCACGACGGTTTTGCTGTGGCGGTTACTAGGGGCTCAGTGTACGGTAGCAGCTATGTGGTAGCTCAACCCATATTGTGTGGCTTACTGTATATCAGGTACTAGGTGATTCACCTATGTATGCGCCCTCGACTATATTGACACACCACCGATGCGCGATACGCCTGTTTACTTGGAAACTACGTGACAAATTAGTTATGCAGTGTGGCGCTTACCTGTCTGACTACGGCCTTTTCAAACTTTGTAACTTTTGATTAGTCTACAATCTTTATAGGGGCTTTAACCGGTCGGTGGCATCAAAAATATGTTGGCAAAATTTCAAATTGTAAACTATCATTTTGTTCATCATTTTCAACATTGTAAGCCAAGTTTTTGCGCCATTAACTTGGCGCATAATGCTGATAAGAATGTAGTGAAAAGAAAAAACTTGCCAGCTGCATTGTGTATGATATCATTGTATCTATACAAAAACAAATAAATAAAATTTAAGTGTCTGTTTGTTATGTCTAAATAACAGCATTTCACAAAATAAATATGAATACGAAACATACACAAAAAAAAAATTACCTTTTAGTCTATCTGTCTGTTTGTTCCGGCTACCCTCCGAAATGGCTGAACTGATTTTGACGGGACTTTCAATGGCTGATAGCTGATGTTATGAGGTATACTTGAGTTATTTTTATATTTTGGTCAAAGATTTAGGGTCCCGCGCAAAAACAAAACCCAGTGATAAACGGTATGCACGCAGATAAAGTTCTTACATATATTTTATCAAGATAAATGTTACTTTGAAGACAAATATAGCGTTGTACAGCAATATCAATACACCCTTCGAATTCACTCAAGTATACGGTATTAAGATAAACGATTTAAGCGAAAATATGCTTTCAATAGACTTTCAATAAAACGTGTATGATATTGATTGTTATTGTGTACCATATAAAACTTCATTGCACTGTTGCTGCGGTGGTAGCAAGCGTAACTGCTGAGCATGGAGTTCTGAGTTTGATTCCCAGGTCGGGCGAAAAGAAATTTCTCAGAAGGAAAGATTGGTAGTGTAACACCCCCGTGCTTCGGAAAGCACGTAAACGTCCTGCGCCTGATCTCTCCCCGCTTGTGTCGAAATGCCGACCCATCGGACTATGAGAGTGAGTGCACATCAGTGTGTACTCAGTCATCACTTGTACACTATAATTATTATCTCCTGTGTACTTAGCTAGTTTCTATTGAGATTGGTCGCCGTGTTCGAATACAGTCTGGAGAATGTCATACTTTCTTGCTGGGAGAATACAACGGAACCATTTTTGTTTTATCCGTCGTCACCTTAAGTTACGGCGCTATATAAAAGTTACTACGGAAAATAGAGTTGACAGACAAACTTGTCATTTTTATTACACAACTAGTTTATACTCGCGACTTCGTCTGCGTAAATGTCGGTTATCTGGGCTTTAATTTTTGCGCAGAAGCCTATTTTTGTATCTTAACGTATCTTAACAAAAAGTAACCTAATTGACTTGTTATTACATCAGCTATTTACAAGTGAGAGTTTCGTTAAAATCGGTCTAGTCGTTTTGGAGATGAGCTGCAACAAACAGACGACAATATTTTTATATGCTATACCTAAGTACCTAATGTGTAAATGGTTTTTGACGTCACAAACAGACACATCAATTTTATGTCTTTGTGTATCGTAAATACATTGTTTTCCTTACCTCTTTTCCTGTAGTTAACCTAGAATATACCTGTTCTACATTTCTAAAGTTATCAGACTTCTGCATAATAAGGTTCGTCCAACTAATACGTTCTTTAGCTTCGCAATGCATCGTTTATCGAAACCGCGGCATCATAGTTAAGCCGAGTTTGAAACTTCGCTGGAGTAAGACCTCCGCTTTATTAAACTGCTTTAATGTTATCTATATATCTACTCATTGTATAAGTTTCCGCTTTAAAGCGATTTATGCTAGAGGAGTACACAAATTACTCTACGTACATAACATCACGCCTGTAATCCCCGAAGGGTAGAGGTGTACAGCTTCATTCCGCCAGCTATGTTTAAGTCCCATGTAATAGGGGGCAAGCGTATTGCCATCAACCGATCACAAATCCCGACTCCAAGGCCGATTCCCAGGTCAGGCAAAGTGTTATTGGGTTTTTCCATCAGGAATTCCTCAGTAGCAGCCTCGGAGTCTGGATGTGTGCCCGGTTGATGGCAATAGGCTCGCCCCCTATTACATGGGACTAAAAACATAACTGGCGAAATGTGGGTGTACTTATTTGTACACCTCTGCCTAACCCTTCGGGGACTACAGGCGTGATGTTATGTTATGTATAAAATGTCCGTAGATAGATATAAACAAAATAAACGTAACTTTTGTAAACGTTGCGAATAAATTGCTATTTTGTAAACACAGCCTACGAACGTTACAACGTATTTATTGTTATGGTTTTCTGTAACTACTAAGAAAACATTTAATTTATTAGACGATAGTTCATTTTCTTTATTGCTAGCCGCGTGACGTAATATTTGCGGTGTAGTTCAATGGCCTGCAAATACAAGTTTTCTACGAGGCGGAAGGAACATCGTAACGTTTCAAAAGTGTTTTGAAAAGAGGTTATTCAGCTAGCCGCGCACAATGCGTGCTGCTCGAATATCGATACTCTTCGACATACACACGTCTGTTTCCATTAATTACGGGTGGATATAAATAGAAAGAGACGCAGAGAAAGAGAAACGATTTCTACTAGTTAACTTCTACCGCAAGCAGTGTTGAGGAACGGAGTTTCAAAAATCAGCTGTACCATGACCGTGTACATTTTAATAAATTTATTTCTTAGTTATTTTTTATTTTATTTTATATTGAATGTATTATTTTAATGTATTTTATTTATTAGACGGCTGTCCCAAAAAAAAAAATGGTTGTGTTCAGGGTTAATGTATGTATGTGAGTTTTTCTATTCCACCAAAACTTTTAAACGTCTGGACCGATTTTTAAATTTAAAAGTACTATAATATTAACGCTTGGGGGTCCAGAATAATAATATGTAATGAATCCAAGGAAAGATTTTCGTTTCTATATATTTATACCCTATATATACTGTAAGTACTTTTCTCAACCCAATCGTCGGTCTTAGCAAGCAGTACACTAGAACGATTTTCTGTACAGTGGGGTTATTTGATCCTTTTGTTAAAACTGTTTCTCAAATAAATCCTCTTTTCAAATAAACAGTCTCTTTGTCCGTTCTAGATAGCGAAATTGTTGTCTTTCATTGCACTGTTTGCAACAAACTACACGGCGATATTAAACACGAGTCAAATATTTTGCAATTCACCGTGTTACGGCAAGATAAAGTAGGTACTACTCCTTTTGTTCTAATAAAGTGAGAATATAAGCATGAATAATGAAGTCTCGAATAACTTACACGTGAAAGGGACTAAAGAACAAAGCGGGTTTACGTTTAGTTTTTAGACGCTTTTCCTTTTAGTTGGATCAAGTTGAAACTAGTTATCGTTACAACAAAACTATGTAACTAATATTGGTCTAAAATGTGATTTGAATGTACCTGCCTATTATTATAGCCTCTGCAGGGCAAAGGCCTCTTTCAGAGAAGGCACGAGCATTTATCACTATGCTTGTTAAAGAAAGATTGGTGACGTTTTCAGACTTATAATTAAATATTACTTCAGGTTTCCTCACATTTTTTTATTCCACCGTAGACACTGATGTCCGTAATAAACTTAGAAAGCACATATGAATTGAAAAAGTCACATAGATACTTGGAACCGTATTATGCATGGGAGGCGGGTGCTCTAACTAGATTATCACGAGTCTCTTGAATAATAAAAGTCAGTAACCTTGTTTTTTCATGTGTAAGCTCCAAAAATCTAAAAGTCCCAGATTATATACAAACTTAAATATTTCTCACCTGAATTAGGGTTAAAACGCCACCTGTAGACCTTTTCCGCTATTTTAGCGATCAATAACCCTAAGTGAGAACAGCTGGACCCGACGATTTAATAAACTTTTCTGAACACCTACAAATTGTTAAATGTTCACCTTCGTAGGTGCTCAATGGACGTTTGGATTAACCGTAACTTATGGTAGCGTAACTTTATCAAACTTTGCTCGCCAAACTAGACTTTAACGACTGAATAGTTATCTTATTCAGATTTAACTTACACATCCCGCATGATGAAATGAAATTATCTATACTAATTATTTAATGAAGATTAAAAGTTTGATCGATTGTTAAAACTTGCTAATCTCTGGAACTAACAGACGAATTGAAAATTTAAAAAAGAATAGTACAGATGAAAAATCTCTCTACGAACCACGGGAGCAAAGTAGTACCTACACTACCTTTGAGTAGGTAGTGTAGGTACTAATAGTAGGTAGGTAGGTAGGTAGGTAGACGCGAGTGATAAGTGGTAGTACTTTATAAAAAAAAAATACAATAATTCATTTAATTCAGACAAATCCATACATATACCTATATGAGGACTGAACTATTTTTCAAACCTTAATTTATTATTTTTATTAATACTTATATTCTTAATTTATAATACTTTGTACGTTTTATTAGGTATAGTAGTTTATATGCATGGTTTATCATCGCTTTCACGTGTAATCCTGAATTATTCTGTATACAAAATATTGTAAAAAGTTTATTTTAAAGAGTTAGAGTAGAATGTCTTGATCATTCTTCTGTAAGTTACCGTAAATTTTTGTAAGACTTGTAACAAGATTCACTCCTTTTTTTGTATATGACGTTTAAAAGTGCCTTATATTCGCCTAATTGAAATAAATGATTTGACTTTGACTTAAGTTGATAAAGATCCTGAAGAAAAAAAACACGACGTAACTGTAACTGTGTCGGTAAGGCTATATGATACCGGAGCGTAACCGACAGTTCGATGACAGCAAAGACTTAACCTCAATCCAACCAAAAATTTCCAACGTCACCTTTTAAAATGAAGTTTAATCCATGCAAATACCTTTTTGAAATCAGACAAGCGCATTAATTCCATTATGACCTGTCAGCTGAATGTTATCTCCAAAAATGGCGCTAACAAAATTGAACCGAAAGAAAAATCTTTACAGAGATCAACAACACTTTTACGTACTAGAGAATTTAACAGTGTTTTTACTGAGTGAACAAGTGAGTCGGATCAGTGGGTGAAATCCCACTTAGCATTCCCGGCGAGCTCTTTCTGCAACCTTTGTCTAGTCAAAACTTTTCAATGTGGAGAGCCACTGAGGCGGTTTTATTAAACGGCCTGTTATCAACTTGATCTTAAGTGAGAAAAGTGAGAATCTGTTTGCAGACCCTGCTTGGGCGTAGACTTAACTACGCTACCGAGTTTCAATTAAACGAGGGATTCGTTCAAATTAAATTTTCCTATTTTTCTTTCAGAGCAAATACTACTTTATTAGTTACTTCTCACTTTAACAGATTGGAAATTGGATGTTGATCTTTTCATTTTCATTGAATTCTGAACTTGCAATATTTCAAAGCTGCACGAGTTGTGAAATGGAAATGAAAAGGTTGTTCAGTGCAGAAGAAAATGAGGCAAAAGGCAATACGAGGCGTCGTATTGAAATGAGTTTGTTTGGAGAAGAGTACGGGCTCAAAAACAAGATATTTTTTTTTTAATGAAAATATGGCTTGCGAATTCTTCATATTAAAACTAGCCAGCTACAACAATTTTAATAAACAGAGATGATTTCAAGTTTGTGGTTCCATTAAGCATATTTGTATAATACAAACCTAACCTCTTAAAAGAAGTATTTTATATTCGTTTGACTGCCTCGTTGGTCTAGTAGTTGCAAAGCGCGTCTGCTGAGCATGAGGTCTTGGGTTCGATTCCCAGGTCGGGCAAAGTGTTATTGGGTTTTTCCATCAGGAATTTCTCAGTAGCAGCTTCGGAGTATGGATTTGTGCCCGGTTGATGGCAATAGGCTCGCCCCCTATTACATGGGACGTAAACATAACTGGTGAAATGTGGGTGTACTAATGGGTACACCTCTGCCTAACCCTTCGGGGATTACAGGCGTGATGTTATGATGTTATGTTTATATTCGTCTACGGCGATATTTAATAAAATAACCTACATTTTTTTATAAACTTAAAATAATCAAAATGTCCCTATCAAATAATCCCATCCATAAAGCTAAAGAAATAAAAAGCATATTGTTTTTAAAGCAAATTGTTGACGATGAAAAGATTTACACTGTCCGATTTTATTGCCACTGATAAAACACTGGTGAAAATTGAAAATACGATAATCAATTTCATGCCATAACTTGCCATCCGCCGCAGTCGATATACATATTAATTTGTTTAACAACAGCAAAATAATGGTATATAATTTCAGGGTTGACTGTCACTCAAACCGAACCGAAAAGGCTTTAGCAGACCTGCTACTTTTAACTTAGGATATTAGGAAATAAGTCGCTTTTCGGAAGTTCGAAACAACAATGTAATTCGGATCCACGCATATTTTAAGCATCAGTTAGTAGTCCATTGTGCTACACACGTTTTGTACGCTGAATTCTGCACACATTCGGATACCATTCGCCGCGATTTGATGAGGTTTTGACCATTGGTATTTGATGTGAAAACTGCGGGAAACGCATTATTCCGATATCGTGCTCAAACGTAGCGAGTCACTAAAATGCCACGCAGCGTCGAAGTAATCATTGATAACCACGAATTTACGATTGCGACCGAACCCAAAAAATCGTCACAACGCGTTGCAGCAGCGTCGCAAAATAGCCAATCGTTATAAAAATAGCATGTCTGCAGAGGTCGTTAACCGTCACAATAAATTTAACACGCCAAAGAATTAATTTTATCTGGAAGAGTACTCAATGATTTATGGTTTCAATACTTTTAGTAATATTTCACCAATCTTGTTAGTAGCCAAGCTTGCGGACAAATGGGTTTCGATTACGGATACCAATCGAGATGAAGCTGTTGGAATTACGGAATGACTGTTGGGAAAATCGGAATACAGACGCCGCGAATTCTTTTCACGAAAAATGTGTCGATTTAGTAAATTTATAAATTCTACGATTCTTTAACAAATTCGTTGTAATTTGTTACAGAGTATAATAATATTTTTGTAATTTCTACTGATTTTGTACAATAAAAAGAAATTTTTGACTTTATATAACATTTTGAATAGTAAAATCATATTTAATATTTTCTCTTCTGTCAGTAAATTGGTAGAACTTGAGTATCCACCTAGTAAAGCAGTTTGATTCAGAAAACCAATATTATTCTTAAATTCTCCATACTATTCTTACTTTTAACAACATAATCGAAGAATAATTAAGATCGATGAGAGATGTACAACATTAATTTCAAATTATTGTACTAAGTTTCTCTCTGTTTCACAAACCACATTCAGTGACCATCAACTCAGTGGCATAATTTGGTAGTAATTAGGGTGACCGAAAGGGGCTTGTTCCGTTTTAGTTTGGTAGCAAAAACAGGGAAGAAGGCTTAGTTCAGATTTATGCTAACTGCAAAATGTTTGTACAATTAGGGAACTATAAATGAAGTCGTTTGTTTTACAAAACGAATGCTTTGTTTTGTTTTATTAATGTTTCTTTGATTTATACGTTTTTATGAAATTGGGAAAGAATGAAACAATTCTGCCCAATGAGAAAGGAAGTTTACCTACTTAATATTAAGGATATTAAATCTGAATTTGAATTATTTTAAGTCGAACAAGCAATTTAGTATAGATTAGGGATGGTAAACCATTTTTGTTGAACGTGCTATTGTATGCATGCGATCACAGCAAGATCGCCCTGCCATTGAAAATTCTCATTGCGATTCTCATTGCATCTTAAATGTTATTATGTTTAATAATAACCAACAATAACAACACTTAAAACAAGTACTAAAAATAAAATCTACATATAAGATAATCTATAAAAATTAGGTAAACTAAAAACTAAAATAAAATGTCATCAAAAAATTCATGCATCGTCGTCCAATGGGAATGGGCCCAAGAGACAATGTGGTATTGGATACATACTTAGTAGGTACATAAAATAAAAATTACAAAGCATACCTTTAAATATTTTTAACGATTTTTTATTCTAAATAGGTACCTACCTAACAAATAAACAAACAATAAATTTAAAAATAATTTTGATACCACAACGTAAAAATACATTACAATTTAGCTTTTACACAAACGTTTTAATCCTTAGATTAACCGCCAAACGCTAACTCCACCTCAAAGGAACATGTAAGCTTAGACCAGCTCTTTCAAACATGTCATTTCGGATTTACCTTTTGTGATGTCAGAATTCCACAAGCTTTTGGCTAACCAAATTTTTGTGGTTTGACTTACGTTCAAAATCTGGAAACGTAAAGTGAATCTATTTAAAACGTTGTACAATAATTATAATTATTATATTTATGTTTTACAAATGCAAAGGCATGATAGAGATTAAATAGGGTTTAAGTAGTATCTCCTTCATTCTTTTTTATATAATTAATATAAAAAAAATCATTTTAAAAGATTCGATTTTGAAGTACTTGATTCATTTACATGGTCTTATTAATACTCTTGAGTCATGGGATATAAAAAAGGAACACGTTGTATAGTTATGGAGTTCAAAAACTGTTGTTTTTTTTTATAAAACCTATACGTTAATTCTAATGATTAATTTTGGGGAACTTGACAGGAATGCAGACAAATTCTGATTTCTGATTTCCGATGTTGCGGTTAGAGGCCAGTATGTCAAACAAATGTCGATGAGACTGTACTTTTAACAATTGATTTATGCCAGGAGTGAGAGGTGTGAATTTTTTGTAGGTATAAAAGCATGGGGAATGAGATGGGAAGGGGATGAGATGGGACTAAACCATGAATGCCCTATTAGGTTCTTCCTTTCTTTTTTCTTTTTTTTATATAAATACTTTGTAACTCACATGTTTTGTGTTTAAGTTAATTATTACAAGTTAATGCATCGATGTGTAAATAAAAGTATAGTTATGTATGAAAAAATATATATAATGATTCCAACTGCAACGTCAAACTAAAACTTACGTCGAAGCATTCCTATTTATGAAACTGTCACAACTTCAGACTCGCTACTAGTCATTATCTTAGCCATTAATAAGTCAATAGTATGACGTCACACTCGTGTGACATGTCGTGACGTTGTATGGGCGACAATCTAAAGGAAGTATTGATTCATGCGTAGTTATTTCATACACAGATACATATTTCAGAAGGCGCTTAGTTATCAAATATGTATGCGGTGCCAATGAGTGGTGTTTTAGACAGATTAATGTGGGTCAGCTAATGTAAGTTACATTGTGTTTTATGGAAGTTTTTTATATACTATGTTACGGAACAATGTTATTTTGTTAGTACTATTTTTTAAGGTTTTTTGTTTTCTAGTTATTCTGTTTTGTAATTAAATCAAGTTGCCTATTCCAAAAGATAGTTTCACATGGAAACGATTGGATGGAATGAAAGGAAAACGGCTTCTTTTCTGACAAGGTAATAAGAGCTCAAAGGTGCCTGACTTTAGGTAAGTTTTTGCACAACAGAGTAAACACATTATTACCTTGTTTGTTCACTGCTACTAAGATAACGATATTATCGTGTTCACTCAGTTATCGCGTAGTCTTAACTACGTATGAATGGGGTTGTTCGAACGGAGTTCCCGTCAATTTCCCCTGAGAGTAGTTTGATGCGACTAAGGAATTGCAGTCATCAAGATTTAGATACATCGTGAGAACTGATATTATGTAACCCCTGGACTGGTTTATTTGGTCAATTTAATATTATTAAACAATATATCCAACGTATTATGGTACTTTTATAAATATGGATGGATGGATGTTTGTTACTTATTCACGCCAAAACGGCGTAGCGGATCTGGATGAAATTTAGCACAGAGATATATTTAGTTCGGAATAGCACATACGCTACTTTTATTCAGGAAAAACATACGGTTTCCGTGGAATAATATATCAACTTTGAGGCGGACGAAGTTGCGGGCAGAAGTTAGTATTTTATATAGCTAAATCATGTCTTATCAGCCCTCGTGGCGGACTGTCAAGCTTTTTTTATTTAAAACATAATATATCTTCATAACATAATATATTATTACTATAACATAATATATTATTACAAAATAAGGTGGTATAAGTACTCAAAGCTTGTACAATACCTAACTGAATTTATTCTAATTTTACTTAGAAACAATTTTTATGCAAATGTGCTTAAATATTTTCAGTTATGTGAGTGATTATTGGTTAAAAGCTATAGTTTAGAAAGCGCTTTGACACACAATATCCTGATCCATTTATTTACGACTTAGTAAACATTATTCCTAAGGTCGAAATATTACAAAACAAATAACAATTTCAAACAAGTATCAATGTTGAAAGTCCTATTGTCTTATCATATCCTTATGCACAGAAGCATTCATAATTTGAGTCGGATACTTTCATGTACCCTTTAAAGCCTGTCAAGTTAAGCTTATCATCATAATACCATTGACCTCTATAATAATAAAACATTTATATGACCATTTACAGTGTTAAAATTCAAAAATCTCCATTGTATTCAGGTCTCATCGTTAGAGTGGTCCGCACCCATGACAAAATGACATGGGCGTTTTCTGGTCACGCACAACATAAAACATAAAAACAAAATGAAACCATATCTCCTGCAAAATAAAAGCTATTTTTGTACAGACGTGTTTCTAAGCCAACGACCTCGCTGCAGTAATTACCGGCGAAGATAACAGGCCGAAATAAATTGTGATTTAACGCAGTTGTAATTTTATTAATAGGTATCTATGTTGAACCCCCTTTACGAAAAGTTTGGTGTATTAAAAATAATAATTTTGACGTAAATAACGGGGAATCTTTTCGTTTAAATGTAATTAATAATTTGAAAACTCATTAAGGTATACATAAAACGTTTTATGTTTATACAAAAAAAAACAACACCGAATGAAAAGTGACATTGTCCGGACTCTGGACTTCGGATCCAAAGCACGAAATAGTCGCGTGACCAAAATTATCTAGCAGCAAGTAGCCACGCTCGAAAAGAAAATCAATGATGCGTAAAAATGTAGTCAAAATCATACTAGATAGTGCGCACGCCAGACACAAAGTAATGTGGAACACAGAGCAGTGTTAATTTGTGTCAACATTTAATACAAATATATTTGATAGACTTTAGTCTTCCTTGAAATGAGGCTGTCTCTTTGAGAGTGTACGCATCATTATTGTCTTATACAACGACAATTTTGAGTTAGGGCGCAAATTCTATTATTTAAGAACGTTCGCATTCTAATCTCAGTTTCAATCTGTCAAAAAATCGTTGCACAAACTTACAATAAATAAGACACCGCCCTAATACAAATGGGGTCCTCATATTTTTGAAGTTTGTTGAAAAGCTTCTAAATTTTTGCGACTATATTTTAAACATTTTAAATTAAGGAAATTGACCACCTGGTCTGCGCACAGCCTTAAGTGATGTATCAAGCTTTTTCTAGGGTAAGCTAGCTGATAACACAGCAAATGTCGAATGATAAAAGTGTAGATAACATAAGTAAGTACGTACCTACGACTAAATTATTCAGCAGTGTCCTTCGCTTACTTAGACATTGTAATTTCAAGAATAAACTTGAAAACTCAAGAGACGTAGAACAAATAATGTTGGCTGCTTTACGTGAAATGTGGTTTTAACCTTAAGTGCCAAGGAGGATGAAGAAAACACTCCACCGCTGATGCATTTGATATGTCAGCATTTCAAGTAGAAACATTCTATTTTAATGTCGCCCTACTTTTCCTAAATCTACTGAAATATATTTCACTGAATGATAAGAATCTGACAGACGACATGAATTTATGGTCATGCCTATATAATATGCATTTACTGGATAACCATGGTTCAAGTTATTTGTCAGTTGCTTTTGTGGGTTGTTAGGTCCACATTATCGCGACTTTATTTCCAGAAGCGGTAGGCAGTGGTGAATATTACCTACACGACCCATTTCACCAATTATATTTAATTCCGACATAATAGGGAACGCGCCCTTTGCCATTAATACGTCCAATGTTCGGGCTACTGCGAATGTCCTAACAAAAAAAATCGAATCCTGCTCCTAGCACACACCAGTCATACTTATCAGAGCAACGAGGCAATCTACCTGGTCAACATAATTTAATTAAAAACTGCAAAGTTCATTTTTAAACAGAATATTTTTTTAATAATTGAAATGCAGACACGGAGTACTACGACTACCACAAAGATGAGAAAGGATAATGTTTCAAATGAAACATTAAATTGGATTTTAATCTCATTCTCATAGAATGTCAGACGTAACTTTATTAAAAGATGCTGTGTCTCGGGTGAAATGATTTATTCCTTTAATAAACCTAAATCGGAGTTGTTGTCTAACGTAGGTAGGTATTTAGTATTATAATAATTGTATTTCTGAAAAAACAAATATTCAAGAGCATGTTATTTTTAAAAGCAAGAACCCAAGACCTTATGCTCAGCAATAGCGCTTTGCTTTGCTTTGCTAAAATGACTATTATACACATCGATATTTTTCCGATTGGAATAAAAGTTTCAGAGAGAGAACAAACAACCAAAACACTCTTTAGTTTTACTATATTAGTATTTGGTTTCTGCCTACCCCCATAGGAAAAAGGCGTGAGTTTATGTATGTATGTATGTATATTAGTATTAAGAAAAATAATGTCTGAACCGTTTTTTTTTATAAGCAAGGCAATTTGATGTTGTACCGACAATTATTTTACTTTTGCCAGAAACCAAAACCACAGCAAATACTGTTTGAAAATTATATCGAAGTACCTAATTACATCAAATTGGTCTATTTGCAGGACCTAATTAACATATTTGCTATCAAATGTTTGGGACAACATTAAGCTTGTAACATTCAAATGAATTATTGATGAGCAATGTTGAAGCTAAATCATAAATTCCAATACCAGAGCATTATTTTTTTTTTTTGTGACAGTAAGATTATTTTTGTATCTTTCGTATCATCTAGATGTATCTACAATACATACAAATAAATAAATAAAATAGACGTGTTAACCTGCCTTTTACAAAATAAAAATATAATATTCACACGAAGCATAGTATAACAGTTTTAGGAAAAAACGTTTTTTTTATTATTTTTGTCTGTCTGTCTATTTTTTCTGGTTAATATTCGAAACGGCTGACCGTTTTTCAAAAGGACTTTCACTGATCTTATAATGAATAACTTAGGCTACTTTTATTTTAGACAATTATCAGTCAGTCAGAATAATTAGCAGTCCGCGCAAAAAAAAAACAAAAACTCGTTATAACCGACGTTTACGTGAATTGTTTTTATTTATTAGCTAGGTGAAAATAATATTTGTTATTGCGAAAATTAAAAAACTAAGATCGATGCTACCATTTTATTTATTGGTAATATAACCTGTACCTAATTCTAAAATGACCTTTAAGTTGGCACTTACAAATCAAAGATTGCAAAGACAAACTTTCAGCTATCGTGTACAGGAACTTGGCTTAAGGTAATAACTGTGCGATAGCATGAAATATACACCATAGCACGGGAAACGGCCACTCGAAACTTGCCAAAAAAAGAACACAGGCTTGGCGCGTTACCAAAAATAGAAATCGCTCGATGGCATGCAGTGGTATCTAGTTACGTATTGGATTTGAGATCCGAACTGACGTTTGATTTAAATGTTAGCTTTTCTTCATCCGCATTTTACTTACCTAAATATTTGGGGGTAGGCAGAATAGGTATAAGTACGTACTTTGGCCGCGTTGCTTTAATGGACCGTAGCATGATTTTATTGCCGGGGTTGCGGGACGTCTGAACAGGATACCGTGGCCCCGGAACGTAAAGGCCATCAGAAGGAACATGGTGGTTTTTTAGTCAGTAAAAGTCTGACAGTCCCTTCCGCCCCACCCAGGGCGAAAGGACTCATTTGATGATTTTTACCAACTTAAAAAAAAAGCATGATTTTATATGTAGCCTGTAACTATTTCTCATGAATCTGACTATCATATACAAAAAGATTTTTCCCAATCCGATTGGTAGTTCTAGAGACCCGCGTTTAAACAAACAAATAAAAAGGCTCTTCAACTTTATTATAATACCTACCTAGTAATGAAAAATTACACCTTTCTTAATATTTGTAAAAAGTAAAGTACTACTCTACCCCGGGGTTGCGGGACGTCTTAACAGGATACCGTGGCCTAAGAACGTAAAGGGCAACAGAAGGAACAGGGTGGTTTTTTAGTCAGTAAAAGTCTGACAGTCCCTTCCGCCCCACCCAGGGCGAAAGGAAACATTTGATGATTTTTACCACCTAAAAAGAAATGTATTACTCTACCCACAGCGAGGTGGTAAAACTAGACTGAAACAGTTAGAGGTCCAGAGATTCGAACCCATTTACAATGCGTACTGTGTCCAAGACGTCAGTCTGCTTTCAGTTTATTAAACTTGACCAATGGACGCGAAACACAGTGAAACTTTAATTAAACAATACCGAACCACAAAATTATTCAAGTTGTGTTTGAGTTAAACAATGTACAAACTATGCAAGTTGCAAGCAGAGTTTGGTTTGCAAACAAAGTTTGTATTGACTTCAATTAAAACATTTTAGTTTGGTGTCCCGAATTGAATGGTTTCAGTAATTATAATAAATATTGAAGTTGTGTTACGTCAGTGAAAACTTTTGGTTTAAGAGAATGTCAATAAAGTTTGTTTTCCATAGAAATCTATGTAACTCTAAAATGGCATTCTGACGGACCGGTTCCTTAAAAATTCAAAAATGTCTGTAAATGTAAACCATTTACATTTACATAAATAAAATTGCAGTGTCTGTTTGTTATTAAAAATAAACATCTATTACAACATACATTTGAATAAAATTTACACGGTACTTATAGCAAACCATCTGTCTGTATTTGACCATCTGACTTTCACTGGCAGATAGCTGATGTTATAAGAAGTAACTTAGGAGCAACTTGCTTTACTTTAGACAATTAGGGTACCGCGCAAAAAAAACACGCAGACGAAGTCGCGGGCATAAGCTAGTCTGAAATAAATACCTACTTTGAGTTTGAAATTTTCAAAGCCCACGAATTAAAGAGACTGAATAAAGCTTAAAGAACACCTGTAGGCAGCGTAGCCTGTAGTAAGCGTACAAAGTACGGCTTATTGAAGGTACCTAAGCTACTTTTGGATACAAGAGACCAAGAAACAATAATTATAGTATGAAATTCTGCCTAAAGGACTTAGTTGTTTAACATTATGGGGTGTTAAAAAAACACGTTACTGAGTCGTCAACTACGCATTCTGTCCATCAAACTCGGTGATATTGTGCAAAAATATTTGCTGGGAAACAACTTTTGTAGTTGGTGTGGATAATAACTGTTTATAGTAGCATTGTGCTTATGGGTATAGGTGGCGTAGAGGTATTTAAAGTTTAATTATGAAATTTGAAACTTCTATTCATTAAAAAAAAAACGTTAGGACTTTGACTTTCAATATCTCCGTAAGATTTCCAAACATGGACCAGAATAAAAAGAATTATAGGATAAGCATATAACTTTTAGCTTCATTAAACAAAGAAAGAAAGAAAGAAAAACTGCTTATTAAGCATCTTTTTCATCCGTTAATAATGAAAGTATAAATATAAATCATAATTTTCTTAAACCAACTAGAAAATTCTTACTTAAATATTTAAAGTACAAAAGAAAGAAGATATGAAACCTCACATAGATATGACCACAGTCGCGCTTCGTTATACCAGACAGACAGTGTTGGCAGAAAAACTTAGTGTTCAACGGTTTAATGCAGTTTGATTAAACGCTAACATTTCGAAAGCTTTTGTGAAATATTAGACGGAGAAGATTTTGTTTGTTTTGAAGAATCCCTCGTCTCGCCTGCAATTTTTATTAAAACTTTCCTTTGAAATACGAAAGATGCCAAAACGAATTGCACTGTTCATTTGTTTAAGTTTACGCTAAAGTTTTTGTTGATTTTTATTAACTAGTGCTTGCTCGACCAGCTTCTCTTCTGCCCTCGACGTTGTTCGCGTGATAATCAAATACTTATAGAGTAAGAGATAGATGGTTTTGTTTACTATACAGGGTTATTTTTAAAATACTAGCAACTTAAAAAGGGGTCATTGTACTCATCATTATGAACAAGTTTTTCTATGGGACCAACCCTGAAATCATGAAAAAAACATTTGTCATTTTTGTAGGGAACAGCTGTTTTATTTTTCATGATTTTAGGTTTGGTCCTACAGAAAAAGTTGTTCATGATGATGAGTACAATGACCCCTTTTCAGGTTGCTGGTGTTTTAAAAATAACACTGTAAAAGAATTTTTTAAATTGGCTATTACTTCCAGATAGAAGAACAAAAAAGCTTTACCTCTTTATATTCTTACTTACTAGAAAAATGCGAAACTTTGGATGAATGGATGTTTGTCATTCAATCACGCTGGAACAGCTGAACGAATCTGGATTAAATTTAGCACATAGATAGATTACAGCCTGGAATAGCATATAGGCTGCTTTTTATCCCGGAAAAATGTACAGTTCCCGTGGGATAATACCTATATTAACTTTGACGCGTACAAACTCGCGGGCGAAAGCTAGGTCTTCTACCTGGCATAGTAGAAGACCTCGATTAGTAAGTATTCTTAGATTTATGATAATAAAAAACATAAATTGGCTAATTTATGTTTAAAACTCATAAAGTAAAAACTGCCTTGAAACACTTCTTTGGTGTAAATCATTCGTTATTACCGAGTAATTAAAGTACAAATTATGAAATTCTTGTAAAACGATAGTGTCACTTAAAATAATAAATGCCTGCTATTATCAGTGATAGATTGTTTTAGTTAAGGACTAGGATCCCAGTGTCACTAAATCTATGTCATTTTTGCATGGCGGAAATTATGAGAATACTTAAAGGTATATGTAGGTAGTTTTTAGCATTTTTTACACTCATCAGTTAAAAAAGGTACTTACGTTGAAGTGCGACAACTATATTATGTGTTTACTGGTTCATAATTTATAGGAACTTTTGAATTGTCAAGGAGTCGGTCAGTTAATTAGAAAGTTGAAGCTAGGTACTCGTTTCAAAACGTAGGTAGATCTTTATAGAGAAGAACGAGCACGAAACTCCTCGGACACTCTTTTCGATTAAGTTTTTTCAAGATTCTGGTAAAAATGACGTTAGTCTGGCTACTCTAGGATCTTGGATTGTTATACTGTTCCACTTAATTTTACTACTTTACATTAATACATTAATTAGCGTCGATTTATCGGTGGGTAAAAATATTTTTTTTAAAATTGTAATCTTTATAAATTTTATAAAGAGGTAAAGTTTGTTAATTTATCGTTTTTTATATGTGAGAAGTAATATCTGTAAGTCCTAGTATGATTTCAATAATTCTTTAACTGAAAGAAAGGTACTCTATTGCAGAGCGACGTAATATTTGTTTTATGGTTATTTAATGAATGAATAGTTGACAAAATCTCAGGCACAATCTAGTTCATTATGAACTTTAAACGCTTGCAAATAAAAGTACATTGAGGCAACTACACAAAGTAGAAATAAATTATTATCACCTAGGAAAGAAGTAAGTAATAAAAAATGTCCAGTAATAATTTATTCACGGTCGAGAAACTTTGATTGCTTTTCGAAATTTTAATCAGCCTGTGATAGGGCTAACTCAAATCTGAACATGGTAGTATCAATCAATCCGATAAGAAGTATGTGGTGGATGAACTTTCGAGGAACACATAAATCAAAGTTCGAGAAGATACACATCAAATAGATGGGCCAGGTTCGTGGTAGATGCTGTGATACTCGTAATTACACAGCTCAAAAGTACTAGTATATTAGCGTAAAACTTACAGGTACATAGGGGGGGGGGGGGTAGGGGGGTATATAGGTACACAATCATATAGATCATGATCAATCATTAAGGCGCCTGCTTCTCTTCGAGGTTGCGTGTTTGATACCGAGCAAGAATCGTTATGACTTTATCATTTTTGTGTATTTTCCAAGTTTATCTTAGAAATCAGTCAAGGAAAACATCGTGAAGGATTTCGATATTATAATTAATATAAGCCTGGAATCACCAATTCGCCTTGAACAAACGTCTGTGGCTTTAATAGGCTGGTATTATTATTATTTTTAATTATATAATCTAATCGTTTAATAAATAAATGAGAAAAATTAAGAAGATTTTAGGTAAACTTCAATAAAAGTATTTGATATTATTGTTTCTAATAAGGCTAGGTACCTATTTAAAAGATAACTTATTAAGAAAAAATATTAATGAATGTGTCAGTCAGATACCTAATATTGAAAATCTCAACTAAATTGATCACCTAAAATGTTCAATATAAATAATTTATAGCATTGAAATTCGAAAACCGGGTATATTTCTCAGTAACAATAAATCATAAAATACGTTCCTTTGTGAAATATTCGTTTTATTGTAGGAGTTGAAGTAGGAAATTGGAAATGAACAATTTTCCATTTCCTAAAAACGAAACAGTTTCATCAAATTGGCGCCAATCCAAAAAAGTAATTTTAAAGTGATAAAGGCTAAATTCGTATTTTAGTGCGAAAACAGTGATGGTTAATAAGTCAAAGTCAAATGTCAAATCATTTATTTTAATTAAACCATTAAAAGTCAATTTTGAACGTTATATACAGGAAAATATAATTGCATCTAGTTGCCCCTCCCAAAAACTATTTTTTCCGGGATAAAAAGTAGCCTATACACTGTTCAGACTATAAATTATTATTATAATTTATTTAATTCAAACACAAATGATTCATATTGTTGTTAGTAACACTTATACAACTATGTTAGTAAAACATTTCTCATTAAAATAAAATAATTAACACACTACAAAATAAAAATAAAACAGAACACAAATAAATAGAATAAACTAATTCAAATACCTATAACTATGTCCGCTTCCCGCTGCACCAGACCCGCAGCTATGCATTAGAGTCCAGTGCCCCAGGGACGGGCAATCAGGCTTATTCACTATCACCCTTAAATGTCTCTGTGCCAAATTTAATCCATATCAAAGTCAAAGTCAAAGTCAAAACATTTATTTCAATTAGACCATTTACAGGCACTTTTGAATTGTCAAAGAGTCGGTCAGTTAGTCCGAAAGTTGAAGCTAGTTGCTCGTTCCAAAACGGAGGTAGGCCTCTATGGAGAAGAACGAGCAAGAAACTCCACGGCACTCTTTTAAATTAGGTTATTACAAAATCTTGGTTACATTATTCTTGTCAATTCTATATGTGATCCCAATGAAGATGAATATAAAATAGTAGTAGTAGTAGTATATATATATATATATATATATATATATAAAGAAATTAAAGCCATAGCAGTTAAGAGATGACCAATCCCAACTGACAGCACTCGTTCACAAGCATGACGCATGGATCAGCACCACCTAGCTCAACCATTATGGAGGGAGCCAAATGATCCAACACACGCGCCACCATCAGCGAGACATTTGAGTGAGCAGGACAAGCTCTCAACTGCCATGCTTATTAAGTCAAAACACATAGTAACTTAATAAATAAAATATCCTTTTAGCAATGTGTAAAAATTATTATATAGAAACTTATTAGGATCGAGATGAGCATAGAGTGCTTCAACTACGTTCTTCAAGGTTTGCAAGAACCAAGCAACATCTTTGCCAGATATTTCCAATCCATTGCAAACATTGTCGTCACCATTTATCTTCCATCGACAATCATTGCTGACAAGACAAAAGGTAATCTACCGGTTTACTAGCTTCTTATATTTTGCTATATTGCATAGATCCATGGCGTCGTAGACGTAATTTATAACTTTGTTTACTTCAAACATATTCAATTGGTATCCTGGTGACCTGAGTTAAACAACATTGTCAATGGTATGAAAATTTAAGAAATTGATACATTTTGTTTTTAAAGTCGTCTGTAGCATCTTAGTAATCATAAGCGGCAATATTTCCGGTCTTTCTTTATCGTGTGGGCAGTAAGGTCTTACGACCCCACACACCCTAGTGTCAGAGTTTCTAAACTGCCTCAAGGGCCTCTGACATGGTTTGAGTGGAACAGTAAGTCCCAGGTTTCCTCACGATGTTTTCCATCACCGATGCCAGTAATGTCCAAGATAAACTTTAGAAAGTACATATGAATTGAAAATGTCACATTAGGACTTGCCCGGATTTGAATCCACAATCTCATGCATGAGATGCGGGCGCCTTAACCACTAGGCCATCACGATACATTTCTGGTGATGTATATCTAACTATCTGAAGTTTACAAAGAGTAGGTATCTAGCGTATCTTCACCTTATTATTTTGGATCAATTTTGTCAACCCTTTCATCCCAAACTACCGGCCCAGTACCCACATTATCAATCCTTATACTTGATACCACAACACGTCTCTCAGGTGGTGTAAAAATAAAATTTATGTCGTAATAACCTTCTTAAATCCTCTTTCGTTTATTTCATGGTAAAAATACCACTCCAAGTGAATGGTCCATCCCAACATATATTGCGACTGTATTCCAGTTTACGAGTTATCTGGGCGTTTGGATGGACGCTATCGGACAATATTCGTTAGCTGATTTATGATATTTGCTCCTGCGGCCCGTATTGATACACCTAAATATACAACGGACTTTTGTTGATAAATAATAGGGCAGGGATCGAGGTGGTTTATGGGCTTTGTATTTGTAGATTCAAAATGGTTTTCGGTGTCAATACGGTAATGGAAGGAAGCGGGATTACCGATGCTTTGTAATACAAAACCACGTGTAATGCCTTCGTTTTGATTTATTGGGGCACTTTTTTGGCTTTTTTTTACTTAAAGTGCTAGCGTCGCAGTAATCCTAACATTGTAAGCACATAGTTAACTAAACACTTAAAAATATACGTAGGGCTGGCCGTAATGTTTACTTGCTTTAACCAAATCCATCATAATTACGAATCTTACGATCATCATCTGCCTAGCCTTTCGCAGCTTTGTTGGGATCTAGCTTAACCGAATATAGCTGAATAACAGTGTTTTAGGGAGTGTCTCACGCCTTGGTAAGTTAGGTTGCCAGATTGTCGGGCTTCTGACTAAAAGTCTGTCAAAGATTTACGACTGACAGCCAGGACCAACGGCTTTACGTGTGCTTTCCCAGACACATACGACTCTTACGTCATGGGTTACAAATTGTGACTCATAAATATTATAAAATGCCAACAGCCCAAGTAATTAAAATTATTCTCTAATATTAATAGACATAAAATGTCAATTTGAATGTTTAATAATATTTCTGCCACAGAGCGACCCACGTCTAAGAGAAAAGGGTTGTGTAGGCCATTATAAATGACAATCTAAACAAACAATTTCACGCTTCGTAACGCTTTACTATATTTAGGGGTCTACTACAGTTCAATAGATATGATGATATACCTAGATGATGTAGGTACTTTGTAGCTGTGAACTATATATTGTCCATATGCGTGGGTGGCCTTAGTGGTCCTGAACCATTTGATGTCACACCATATTTGACAATACCACTGATTACAATGAAACGTTACACAATGTTATCCTCTATTTCGAGACATTATTATTTGTTAAAGAAGTTTATGGGCTGAATTACATTTTCGGATTTGGACATAACCAAAAAAAAATACCTTTAACTGTACACAAAAACGCTTATCTAGATATTGTAATGTTACAACAAAGGAAAATAGTGTTTCCAATGACCTCTGCCACCCAATGTAAGATTTAACTTGTGTTTAGTGCGTCTTAGAAAGATAAGATAAGATAAGATAAGATATTCTTTATTTGTATAAACATGGTCTACATACAAGAGCATGCAAGATTGAAATCGATTGTTTAAGTCCAGTCATGTTTAGCCGTAAGTATCGGCGTACAAATATTTTTATAATATTGAAAAATACAAAATTGGAAACACGAGTCACACAACATGGCATGCAGGTTGTCAGTGATAAAATTTGTTCAGTCATGTTTGGCCTTTGCGGCGTACAAATATTACATTGTTTTTGTTTACATATACAATTAATCTTAATAATCCTTCATCTAAAATTTTTGATTTGAATTACATGTCCCGTAGCATAATAATAGAATAAAATTTAATAATGTCAATAATAATATAAATGTCAATTAATAATGAAATTGAGATACAATGATTTACTGAAAATCTAATGAATTATTTAAACATTGAAGATGAAAACATTGTGATTCGAAGAAATGAAGAGATTTAGGTAACAACAAAAATATTAGTTATGAATGTAACCAAGAAAAACGGTGAACCAAAAACCTAGATGGACAAAGCTAAGGTTGGGAAAGTAACACTAAAATGAAGAATTTATTACAGCATCAAACTCAAAGCCTCAAATAAATTGAGATAAGGACAGGATTAACCGAAATAGAAGTCATAAACCACCATAGAATTATTTAATACCCATTGTCAATTTGTTTTTTTATTAGTCTTCTTCGAAGAGGGAAGTCACTGGGTTTGGCGTGCTCTAATAATAAGATCGAATAAATTTCTCATTTCCATTCATTAGTTTCAGGTTCGATGGTAGGCGTGACATTGACAGACGAATGGTACTCAATGTCGAGGTCTGATTTTATAAGTCATTCATTGATTATATTGATCTGTTGTTACAATATTATCTTTGATTTATTATTGGTCTACTTATTAATACCAGCCTATTATAATCTCATTATATGGCAAAGGTGTTTTGCCGTACAGAGGAAGCTCCAGCATTTATCACCACGCTTGATCAAGACGGATTAGTAATTATACTAACTGGACTTATAAAATTATAAGTACAGGTTTTACCACGATGTTTTCATTAACCGATGTCAGTTAAGTCTTAGATAAACTTAGTAAGTAAATTAAGTAGTACACATTGGTATTTGCTCTGTATAGACCCTCATACAAGAGAGGCTGGTGCTTTAATCACTGAGGCATAAAGACTAGGTCGGTCAACCTATTTAATTAAATATGGCTTACCTAACATAACATAACATCACTCCTGTAATCCCCGAGGGGTTAGGCAGAGGTGCACCCATTAGTTCACCCACATTTTGCCAGTTATGTTTTTAGTCCCATGTAATAGGGGGCGAGCCTATTGCACAAATCCAGACTCCGAGGCTGTTACTGAGAAATTCCTTATGGAAAAACCCAATAACACTTTGCCCGACCTGGGAATCGAACCCAAGACCTCGTACACAGCAGTCGCGCTTGCGACCACTAGACCAGCGAGGCGGGCGAGGCTTACCTATGGTCTAAAAAATAGCGGTCCCAATCGGTTAGTCGTGGTTCAGAAATTCAATTTTTTGTACATAAAAAAATCAATAAGACCTATAAAGATATTTATAGATTGAGATCAATGAGTCACGTGTTCCACGTTATTTTAAAATAGCTCAAATTTTAAGAAAATTAAGAGGTATTGATGTAAGAAAGTTATATGTACTTACGAATTTCAATCTTTCTTCAAGTAACAGATTTAAAAGGTACCTTGTTTACTTACGTTCAAGAGAGACAGCTGGCTTTTTATATGTTCGACCATTAAAGCGTCTAGCTAAAGTTATGGCTCGCGGAAAGTGTCTGGCAATAATGTATGTTGGTTTTTAAATACCAACAAAAAACATAATATATCGAAAATCAGGCAAATCTCTTGGAAGTAATAGTACCTATCTGAAAAGGCGCCCAGCACTGAACCTAGCAAGTACGCATTTTGTTTGTTTGTTAGGAAATGCACATGAATACCTTCCGTCCAGGAATAATGGAGGTTATGCTGTACTCTTGCCGAATAAAACCACACGGTTTCTCCTGCTACCATTATTCGGGAGCCCGATATTCACATGACGCATGATCCTTGCCCTCGACTGGTACCTTTTCCATATTTATCAATCTTTTCTCAAAATTTCAGCTATAATGAGATAACGTATGTCTGGCAACTCTGGTTTCTTAGACGATTAACGGTTCCTATTAATATAATAAGGAAAAAAACAATAGAATTCTTGTAAACAGAACAATAAAACTATCCAACGTCTAATTTGTTGTTTCTCGTTCATTTGTTTTGGCAATACTGATCTATATTTGGAAGTATAATGTTACAAGCTTGCATTATTTTGTTTCCATTTGGTTAATTAATTGTATTTTTTTTTTATCTTTCATTATGATTTTATTGTTTCATATAACGTCAATATCTTAACACGATTAACGTGAATGGCGACTGCAGAGCATGAGGGATCCTGGGTTTAATTCCCAGGTCGGGCAAAATAGGGTGGCTCGTAAAAGCATGTAAAGCCGCTGGTCTTGAGCCTGATCACCTGATCGTGTCGGATGGACGTCCCGTTAGAGTATGTGAGCGAGCGAAGAGGGAGTCCACCTGTGTTTGCGCACTATAATGTATCCAGCGTGCTTGCTTGGCTCTTCTCCATTGAGATTGGCGACCATGACCGAAATTCGGTCGGAAAAATTATTTATTAAAACGTCAAAATTGTATTCGTATGTTTTTTATAAAATCTTCTTCACATACATTTGATAATCATCAATTTTATATTTCACAAATTAAATATTTCAAATTTAGATATATTTAATTGGCGAACATCAGAAAGCTATTTAAAATGCTCCGTATTTTGCGATCTGATATTCAGATCCCGGGAATTATTATTAACCTTAAGTAAGGTTTCGTATCGATTGCATTGAAATGTTCAGACTATTTTTGAACAATCTACAAACACGGGAGGTAATTTCGCCGCCTAAATGTTTAACGATATTGATTCGATTCCTAAAATACACTCTTCCCTTTAAATTTTTAATGCTCTACTCACGGCTAAAATTGTCTCTTTGGCATTGAATTATTTAGCCTTGTGAGTGTGACAGACTTAACAGAACACGTTAGTACGCTCATTCATCTGTACAAATAAATAAAATAGAAGTGTCTCTTTGATATGTTGAAATAACATATTTTTACAAAATAAATAATGAAACATTCATATTTATTTTGTGAAAATATGTTGTTTTAACACGGAATTTTATTTTTATATGGTACTTTTAATTTTAAAAGGTCTTTACCTAAAGGAAAAAACCTACTTTTAATATTTTGTCTATTTGTTTATCTGTTCCGGCTAATCTCCAAAAAGACAGAACCGATTTTGACAGGATTTTCACTGACAAATAGCTGTTGTTATAAAGAGTAACTTAAGCTTCTTCTATTTTAGAAAAAGCGCAAGTGTTTTGCGCAAAAAAAAAAATACCCGCAGACAACTGACATTTACGAGAACGAAGTTCGCTAGCATAAGCTAGTCAACTCATAAAATTACAATATGAATAGATTCTTGACAAAAAAACAACTTTTTCTGAAAGTACTTCAGCAGTGTTCACGACCTTTCACGTACTAGACTCCTGAATAATGTGATAGTACCAATTTCAGTCATCCATCACCCACTCGGGTCTCCAAGTGGGTACTATGATCAATGTTGGCTGAAATCAGACAAGGATGGATGGCATCAACCATAATTAAGGTTTTGTAAACAACCACTTTTCCTTGAAACTTTTTGTATCAACATCGACAGTCTTGAAGACGAGGTAGTATCCAAAGAGTGATTTGTTTAGCTCACGGTTATTCTACATAACTAAAACTTATCTTCGGCAACGGTAAAATTGGACTGTTTTTTTTTTTGGCTGTAAGAGAAAAGATAGGTATATTTCACTGATAGTAAGCTGAAGTGAAATATAAGTAATTGTCGAGTGTCATGGGATATTTTTTACACATTAATACATACAT
This sequence comes from Hoplodrina ambigua, assembly GCA_949774945.1. NCBI lineage: Eukaryota > Metazoa > Arthropoda > Insecta > Lepidoptera > Noctuidae > Hoplodrina > Hoplodrina ambigua. The sequence continues at coordinate 6,705,099 of OX458979.1, forward strand.
AAACTAACGCCTTTTTCCCATTGGGATAGGCAGCAAGTACCGAACGCCACCTACTACAGGATATTTTTTATTTTTATTTATTCAGTTTTTAACCGTGTATTTTAAACAAGTTACGGGTAGAAACTTGTTTCTTAGATTAACGAATTAGTCTCATTTACGGAAATAGTAAACTAAGTATATCTTTAAATACAAGAAACAATTTTTCTTTTAAATTAAAATATATCTATTTTATATTTAAAAATATATATAATTTTGTAAACATTGTGATTTATATTCTATTAAGTCAAGTTTAGTGAATCATGCTTCACATATATACCATCTGTCAATAACAGGCCTTCTTGAATTTCATTAAGTACTAAACAAACTTGGATGTCTACGTAATTGTTAATGTCTTAATAGATTTTCCGAGTGGCTGAAATTTTAATTATTTTCGGGCAAACATTAAAGAAAGTAAGTAAAGTTTACGCAATCAATAACCATTTAGTTTCCAATTATAATTAAAACGGATATTGCTATTTCTTGCCGAAATGTAGTTGGTACTTATGGTTTCCAATTAAAATAATACTTGTTTTTTTTCACGATTTTTTCCGCATGAATGTCGCATTAATACAGACTCAGACAAAGCAGTGGAATTAAAAAGTAGCCTGTGACTTAAACCAGATTTCAAGCTACCTCCATGTCAAATTTCGTTACGATTGGTTCAGCAGTTTTACCGTGATGACGTAACAAACAGAAAGACAGACAGATATACTTACACATTTATAATATCAGCATGGATTAGTATCTATTGATAAGTCTTTACGAAGCCACATAAAGTAATGACTTGTAAGTAATTTATAAATAAGCGTGTTCTATGAATATTTTAATATTTCCTGGTAGTTACATGATATAATAGTTTGCCTTTGACGAACGGTGATGTTTTTTGGGTAATATTAATTCAACCAAAAGTTTTGATTACACTGTATAAGGACTTAACCTCTTTAGAAATGAAAATTTACGTCAGAAACAAAAAACAACCGAACTAGTTCCATTTTCTAAATACACAGCATAGCAGGAAACGTTAGTCGTACGATCAAGTTCTTAGATTTATGGCTTCGACCCATTCATTCCATTTCTCATTTTTATTCGTTGCATTCAAACGAAGTGGAAGCTTTCGGACACAAATGTCCTTGCAGCCACTTATGTTTCACTAGGTACCTACCTATTTTTCGTTCTTCGAATTGCTATTCAAAAAGTCAAAATCAATAAATAAATAAAAATTACAATTACACCAGCCTTTTGTTGGCCTCTTCTCATACAGAGAAGACACGAGCATTAATCATCAAGCTTGCTCAAAGTCACATGGGTATTTTTCCGGTATCGAAACCACAACCTCACGAATGAAAGCTCAACACCTTAACCAATGTGCCATTAAAAGTTAATAAAGAAAACTAATTAAAATAGACTTAATTTATAAAACATGAAAGGTCAGTTCTAATGACTGTCTATATATTTACTAATTACTATCACATCTTAATTGAGTCGAGGATTACCGATATTAATGCTTAGATACCCTGTACTCATGAATCGGTAATATACAGCTAATGTGAGTCCACCCACAACTGTATCTAAATGTGTTTGTATCCAAGCGCCTCATATACTTACATCAGTCCCGTATAATCTAACCACATACCCTGTACTAATCATTTCGAGCCCCACCCACACGTATAGACGTATATGTACTATAGGTACATGTGCTCATAACCCAACTAGAATCGAATTACGTAAAGGAATGCATCGCATTTCGAAAGGTCTGCTCACGTGCGGCAAACCACGTGCAATAATCAACAAATGGCAAAGCATCTGACATTTGCAGTCCAATTTACAGTCGATGTTAGCCTATTTTCGTCATTATCGATCAGCTCGAACTCGAGGCAAGCTTCATAAAAAAGTAATACGTAATTACCTGTTTCCTTTGGCATTTGTGTTATAAACGTATTTATTTATCGTAACGGTAGGTACCATCAATTAGGCGTTTAGTTACCTCGTGTATTGTTGTGGGACCTACTTCTGTTCTTTTGTTGACGCAACAAAATTGTTTAAGCTTTCGCCGTTATAGCTTTTGATAGTGACCTTTAATCAAGCCCCTTATGTAAGTTGTTGTCTAAACAGTATCAATATTCGAATGAACGATTTTTATACTTTTTTCACAGCTTTCCCCACGTTTGTAACATATGCTGAGTGCGTGTATGAGTGGCAATAGATCTCAGAGCCGTTCTACCTAAGTCGTTTTACCATAGTTACAATTCTGAGAATAGATAGAGGAATATATTATCAAGAAGGTATGCGTACTTAGTTTTAATACTAGACTATTTTTCAGGCATCTGAGGAGGGGATTCTACTAAATTTTAGAAACGATCGTAATCTAAGTCTCAATCTGTCAAAAATGCCTCAAAATTACCTATTTCTTTTTTTACACTGAGTAGAATTGGTTTTCAGATACAAATGGTACCTTTCCCATTACGTTCAAGTGTGACGACTGACTTTTACATATCTAGGTTTTAAGGGACATTCTTAAAAACAAACATATATCATTGCCAGACACATTTTGTGGGCCATATCTTCAGCTAGATACTTTAGAGAGTAGAACTTTATAGCGTCTAGCTAGTCTGGGATCTCTGTGTCTCTTAAGAGGATTGGTTGACGGTGAGGAGGTAAAAACAAATAAACAAACCTCCTCATATAATATACAAGGAAGTTTAATCGAATTTTAACCTATATTTATTATTATCATATCCTTATAAATGGATTAAAAACCGATACATACAAAGCCAAAATCGCTATGACTTACTATGGTTCATTATTCTTATCATTACCATCACGTCAGTCGAAACGCGTCCACTACTGGACCTAGGCTCACTGGCTGCCTCACTAAGACGCCACAATGAACGGTCCACCATTTGGGGAAGGCCCTCCACGAGGTGGACTACACTGCGCCTTCTGGTATGTGGTTACCACTCAGGAGTCTTAGACTATGGCCGTCTGTAACGACATTATGTACCCTGCCCATTGTCACTTAAGATTTACAATTTAAGAACTATGTCGGTTACTTAAGCTCTTCTACGGATCTCCTCATTTTAGAGCATAGCCCTCTCCATTGCTTTCTGAGCGATTTTGCCCATAGTAAGATTAATTGTTCTAGGATGTCATAAATGTACAGGTGAATCTTAATGTACTCTCACCCTTTGTAAACCCTCATCCCTATTTCAAATGACATCAACTAGACAGGGTTTATTCTCAACCCCGAGCCATTTGTCATTTAAGGGCATTTAAATGATAATTGAATAAGTAAATCATTTATCCGTTTATATACAGAGCACGTATTTACATAGATAGCTCTGTCCATTGCTTGCGATCTTAATCTAAACTGTAATGTATTACTGCAGGAATGGCTACGTAGGTTACCTTATCTACGTGCTAGTAAACACGAAAGGGATTAAGCTTTTTTTAGGCTCTGCGTAGACTTAGGTCAATACTGCCTTCAAAATAGACTGACGCTTTAAAAAATAACTATCTTTTGCGTGCAACTTTGCCCGCGTGAATTTCTTATGGATAACCAATTTTTTTGACAGTGAAATATCTATAGCACTCGGGGATAAAGTAGCTTCCAATAAGCAAAAAAACATTCAGAATCGGACCTGTAGTTCTAAAGATTAGGGAATTCAAACAATTAAACAAACAAAACAACTCTGTATAAAACAATATCCTTATGAAATTTGTCAAAAGAGTATTGATAAAAATAATGTCAAAAATGGTATGCCCTAGGAAGACCTACACTGACCTTATTGGTGAGGTCCTTCAGAAAGGTCAGGTGTGGAGTACTCGTAACCGGCGTGCTTGTATGACGAGATGTATGAACGTAGATGAGGCGAAAATAGTATGTAAGGATCGTAGGAGGTGGCGTTCTCTATAGTTTCTGCCTACCCCCATGGGAAAAAGGCGTAAGTTTATGTATGTATGTATGTAAAAATGGTATGATTTAAGAACAAGACAAAAGTTACCCTGATGGCCTTACTAAAGACTAATCAGAACTATATATTGCTCATCTTAATTATAGATATCTACTCGTATCAGGAAAAAAATCTGAAAATCAAAAATGTTGAAAAGCTGGCCACTAAGTCATCTCAGCAACAATCAATAAAAAGAAAGTAGGTAATTTAAAGGCGTTTCTGACGGCTATATATTGTAACTATCCAAAAATTCGTAGAAATACTCCCCCGATCGTTGCATTTCTGCAAAGACCACAAAATAATAAACGTTAAATCTTGTTAAAGTGAACTGGTCGAATATTATGGAAGATCATTATTCTCTATGTTCAAATTCTCATTTAGTGGTTTAGCAAGCATAACTTTGGAAATATTAAACCGGTTTTAATGAAACAAAGCTGATAATATGACCAAACAATGCAGCGAAATAATTGGCTCTATGATTATCAAGTTCCGAATATTATGTAACTTTGTACTAACAAGTAATTTACATTTTAGAATTTGCTGAAATAATCGTATAATTTGTACCTACTGTTTAAAATTGTGATTGCAGCAAACTACGGTTTTTACGGTTTCGTACCAAAAGGTTACCAAATGAAACCTTATTACTAACTCAGCCGTCTATCCGACCGTTCGTCGTCATACGAACATTTGAACCATTAAAGTTACTCACTTGAAATAGTCACTAAGTATGTTTTACTTTATAACATAACATCACGCATGTAGTCCCCGAAGGGTTGGCAAAGGTGTACCCATTAGTACACCCACATTTCGCCAGTTATGTTTTTAGTCCCATGTAATAGGGGGCGAGCCTATTGCTTATGTATTTGTATTTGTATATGACAATAAACATACGTATTACTATAATAAATATGAGAAACGTGTTTTTTCTGTGTAGTGTTTAATATTGTACGGTGGTACAAAACACTTGGTGTACGTCGCCGACTCGCATATGGCCGGTTTTTACTATGCTGAAATTAAACATGAAATTTTCGTCTATACCTTATCTACCTAAGTACTATCATAAATCGCACTTTTTTTAAACAAACCGTCACGTCTGTAACACTATTCTTATTGCATGACGTTTATTCATTAAAAAGGCAGTGTACCAAGCAACAACGTGCAAAGTATTTTATACTGTAACCAACTTATCAATGTAACATAAAATATTACTTACATATAAATTATTGAAGGCAACATGCTTCATATCCAGAGGCCTAGTTTATACAGTGTGTGGCAAAAATAAATACACATAAAGTATTCTAAAATTAGATTATCATGTTCAATCCAGTGTGAGGTTTGCGTGGTGAATATGTAACCACGTAGGTACTGTTGAGTATTTCATGGCATTTACACTGTGCCGCGATATTAATAGGCTGTGGCTTTATGGAAAATCGGAAAGGAGAAAATATATAGAGGGTAGAATTATAAATATACTCGGCATGGATCGTTGCTCATCAATCATTTGTACTCGGGTAGATGATGTATTTGGAGAGGTTGGTATACATATCCATCAGCGAGGATAGTTGGTTAGCTACTATTCATAACAAAAAGAAAGGGTTTTGTTCTCTAGGGAACAAAATCTTGGAAAGAAAAAAACAAGAGAATACTATAAAAGTCTGAAAAATCAGTAACAATACATACCTACGATTATTCTTTCTCACCCCTATATTACCATACAAGTTAGGTTATAAAAAAAACAAGGAGGTCAAATTCATGGAGATAACTATATTAGTGATTCTCAAAATTAATAATAATAATTCTTCTCGATTTTCGAATTCAAACTAGCCATCTTGCCACTAGATTTAGGCAGGCAAGTTGATATAGAAGAACGATACTGCCTACCGCACACGCAACGGGGCGATTCGTTCTTTAAAAAAGCGATAATAACTAAAATCTCAACTATTTTTGTTGGATAATAGACCAAATTTCGTTATTTTATTTGATTATGTGTCTTTTATGACAACCTCCGATTTAACTAGACTATAGACTTTACCTTAACCAGATAACTCCCTTCACAAAACGAATACAAGCTTAAAAAGTTCAAATAATGCCTATCAAGACTTGAAAAGGAGATATTTAATTTAAAAATAAATCTCCAGCGATTTCAAAGATATAGTGTTGGTGTCTAGTGGTATTTAAGTATTACTAAATGCTTTTGAAATCTGACTTGAAAGTACTACCGGGCGTTGAGCCAACTACCTGTCGTCTCCTACGCTTTATTGCAGTTTAAACACTACAAGTCAGACCTGTCCTCAGCAGAATCGTTGTGGTTTTTCTTCTACAAATTGCGAAAGTCCCTTAAAAAGTTCTAGGAAAATTCGAAAAAAGTACGTTGGCAAACGATTTTTGATTATTTTAAAGACAAGCGTTCGAAAAATGAATTTTCATTATCATAAGATGACTGTGGTAAATCAAAAAAAGAACGAATATTGAGAAACTAAAGTTGATAAATAATGTATTTTTGACTCTTTTGAAGGCAAGCGTTCGAAATATGAATTTTTATTATCGTTATATGTGATGTGTATGATTTTTGTGGAATCAATATTGTTTATTTATACAAAAATTAAACATACATAAACTAGACAGTTTGAGGCTACAACATGAGGTTAATACACTATTGAAGTTGCGTTTCGGAGCTTTCAAACAGAATATAATTATTCTAACATCACATCATAATGTTTCAGTTTCTTTTGGAAGATTAAGACGAGGTAAATGGCATTCAATACTTATTTCTTTAGTTTACATTAAAGTCCACGTGGACAAAGCCGTAGGCATAGCTAGTACATAAATAAAGCTATTTTGTTTCCTGTCTTATAAGGAATATTTTTTCTATACAGAAATAATCTCCATAATCTGCCAAAATCCATAGGTAGTTTATTATATATCTTTGGCTTCAGAACGTATCCTTAATCTTTATTATTATTATTTTCTGCTGCCATTGGATATTATTATAATACCTAGCTTACTATTTTATTAGCTCATTTTGTTTTTAATACACAAAATAAAAAAATATAGTATAGGTACTATCTGCAGTATTTAAAAATTCATAATTAGAATAGAATAGAATAGAATAGAATAGAATAATCTATTTCAAATAATTAAAAACTATAGCTTGTTAGTAATATTATATTAACAACAATATTAGCTTACAATTATGTTAGTATTGTTAGTACTTATCTTTATGACTACTATATACAACCAAAAAATTTTTAAAACATCCATTATTAACAAAAAAAAAAAAAACAGATTCCTATTTTAGCAACATTGCATAAAATAAAACTACGTCGCTTGAAATAACATATTGCCGTACAATAAATATATATTTTACCTTTAGCACGTGAGAATTATGCACGCTAAAATAATTACAACGTTATAACATTGTCCAAAATTATAGCAGTAATTAATCACGGCTTGTTTACCATAAAATTACAAGTTCGCTGTTTAAATACTGCTTCTCTCCAAAATTTGAACGATAAAAGCCATTGACAATAATAATTTTTAACGCTTGGCTTAAAACCAGCGGCAGTGAGCGTTGAAATTGTCTTTTTATAACTGTCATAATTTTCTAAAACATTTGCTCGTAATTTGAAATATGTTGCTACTTTTTGGCCAAAGACGAACGAAGAAAGTAATACGAAGTCGTTTTAATACGTCCTATACTCTTGTACAGTACATTTGAGGAGCTCGTGGCAGAGTAATAACAGCCGCACGGATCGATCCATGTGGTAAAGCTACACTTGCCGGGGTTGGTCCGAAGATGGGTGAGCATCTTTACACACCGAGACTCCTTCGTGCCTCGGAAAGTACGTTAAGCCATTGGTCCTGGTTCACGTGGATCTTTGACAGTCGTCAGTACCCCAAAAGTCTGATAACCAGTCTTACTAGGGGTATTGTATTACCCAGTTACTGAGTTGTGGAGGTCCAGGGCATTAGCCAAATAATCGTATCAATCTAATAGGTATTATTATTTAACTTAAGTAAGAAAATCATTAGTGTTGTCAACACTCATAGGAAACGCAGCACTTCCTATCACGGCCATTGGTATTTATGTCTTGTTGTCTTGCTTCAATCCTCGATATTTATTTTATTTATTTATTTATTCATACTAATAAGTACAACATCTTACAGATTACTCCAAGACGATGCTATACACACAAAATAAACTATAATCATAAAATAAACTTAAGATAAAATTCAACAATAAAATAAAAACAAACCGTTACAATCGTATCCCACCTTCAATGCGCACCAGATGCGAATTTCGGCAGAATTCAAATTTAGTTCTTTTTTTTTATATGTCGTCACCTGACTAAACAAGTAACTCAACTGTTACAGAAAGTACATTTGGATATTGAAAAGGTGACATTGATACTTGGCCTGTATTTTTACTACTGGGCCATCCTCTCTCATTTTCTCAAAAACAACAGCCATCAGCGCCTTTACCTACATATCAAATTCATTACAAATGCGTCGTCCATTTAAATGTCCCCAAAAATACGGGACCAAGCATATCTAAATGAAAAAATTCTATATGTAATAACAAAAAAGTTCTCAAAGTTTTGACGGGAAACGAAAAAGTTTTGCTACGTGTTATGAATGTTGAATGAGTGAATGAATGAATGTGCTTAGTTACTCTAAAAATAAAGACGAAAAATTTCGCGTACGTTTATGTTCCTACGTTTTTAATTTAGTTTTGTTATCTTTGCTGGTACTACGCTATCTCTACTTAGTTGCTAGCGTGGTTGCATAAATTATTGTTATACCAAATGAGTGTTGCTTAGAATAATAATTATTTCGTTCTTACGTTATTTTATTAAAACAAAAAAAAGCAATGAATATCTGTGCATTTTATTATATTATTCAAAAATAAATTAAAATGAATGGCTAAATAAATAAATATAAATAAAAATAAATATCTTGGGACAACTCACACACGGCTATCTGATCCCAAGCTAAGCAGAGCTTGTGTTATGGTAACCAGACAACTGATATACATACTTATATAATTTATAAATACATACATATTATAGATAAATCACACCCAGACACAGAACTAACAATCATGCTCATCACACAAAGTTTGTCCTGGGTGGGAATCGAACCCACGACCTCCGGCTTAGCAGTCAGGGCCGCTAACCACTAGACCAACAGGCCCGTCACTAAATAAGTATTGCTTGCGCAAAACTCGAGAACAACTGAACGGATTTGGTTGTTTCTATTTTTGTTGTGATCGTAATTTCCAAGGACAAGGTTTATGTGACATTAAATTCTTGGAGGTTGGATATTTTTTAAATTAAATAACCTGTGACGCGTACCAAGAGGGCTGGTTCGACAAGACGCGGAAAAGGACTGCCTGAAAAGATTTGGTAAAGGCCTTTCCTCAGTAGTGGAATAGCGTAAGGCCAAAAAAAAACAAAACTATGTTCTCAGCATACAAGCGATACTTTTGTTTTCCTTAATCATGGTGGTAGTAAAAACAGAGAGCAACCATTCCTACGTACTATCCGATCTTCATTTCCTCCGATATTTCATCTAGGAAGGAGTAAACGGATAGTTTGAAAGAGGACAGTTTATACGAATGGTGCTATTACGATCGGATCACCCAAGTTTAACCGAATTGGCGACGTGATACCGCAGATCTATTCGATATTAGTGTTGGGGTCCAAGTAACGCGTTTGCGAGAATTGCTTATTACGCTACCCGAACTGCCGAGCTCGAGAAGTGAATAATTTTCTTTGGTAGCAATTAGGTAGCGTATGTAAATAAGTAATGAAGCATTCGTGACCTATATTTCAAACTGCGACTTTGTCAGTGTTAATGTCGGTTTTCTGTGGGGTTTTTTTTAGGCGTGAAACATTTATTCTTTCTGAAGTACTCCTACGTTAGCCATATGCCAGTAAAAGTCCGATAAAAACGGGTACGCTGTTTCCGAGATTAACCGGTATAAAAATATCACGATATTTTTTTTTTGTATATGAACTAAACTTTTATAGGTAACTATGCATATAGTAAAAAGCTGTTATTTTGACATACAATTTATTTATTTGTATGTATTAATTGCTCAAAGCTATGAATGTATTTTGATATGTACTGAATACGTGGAAAATATAAAATTATGATTGGCTATTGGAAATAAAAATCTTTCTCTCTTTGAAACTGCAAATTTTATTTGTAAAACGAATAATTGCATACCGAGTCTGCGTTTCGTAGTTCGATATTGATATACAATTTTAATGGAAAGGGTGATTTTCAATTATTACTTTTCATAAAAATTGCTTATACAGATTTTAAGTAATTAAGAACTTCACACAGAATATTTTAAAATAGTAAAAGCTTTCATAATTATTTACTGCTGCAATATGTACAGAACATTTTCATTATTAGTAGACGATTTTAAACAAAATTATTTAAATCTTCGAGTTCAAAGCTTTACCGTGAATTGCGCTTACAAGATTTTTAAAAAAGGTACTAACTGTAGAGACTCTGGCTGGTTGAGCCTTATACAACCTTATTTGATTAGTATATTAAAACTCAACAGAGTTATAATCGTTTTATCGTTTTGACAAGACGCAATTTATCTTATTGAAATAAAATATGAAAAATATATAAGTAATAATAATAAAAAATCGGTCAAGTGTAAATCGGACTCGCACACGAAGGGTTCCGTATCACCGTACAATATTTAACACGAAATGAAAAAAAAACACATTCCTTGTATGTTTTTATTATAGCGGCCATAGTAATTAAATACTCTGTGCAATTTTAAGCTCTCTACCTATTACGATTCATGAGGTACATTCCGCTGACAGACAGACTGATGGACAGCTGAGGCTTAGTAAGGCGATTAACACACGGCATCGTGCACAGCCACGATAACGGTGAAGCGAATCTCATGTCACATTGGCTCTAAGAAATCCGTTGATGCCTAACACACGTACACCGCCCGACCGCGCGGTCGAGCGGTGCAATCCGCTTTACCGCTACCGCGCTCCGCGGCGGTGCGCGGTTCTGTGTGTTAATCGCCTAATATAGTCTCGTTTGCACCCTTCCGGCACAGAACCCTAAAAAGTATTTTAATCTCGTATATTATTTACTACGGTACAAGTAATACACGGCCAGGGGTTACAGTACCTACAGTAACCGCCCGTTGTTGCATGCATTATAAGCTACACAGTTCACAGGTCACCGTTTAATTAAAATATTCGTACCAGACGTTGTTAGACTTATTTTGAATACATCATACAAGTTCATAAAGTTTAATTAAGCAATGGTTTACACGCAACGATCCAGGTTTATCGTGTTACAACGAGATTAGTTTAAAGCTACTGCACATTGACGTCACGCTTGCTCGATTTGGACGTCTAGACGCATGAGAGATTGGCTAATTTGAGGATTCTGGTATGCCCTTACCTTTGAATGTTTCGGGCGAACTTGACGGAAATATACGCTTTAGTGAATACGAACCCACGAAATAAGAAATGTAAGATGAATTTCATGTTAAATTAACATCATAAACACATTATTGATACTGTTATCACGGATAAAAAATCACATGTGGTCATAGCCCAGTGGTTAAGGCACCCGTCTGTAGTGCAAAGGTTGTGGGCTCGCAACCCGGCAAGTACCAATGTGACTTTTTCTAAAAACTTTCTAAGTTTGTCATGAATACCACCGACATCGGTCAAGAAAATCATTGTATGGACCCTGGACTTACAATTAATATTAAATCGCCAATCAACCTTGAGCAAGGTTGTTCAATGCTCATACCTTTTCTACATGAGAAGAGGTATTTGCCCTGTAGTTGAATACTAATAGGCTATTTTTTATTTTACCTCCATCTAAAAAACAAACTTTAAACATAACGACGGAAACAAATAAAAACTTTAAAACGCATATGCAGATAGATTTCCTTAATTTGGAATAAGTTAATGCAACCAGAAGAACATTAGTTAACCCAAAGCGCGAACCAAAATGCATACATACACGTAGATAATAAATCTAATTAGCTGTCGGGACAAACATGCTGGTCAAAAGAGGAGAGCTATTTAGCAATTTGTATCACGTGACATATCCGTCCCTGCTTCACCCACCGTTGCCTTGGGCGCAATGTAGTATCCTGAAAATTTTAATTACGCACAAACATGTCTTGCCAACTAAGAGTTGAGTTAGGAACGCAATTTTATTTGCGTAATATCTCAAAAATGTTTGTTTGTGCCTTACTTAATTTGAGCTCTAAGAATTTAGTAAGTATTTCTTTTTAGTAACGATTTAATTGCGAGGATTATTATAGTAAGTCCAACCTTGGTCAGCCAAATGTATCTCTTAAAAACGTGATATATGAATGAATATACTCTGGGTCGAGAATAATCATTTTCATTGTGGGTTTCTTCGATATTTCCAAGCGTCATTTTATTAATCTCGGGTCAAGGATATGGCGGTATTTCCTCGAGGGTAGTCTTACGTTTTAGAGGATAACGGACATTGTTATGTTAAGAAGGGTAAACGTTTATGAGTTCAAAAATGTAACACAACTCTTGTATCTAGAGTTTTACGACCAGCTTTAGAGTTTCACAACACACAGTTGTAAACGAAAAGTTTCAGAGCACAATATTTATTTCTGAATTTGTATGAAGTCCACATTTATTAATGCAGGATGACACACCGAAGATTGAAATAACTTGGTTAAATATAGAGCTGAATCAAAACATTAATATCGTGAAACTGATTTTAGAAACCCACACGGATCTCAACAGTACGATTTTAATGTAACATGCGACAGTGTACGTTTCGGATTGAAATCTCAATTTTGGTGTTTCCAACAAGTTTGCTGACAGTGTACTTCGGTGTATTTCAGCTGCGGAAGCCGGTGTCGACGCTCTCGATCCCGGGCGCGATGAAGGCGTACTCGGGTGGAGGGAGGGACGCGGGAGGCGAGGAAGCCGGCGTCGCACTAGTCGGCGTGCACAGCGAGTACCCGCGCTTCGGCGAAGAACGAGCGCTTGGCGGCGGCACGTACAAGGGCGGGGGGACAGCTAAGCACAAACCCAATATAGGATATAGGTTAGTGTCCAATGCTCTAGCTGTAATTGGAGTGGATGTGCGTGATGTTTTTATATTGAGTTAAATTGTACCTGAGATCAAATGTTCAGACGTGATAGGGAATGGAGATGTCGCGAGGATATTGCGTTATCCTTTTAAGGACAAAATTGTATTTTCTCAATGAGATTTGCTTTCGATTCACAACGTGAAGCGGTGTGAACAGTCTGAATATATCAGTGGTTTTTTTGAAGTTCCATTTCAAATAAACTTTTTTCTAAAAATCAAATTAAACATTGATCAAGTTGTTAATAATACGAAGTTGGTCCTCGAATAAAGTAAATATTCAACAAGACCTTCTTGTGAATTTTAAAGAATTCAAAGAATGTCTTTAAATCGAGAAGTTGTGAACACGGTAAGAGTTTTTCAAAAGTCGATCAATGAAATGATAATGAAGCAGACAAAGTTGGCACTTCAGCATAATTGGAGAGCGTCTTTGTAAAAGACAATGCTGAGCTTTCCATTCTATCATGTGGATTCGTGTTTACATTGGAAACTTGAAAAGATGTTTTTATTTTGAGAGACAAATTGTTTGCAATGTTTAAATAATTTAAGATATTCTTTTTTTAAAACAAGATTTTGCCTGTAGTATACCTAGAATATTAATGTTATAAAGAGGTCAATTTTGTTTATTTTTTATTTTTTATTGTAAGAGGTGATCTCTGGAAATACTGGTCCGCTTATAAAAAATGTTTCATTGATATAAGGCTACACTATTGTTGAGTGTCATAGGATATGTTTTATCGTATACTAGACTTCGACGCGGATGTAGTGACGGGCATATTTTAAGTAATACAGTTCGACACCGGACAAAAATCTAGGCTGTTTACCAAAAAACAATTGACGAAAAAACCTACCAACAAAATAATACCTACATAAGTTTTAAAATTTTATAAATACTGACCTATAATCTATCATATATTCATATTTCGTGTTCAATTATTGTCTCAAAATTTACTAGCATATTGAATTCGGAACGAATTAACACCGCGTAGTTTCCCAAACGTTGCTTCACAAAATAACAGACGGCTTAAAAAATCCAATTTACGATGTTTCGTGAGCGTTCGACTAAATAACGACTACGACACGTTTCGGGTTCTTCATTTGTTTGTTTGTTTTTAGCATGAAACCGTACAAACTTTATTTGTTTGTTGTTTTTTAGAGGCCACATTGTGTCCGTTGCAAATAGAGCAGTTTTGTAGATAGTTTTTTCAATTGATTTTTATCAGATTTTATTATTATTATTTGACTGCCTCGTTGGTCTAGTGGTCGCAAGCGCGACTGCTGTGCATGAGGTCTTGGGTTCGATTCCCAGGTCGGGCAAAGTGTTATTGGGTTTTTCCATCAGGAATTTCTCAGTAGCAGCTTCGGAGTCTGGATTTGTGCCCGGTTGATGGCAATAGGCTCGCCCCCTATTACATGGGACTAAAAACATAACTGGCGAAATGTGGGTGTACTAATGGGTTAAACCTCTGCGTAACCCTTCGGGGATTACAGGCGTGATGTTATGTTTTTTTTATTATTATTATTATTTTTAGCATAAGCGTCTATCTACAGACAGTCTTGACTAAGCACTAAGGCATAGTCTTAGTGCAATAAATAATTTTTTATTCGTTTATGGCATCGTACAAACGCACACACCACGTGGTTGCTCTGTCCAATGACTACTAGACACAGTTGTCGATTGCTACTATTGGACACTATCAGTTCTTGTTTTCCAAACATTCGGTCAGAGTTCTGTGTACGACGCAAACAAGTAATGTGTATTTCTTTACTCGTACAATTTGTAAAGGAATTTATTGATACTTGTGTGTTCTACTAGAAACTTTTCAGTAGCTAGTAGCTAACACCGAACACTTTAACAATCGACGAACTGTTTGTGTCATGTGGCTGCGTCGGCGTATAAGTGAGTCGATTATACAGACTGTTAGTGTAAACACCGTTGTCACTAAAACCATAGGTACTTTATTTATTATAAAAAATGTTTATCTGAATTTAAAAATAAATAAACAAAGTTTTCTTTCAAAAATTAAAAAAAATCTTTCCGAAACCGTCCGTAAATTCATGGATACTATGCCCCGAGTTACGTAGTCACCGCAAAGGGCGTTGACCTGCTGCACTGGCCGTCCGTTATAACTACTTACATAAGTTTTAACTAATAATCTTACATCATTATAATATATAGTGAAATACTTTTAAGGAAAAATGGAGATTTTACTTTAAAAAAAAAAAGATTTTTTTTCATTAAATTTACGTTCTATTTACACTAACACTCTGTATAGTAATTATAATATGAAAATAAATTAATATTCGCTGCTGGTATTCAGTTGCTTGTGTGAAACACAAGACACTAAAGTTGCTACGTTTGCGCAACGCCTTAGTACAAACGTTATGCAACATGACGAAGCATGACTGTGTTCCGATCATATTTTTTCACCAAAAAAGGCTCCAGCGCTCGATTTCATAAAGCAAACAGAGCCTACCATCACTCACTATCAGATAAACCACGATTCCGAACCGCAAACCAGGGAAAGATTTATACACCCACCATTTTGGTCCGATTTAAATATGAAATTTCCATTTCACAGTGGACGTACACTTGCTTTGACTTGCTGTGTGTAAACGCAACTTGATGAGAGTAAAGTAAATATGGATAGGTAGGTTTAACGTTAACCAAAGTGGATTGCAATTCAAAAGTTTTGGATTCGTGTGACTTTTGATGCCTTTATAAGGGTGAAGCCTTTGATCGTGTTAGATAAAACAAATCTGAACAAAGTTGTATGTATCTTTAGGCATTTTGCGTAAATCCTGTTTGAAAGGATTTTCAGAAGACGGTCCTCCTTAATCTAAATATATAAAAGCGAAAAGATACTCACTCATTCACTCATTGCGAAATATCGAAAACCGCTTGACGTACAAAGATGAGGTAGTTTATAGTTAATAGACGTTCGCTAATACAGGATTTTCCAAAAACCCCTTAAGAGGATGAGGGTTCATATTTCGTATCCAAATCAACTTTGACAAGAACGAAGCTAGTTTACTATATTTTGGCGCAGTGGCTGAGGGTGAGCTGCTGCGCTACTTAATGCGGGTTCGATCTCCGATTCAAATATTTCTGCGTAAGAGGTAATTCTCCGGGTCTGGTTATTTGTGTATGTGAGTTTATACACACATACATACATAAACTCACGCCTTTTTCCCATGGGGGTAAGCAGAAACTACAGAACGCCACCTGTTACGATCCTTACATACTCCTTTCGCCTCATCTACATTCATACATCTCGTCATACAAGCACGCCGGTTACGAGTACTGCGCACTTGACCTTTCTGAAGGACCTCGCCAATAAGGTCAGGAGAAATACCAAGTGTGGGGAAAAGTAAAAAAAAAATGATTTGATAAGCTCATTTTAAACAGAACACCACAGAATCCCTCTCCAAGGGCAAGGTTTATCCATATTAATAACACATCATCTGCCAAAGAAAATTTTTACGAGCAATAATAAAAGGAATCCTTCTGCCATTCGTAAAATGTGACCAATAAAATCGTGGTTAATACAACATATCATTAAAATGGCGTACTTCATTGTTTTGCCGATATCGGATCGTACTATTTTCATTAAGTCTCGTGGGTTATATAAAACCAATAAGCAGTGTAATAAAGTTCGGGTCAATCCTTGGTCGAAAGCCGACGAGTTTATTCTCTCGAGACCAGAATACATAAACGATGTATCATCCTATGTGGACCGGGCCTTACATGCCTAAGCACACTGAAGACAAGGCAAATAGATGGTTTTCTTCAAAACAATGGCCGTCTACGTTCTATTCAGTTGGATTGAGACATAACTGTGTTATGATGATAATTCCGTTCGCCACAGTAAAAGGGTGAAGCAAAAACAACTGACTATAAAGTTATCTTACAGGGCTATTTGTGAACTTTACTACTTTATGTAAAAAGGAAATCTCTTGTCCTGAGCCTTCTTTTCCTCAGATTTGGTTTCAGCTACTGAAAAGTTAATATCCTCTGCCAAAATACTATTAATGTCTTATGTACTTTTTTTTTTTTTAGGTGTTAAAAATCATCAAATGACTCCTTCCGCCCTGGGTGGGGTGGAAGAGACTGTCAGACTTTTACTGACTAAAAAACCACCCTGTTCCTTCTGTTGCCCTTTACGTTCCGGGGCCACGGTATCCTGTTAAGACGTCCCGCAACCAATGTCTTATGTACTTACGGCCGAATTTTAAAACGCAATTCAATTTTAAGCCCTTTAAATCTTATATTGCTATCCCTGTCACTTTAAGAAGTACTGTAGCGACAGAGATACATTTAAGAGCGTATAAAGTTTAGTGTCGTTTAAAATTCTGGGTTAATATGTCCTGAATGATATAAGAGTCTTTGTCAAAAGCTTTATTTCACACTCGCAATTCTCAGATTAAACAAGAATCGTTTTACAGCTTCCAAACAATAAAACTCTGTCAAAATCGATTCAGCAGTTTTTGAGTAGCGTCACGATCGAGTCCAACGCGATAAAAATTCAATAAAATGGAAATCTCCGAATAACTACGTTCAATCCAGTTAACAAATTTTCATTGTGCCTATTCATACTGTCTACTTTATATCATTTAAATTCATGATTGCTTTTTTAAAATGATTTAAATATAATTTATTCATTAAGTTTTTACAAAAGAATACAAATTTTTATTTACTATTCACGCGGAATTGTTTACGTTAATATTATTGAAATTGAATAAACTTGTAATATTTTAACATAATTAGGTACCAGAAATCCTTTGTGTACTTTCCAACATTATCGGATTCTATGGTCATTTAAATGTTTTTGTTAACTTGTATTCAGTTAAACTGCCATTACTACATGTTTTAATAATAAAATAACAATTGGGCCTTTAGCTTTGTCGAAATATTTGCTACTAGTTTATCCCCGCGATTTCGGGTCGGGTTTTCCGATTAATGTTTTTTTTTTTACGCAAATCCTAAATTCTTTTCTAAAAAAAAGTAGCCTTAGTCTCTCCTTGTAAAATCAACTATCTGCCAGTAAAAGTCTTGTTAAAATTAGAATATAAGCCGGAACAAACTGATAGACAGATAAAATTATAAATAGTTATTTTTGTAAGCATATGTAAGTACCATGTAAACATTTATAATTATGCTGTTAATTTGATGTTATAAACAGACACTTTAGTTCTATTTATTTGAATTGATAGCTAATTCGACTATACTTGGTATAAATATATATATCTTACCACTGTTATAAATGCAAAAGTTTGAATGAGTGGATGTTTGCAGTCACACCAGAACGGATGAACGGATCTAGATAAAATGTTTCACAGAGATAGATTATAGTTTGGAATATCACACAGATTTTTATCCAAAAAAATGTACGGTCCCCGTAGGATAATATCTTTGAAGCGGACGAAGTCGCGGACAGAAGCTAGTATGCTATAAAAAAGCACTTAAAAATTCAACAACACACTACGTACATTGTGTTTCCACAAAGATACGAGAGGCATACCAACCAAAATCCTTCCTAGCACTTTATATGGTAGTTTATGGGTTCCAAGCGTGCTCCTATCAGCATTGTATCAACGTACCCACGCTTTTTAGGACCTCTGGTAAATACAAACGAATATAATATGTAAAGTGAAGTTTTTGCTAGTGATTTATCAGCATTGGGCTTTTCTTAGTTTTCTTTTTGAAGAGAAATACTTTTTTGCTTTTCAAACAATATGAAAACCAATTCATTGTAAAAGATGAATGACCTACAAGACTATATATGCAGTTTTATATTCTCATCAAAAAGGAGGTAACTATGCTAGTGATTTTAAACACGATCAATAATAAAACAAATAGTTTTTTGTTTGTAAGTAGATGATTTTTAAATTCGTACTAGCCATCTTGCGATTACGTATCATACGCAACGGAACGATTCTGTTCTTTCAAAGTGGTATATTTTGAAATACTGTCAAACAAAAACAACTAAAAAAAAAGTATTAAATGACCAGGGGCCTACCGCCACCTCTTAAAACAATCTTATTTTAAATATTACTTTGTAATTTTTGTTGTTGTATTTTCAACTCTCGGCGCTTATCCGAGCGTTGAAATTCCAACTGTGCCGAATTGTTTTAAGAGATGGGGATAGGCCCCAAGGTGTCGAAATTTTATGTAACTTATTGTCTGTTTTTGACCGCCTCCTGGAGCCCGAAAATGCAAAACTACGCCTTGTATAGCCTGTTGACTTGACCTAAACCAATAAATAAATCACCCAAACTTCCTTCATAAAACGAATATCAACTAAAAATGTTTTAAAAATGCCTATCAAGCCTTGAACGAACGGAAATAACTTGCATCAGGGACACATCGATTTTGTTGGTCTTCGGAATATTTAAGTGCAGTACTTATACATTTCTAATATTATCACCATTCATTGAGCTATAATTTATTAAATAGAACCATTGACGTCAACGTTTGTTTTTTCTGAGAAAGTTTCAAGGTTCGATAAAGCTGTTAATTACTATGTCAAAGTATACGTACAATGTCGACTGTGAATGTGGCTGAGCGATTGGCTGCTGCGCTGTGTGACGCGGGCTCGAATCCCGAACGGAAAAAAATGTTTGGCCTGTAGATACTTGTGCCGGGTTTAGCTGTGTGTATATTTGAGTTTAAAGGTTGACAAACGCACTCAAGAAACAGAAAAAAAAACCTAGTATGGGGTAACGTTAAAAAATATAATAATAATTGGATAATAATTTACTCAAGTTTATGTGATGTTTATCTTTTGATAATTGTTACAGTGTTAAAAGTTTTAAAGACTTGTTTTTTTTTTCAAGTAATTAACAAATAAACAAATAAGTATAATAAATAAAGTATCGTAAACTATCTTGACTGCCTCGTTGGTCTAGTGGTCGCAAACGCGACTGCTGTGCATGAGGTCTTGGGTTCGATTCCCAGGTCGGGCAAAGTGTTATTGGGTTTTTTCATTAGGAATTTCTCAGTAGCAGCCTCGGAGTCTGGATTTGTGCCCGGTTGATGGCAATAGGCTCGCTCCCTATTACATGGGACTAAAAACATAACTGGCGAAATGTGGGTGTACTAATGGGTACACCTCTGCCTAACCCTTCGGGGATTACAGGCGTGATGTTATGTTATGTTATTTTAAACTAATTGTTGGTAAACCAAATAATAAAAAAAATTGTAGGACGTACATATTGCAAAAAATATGTGTTAGCAAAACGCTGGAACGTATACGATGTGTTCGTGATCTTCCCTATTATGGAGCAATAAGAACACGAAGCGGTAGCAACGTGAGATGCATCAACGTTGTTGGAATCACGTACTCCAAACGTGCTAGATTTAAAGGTCACTACGTTCACAGAGAGTAATAGTAGTTTAATTATGATGAAGATACACTTTCGTTTATTGTTCGAGAATGCTGTGAGTTTATGTATAATAAAGCTGAGTTTTTTTTAGACTCGCTCGATCTCTGGAACTTCCAATCGGATTGGAATAAATCTTTTTGTATATGATAGCCAAATTCATAAGGAATAGTATATGCTAATATCACGCTACAACATACGGGAACAGAGCAGTAACCATGGCTAAGACCTATTTTAACGTGGATGAAAAAAAAAAACACGCGGTTGAAATCACTGGCAGAAGCTTGTTTGAATTATACAGAGTGTTAGTGTAAACACCGTTATCCTTGATACCAGTGGTTTGGTTTCACTAATAGAACATAATTCAATGAAAAAAAAAACTTTTTTTTTTAATTAAAATCTCCATTTTTCCTCAAAATTATTTCACCCTATATTACAATGATGTAATTAGTTAAAACATATGTAGGTAGTTATAACGGACGGCCAGTGCAGCAGGTCAACGCTCTTTGCGGTGATTACGTAACTCGGGCGCACAGTATCCATGAATTTACGGACGGTGTCGGACAATTTTTTATTTTTATTTTTGAAAGAAAACTTTGTTTATTTATTTTTAAATTCAGATAAACATTTTTTATAATAAATCTAGTACCTATGGGTTTAGTGACAACGGTGTTTACACTAACAGTCTGTATACAGAAACAAAAATGTTTACATACGAGTAATTTATTCGTCCACATGCTGTCAACTTATCCGAAGTTAGAAGTTAATCCTTCTAAAGATCAATTTACTGATAAATCAATCAAGAAGGTAGCTAGGCTCCTATAAATGACTACGAGCCTTCATCAATAAGCTCTAATCCCTTGATACTGGTCGTCGGCACGAAAACTTTGATCTGAGCCAAACGAGACCTAGTTTTAGATATCTCGTAAATTTTGAAGTCCCTTTGAAATTTGACGTTAAATCCGTAGAGGAATAAGTTCCTTCTATAAAAAATTGTACGTACTAAATGAATTTTGTTTTCCTTTTCCAGATTAGGTAGAAGAAAGGCGTTATTCGAAAAACGGAAACGAATAAGTGATTACGCTTTAGTAATGGGAATGTTTGGTATAATAATTATGGTTATAGAAAATGAACTTTCAAGTGCTGGTGTATATACTAAGGTAATATAACTTTTAAGTTTATATATTTACTAGAGATCCGCCCCGGCTTTACACGGGTGCAATGTAGATACTAACTATACTATACGTATACACCGTCCCCTTGAATCACTTTATTGATGAAGACTGCATTTACAAGATCTAAGTGTACGGTGAACGGACTTTGTACTATGTAGAGATAGAGATTTTTTCTTTAGAATATAGGATGATGGCAAGTGCCCATGTGACTTTCAATTCATAATATAATATTTGTACCTATTTTCTAAGTTTATCTTGGGCATCACTGACATTTGTAAATGAAAACATAATGAGGAAACCTAGACTTATAATAAATCTGAAATCGCCAATTCGCCTTGATTGGTAGTGATCAATGTGCATGCCTTCTCCGCACAAGAAGAGGCCTTTGACTTGCACTTGAGCAGCAATAGACAAGTATTATTATTTTTAGAATTCAGTTGAAGTTAATTTGTTGCTACTCTATTTCAGGCGTCAATATATTCGCAGGCGTTGAAGACGCTTATATCAATGTCGACTGTGATTTTACTTGGCCTAATCGTCGCGTATCACGCTTTAGAAGTACAGGTAAGAAATTGAACTTAATACAAGGTTTTAAAAGACACATCGTATAACCGTTAACCACGCTATACTTAGTCCATCAAACTGAGTAACATTGAGAACTTTTTTGCTGGGAAAAGACTTTTTGTTTTGATGTGTAGTGTGCTAAGTATCATACTTACACATGCAAGCAATAAAGCCGTGGGGATTTTAATATTTAGTCCAAACATGAAAAAGCTGATTTCACCTAAAAAAAAAAATCTTGGTACAATCTTTATAATCGTTTGCTAGGTATTGTCTAGTATACCTATTGGGAAGAACATGTTACGTTTGGCTTCGGCTTCGTTTCCACCCATTATACTTAGCCTTTAAAAGATTCTGAGACGGAAACTTTCTTAATTAATTTCCGTCTTCTATAATGCAGTGGATCAATAAAGCAATTTCACGGCACTCCCTATAAACAAAAGAGCTTCCGATTTTTATTAAGAAAGTTAGAAACTTTGAACACACGCGTCTTAAAATATTAATTTTGATGTTATTTTTTTAATTTAGCGTGCTTTGCTAACCTTCATTGTTTTGATTTTCAGTTATTTATGATAGACAACTGCGCTGACGACTGGCGGATAGCAATGACGTGGCAGCGGATAGCACAAATTGGCCTTGAGCTTGCTATTTGCGCCGTGCATCCCATCCCCGGACAATATACCTTTACTTGGACCACAAAACTTGCAAACAAAGGAGGCGTCATAGGCGTAGAAGTAGTAAGTTTCAACATTAAATTATTTTTATGTATGTATATATGTATATTTTGGGTAGGTAGGTATGTAGATTACACTGTCTTTTAAGCATTTTGAGCTCTTTATGTTGTACGTAAAATTTACTTGATGTTTGTTGATGGAAAATTATCTAAGTCAAGTTTAATGTTTCTTCAACTTATCTACATGATGTCATAGTTATTTTTCTTGATATGAACTTAAATGTTTTACGACGTAGGTTGTAAGGTCAATAGAGGTTTACAACATTCTATAGTTAGAACTTCATTCTCTTAACTAGAAATTTAAAACGAATTTAGCCAACGCTATTCATTTTTCATAATTATTGTTTTTCTTTCTATTATCTAGATTCATTCTTATATATTATTTTCTTACTGACGTTCATTTTTCAATTTTCTCCTTAGGGCACGATGTATAAGCAAATACAGGTCTGTATTCATTAAGTTGACGTGTTACCGAGTTTTAAGTGATGTTAGAGTCCTCGTCTTGCGCATGTTTCCAATTTATGTACGAAAAAAAAATCTCATGTTTTGTGTATGTGAATTTGTTAAATGGATATAGTCATAGTATATGTCACTGATGTTTTTCTATTACATCGTAATTGCACGGTTCACTTTTGTCGTTCAATTTGGGTGAATAAACCAAATTGAACAGTGATAAAATTTTGAATAATTTCAAGTCGAAAATTCTCTTATTTTTGCACTTTTCAATTATAGTTGAACCGTGTAATATTGCCATTAGCATTAATATCTGTTCGGTCATATTTTATTTGTATGCATGTAGGAATTGTTAGATAATAATGTTTTAGTGAATATATTTTTGAGTGACGTTGTAGGTACGAGTATTTAACCAAAAACTACATGATACTTGTGGTTATAATACGATTATATAATAACGTTGTGTCAACGGCTTATAAATTGAACTTAAAAAAATTAAATTATGATTCTATGTTTTCCGTTACAATTGAAAAATGTGCAATTTAGCAATGATTGGTTTACACATTTTGCTCCAAATGTTTTGCTTTGATGTGCCAAATGTTACGTTTTTGGACAAACGAACATCACTTTAGCACAAAGCACAATAGCTTTAATTGGTTCACAAAAGCGAAGGACATCACTTGAAATATTTAATAATACAAGTACCTCAATTTCTGTGTTAAATATAATGTCGCGTGCCTTAAGGTGGCCGATGCAGGATACTCATACATATCCTACAAAATGTATTCCTACTAAGTGATTGCCTTTCTCGTTCCAGGTTCCTTATGATGTCACGCTGTCTCTGCCGATGTTCTTTCGACTCTATTTAATATGCAGGGTCATGTTGCTTCACAGTAAATTATTCACGGATGCTTCATCCAGAAGTATAGGAGCTTTAAACAGAATTAATTTTAACACTAGGTAAATGTTTTAATTCTTTCGTATTAAAATCACTAGCATTTAAATGTTATGCTTTATGTTATATTTGTATGACTCATTTATTGGCACTCTCAATCTACAAAAGTTTAAGATTCTTATTCTAGTTTGTGATTTACGTACATTTTGATATTCAAAATTACACTGGTGAGCGCTATACCACTGGAAACAGTTTTAAAATCAACCTTACTGTTTTACAAAAAGCATTGTATTCCCTTATCAAATTTTGTACAATACCTGTTCACAGATTTGTCTTGAAGACACTTATGACAATTTGCCCAGGCACCGTGTTACTAGTTTTTATGGTGTCTCTTTGGATAATTGCGAGCTGGACGCTTCGGCAATGCGAAAGGTTGGTACCGTTGTTATGTGTGTTGTTGGTGACGTATCTTAATTTGCGTAATAATTGTGTTCGAAATCTTGGGTGGGGTATTCCAAACCTTTAACAGTATTTGGGGAGTTGATTTGCTCATTCGATTTGTTCCGATATTTTACTTTCTCATTAAACGTCGTTCCTAATTCTCTGTCAGTATCTTCGCTTCCATCGTTTAGTTTGATGACCACGTTCTATGTTTGACACTCCAATTATCAAGTTTTAAAATCACCGGTGTGTTGCCTATGTGGGCATGCTATTGCTTTTGTACTGTGGCGTTGTAAATATGTTTGTTTTTTGCTTCTGTACCCACTGTGTTTTTGTTTTCAATGTCTACGTTAAAAGTTTTACGGAGAGTTAATGTAGCGAAGCTAGGTTCATAATCATCACAAAGATACAAGAGTTTGACTTTGACTATTATAGCTTTTGTAAGATGTATTGAGAACACAAGTGCTGTAATTTATATTTTATTAGTTTATGTGTTAGATGTAGTGGACAAAACAAATCGTTGTAAAGAAAGAGGATGCTTGTTGTGATATAGTAGAATTAAACAAAACATGTTATCACTGTAACTGCACAATAAGATTATTGATATAGATACCGTGGATCTATATCTAGTCTTGAATAAAGCAGCATTAAAAAAATCACAGCACGGCTTACCACAATCAAATGATATTGCAAGTATCGTACACAAATAAAAATTAAACAAATGATAAGAGTTTAATTACGCACAAAATGGCTCTAGGTTACAATACACTAAATGTTAGATGAAGCTTCTGACTTACCATCAACATGCACAGAACCATTGCACCTTACCATATCATGCATCAAACAAGTTACCTCTTCTCCCCGTTCGAAGCAAGTTGCTTGTAAATCTATCACTTTACGTGTTTTTCCTTCTCTCTTCTCGCCAATCTATCTACTAAATGTTTATCTGTGTTATCATGACCTTCACCTGAGGTTTAAAATTTAATTCACGCATGGCTACAAGTATAATTATTTGGTATTCAACCCAGATATATGTTTAGAATGCACGTTGTATTTAAGAATCTTTATATTCGATATTAGTACGTACAATGTCTGTGTAGTAAGAAAGTTTTGTTTTTCCATAGGCATGACAAAATTTTCTTTTGTGTTTAGGAGTTCTGTATCACATTAATGTTTGCCAAATTTAAAGTTGATTCCTTTTTAAATAGACGTGTCTTTTACATTAATTTTGCCACAAAAACTTTGCTTAGAGGTCCCTGTTTAAAATCTTTATGTATCTTTAAAGTTGAACTTATATTGACTTTAGTAGAAACAACCGGTTATCTGTGGTTCTTGTCGGGCATTTTGGCTCTCAGGTTCCACGATGAAGACCATGCCAATTTGCTAAACTCAATGTGGCTGACAGCTATAACGTTCCTCTGTGTTGGCTACGGTGATATAGTCCCCAACACTTACTGCGGCCGTGGCATTACCCTCACCTGCGGTATGGTGGTATGTATGAAAACATAGTAGGATATTACTTTGGGTTGGTTTGACAATTTATAATACATCTTTCATACGTTTTGTGTCGCTAGGAGTGAACTGTACTAGGCATCGCAAGATTTGCGACAGTTTTATTGATGGTTAAATTCTAAAAGCTTGCTTTGTCTAGGTAACACTATAATAGGTCGGTAAAGGTGAGCCATTTTATGTGTTGTTAATAACGTCACAATATGTTTGAAGCAATTTCACAGTTCAATTTGAATCAAAGTCAAACTCTTCAATTCCACACGGATTCCCTCTCTCTTTTCTTTTATTTCATCTCTTTCTACATTTAATCCACTACGCGTGTAGGGATTGGCTTGCGTGCGACAAGTCAGTAGGTAGGGTTTGTGAATGAACACTTCGAAGTTTAGGGGTAGACAGGTCAATGAGTAAAGCGTTGAAATTTATTAACCATTCAGGTTTCACGACGAAGAACACGCTAACCTACTGAATGCGATGTGGCTTATTGCGATTACCTTTCTCTCCGTCGGTTTTGGTGACATAGTGCCAAACACATATTGCGGCAGAGGTATTGCTGTTAGCACCGGCATTATGGTAAGTTCCTTACAAACAAACTTTATGAATGTATGTGTTGACTGACACAATTTAACTAAGCTCCTAACAATGATATTTATAATAATTATTATTTGATTGAATATCGATGTGCGCCAAATCACGCCAACATAACAGTGTTGGAATGCTTTCGCCTTTATACAATGCTTTAATTATGTTTGATGTGGAAGTCAGTCAACACTAATGTTTCAATGTACCAAACAAATCACACACCACACTAAAATGCTTCACACTCTCGAGAACTTACGCTAAATCACAACTATTTGTCGGTGTATTCGATGTTATAAATATTTATAAAGTATATTGATGTTCACAGATATCTGTAACACGAAATGTTTATGTTGAAATATTGTGAATGCAGTATTATAATATATATATGTACACACTGTACCTGTATTATGTCACCACTTCTGTAACTCACCCTCAGTATACACAATATTTTTGAATTTAGGGTTACTATCGTAATATTTTGTTCGTAGTTCTTGCAGGCAACAACATTATTTGGAATACCTATATCAATAATATAAGTACGGTTTCAATATTTTTTTTAAATGAACTTACGTCCATTTCCCTGTTAAAGCCAGCTATTAGAAATTATATAATTTGTAGTATGGAATGCTTCATTTCTCCTAACTATTTCTAGCTCTCTCTTCACTTAAATATTTCACTGGATTGCACAATACGTTTGTTTTTAAAATGGCTCACTTTTCCTAAATATATTTTAATACAGAAGTGTACAATAAATCTTAATGCACCTAAAATAGTGTTTGTGTAAATGTTGATAAAGTTAAAATGAGATATTAGATGTTCTTAATGTTAAAATGGAAGTAAACGTTGAATCGATTCAGTCCTGTGCACCTATTAGATGGAAACGCACTAAAATTATTGTCGTGTTTAATGACAACTTGTTAATTGTTTTGAACAACATGAAATTAAAATAAAAGAAGGAAACCGTTGCTTATATTTTTATTAAATTTTTACTTAAACTTATTCGATGCGTGAGATATTTCCTTCTTTTATTATATTTGCATAGTGTTCTGCATTTTAGCACAAAAGGTTTGAATAATTTAAGCAAAATTAATAAATAATGTCAACCAAGATTTAAATAATAAAATTTAATAATATCCAAGCTATCTTAGAGGGTAATTGAGACAATAGTCGGCGTTACAATTTCCAAATCACTAAGTACAGAATTCGGTTCTATTGTGTCTGTTACCCTTATTAAATTTTAATTTCTAAAAAAAAGTTTAAATAATCTAAAGGATAGCACATAGCTGAAAAATTATAGTTTATTTTTGATTTTTAGCCTTCAAACTTGCGTTATTGGAATGACAAATTCTTGAATGCTTCTACACGTTCGCTTGCATTTTACATTAAGGTATTCACTTAACAGGGAGCTGGATGCACAGCGTTATTAGTCGCGGTTGTTTCAAGAAAATTAGAATTAACTAGAGCCGAGAAGCACGTTCATAACTTCATGATGGACACACAACTTACTAAAAGAGTAAGTATTGCTGTGATATAAGTTCATCACAATTATTGTTAATCTAATTAACAGGGGGCGGGATGTACAGCATTATTAGTGACCGTTGCTTCGAGAAAATTAGAGTTAACTAGAGCGGAGAAACATGTCCATAACTTCATGATGGAAACCCAGCTAACGAAAAAGGTAAGGTGATTGTTACTCGAGTAACAGTTGAAGGACACGATGAAGGTAAGAATTATCCGCTAGGTTATGCTAAAGAAATGAATAATAAACTAAACGATAACGATAATAATATGCTTAAAATTGACGCTTGACACAATGAGTAACACACATTAGATGAAATTAAAGGTATTGTGAAATTACACAAGAGTAGCGTCACTTCGCTAGACATAAATAAAAGAAACTAAGAAATTAATAAATAAATAAAACTCTAATAATGTTTAATAACAACTTTGAGCTAATAAATAGCTTGAACCACAGAAAGCTTTGAAAATCATTGGACACCATGTGATGTCATAATGTGTTCAGTTGTATTAAAAAGAAATGAATCGTCTGATTGGATATATGGATACTTACAGCTGAAAAATGCTGCTGCCAACGTGCTTCGGGAGACGTGGTTAATATACAAACACACGAGACTTGTCAAACGGGTCCATCCAGGAAGAGTGAGAACGCACCAAAGAAAGTTTTTGTTGGCTATTTATGCGTAAGTATCTTTCTAATAATACTACTCACCTACCAAATATTTACTTTCTGTTAATATTAGAGAAATCAAAGACGTCTTGATTGAATCATTTGTTGAGTACCTATTAAATCAAAGTACAAAAAATAGTCAGAGTTCAATCTAGGGAAATTGATAAAAAAGGTACCATTGTATTTCAGCCTGCGAAAAGTGAAGATGGATCAGAGAAAGCTGATGGACAACGCAAATACAATAACAGATATGGCAAAGGTACGTCGACTTCCGTTAATTGTATTTACCGCTATTGCTACACTCATACACTCATTTAGAGGTAGTATCCTAGTTAGCACTCTAGGAATGCAATAAATAGATTTAGCGGTAGAAGTCCTCGAATATGGTTTATTGATTTTTTACCGCCCCTTATCTCCACCAAATGTCCTTTAGAAGCTAGATTTTTATCTTCAGATACTACAGTTTGTAATATAAATTTAAACCCGCATTGGAATTAAAATCATAGCATGCTACAAAATTTTCTTTCGAACCCATTTGGCCACTTGCTTCGCGCATGCATTTCCTAGTCCAAAATTATTTTGCTGATATAGATCTAAACAATCCCGCTAAAGACGTGCATGATTTAGAATTAGAAATCACAATGTTTTCCAAAAATGAGGACATGCACAATGAAATAGACAGACATTCGTTTTAAACTACAGGACACACATGAGACAGACAATGATACAGTAACTCCTACACTAACACGAACTAGTGATTAGCAACTACAGTTAATAATGAACTACAAAGCGATTGATATTAGGACCCCTTTCTATTACAGACCCAGAACACAGTCTACGAGATTGTTTCGGACATGAGTACGAGACAAGACACCATAGAAGAGAGGCTGACTAGTTTAGAAGAAAAACTTACTTCATTACAGGTAATGGAAACTTTATTGATTTAAAAAAGGAAGCAGCCATGGCAACCTGGATGTCTTCCATTAAAGGGTTTGTGATGGGTACGTTACTAAGTAAATTAGAAACATGAAAACTTAGCGATATGTAGGTTTGGAAATTATATTTTAAAGCAGTAGCCAATTTGGCTCAGCTATTTTAGCTAATGGCTCGTTGCTATGTGTGTGGTAGTCATAAAGCTAGCGACTTGACATTTAAAAAATAATGATTTATTTTTTCTCTTTCTAAAATTCTATACCCTAAAGTGCCATTAGTATATTGATACTGTTCGTAGAACACATTAAACTGACGGCCCAGTTGGTATTGTGGTCTCAAGCGCGATTCTTGAGCATAGGGTGGATTCCCAGGGCGGGCTAAAGTATAATTGGATTTTCCATAAGGAAGTTTTCAGTAGCAGCCCAGAGTTTATAAGTTAACGGTATGACACTCTCGTGCCTTGAAAAGCTCGTGTAGCCGTTGGGCCCGACTGTCATTCGTAGATCTTTAGCTTAACCCGGTTACACTCAAAACCGATTAAAACTTAGTTTGAAAAAGACTAGACAGATGATGAGCATAAGATTGTAGTCTTAGATCACAAATCATGGATCAGATGAAGGCAGACCAATGATCGTCTAAGAAGGAGTTACGATCGTCAGCAATGAGGGATCGATTAAGAAGAGAAGAAAGTAGTCGTAGATAACCAAACCTCATTGTGTGTTTCAGGAACAAGTAAATAATTTACCAGACGTCATGGCTCGGTGTCTACAGCAGTGTTGGGAACGGGCGGAGCAGAGAAGAAATTTCCTGCATCCCGACACTGCTGCAGTACCTACTCCGCCCTCATCTACTATTACGCCTTACACCAGGTAAGCTTTCTAGCAGTCAATAATTAAAATATTGGAATGCTTGTACTAAGTGGAAATAAAAATATACACATCGAAATTTTTATGGTTGTTTTCAACACCTGATTATATTGTTTTTATTAGAATAAAAATGGCCGATTAACGAATATAATCCTGCTTGAAATTAACAAAATAATTCCTATTTACATGACTGTGATAAGTAGTTCATTATTTTGTCTCCTTTCAGGACGCTAGCAACAGCGTCACACCCGTGGCCACCAAGCCCAGTGCTGCAGCCGGCGGGGCGAACGCATTCAGCTCCAGAGAGCACCACAACGCAAACGCCTTCGCCTGCGCAGCCGCAGCCTTCTAGCCCCGCCCCACATGCGTCTCGGCCCCCTCTACCCAGCTGAGTACCGCCTTCCAACTCCGAACTCCTGTGCTGAACTCGACGAAACTCGGCGCCCGTCCTCTGACCCCCCCTTCACGACTACGCCCGAAAGAGGTTGCCGGGGAAGTTGTTTTACTACGGAAGACAGAGATTTGAAGATACTAGTTCAATGAACGCTTTGCACGAAAAGTATTGAGTTATTTGGGTTATCAAGCCACGATATACCTACAGATTGCAGATTAGCTATTGTTTATATAGCTCTGAACAACACGCAAAACATAAA
This sequence comes from Hoplodrina ambigua, assembly GCA_949774945.1. NCBI lineage: Eukaryota > Metazoa > Arthropoda > Insecta > Lepidoptera > Noctuidae > Hoplodrina > Hoplodrina ambigua. The sequence continues at coordinate 6,736,598 of OX458979.1, forward strand.
CAGAAAGAAATATCAACTAACTCTTCATACAACCATTATTATCTCTATATTTTTCTTCATAAATTTGCAAATCAAAACGAACAATTACCATGTGAAGATTTGTATTTTTATATCGACGCGAACTAAATTCGTTTATTGAAACTATTTTCGACATCTTTATCTTGCGTTGGGTGATGAACGGATCAAAGTGAAACGATTTTCTCGGCAAACCGAAGGACCACGCCGCGGTGCGAGACAAGGTCAGCCGTAGTTTTCTTCGCTGTTCCCCAAAGTTTCGGATGTGCCAGACTGTTTTCTAGTGATATTGTTTAGATAGTGAAAAGAAATGAGGCGGTATGGACTTGCTGTTGTGATTATACAAATGCTTTATCGATAGACGCTTTAGCTAATTACGTTAGACGATATTTTGAATACATTATCAGCATTAGTATAGGTAGTTATTACCTACACGTCTGTTCACGTTTTATCTGATGTTCGAGGAACCAATAACACTGTTTTGTAAGCTGAGTGTGTTTTTACTAAGGTTTTTTGTGAACGCCACCGATATTATGACATTGAGAAGTCTCTGAAAACGAATTTAAGAGTAGTCACTTTCATAGATTTCTTAATGTACAGACACATAGCAGTAAAATAAATATAGTGACTAAACAAGTAATAGTAAACACATAGATTTGCATTTATATTATGCAGTCAATAAGTAATGTGACTGCATAGGCATTTACTGTAAATTACACATAGAGGTCACTATAGATTGGTTTCGGTTCCTTGTGTAAGTATTTACCATTATATGGACAGTAACACGATTTGGACTAATTATATCACGATGCCAGATTTAGCTATGAAATAAAAACTATACTTTACTCCATCTACTTTAGAATTGTAAATGTCTACATCTTCGATAGTTTTCGAATGGTAATTGAAATGTATTTTATACAGAACTATGAATACGATAATCTGACCACTTTATTTGTAATATATTTTAAATACTTAAAGACTCTATAAAACAAAGTTTTATTGAGATATGCACTAAAGTGAACTATGTTTTAAAGAGACAACAAAACAAAATGAAATAATAAATGTTGGTCAGATTATGGCTACGTATAACGTGGTTTAGCATAAGCTAAGTGTGTTTTCATTTGAATTGTTCGGAAACTATCGAACTGAGACAATTGCACATATTCTAAGAGAACCTGTATACACACTTTTAGATTATATAATTAGGTAAATTGAATTGTTACTACCTGCCTATTGACATGTAGATTGTAAACAATTTTTTCTAAGAATTAGAGATAAGTAAAGCTTTGTATAAGACATAAGATTGATGGCTGTCTAAATAGTGCCTAAAACACTACGAAATTTCGATAATTCAGTTTTATTATCTTAATAACTTATGAATGTAAATAGGTAATCTAAAATTTGAGAGCATAGTATTTAGTAAATATCTGAATTTTGTAGCTGTACGAGTTGTATGATGGGATCAATTTGTTTGTACATTTTAGTTTTAAATGTTCCCTTCTTTGTAAACGTTGTTCTGTTACATTTCTTAAAAGTCTATTTAAAAAAAAAAAACAGATTTTGTATTGAACATAGTATCAAAAACTTTTATGGACTTTGCTCAAACAAATCTGCACTGATTTTTTGAAAATCAAATTCAAATACATATAAAAAATAGCTGGTAAATTGGCACGCACGTTATACATACCTATGTAGGATAGACCAATAAAGTATATAAAAAAAATAGAAATAGAATCGAATCCAAATAGATTTTACGGACTGTTTACATTAGCCGATATGAACTGATAGAGAAGAGTAGGTATATACCTATCATAACACCATGTAAAGACCCTAGAAGGCTAAAAGCTCGCAACAACTGTGAAACCGTCTAATGGGTGTGAAAAGGCACTGAACAAATCCGAAAGTTACCTATTCTTTTCGTCATTGCAATCATTTTTATATTGCAAGGATCAAGTTTTAATTTTCTTTACGATTTGAACGAGTATTAAATGCAAAATCTATACTTTTAAATACTCTTACGACTCCTGTGCTGTTAAATGCACCCGAAAGCAAAATCTTTTGTCTGCGTTACATGGCGCAGTTGTTTAATGGGCAGTATGCGTAGCTAACGGCTATGTGGTGTCTTTTAACATCCCGTATATAACACAGTAAAAAATAAAACTTTTCGAAAATAACAGAATTCATAAATGAACTGTCATGAATGATCATGAAAGTATAGGACGAATTAAGAATGGCAAATTGACAATTACAAAAGTAATCATAAAACTGAAAATCTTGTCTTGGTACGCCACAATGACTGAAATATCAACCAATGTAAATGAGGATTAATTACAACATAATTAAGGAAGATTTTCCCAGAAATAGCACTGTACGGAAATACCTAGTCTGTATCACATGTATTTTATGTGTTATTATTTGGTTCTTGATGTAATTCACTTTGATAAACTGCAATTGCACGCCTTTGAAAAAAATATTATTATTCACATTTCAAATATTTTTTATGCGTTTATTTTCTTTGCAAGCTATTAAATAATTGTAAAGTAAAACGCTTTTATTTAGCTTTATTTTCTGATTTTAATATAAAAAAGTGTAAAATAAAACATATTAATATGTAGTTTTACGCACTTATATTATAAATACTTATTGTATTACATGCTTTGCCTATTTTGAAGTGAATCACATTCAGAACCATGAAATTCTGTATTTTCAGTTATTTTACAATAGCTGTAAATTAGGTAGGGTAATAAATAATCCTATAAATTAATCGTTCGTAATATTATACAAAAAAACACCAACTAGTATATTTAGATATACGACAGATTTAGTGTAGAAATTAAAAATATTTCCTGCATTATATTTATTATTAAATAATATCTTACCCATCTTATTAAAACTTTTCCTAAAAATTTTCATAAACAGAGTTTTAAAAAAATACTTTCTATATTCCCTAGTGTTTGTAACTACCTCGACATTTTTACACGTCATTACCTACAGTTTAACTAGTTACTGCCACTTTAGATGTTTTGCTTTAAAAAAATGTTATTTCAAATTGTTTTTAACATAGGTATTTCCTCTACACCATTACTTAAGTCAATAAAGTCAAAATAAATTAAGATTATTTAATTCCACTTTTCCCCATTTTTATTTATCCGTAGATAATTTCATAATCCAAAGCGCACAATATTAATATTATTAAAAGTGGCATTTTAGTAAAACTAGGTATTTACATTATCGGTCTTTACCTAACAGTAGCCTAATGAATTGTCCCCATTATGAAGAATTTTAAAGAGTCTAGTCACTAAGATTAATTGCTTTATAGTCTGTTTTGTCTAGGACAGTTGTTCACAAAAGTGTTTGTAATCGTACTATTTATATTTTATCAATTTAACTCTTCTATTCCTACCGACTAGAATATAATTTATACCTTTCAATGATATTTAAAAATATAATTATACCTATCGAACACTTTTGCGAGTGAGTCCCAATTTTAGCTAAATTTCAAAATATAAAAAAAAAACTATTTATTTATAAATAAGAATTGACCAAAATGTTGTTTAAGAAACGTAGAATTTGTAAATAATAAGCGAAAAATCAGTAAGACATTATGTATAAAATAATAATGTAAATACCAGTTGTATTTGCGAATTTTAATGTAAATAAAATATAAAAAAATAATAAAATACGGTTCCAGTAAAATTATTTTTAAATAATACGTTCAATTGTATAATGAAATTTTATGTTGTATGCCAACGGAATGTTCTATGCGGTGCGTAAACAAAAGAAATGAAACTTTTGTGATCATTGTTGATGAAATGAAAGTGTAACTTCGATTATATGAGCTGTAGTATTTTTTAAATTGATTTTTATTTACACCCTATGCCTAAAGTTGAAAATAAACTTGATAAAGTAATCTGGTGTTCGTAATTATTTACCTTACCCACAGAGTAGCTATTGTTGCATTGGTTTCGACAAATAAAAATGTTATTTAATCTATAATGTTTTCCAGTAGTACCAATTTTTTTTTTTGGCTACAGTATTGCTAATAGCTACACTGTGTGCTTTCATAATAATATCCTTACAATAAATTACCCCATTAAGCACTTATTAAAACGTTGCTAATGTTTTCCACTAGTACCACTTTTTTTTTGGTTACAGTATTGCTAATAGCTACACTGTGTGCTTTCATAATAATATCCTTACAATAAATCACCCCATTATGCACTTATTAAAACGTTGCTTAAAGTAAGGACACGCTTATACGCCAAAATTATGGATAAGTAGACGTTAATCATTGCTAAACTGCAGCATTTGTAAGTTAAAAACGAGGAGGACTAGTCGTTTAACATTGACAAATAGCGCCATCTTGTGGAAAACTGTTATACAAAAACAAGCACCTACATTCGTCTTAATTATTTACAAACAAAAACAGAGGTCGCTTAAAAAAATATGAAGAAGAAGGATGCAATATTATGTAAATTAGACATACATAGCATCACGCCTGTAATCCCCGAAGGGTTAGGCAGAGGTGTACCCATTAGTACAACCACATTTCGCCAGTAATGTTTTTAGTCCCATGTACCTAATAGGGGGCGAGCCTATTGCCATCAACCGGGCACAAATCCAGACTCCGAGGCTGCTACTGAGAAATTCCTGATGGAAAAACCCAATAACACTTTGCCCGACCTGGGAATTGAACCCAAGACCTCACGCACAGCAGTCGCGCTTGCGAGGCAGGCATGGAAATTAGAGTGCATAATATATAAGTTTATTGAACGACCTCTAACCGGCACAACCTAATTTAACCCTTGACTTACATTCTATAAGGTCTAAATTGCGGAACAGTTAACCGTAAAATTCTACGCAATAAAATATTCATAGTGCAAATACAGGGTGCCTTTTTAAATGTAATTTCAAATGGTAATTTTCCGGAATATTCATCATGTCCATCTGCAACGTGATTTATGGATAATATTTTATTTTGTAGGAAACTTTTAGCCCAGTTTCAATGTAAAATACGAGATGATGAAAATAAGCAAAAAAACTAGTTGTTTACGTGATATTCAATTGTTATCATAATAAATGACGACAAAGTGGCTTTCTATACCTATCATGAAATAATTTTCGAAGCTAGACCGGCACTTCCAGAGTTAATTTTATTCAAAAAACACGGAAGGCCTCGTTAGTCTAGTGGTCCCAAAGCGCGACTGCTGAGCATGAGGTCTTGGGTTCTATTCCCAGGTCGGGCAAAGTATTATTGCATTTTCATTCAGAAATTTCTCAGTAGCAGCCTCGGAGTATGGATCTGTGCCCGGTTGATGGCAAATAGGCTCGCCTACTATTACATGGGACTTAAACATAACTGTTAAAATGTGGGTGTACTAATAGGTACCCTTCGGGGATTACAGGCGTGCGTGATGTTAATAGATTCAAATTCGTGAAACCTTAATTCAAATAACCAGTCACACGTTATTGAGTACATTCCTTATACAGTTACCTCTCTCTAAAAGCAGTTGGATGACCGCTGACTAAGAATTGATCTCTCTAGAATGCAGTGAGTGATTTTCCAATACCTGACACACGTGGGTGTAAAACTTTCAACTGAAGCATTTAACTATTCCTAAGTAGGGAGTAAGGTACCAGTACCTAGCACGTTTCGAACATAAATATCTAAAGTATGTACGTGGCCCAAGAATATATCTAACAAATACAGTAGAAGAATACTAAAAGGTGCCATTTCATAAGTAATTCACTTTGTGACCTTTAGTTTTATGTAAAAGGAAAATAATACCTATTTAACATTTAGCGATTTAGGGTCGGTTCACATCTGACGAAAGATACGCCGCGTATCGTCAGTCGCGTAACACAGAAACAGTCTAATAGGTAATAAAATATCCAACCAAGATGCGTTAGTTCGTCGACCATATTAAAGACGATACGTTCGACGTATCTTCCGTCAGATGTGAACCGACTCTTGTGGTAAAAATCATCAAATGACTTCTTCTGCCCTGGGTGGGGCGGAAGGGACTGTCAGACTTTTACTGACTAAAAAACCACCCTGTTCCTTCTGTTGCCCTTTACGTTCCGGGGCCACGGTATCCTGTTAAGACGTCCCGCAACCCCGGCAGACGTTGGCCCCGTTGGGGGCCCCGTCCCTGTGCTGACAGATCTTTGAGGTGCGCGCGAATAGAACGCGCCGTCGACCGGGGCCTGGTCCTTGATCGGACGGCGAGCTAGCGAACCGACCCTAAAGCAAAGAAGCTTTCATAACTTAATCTTACTTATTTATGTTACCAAAATTGTTTTTCTTTCAAGATTTTAGTACGTAGGTCTACCTTCCTAAATGTTAAAAGAAAAATATTTTTAGTAACTTTATAAAAAAGATTACGAAAGTAGGGTAGTTTTAGGTAATTTATAAGACCTATGTCAGAACATTAAAGAGTTTAGTAGGTAAAGTATTATGAATTGCTTAACTTTTTTTACTAGAACTTTATTTGCATGGTAGATGTTAGCAGCTGGATGATAGTATTGGAAGATCCATGTGCTGCAAAAAATAATGATATGCTGCTAATATTATTCTTTATTTTAAACATAAATAAAACTGCGTTTAGTTACACAAAGACTACTGGTTTTTTTAAGTTTATTTAAACAACATAACAGTCACTTGCAGTCAACGGCTCAACATAAACGATTTTCTTTTGTTTGATTATATTATTTTTTGAATGTTTATGATTTATGAAATTATAATACAATAGCTCTTGCCCGCGACTTCGTCCCCGTTAATGTCGATTATCGCGGACGCAGGCGAAATAATAAGTAGCTTAGAATAAGATAAGAAAAATTTACTCCATGCCTTTCATCAAAATCGGTCCAGGGGTTTCGAAGTATGAAGGCAGATAGACAGACAGAGTTACATTTATAACATTACACATAACATCACGCCTGTAATCCCCGAAGGGTTAGGCAGAGGTGTACCCATTAGTACACCCACATTTCGCATTTTTTCATTTCATTTTTCATTAGTATGGATATAATATACTAACTTGAAGCCTTTTTTATAACTTTTTGGTGGCCTTTTCTGTCATAGTCGGGTTTTAGTTTTTTACCTTTATTTACATATATCTATTGTAAACAAAACTTTTGGATGTACACATCGAACTGTTTTGCTAGATAGACCAATGCTAATGTGACACATTTGGCGTACTCCTTTAATTGATTTGAGGTAATTAATTTAATTATTGAAATATTTTTATTGTCTCTATTTTGTAAATAAATCTATTAAGTTTATTCTGTTTTTCAATTGCCGATTTTTTTTATTTCTTCACCCATTTCTTAAGAATGAATTGTTGACTTTATAATTTCTCCAGCCAAAATATTAGGGATACATAAATTTTCTGCTCGAATTCTCAAAACTTCAAAATTACGTGACGATTTGTAAAATTGTCTACAACGGTACTAATGGTTCGCAGTTAAAACCTTTGAAGTGCTCTGTTAAGTGGTATTTTTGAAGGTTAATGTGTCAAAAGTTTCTTGATAATCTCCTGAAAGGCTGGTTATAGGCCGTTGCAATATTACAATTTTAATTAAATCACTAATTACTGTTCTCAAGTTATATATAGCTTTTTGAAATTAATATTTTTTTACCCAACCACGGCGAAGCAAAATGGAGGGTTATGATTTTTACCATCACTAAGAATAACAATTTCAGATGAGAATATTTTCTTATTTCTAATTTTAAGAACATTATTTTTCAGTGGTTGGGTTTTTAAACATTTTTTTCCTTCATTATTATAATGCTAATGAGTTCACTTTGTTTGAATGCCCTAATTCTAAAAATTATTACTTTAATAAGAAGCCATGTTATCCGTGAGTGCTACAAACTAGGTATATATGATACGAATAAAAAAAATATGAAATCGGTATAAATCTTTACACGGACGAAGTCGCGGGTATAACCATAACATAACATACATAACATCACGCCTGTAATCCCCAAAGGGTAAGGCAGAGGTGTACCCATTAGTACACCCACATTTCGCCAGTTAAGTTTTTAGTCCCATGTAATAGGGGGCGAGCCTATTGCCATCAACCGGGCACAAATCCAGACTCCGAGGCTGCTACTGAGAAATTCCTGATAAAAAACCCAATAACACTTTGCCCGACCTGGGAATCGAACCCAAGACCTCATGCACAGCAGTCGCGCTTGCGACCACTAGACCAACGAGGCAGTCACAGTAGGGTATAACCAGTTGGTTAAAAAGAAACAATATATACATAGGTGCTTTATATAGTAAGGTAACTAAGAGTTACAGACTCGCGAGACGACTCCCGGCCACCGTAGACGCGGGTCTGTGGGCGGTGAGCAATGGGTAGCTCACCGTCCGTTCGTTGATAACGACAGACCGTGTCGACGGCGCGTTCGTGTTCCACGCGCGCCTCAAAGAGATGTCAGCAAACAATTGAAGGGGCCACTAAGGGCCGATGCCTGCCGGGGCTGCGGGTTGTTCTAAAGAGATACCGCGCCCCCGGAACGCAAAGGGCACAAGAAGGAACATGGATGGGTTTTAGTCAGTAAAAGTCTGACACTCCCTCCCGCCCCGCCCAGGGCGGGGGAAGTCATTTGATGATTTCGCATCGGTAAAAAAAAAAAAAAAAGGGTTACAGACTAGGTTGCATGTTAACCTTCAGTTTCATGTATATTTAACGAGCAAACACAGACTAAATAGCCTTGTAACGTCATAATAATAATACAACTTTTAAAAAACTTGTTTTAAAACGGTGATGCAGTCAGTGCCCTGTATAATATGACCCTTTTTAGAAAGAAGAATAGGGGAAAAGAGGTCAACTTCGGGAGCTATATTGTATATATATTGTATTGTAATAAACAGACTGACCGGATTGACCGGACTGCCTCGTTAGTCTAGTGGTCGCAAGCGCGACTGCTGTGCGATGAGGTCTTGGGTTCGAATTCCAGGTCGGGCAAAGTGTTATTGGGTTTTTGAAACATGAATTTCTCAGTCGCAGCCTCGGAGTCTGGATTTGTGCCCGGTTGATGGCAATAGGCTCGCCCCCTATTACATGGGACTAAAAACATAACTGGCGAAATATGGGTGTTCTAATGGGTACACCTCTGCCTAACCCTTCGGGGATTACAGGCGTGATGTTATATTATGTAATAAACAGAGCAGCTATAATGTTCCAGTAGGTACTTCATACATTCTCACTTACTACATTGATAATGAAATTAAAAATATGACTAATAGAGTTGAAAATTGAATGTCATTGCAAGATATAATTCCACGCGGCATTATTGCAGGCTGTAACGTATTTTTGAACTTTGTTGGTAGGTATTATTTTTTAGTTCATTATCAATTGATCAATAAAAATGAATGGGAATGTTGCCGCTCTGTCTACGCTGAGCATTTTACTGTGCACTGGCTGCATACGATTGTAATACATTCTATATGCATTAAGCCGACGTCTACTACCTCCCTGTAAAATTTAATATTACCTAATACGTCAAGCGATTCTCGATATTACGGTTGCTTTTGTATATGAGCCCTTATTATTTTCAGGTAGCAATACTTGGAATAGTCTTGAATACACTATTAAGAAGATAAGAAGAGAAGAGTCGAAGGTTCTTCTTATTTATTAGTCAGACTTGGAATCATCATCTGCCTAGCCTTTTCCCAACTATATTGGGGTCGGATTCCAGTCTAACCGGATGCAGCTGAATACCAGTATTTTACATGGAGCGACTGCCTATCTGACCTCCACAACCCAGTGACTGGGTAATATGATACCTAGGTAAGACTGGTTGTCAGACATTCAAGTTTCTGACGACTCGTAACGACTGTCAAAAATCCACGTATGACAGCCGGGACCAACAGCTTAACGTACTTTCCGAGGCACGGAATGATGTCAGTAATGTCTAAGATAAACTTTGGAAAGTAGGTACATATGAATTGAAAAAGTCACATTGGTACTTGCCCGGATTCGAATCCACAACCTCAAGCATGAGAGGCGGGCACCTTAACCGCTAGGCCATCACGACCTTAGTCAGCCAGGCGATTAGTCAGCCTTAGAATACTAAGGCTAAATAATAAAGAAAAATCTTAAACTCCTCCTAAAAATGGTCCCAGTGTGAAATTAGAAAAAGTTTGTGTCAGAGTTCGTTTGTCTCAAACGCTTTTGTTTACCATCTTTGGTCCTTCCGGGTGACAGAACGTAATTTACGACAAAAGAACATCAAAACAAAAATTTAATTCACAACTCTAGGGCCAAAATAATTTCAGGTGCACAAAAGGAGTTTGGTTGGTAGGTACCTACAAAATTATTGTTCCAACGTTAAATAATCTTTGTTCTATTCATAGCTAAGCCGCTTATTTGAGTCCTCATCTGCGAGGTACAGGGGCGCGGGGATAGGACGAGAACGAGGACCGTGAGACGTGCGGGCGGCGGGCGCTCGTGGCGTGATACACAAGAGGCGAAATGTGCACTGGACAAGTGTTTTGCGTGACGTCACAGCGGTTAACTGTGAACAATGGCAGCTGTAAATTAAGTGGTTTAACTATACTTCATTTCGTTTATTCACTCGAGGATCTTACAAAGCTCTTAAGTAGGTATAAATAAATGGAGCGTATTTTTCACTTGATTAAATTAATCCCTAGAGTAATTAAGGCAAGTACTTATCTACCTAGTGTTTTGTATAGAATTTATTAATAAAAAAAGTAAAAAAAAAGTGGATCTTTGAAATAATATTTTAATTAAGTCCCGAATTAAAAACTTAGCTATTTCACCTTTAAGATTTTGCTCGATCTAAAATCCGTTTCTTATTCAGCCAATCAGCAAGATTTCATTACATTGTAGATATAAAATTAGGTCTAGTCCAAATTGAATAAAAATAAATTATGATCGGAATAATAATTCACTGTGTCTACGACAGTGCCTTTCGTTATACCCGATATGCCGAATAAATGAAAAATGAAAAAAAAAATGAATGAATAAATTTTCATTTAACAATCTTGTATCAGTTTTCGTAGTAGGTACCTAAATACTACATAACATGGCTCAAGACACTTAGCAAATATTATGCAAAGTGCATATCTTTTAAATTCATCGAAACCGTTATCATTACCTACATAATTCCTAGATTATCATTACCTTACTACGAGTGAATTCATATGTACGTACCTACCTATGTAGGAATTTAAAATAAATTTTTAAAAAAACATTACATGATTGAATCAAAGAACATTTTTTTAATAAATACTCAGATTTATTAAGAAAATGAGTTTTCAAACGTTTCTATCACAACACGATCTCACATTTCCTTTGTATCCAAGAATACAATTTAATGTTAGCAGTAGAGAAAGACCCCGACATTTGTATGAGTTTCCACTTCTCAAGGACTTAGAATACATTCAGTTATGCAATAGCGTCGAGTATAGAGTTTGCATAAATTACATAATGTCCTATAAGGCTGAAGCCACATCAGTCGATGTTTCGAATCAAGCTACAAGTTACAATGTGCTCTTAGCCACACTGTCGCTTAGGGTCGGTACATGACTGACAGAAGATACGCCGCGTATCGTCAGTCGCGTAACGCAGAAACAGTCAAATAGATATGTAATAAAATATCCATCCATACACATAACCGATGATGCGTTAGTGCGTCGACCATACAAAAGACGATACGTTCGATGACGTATCGTTCGTCAGATTTGAACCGATCCTTAGAGCGTGGCATCACACATCAGCGGTAATACGTCACACCTAGTTAGCTATACTGTACAGCAAGCTCGTCACTTTATTCTCATCCACTGCAATTAATGAAAGCCAGAATCAACAGTGGAGAATGTCAGAAAAGCGCCGAGGCAATGCAGCTCGATTAGTCCCGGATGAAACGATTCAACTGTCTTGGATGCTACGAAATTAATAAGAACGCTCGTATTACTAATAGGTATTTAACCGATCAAGCCCCGGCTGCCTTACCGGTATGACAGAACAATAGCAAATCAATTGTGTCTCATTACGTGTGAATTGAGTAATATAATTGGCCAAGATTTTTCAAATGATTCCGATGTTTGAATTCTTTTGGATTTATCCTCTCCTCGGGCGAAACGTATGTCGGAGACATGTCGCTGAACAAACGTTTAGTATTTCTCTCGTCTTTGTATTCCTACAAAAAGTTTCCCGAAGATAACATCATCAGCAAGATTAGACAATAAACTAGAAATAAGAGAAAAGAAAACAATAAAATAACAGACGTATAAATTATTTCGCGCTACCCTCACACCGAAGAAAATAAATGTACTCACCGATAGTAGACGAAATTAGGTAATTGCCACTAATTAAGGAATTAAACCCGTATAAAAACGTACGATACCAGCACTTAACACAATAGAACACAACTAGAAACAACTCACGAGCTGGGAATCGATCAAAAAACACCAAAAAAGTAATTATAAACAGCAGCGAGATAGATTGCCACTGCACCAAGCGCGCGCGCGGGGGTACACTGTATTAGAGCTGTCTTTGTAAACACAATGTCAACGTAACTTCATAGAATAAAGTGATGGTATAGGTCTCGCAAAACGAACAATATAACTAACTTTGTAAACGCATATTTTGTTATTGGGTCTCCGATAATGACCTAGCTGTCATCTTCCCTTTTCCTACGAACTGCGATATAGACTGTAAGTATGTGCTCGTTTAAGTTCAGTTAATATATCCTATTTAATCTAAATAGTGTTTGCATTTTCGCCCTTAATCTAACACACTGCACAGCAGTGACGATTTCTCTATTGAAACTCGGTTTCTACGGGTTTTCCTTTTTATTTTTGAAAAAACCTTTCCCCCATTCTAGGAATTTCTCCTGTTTCGCGCAAACAAAAAAGCACATACACAATCAACCAGATACAAAACAACTATCTGTAGGCGATACAAATATTTGTTCCGTGCGAGAATTGACACTAAGCACAGCAGTCATTCCTAAGGAAGAATACTTTTTTCCTAAGGAAGAGTACTTGAGACAACGTGTTTGAAAAATATCATGATAATCGTTTGACTAGTTACGATGTGAAAGCGTCATCATGATCTGCCTAGCCTTTTCCCATCTATGTTGGGGTCGGCTTCCAGTCTAACCGGATGCAGCTGAATACCAGTATTTTACATGGAGCGACTGTCTATCTGACCTCCATAACCCAGTAACTGGGTAATACGATACCTCTAGGTAAGACTTGTTGTCAGACTTTTAAGCTTCTGACGACTAGTAGCGACTGTCAAAGATCCACGTATGAGATTAACGTGCTTTCCGAGGCACGGAATGATGTCAATAATGTCTAATTTACTTGCACAATTTAAATTAGGATTCTATTCGAGCTACACTTATCAACCGTACCACCAAGGAAAGCTCCTAAGAGCTGGTTCACATTAGGTCGGCCAAACATTTTTAGCGTTGACCGACTGTCGGGTGTTCGCCGTAGAAGCTGCCAATCCAACATATTGTGAACACCACCGTCGTTACTGTCGTTTTACTACAGGCAACTCACAACGGCTTTGCGACGACCCGGGATCGTCACAAAGTAGTTTTAAATTGTTTGTGGGTCCGATAGAACTGTCGGTCCAACCTAATGTGAGGGCCAACCAGGCATAACTGTGTGGCTTCGACCTAAGTATGGAAATATTCATTGCGTTTCATTGCGATCCGTTTTCATTCAAGACATTAAAGATGCTTCAGTATTTGAATGCTAACGACATGGATCAAGGAAAGAAACACTGTCACATCCATATTTCATGATTGCCTCGGTTGCATGCAAAACGGAGCGTTTGCTTATTCATTGATATGACTATCAAAACAAGCCTGTATTTACCGGATTCGAAAATGGGTTAAATTCTTTTTTATTTTATTGTGACACGTGTATAGGCTTTTATATTGTTTATTTTTTTTTATTTGTTTATCGTCATCATAAACATTTTGTTAAGTCTCAACGGCATTCATTTTTGATTAATTTTATATTGATGGATTAAGTATTTATAATTCAATCTATAGGCAAGATTGATAACTCAATTTATTGTGAACTAATTTTTACCTGCGACTTCGTCTCCGTATGAATAATCGTTGTATACTCAATGTTTCTTTTTTTAACGTTAATTTTTTAAACATATACTTGCATGCTAAGATCAGATACAGATCAACATTAGTATTCTAAAAACTGCGCTATATAGGTATAGTGACGTTTTCAGATTTATTTTGTAATAAAAAAATATACTTCCGTAGAATTAGTTTTTCATTTTATCCCCACCTCCTAACCCTATGGAACCCTATTGTGGGTTCTAAGACAATCTAACTTGTTCCCCGTTAATCTGTGTTTTGTTATACCAAATTCCTGTTTTTGTTGATTGAGAAATCATTGTTTATTGCCGAGCTTATTCTGAAAAATAAGTAAATTAAAGTTTTACTAAAAAATATTGAATTAATTTATTTATTCATTAAACACTTTATTGTACACCAAACAATAAACACAGGTCAAACTTTGTTAGACTAGTGAACAATGGGTTTGATTTGATTTTCAGTGTTCGACTAAACGCCGACAGACTGAACACCGACAAGACTTTACTTTGACGGGACTCTCCGCCGAAAGGATTCTTTACCGACAGGACGCTTCGCCGACAGGACGCTTCGCCGACAGAACGTTTCGCCGACAGAACTCTTCGCCGACATCATCCCGGTTTCATTCGAAATTTTTTGTATACGGCCCGTCTTGGGTAAGCTACGCCAGCTATATAGGTAGGTAGGTTTGTATACCTACATAGCCCAATGCTTAAGTGGGTTCACATTCACATGCAAACATTCAGCAATGAAACAAACATCTGTAGTTTAAAAGGCGTGTGAATAGAAATTCTACTTCTACAGCAATTTAACGAGTGTCAATATTAGTTCCTTTTGCATTCCCTATTCATTGATACGAATATGTGCTATGATAACATTTTCAATACGAATGGAACGTGAAGCTAAAGCATGAATTTGAAATGAGAACGAATAAAGATAGTATTTACTTAGGTTCCTAATTATCATTTTGTAACCTTGATTTTTCTTTGAATGAGTATTTTTGTTTTTAAGATATTAATTAACGTAAAAATCCTATCTACATACCTACCTATCTATTAAGAGATACAGTTTATTATTCTATCGGAATCTATACTAATATTATAAAGCATTAATATGTAAGTTTGTTTAAACGTGCTCATACATATCATGAATCTGGTCCAATTTGAAAAAATCCTTTTGCGTTATATGACCCGTTTATCAAGTAAAGTTCAGACGTAACATCACACTACGAACCACAAGGAGCGGAGCAGTAATCAATGGCGTTACTTAAATAGGGTTAAACCGCGGGGAGTAACTAGGTAGGTATATGTTGGATCGTATTACGCTTTAATTGCATCGCGATTACACGTTAAAATTGTCCCCGAAAAAATACTAGTCGGTAAAAAGACGAAACTATAAACTTCTTAGCGTTTTATTGCTGTCATGGCAACCAACCACGAGCGTGCATTTCTGTGTCAAATTACGCTACTTTTTTATTGGTAGGTGTGCCACTAGAATAATAATAAAAGGCCATTCATAAATTTTTAGTACCCACTAGATTATTAGGTAAGTTATTTTTAGATTATGAGCAATCTTGACACGTTTAAATATTAGTTATAAAAATAATACAGACTTGATCAGAACGAGTCTCATCTCAAATGATTTATTATATATAATAGATAGGTATATCACTAACAGGAATTGTTTAGATATAACAGAATATAAATAGGTATTTATTTTTTTTGTATTTTTCTTTGAAACATTTATAATATGCAAATTGTTATGTTCTCTGCCTCAAAACACACAATTTTCTATCATTTGTATCGAAGTAGGTGTAAATGACTTATGACGTCAATAGCTGCTATCAAGAGTAATTTATAGTAATTGTTTTGTATTCAATATACCTAATAAATTTTCATCTCGTAGAGTAGCGGTAATATGACATTGACTTTGACTCTGACTTTGAGTAGTGGTAGCATGCATGAGTGAGTCTTCAAGACTGCGAAATTGTAATTGAAGTTTCTTACTCCTAGGTTTCTTACAATAGGATATTTTTAGATCAAGACTAAGTACATTTTCATATTAAAAGTTACAAAAAAAAATGCATTCCAATTCTAAGGTTTTTTTTTTGTTTTGGTGTGGAAAATCCTCATGAATGTCCACTTGTATGTCAGTCTGACCAAAAACCAAACCGGTGTTCTCTTCCCATACTTACACCTGGACTGGCCAGGTGCACAATTCCTCTGCTTTGTATGAAATTGCACCTAAACGTTTATACGTTCCTTCCATTTGTTCCAGAATCGTAGTGATTAGATAGTTTTACCAGTTGAATACCTAGTTGGTTATAATAATTTATTCATGACGCCGTACCTATTGTTAAAGCCTAAACGTTAAGCATCAAAAGTTACGATTCAATAAACAATAACTTCAATCAAACGCTTCAATCAAATTAATAACATTTAACTGAACCGCCTTTAATGAAGTTATTATATTTTAGCTAACGATTAATAAAGCCTTAAATTTAAACCGTTTAAACGAGCACAGCATTTATGACGTCAGTATTTAATTTGTTTATAATCTACTAGACAAGAAAAAACATTGTGTTTATGAGTGCTTGTAAAAGTACAGGAGTCATGAGGGTTTTTAAAGTTTAGTTATAGTCAAAGTCAAAGTCAAAAACATTTATTTCAATTAGACCGTTTACAGGCACTTTTGAATTGTCAAGGAGTCGGTCAGTTAGTCCGAAAATTGAAGCTAGTTGCTCGTTCCAAAACGGAGGTAGTCCTCTATGGAGAAGAACGAGCAAGAAACTCCACGGCACTCTTTTAAATTAGATTTTTACAAAATCCTGGTTACATTATTCCTGTTGATTATTGTTGTTGTTATAACTTTTCAAACTTGTAATTAACTTCAAAAAAGTGTTGGAACTTTAACCTTTAATATTTACGTAAACAAAAGATTCCCAGGTATGGTTGGGAACAAAAAAATGATAACAATGATGGGAAGAACATGTAACTTGTAACTTCATTTAGTGTTTTTTTTAACAAAATCTTCATTGTTGCAATGGCCACACATTCACCATACGTTAGTTCATAAGCAATAGGTATATAACCTGGCATATACCGTAGCTCTTAGCCTGGCCGCACACGGGCCACCGACCGCAACCTCTAAACGCCGCCGCCGACATAATTCCTGTAATTAATATGGACTCGACGCACACGGTTGACGGCGGTGGTTGCCACAAGGCCGCTTCTGGCATCAGGTGGCAGCGTTTGTGCCGGGCGTTTGTGGTTGTCGCGTGAGGCCCGTATGCGGCCAGGCTAAGCACTAACGCGACGCACTAATTTGCGTGGTTTCGACCTTAGGCATAGATAACAAGACTATACTGGAAGAGATTCCTAGGATGGTGAAATACAATAAGAGCTGTCCAGCTATGTGTATTTGTGTATTCAATAAACTACCAAATATCTTGAAAACTTTGAACTGTAGACTGTTTAAGATTAAATTGTATAATTTGTTGACGCAATATAATTTCTATAGTATTAAGCAATTTTTGGAACATAGACCTTAGTTTTTCCTATTTGTAAATTTTATAGCGTTTGACTAAACACTTACAAGTTTGCATGCTTTAATTCTAAGCAAAACATGCTGGACCTTATATTTATTTTAACAACTTTGTATACCGTGTTTTTCGCAAATAAATATATTATTATTATTATTATGCATATTGTATCTCGGGACCCTGAGGTCCCGGGCCTTTGTAAGGCGTACGAGGGGCCGGGGCCAACTCGCAGAGGCCCCTTAGGTAGCTTTATATGAAATGAGACACCAACCGACGATTATCCCTGTATGCACTAAGCAAGTGCACCCAAGAACAACCCCCGGTTGGTGCAGGACTATTACAGGACATGGAAACTAAGAGAACTGGACTATGGGTATGGGTTGCTAAAGTGACTTGGTTACCTGAAACTATGAAGTGACTATGGCCCCTGCCGGACCTATGTTTGTATACATGGATAAAATGGCAGGGGGTGACTCGCACACTCACTATATGGGCCCCCTAAAATAGTCGCTAGCACTAAGTGACGTAGCGACAAGGGGGCAACATATCTTGAGGTGCTAGGGGATGGAGAGGTATTCCACGGCTATCGGGACAATCCCGGAAGTACGGTCAAGATCCCTACCAGCGTCTTACTGGAATACTTCCTCCCCCGAGCACGAATGCTCTCGCGGGTTTCCACTCTAACCGGCCAATTAAGGCAAGATAGAGGTGGGAGGTCTATTCCTCGTCAGTGCTCACTCTAGCCGGCCAATGAAGGCAAGCCAGAGATGAGGAACAAGACTTCTCCCGGGAGTCAGGTCCGTGGGGTCGCTACTGCCCAACAGCTCGCCACAAGCTGCCCTGCGGTTTTTATTATTATTATTATTATACTTTAACCTTTTTTTTTGGTGATAAAAATCATCAAATGACTCTCTGCCCTGGGTGATTGTCAGACTTTTACTGACTAAAAAACCACCCTGTTCCTTCTGTTGCCCTTGACGTTCCGGGGCCACGGTATCCTGTTAAGACGTCCCGCAACACTGGCAGAAAGAAAGAAAGAAAAAATGTTTATTGACACAGACTACTTATGTGCAAGGCTATGGCAGGCGTTGGCCCCGTTGGGGGCCCCGTCCCTGTGCTGACAGTTCTTTAAGGCGCGCGCGAACAGAACGCGCCTTCGACCCGGGCTTGGTCCTTGATCGGACGGCGAGCTACCTATTATTCGTCGTCCAAGCCCGCGGACCGTTGGAATTAGGTCCAAATCCATATACATTAGCCTGCTTGAAGTGTAAGTAAATTGATGTTCCCAGACTTAAATTAAGCTTTTAAATGAAAGGTTCCGCACCCAACCGATCAATCAGTTACCCTTTATTACTCACAATACCAACAGAAAGCACGAGTGTCATTAGTTTAACCTAACCGGACGTACAGAACAAATTATGTAAATGTAAAATATTTTTGTTTGTTTTTGTTTATTCTTAGAGGTAGACAAAACAATCCAAAGTAATATTAATATAAATAAATAAATAAATAAATATCTTGGGACAACTCACACACGGCTATCTGATCCCAAGCTAAGCAGAGCTTGTGTTATGGTAACCAGACAACTGATATACATACTTATATAATTTATAAATACATACATATTATAGATAAATCACACCCAGACACAGAACTAACAATCATGCTCATCACACAAAGTTTGTCCTGGGTGGGAATCGAACCCACGACCTCCGGCTTTGCAGTCAGGGCCACTAACCACTAGACCAACAGGCCCGTCAAATAATAAAGTAATATCATCCTAATACTGTCTAATTATTTTTTTCTATTTATTTAATTCAAAACAATAAACATTGTGTAGAACATAAGGTAGGCACATAATAACATTACAATGAAATTGTCACTTGCAAAACCATTTGAACAATATTGAAGTTAAAATAAAGTAACAAATCAAGTCAATCAATTAGAAAGATTTCTAAAAATAAGAACATTTTCTTATTTTTAGAAATCTTTTTAATTGATTGATTGATTTAATTGATTGATTGACAAAAGAATGTCAGATGTTATGCCTTTCCTTTGCCAGCGAAGGCATGAACATTTATCACTACACGTCTGATTTAATTATACATCTAGGTTCATCACGACGTGTTTTTCCACTGATGTCAGTGATGTCATTCGAATTGAAAAAGCCACGTTGGTACTTGACCGATGTCGAACCCGCAACCTCATGTATAAGAGTCAGGCGCCTTAATGACTGGTCCATCACGACATCCACTAGACATTTATACATAAATTAAACCCAAACAGGTTGATTGTTCGCAGAAAAAAGGCCATTTTATTAAACTTGTATACAAGTTGTATATTTTTTTTTACGT
Organism: Hoplodrina ambigua; assembly: GCA_949774945.1. Taxonomy (NCBI): domain Eukaryota; kingdom Metazoa; phylum Arthropoda; class Insecta; order Lepidoptera; family Noctuidae; genus Hoplodrina; species Hoplodrina ambigua. Next base: position 6,756,618 of record OX458979.1, read on the forward strand.
CAATCAGAGTTGTAAAGGACACCTGCCATTCAGTATAGTATTATAGTTCTTAGGTTACAGAAGTGTGGACAAGAACTGAGATATATATAAAAAAAAAAAACAGTAATACGTATAGTGTTTTTTATCATCATAAATGATGATAACAATTGTTATGTACGTGTGTGCTAATTACTAATCTGAGTGTTGAAAAAACATGTTTATACAAAGTGTTGAATTTAAACAATTAAAATTTTTATGTGAAAACTCTGGAATAATTACGTGTAATTACTGAACATGTCGACTTAAATAAGGTAACAAAATTTTCTTCATTTTATTTTGAATACTAATTTGATATATAACTTTGGCAAAATTTATAATTGTAAGTCGTTAATTATAGGTATATTATTATGTTTTCTGCAAGATTTATAAACAAATAAAATATGTAAATATGAGTAAGTACCATGTCTGAACATTTATACACAAGACACAATTTTTAGTAGTTTTAATGTTAGTATAAGGCAACGAATGATATGGAAGGAGTACCTATGTTTGAAGCGAAGTGTCCTAATACAGGCATAGTTTACTTAAAAAGAAGCTCTAAACACGTCATCACAATTAATTGTTAGTCTAATAGTGACAATAAACTATTTTGTAACTATTTTTTTTATATTAAAATGATTGAAACTTCAAAAATAACGAGATGTTAAACTATTCAAATAAATGAATTATTTATCATTACAGAACTAAAGAAAATAATGTGATTTCAATAAAGTAGTGAAAGCTAAATAATCAGAGAAGTCGTTTAAAATATTCTAACAGTTATGATTCTTAATGAATATTAATATTTATTTTAACAAGACTAGCACATAAATGTTTCTAGTTGTTAAACGTCTACTTCTAGAATCTTGCATTTTAATGTCTGACATAATTACATAACATAACATAACATCACGCCCGTAATCCCCAAAGGGTTAGGCAGAGGTGTACAAATCAGTACACCCACATTTCGCCGGTTAAACATAACAGCCATGCATGTCATGCCAGTTTGACATAATTAATAAACATTTCTTATTGTAAAAAAAACAAAAAAAACAAATACCATTTTATGTGCTAAAAATGCTTAGCTTTTATTATCCTTTTGTCTATTTTTTTTTTTCATATCGTACACTGTACAAATTAAGTAACAGGTGGTTTGTGGAACAAAAGGCATTGAAATATAGCCTTGTAGGCATTGTACTAGTGTATTTTTACCTCACAAAAATTACTCAAATTATGAAACATATTTGTCTTTCTTGCAGTACAAATATTTTGAACCTATACGCTTATACGCTTATTAGATGATGATATACATTTAAGTTTGTTAGGATTGTATTAAATTTGTGTGGCACTTATCACAACCAATTCTTTTCTCTTTAAATTAACCAGATTTTGTAATGAACTAAATAAATGACATCACTGACATCGCTAAAAGAAATCACCAAACCTTTTTAAGCAAGCGTGGTGATCAATTACTTCTATATATGAATAGAGGCTTTTGCCCTGCAGCTCGTGCAGTGAGATAATAACAGACATTTTTGGGGTGGAAAAAAAACACCCTGTATAGACTGGTATCATAAATTAATTAAGTTAATAAATTAGTTCTAGCAGATTATAAAAGTGATACAAAACTTATTAAACAATTTTGGTGTCTATTTAGGTTTTAATGGAATCGACAATCCATCTTGAGCAAGAATGGTGATCAATACTCATGAATATGAAGTAATCTTTACCCAGTGGGACAATAATAACCGGTATTAAAGTGATATAAAAGTTATTTATGATTTTTTGTAACTATTTAGGTATTAATTGTTTCATCCAAATGAAAAAAAAAACATATATACAATTATTATTATAATTTATCCTATACAAAATTTAATAGATATCGACATAAAATATTGTTTACAACATAAATATACCATTAAATCCACCAAAACCGCGCTCCTAATAGGTAAAACCCCGTGGGCCAGTCAAAACCGTGTGATTAAGAATACGGAAACGAAGAAAAACAGCCTTTATGAATTCTATGTTTTGAAGTAATTATACGCAATTTGCCTTTTTATGGCAAATTCAACGTAAACATTATGTAATAAAATTGGTATAATTTTGATTGTTGCTTATGTCCGCCTATGGTTGCCGCACACTTAGCCACTAGTCGCGGTCTCACACTAAGCCATTAATAGCAACTACAGCAAAGCCACTAGTGTTTTTTTTGGGGTGGTACAATGCGTCAAATGATTCCTTCCGCCCTGGGTGGGGCAGAAGGGACTGTCAGACTTTTACCGTCTAAAACACCACCCTATTCCTTCTGTAGCCCTTTGCATTCTGGGGCCACGGTATCCTGTTAAGACGTCCTGCGACCCCGGAAGGCACTAGTGTTCGAAACAAATTGTGAACTTACTATTCAACCATTGTCTACGGCTTCTAATCTAATAATATTAAAAAAAAAAAATAACTAGACCGTCCTTACAAAATAATGCGAACAGCAGCAGCCATTATTTCCCTAAAACTGGTTCAAACTCATTACAATACATTAAACTCTTGAGCACTGCACTGTTTTAATAGTCCTTATTTTCATACACAAAGGGCTCTAAATCATACTTATAAAGTGCAATTAAAGCTTGCACTACCGGTCATTATAAACTAACCTAACTGATGATACCGCATTATGGCTTCTAATTCGGCCACTCTCATGTAATCAAGTTAAGCTGCACTTAGACAGTATATGAAGTGATGCTCCAGTGATTAGGGCGCTGCCTCTCATGTATGAGGTTGGGCGCTTAATACCGGATAAATACAAATGTCATTTTTCCGGGTCTGGCTGTTTGTTTATGTGAGTTTATATGTTTGTAAACGCACCCACAATACAGGAAAAAATCCTAGTAAGGGACAAAGCAAAAAATTTTTGTTTGTATTGTTAAATAATGTACGGTATTACGGAACCTTCCGCGTGCGAGACCAACTCGTACTTGGGTGGTTTTTTTACATCCCTCTGTCAAGTTTGTATTGTTTTGCTAACAAGGTAATTAAATAAGGCAGGTCTTCTGCTACGCCAACTGTACACAATCACAGTCGTGATTACAAAAAGCAGGTAAAAAAAATCTTAGAACAATAAAGAAATAATTGTGCAGGAAACAGACGAGACTCTGATTGAGTGCTATAATCTACACTTGCTTATAAAATACCAAACCAATTATTATGTTACATTATTAAATTACATCGATTACCTCTGATCAATAGCAATAGATATAGTATTAAAAAATTTAATTTAAATTAATTTAAACAAATTTTATTCGTGGCCCATCCAATCCATTTCTCGTCTCGACTGTGTACAACCATCTTCAGACCAACTAGATTCACTTGCGGGACTGTGGCGGCATAATATTAAATATTTCTCATGTTCGTGCGAGCGAAGGTGTGGAATATAATGTTCCAACTAAACTTTAAATACTCTCACGACTTATGTACTGTTGTATGCACTCTTAAGCACAATCATTAATTGCGTGTCTTGTAACATACGTAAATGATTGATGCAAAGCACTGTCAACAGTGATTTTCACACGAAAAAAAAGTTTTTTCCCGGCAATAATTTTTGCTTAATTTTGCTAAGTTTAATGGGAAGTACCTACGCATAGTTAACGAGTATGTGATATTTCTATTTTACACCCTGTATTTTAAGAAAGTAATTCATTCATTCATTACTTTTTCATGACTTTCTTCAAGATCAAAAGAACATAATTTTAGAACGTAGGATTATAACTTTACCTATTCTTTGGTGAGATATTTATCTATAACTTTAGAGTATTTCAATTACTGAATTTAGTTTCAATTCGTCGAAACTTTTAGGCATTAGAATGTTCTATTTTACAAAATTCTCTATTATTTTAGTTATTAGAACATCATATTGATTCGCGTCTACGCCGAAATTTTAAGATTATAATAATTATTTCGTCGAATTATGTCTGAGTCTTAGACTCTAAGAAGTTTTTAAGATTGATGTGGGGCTTTGTATGGCAATGCTGATTCTTTGGTCCAAGAAAAGGCCAGCCCTTAGGTCACGTGAAGAGTGAACCAATCGCTTGGCGATGTCCCGAGAAACAAAGTGAGCGTTCGGATTCCATGGCCCTAAAAAGCAAATAAATTTATATCTGTTATAAGATAAAGTCACAAATCCCTAGAGTACCTATGTCCTAACAATTCCTATATAATATAAGTTACGAGTAAGAGTAACTAATACTAAATCGAAGCTAGCACGAATTTACGAACAATCATATTTAACTTGTATCCCTTAGGCGTATTAATATCATAGAAGTTTATTAGATTAGGTACATACTTTTTAGGGTTCTGCACTCAAAGATCCTAAAGGACCCTACCGACTACACTGCCCGCCTGTCTCGCTGTCTATCGCTCCATCTCACTATAAGGCAAGGCTGTAGATTGATGGTACGGAACCCTGAGTGAAAAAGTTCGACTCGCGCTTTCTTTTCGTTTACTGTAACACAATGTTGTAGGCGTTTGTGATTACGATCATTTTTATTGAGTTCTATCAATCAATTATTTATTTCAATCAATATAATATTATGTATTTAATGTCGTTATTTCATTGTATTGAAGTTTATACCTTAGGCTTGTGTGGGATGCCTACCAGTATTAGGCTTCTCGGTTTCAATTTAATTTCATCATAATTCGGCCGAACGACGTCCTCTGCTGGACATAGGCCTGACCTGGTAAAGATCGCGGTTTCCCGCGATCTTTACCAGGTCGTCAGTTCACCTCGCCTTCCCACAATACGCCTTTCGTTACGTAATGGCCGCCACTCGAGAGTCTTACGACCTACTACATTTTTGCTAAATGTTACTTAGTTTGATGGATATAATGCAAAGTTAACATTTATGTGATATGTCTTTTCACAACTTAAACAAGATGTACTTTTGCACACTTATAGAAAACTTTGCTTACGGACGACGAGTAATGGGTAGCTCGCCGTCCGATCAAGGACCAAGCCCGGGTTGACGGCGCGTTTTGTTCGCGCGCGCCTCAAAGAGCTGTCAGCACAGGGACGGGGCCCCCAACGGGGCCAACGCCTGCCGAGGTTGCGGGACGTCTTAACAGGATACCGTGGCCCCGGAACGTAAAGGGCAATTAATAGAAGGAACAGGGTGGTTTTTTAGTCAGTAAAAGTCTGACAGTCCCTTCCGCCCCACCCAGGGCGGAAGGAGTGAATGATTTTTACCAACTTAAAAGAAAACATTATTTTTAAAAAAGCTTTTTTTTTTCTTTTTGTTTAATAATTAAAACCGATTGCGCTGACTGGCTAGAAAGTGTCCAATAATAAGACGTTTTTATTGAAAAGCGACCACTTTCTTAACATAACAATGCATAACGTTATTTCCTTTTAGTCCTTATCAAAAATAATCTGAAACATTCTCAAAGTAATAGAATTCTTAAAATAGATTCCCAAATCTACCGAACAAATAACACACGATTCGGTATTTTATTGTTCCAGTAGACATGTGGGCGAGTCCATTTATTCATGACGATGAATTACGAAAAGTCTAGAATGGTAGAGTATTTTTTGTTACGTCACTTATATGGCCAGCTTATATAAACAGAGAGTAATGAATGACGAAACGTATAATGGTGCCGATTCCCTTGTTCACAAACTAGACTAAATTCTAGAGAATTGACATCTCTTACTAACATACAGCGAAAGGAAAGGACGGTGACATTAAAGAACTAAGTTAGCGATGTCAAATTAGTTTTGCCTTGAACTTCTTCGTATTTTTAATCAATACGTTTTAAGATGTCAACTATAACTGTATGGATGTGTCAGATTGACTAAATTTGACAGCTCTTATTTACATTAGTCTCTTTCTTATTTTATTGGACAGTAAAAGATGAAAATAGTCTAATTTTAGTTTAGTTTGTGACCAAGGGAATCGGCACCATCAAGTTAGTTTAAATGTGCTATAATAATTCGACGTTCATAAAAGAAAAACGCGCCGCGTCTTTTTAACCGTCGCTGGCGTTAAAGACGTCATCTGGTTCTAATAGACTATCAAATTATAATGGTCCAGTCTCGAAGTCGCCAGAGTTAAGTCATTCTAGTAGACTAGTTGAAATTTTGAGATTTAATAGAGAAATTGATGGCGTTAGGAAAGTTTGCGTACTTGCGTGCAGAATAATGTTTAAAATGAACATACATTAGGGACCAAGGAAAGTGTCTGGATATATAGAATCATTATTCTTTTTATTCTTTTCGTATCGATGATATATCTATGATGATATACTATTCGGACCCAGCTGTTGACCAGATCTATTAATTACTGTATCTAAAGCGTTATTCAGATCGTCAAGGAGGCGGGTGAACGAGCAATTGAGACACTCCAGTTTTTACAATATGCTTAAACAATAGTCCTTATCAATATTTTGCAAACTTCCTAACGATTTATAATATTCTTTTATTTATCCTCACACAATTACAGCAATGCTAAAATGCAATTGGCCTGATGATTTTGAAATCTCAATCTTTAACAATTTTTTGTAGGAATCTACATGACAAATTGGGGTAACTCTTACTATTTTTAAAATCTTTTGGAAATAATTACAAGCTTTTTTATACAAACTGAAATTTGAATAAACTTTTTTGAGCCAAAATTAGTTCGTAGTAAGAATCAAAATTAATTATATAGTGTAGTTTTTGAATACAATGCTTTTTAAGCAAAAAGTCAATTAGTTCCAATGTTTTGACGACTTTGACCTTACTCATTAGATACCTATTAATAAGCTGCCTGTTTGGTTTTTATCATTTTTGAGGATGGTTTAGTAAATGACAAGAAAAAAATGTTTTTGGTACCAAATGTTGACAAGTGAAAACGTGTGTATTTTTACATACTTCCATGCAAAAGTGATTACAATCATTGCTTAATCATCATCATCTGCCTAGCCTTTTCCCAACTATGTTGGGGTCGGCTTCCAGTATAACACAGCAGAATACCAGTATTTTACATGGAGCGACTGCCTATCTGACCTCCTCAACCCAGTAACTGGATAAAACGATACCCCTATGTAAGACTGATTGTCAGACTTTCAAGCTTCTGACGACTCGTAACAACTTTCAAAGACTCACGTATGACAGCCGGGACCAACAGCTTAACAATCATTGTTTTAATATAATCTCAAAATATAATACAAAATCCGTCTATTTGGCTCCTCGCTTGCGGAAAACAAAAGCGCGGGGGGAGTATACAAAAAACTTTACCTCTTTGTAATATAATTAAATTGTATACATAAGTTTAGATTGCATACCTAAAAATGGTGTAATTTTTATTTTGTTAATAAACTAAGAAAATTAACGTTCATTTTTTATTATTATCTTAGAAAATATTACTTGAAGGAAAGTTGAGTAGTCGGTACGAGTTCATTCTAGTCCGCTGCACCCTTATTATTTTAAAAGTCGTAGTACAGACTAAAGTCGACTGCGCTTTTTGTCTATAAATGTATATTAATAGAAAAGACTTCGTACTTTTTTATATCTATACAAATAAATAAAATTGAAGTGTCTGTTTATTATGCCCAAATAACAGCATTTTACTAAATGCAAATGAATGTTTATGGCTCAAATAAAAAAGACATTTTTTTTAATGTTTGTCTGTCTGTCTGTTTGTCTGTTTGTACTGACTTATCTCCAAAACGGCTGGACCGATTTTACCAGGACTTTCACTGGCAGATAGCTGATATTATGAGAAACAGCTTTATATTTTTTTCTAAAATAAAATACTTTAGAAAAATAATTAGAGTTCTGCGCAAAAAAAGAACCCCATAATAACCGACATTCACACAAATGAAGTCGCGGGCATAAGCTAGTATTTTAGTAAAAGTGTTGCAAACAATTTGTTCTAAAATTAGTTGAAGCTTTGAAACAACGTTATATTCATAGAATTTTTTGCTATTATATTTTTGTCTTTGCATTTATCATGATTTCAATAACAAAGATTTTTTCATGACTTTTACTTCATATAGTTCATGTTTAAAAAAACATAATGATTGTATGTGTCATCATACATAATTATCTTCAGTTAGTGGCGATATTTTACAAGTATATAAAAACTAAATTGCTTGAAAAAAATACAATAAAACATAACATCACGCCTGTAATCCCCGAAGGGTTAGGCAGAGGTGTATCTATAGTACATCCACATTGCACCAGTTATGTTTTTAAGTCCCATGTAATACTTGTAATAGGGCGCGGGCCTGTTGTCATCAACCGGGCACAAATCCAGATCCCGACCCAAACCCAAACCCAATAACACTTTGCCCGACTAGGGAATCGAATCCAAGACCTCATGCTTAGCAGTCGAGTTTTACGACCACTAGTCATTTCTAAAATGTCTACTGAATGCGCTTTCTTCACATTTTTGCACCTACATAACGTTGCTATAAACACCTAGCTTTCTACATCTATAAATCTTCTATTAACATCTATAACCAGTTATAACGAGACATGCAGACATCAACAAATTACCGTCACCGTCATTGAAACGTCATTCTTATCACGTGTCAAAGTCATAAACAGCTGGTTTATTCTATAAAAATCTATCTCGGTGAATTTAAGTGAAGTGACTTTGAGGTAATATTTCATCTCAGCAACAGTGTCAAAACATGTGAAAATTTTAGGTTAGATTTAATTTAAATTAGAGGTCTTTTGACATATTGAAACTGAGATTTAAATGTGAACGTTTTTAGGGTTCCATACCTCAGTCGGCAAAAACTAAACCCTTATAGGATCACGTTGCTGTCCACCTGACCGCCTGTCTGTCAGTTTGTCTAAAACCTTTTTCTCAGGATCACGTGAAGGTATCAAGCTGAAATTAATATCAAATACTCAAGTCTGCCACCAATTGGCACAGTAAAAAAACTAAACTTCTAAGTCAACGTTATACAAAGATAAGGTCGTTTATGCCGCAAATTTTGAAGCTCGCTAGACAATTGATATCTAGGGGCGACTTCCCGTTAACCTAGACTCATGAAATTTGGCAAGAAGCAATGCCATGAAGAACGACTAAAGAAAGTAATCCGAAAACTTTGTAGTTATAGCACAAAATAATTCCTTTTATTTTTGTACATTACATACTTGTACGAAACCCTGCGTATGCGTGTCCGACTCGCACTTTCCCGGCTTATTTAAAAATACAGATACAAATACTAAAGTAATAACAAATACTAAACATGAACGCTGACAGGATAATTTTAGTTAGGTGCATCTGTATCTATTTATACACTATTCAATTAACTAATTAAATACATTTTAGATAACTATACATGCATGTTTTGCATCAATTAAAATAATTGGACAGTGACCTTAAGTTTTTAGTCAAACAGTAATTTAATAAAATAAAATCAGAATATTTTCTATGTATTTTTTTATCCCGACAAGATTGATAAAGATGCACCACCTTGCATTCTGCTGGCGCCCATATGACTCAAACTCATTTCACTAAAATTCATCAAGGGTTTTTTTTACAGAATACAACTGTATTTCATCTATTTTTATACTATGATCTTGAGTAACATTAGTACTTCGTCAGTTCGTATGAAATCAACATTGTTATAGACATACATTTACATTGAATGAGTTGGAATCAATTATCTTGTCATAGTGAGTATAATTGTTTTATTTATTGTGAGATTCTGCGCTCATTGAGCTCGTAAAATGACTGGCTGTCACATCAATCGCTTTCGCTAGACTTGTAATTAACTTGGTTTGTTGTAATGATGCGTTTTCTTTACTAATGACGTAGCTGATTATTTTATGGAAGTGTTAATAATACCAGCCTATTACTGTCCCTCTGCAGGACAAAGGCCTCTTCTCATACAGAGAAGGCGTGAGTATTGATCACCACGCTTGCTCAAAGCGGATTGGCGATTCCAAACTTATATAATTACAAGTCCAGGTTTCCTCACGATGTTTTCCTTCACCGATGTCAGTGATGTCCAAGATAAACTTTAGAAAGTACATATTATTATGAAATGAAAATGTCACAATGATACTTGCCTACATATTTATTTTAATAATTCTATTTTTTGTCAACTTAATTGAATTGCCTATAATCTACTTCTATATTTTAAATGAAAGCCTGCAATTAAATTCCTATTAAAGTAACATCGAATATCTATTTTGGTAGGTAGTGTAGGAGACATTAAGTAAAACAATGGCTAATTGCGCACCATTTTGGTTGACTGGGTTTTAGAGCTAATTTGTTCTTACTTTGGAGCTATCAAGGTTGTAAAGTAGGTTTAATAGAGCTTTGTTTTTGTTTGTAATACAAGGCTTTTAGTGCTTGTTATTAATGGCATAAAATGTTAGTAAAATGAATATTGAGGTTGCCTAATAAAATACAAGAATAATAAATAGCATTAGGCTATTACTGGTGTCGATTCCTTTGGTCACAAATTAAACTAAAATTAGACTATTTCCATCTTTTTCAGTTCAATAAAACAAGAAAGAGACTAATGTAAATAAGAGCTGTCAAATTTAGTCAATCTGACACATCCATACAGTTATAGTTGACATCTTAAAACGTGTGGATTAAAAATACAGAGAAATTCAAGGTTTTGCCTTGAATTTCTCACTGCAGTCTCACTGCAGGGCAAAGGTCTCTGTCCATACAGATAATACACGAGAATTGATCACCACAATTGCTCAAGGCGAATTGTTGATTTCATACTTACTTTTATCATAATGACTGCCTTGTTGTAGAGGTCTTGGGTTCGATTCCCAGGTCGAGCAAAGTGTTATTAGGTCTTTCCGTCAGGAATTTCTCAGTAGCAGCCTCGGGGTCTGGATTTGTGCCCGGTTAATGGCTATATGCTCGCCTCCTATTACAGGGGACTTAGGTGTAACTGGCCAAATGTGGGTGTATTAATTGGTACACGTCTGCCTAAACCTTCAGGGATTACAGGCGTGATGGTATGTCATGTTATTTATTATAATGTTAGTTTGCTAATAATGTAGGTATTCAGACTTTTTTTTCTTGATACAGTGCGTTATAAACATTAGTCACTTCGCTTGCCAAATTTTATATAAATATTTTACCAAACACAGTTTCTTTTGTAATATGTGTAATATCTTTTATATCCTTTGAGTCACTTTGTGGAATCCTTCCAAAAGATTGTATGAAAGCATTCAATACACATGGACTGAGATCCAAGGCTCGCTAAATCTACGTCATTTTAGAATGGCTGACAATTTGAGAATGTAGAGGAATATGCAGCTAAGAAGGTATGGGTACCTACTTCCTTATTTCAATGCCTTTTTCAGGTACCAGATACAGTAAATAATACCTTACTCATATACATTTAAATGTGACAAGTGATTTTTGTGTATGCTTTACAGGATATTGTTATAAACATTTTTTTAGTGAATAGCCAAAGTTCGACTTAGCAATCGCCTAAAATGAGGTTAAGATCCACAAAAAATGTGGTAATAATATATGTTGGTTTTTATAATTATTATGTAAAACATATTAAAAATCAACCAAGTCTCTTAACTACAAATTCCTCAATCTATTCTCAAAATTTCAGCCATGCTAAAGTGACGTAAGTCTGGGATCTTGGACAAATAAGAGTAGTTGTCTGCGCACATAATTTATTGTCACCGCTTGGGATTTAGAGGCGGAATAAATTGTGGGACTGAGCCTACGTGAAATACACAACGACGAAAGTAATTTTGGCTATATAGTCACATATATAAGCTGACAGCTTCTATTAGTAAGGAAGTATAAACAGGTAAGATGGACGGATATTTTTTTCTATAGATTCTATATACCTAATCTCTATCTCTATCTCTTCTCTTCTTATCTTCTATAAGTGATTGTTACACTATTGTATTATATTTTACTGCATGTTACCTTTAGCACAATACCAGTGTAAACAATTGTTGGTGAACCAATAAATAAATAAATAAATAATAAATAAATAACGCAAGGTAGGATAAGAGTGCGGTCGCAGGATAGACCGCATATGGTGAAGGGGATCGCCAATACCAGTCGGGGGCGCGGATCATGCGTAATTCGAATACCGTGCTCCTGACTTATGGTAACAGGAGAAACCGTGGGGTTTCAGTCGGTAAGAGACATACCCCTCCGTTATCCCCAAACGGAGGGCATCCATGAGTATTTCCCCACGAAAACAAAGAGTAGGATAAGAGGGGTTAGGAGTAGGTTATGGGTTTTTTTATGCACCCTACTGGTACATTAAGAAAAGTGTAGAGGACAAAAACGTAACTGTATAACCTGATAGGCCAGTGTTCCCAATTTTGTTCGAATGAGTTTCCGTGGCCCTGAAACGAAAAGGGCATTAGGAGTAGCACGGAAAGATATTAGTCAGTGAGAGTCTCACAGTCCTTTCCGCTCCGCCCAGAGCCGAAGAAGTTATTTGATAGAATAGAATATAATAATTGTTTATTTGCACAGAAAGTAGGAACAATATTGAGATGTTACAGATTGAGTGATCCTTATACTTTCTGTCTTAACTAAGGCATGCAAAACAGTTTAACAACACAGATAAAAATACAGGCATACTTAACACAGACACACAATTCAAGTACAATGTCAAAATAAATTATCAATATTAAAATTTTAGTCTTAAACATAAGTCAAGTCAGAGTCTGATACTTTACAAACTTGAAAAAAAAATGTAACTATAGATATTTTACAGGGTTACCTATTGTTAATTTACCAAATATCTGAAAAAGGGTCACTATAAACTACTCGTCATTATGAACTAATTTGACTATAAGACCAACCTTGAAATCATGAAAATAAAATCACTGTTTCCTACAAAAACGTTTTACAATACGATCATAATAAGATCATGTAAGTAATAATTCCTTATTAGATATATTTCAAGACAGTAAGCTAGCGACGTAATAAGCTTCTATATTTATATTAAATATCTCTTCGAGCGTTCATCAATTCCTGATAAGGGTCCTCTTATTTGTTCAATATGTCACCATACCCGTAAGTTTCCTCCATTTTATCTAAATAACTTAACAGCCGGTTCATTTTTAGGGCATCGACATATAAAACTAATTGACAACTTAATATTTTTGCTTAAAAAGAGCAGGGACCGTATTAAAAAGTACGAATGCCATCATTGTTCTGTCGTTAAAAGGATGATGCTCTAGGTCATGGATAGCTCTGTCTCTTTCTTGCACTAAAATACGGCGGCTCTTGAACAACCATCGTCACTGTTATGAACGCTTTAGTTTCTGAAACCTTTTTAGGAAAATCTCATAAAGATCTCAGTAACAGGTAGTCCTATTTGACATGTTTATTGTTTAGTCCAAATGTGCTAACACGTACACTCGTCATTAGGTACCTTCTTTGTGGTTGAGTTGGCAGTTTTTGTAAATAAAGAGAGACTGGAAACCATGACCTACATTTTGAAGAATGGTAGGTAAGTTTAAGTGCGGGTCTGTGGGCGGTGAGCAATGGGTAGCTCACCGTCCGTTCGTTGAATAACGACAGACCGTGTCGACGGCGCGTTCGTGTTCCACGCGCGCCTCAAAGAGATGTCAGCAAACAATTGGAGGGGCCCCTAAGGGCCGATGCCTGCCGGGGCTGCGTGTTGTTCGAAAGAGATACCGCGCCCCCGGAACGCAAAGGGCACAAGAAGGAACATGGATGGGTTTTAGTCAGTAAAAGTCTGACACTCCCTCCCGCCCCGCCCAGGGCGTGGGAAGTCATTTGATGATTTCCCATCGGTAAAAAAAAAAAAAAGGTAAGTTTAAGTAGAAAGTTGTCTTATTTTTGTCAGAATCAATAGCGTTTATGTTCATTAAAAAAAAAAACGTTTTTTTTATCGTCAATTTTCTTACGGATTCCTAATTTTAGATAATTATAGCCTATCTATAGTACACAGGGACAACGTAGCTTCCTATTAGCAAAAGTTTTTTGTTAGAATCGGCTTCGGTTCCGGTTCCGGTTTCCGGTTCCGGTTTCCGGTTTATAATGGAGAATATTCACGTGATTTATAGAATTAAACATAACCCGAAAGCGTTGAAGTAATGCAAACTCATCACTTACCATAGCAACGTCAATTTTGGCCTTAATTCTTCTTTACATAAGATAAATATTCCGGTGATACCGTCGTATTAATTTCAGTGAGTTGCAAAACATGTTCGGTCTTGCTTCCTCACATAAAATACCTTGTGTTAGTGTGATTTTTGAAATTGGGACATATGGTTTCAGACTTTATTACATACAGATTCCATCAACTTTAATTGCTTACCTTTGACGAGTTACGAGTTACACTATTGGAACGAAACTCCAGTGTCGCTAAACCTGCGTTATTTTTTCATGGCTATTTTTGTGATACTACTACTACAACTATTTTTATGATTCTTTTACATTATTTATTTTATTTATTTATTAATAAGGCATTTCAACGACTCACTCACTAAAACATACACAATCATAAGTCACAAACAGTTTAAGGTCTAGTGAAATCGTCTTTTACAGAAGTGTACGGCACTATCAAAGAACTTACTTAATAACTCGTTATATAGTCTGTTTATTGAGGAAGACTACACAATATCACGCTACGACCCTCGTGAGCGGTACAGTAATCAAAGACGTAACTTATCACAAATGAAGCCGCGGGGCATTTTTAGTTTGAAAATAAAGAGCTACATAAAATAAGTACCTACTTCTGATTTCAATGAAACCTAGTTAACAAGAATATCTAAATAAAGTTATAGTTTTTATATTTATTTATTTATTAATCTTCTCACATATACCATTACAGGACATCCCAATGCGGTAAATGCACCTTAACTTATTCTAACTTCACTGTAGCTTATAACTAAAAAAACAACACTGTACTAAAACACTGTCACTGTATTAAAATCATTATCATCATTTATCAGCCATAGGACGTCCAATGCTGAACATAGGCCTCCCCTATAGATTTCCAATAGTACCAGATTGAAGCGGCTAGTATCATCGTACAAAAAATAATTATAATTGACTTAATTTGTTACACCTACCTTTGCAAAAGAAAGAACTTTCGGAAACAAAAGTTCTCATACAAGGCTAAATTAATTAACTTTTTCGTTAAGACCGATCAGTTCTATAAAGTAATAAGAAAGAAACGAGAAGACTTTGTGGAAAAACTTGTAACAGTACGTGAATTATTCATTTCTTTGACTAGTTTACCGATCTGGAGATGCAGTACTTAGAATTCATAGTACATAGTCGAACAAGTCATTTGGTATACAGGCAGCTAACTTGCAACTACTTTTAAACAATCTTTTGAATTGTTAATTCTTTTAAATCAGTTTAAATAGGTTTCAAAATAAACACCACAAGCTTAAAAAGTAAACACAACACAATAACAATCATCTGCCTAGCCTTTTCCCAATTATGTTGGGGTCGACTTCCAGTCTAACCGGATGCAGTTGAATACCAGTATTTTACATTGAGCGACTGCCTATCTGACCTTCACAACCCAGTAACTGGGTAATAAGATACCTCTTGGTAAGACTGGTTGTCAGATCTTCGGGCTTCTGACGACCCGTAACGACTATCAAAGATCCATCTATGACAGCCGAGACCAACGGCTTAACGTACTTTGCGAGGCACAAAACGATGTCAGTGATGTCTAAGATAAACATAGAAAGAACATTATGAATTGAAAAAGACACATTAGTACTTGCCCGGATTCGAACCCACAACCTTTTGTATGAGAGGCGGGCGAACACACACAACACAATAACATTGAATGGCAGTAATGTAGCAGAAAGATACTTATTTATGTCAGAAAACCAAAAGCTTGTTCGACGGTACACACTAACAGAGGCGACCGAAATGAAACTTTTCTTTATCAATTTCCGAGACTTTGTTTTCAGTGCATTCTTCAAAATATGACCACTCTTAATGAGCTTATTATATGTCAAAACGGCAACCCACAATCTTTGGATAATTCAATTAATTTAATAAACTTTTTTATTAATCTGGTTTTCTTTTTTTTTTATTGAGTTTGTAAATAATGTATATATTGTTTTAGAGATTAAATTGTTTCGTTTGACGTAATTAATTAATTTAATTACACTGTTGGGTGTCCGGGTCTGGCTGTTTGTATATGTAAGTTTATTATGTTTATAAATGCACCCACTATACTGGATAAATTCCTAGAGTGAGGCAACGTTAAGTTAATTATTACAAACAGACGTCTTAATTCAATTTATTTATGTCAATTTAAAATTATTCAGCGATAAATTTTCCGTCTACAAATTAACTACAAAAATGGATGGCATTTTGACATGGGCCGGTTTGTTTAGGGCAAATTTAACCCAATTATGTATTAAGTAAAGAGATAAAATGGTTTATTTGATTGCCTTGCCGTGGCGAGGATACTTCCTTGCTTACAGTAGTATGTAACGGTAGTTATAACCCTTTACTATCAAATTAAGCCTAACGTAGTCCACTGCTTAATAAAAATAATAATAATGCCAGTCCAGGAAGTCTGTGGTATCACGCTGTCATACTGACAATTTAAATTAAAATTTATAAAATTAATTTCTATTTTTACCCAATATTTAACAAAGTTACAACCAATATTTGGATAAATTAAATGTTATTGGTGTTAATAATATTTGGATAAATTAAATATATCAAATATCATCATGAAAATATAGAAAATGAACCGATACCCCTGCCGTTTGCGCCGGCAGCGGGATACTACAAACGAACAATGCGCACGGATAACATCTCCGCCCGGTTCTTCGTCCTCGTCTCAGTCGTCGGAGGAGGTATTCTTCACCCCACCAGTTACTGGAGCATCGAGTGATGAAGACACCGGGCCGCCAACGCCCTCTCAACGGAGAAGACCTGCCCCGAGAGGGCGACCGCCGCTGCCGGCCAGCTTGGGACGAACGGATCCTTGTGCTCCGCCAACAATCCCCGCTGCCGGTGGTGTAGTGCGCCGCATGCGATGGACAATTGATTTAAATAAATGCGTCATGCGGGCCTACTACGGGGCGACAGACGGGGGAATGAACCTCACAGCGTATCGACCCAGGATGCTGTCTATGTTTCAGGCTCTTCAACCGGCTGTGACTGTCACTGCACAACGGCTGTCGGATCGAGTGCGACTAATCCAGCGGCGTAAACTGCTGGATGATGATGTGCTTGAACGACTGCGCCTAGAGGCGCAACGTGCTCACATTGATTCCACCCCTCCTAACCCTCCGATAGTACGAAGGGATTCTATTTTACTATCACCAGAAATCCCGCTAAGGGAGGATGAATGTGTTCAGGTTAGTGCCTCCAACCAGGATTATGAGCAATTGAGGAGCGCTTTGGATGATGCGATTGGTAGATATCATGAATTACCTCCTTCTTCTAGACCACGGTTACCTCGTTTGCCCGTCAATAAAAGAAATTTAGCGCTCGTGGGAGCCCTTAACTCTATACTGTCGAAAGACCTAGAAAGCTGCAACACGCTTAGTTTGACACACTCAATTCTGTACTGCGGGGCCGTGGCCGCATGCACGGTGGCTGGAGTAAGTTTTCCAAATCAGGAACAGACTTCCCGGCCTCCTGCAGCTGTGCCGCTGTGGCAGTACAGAATTGAGAGACGTATAAATCGTGCTAGGACCCTCATAGCCAAACTTTTAGTTTTTAGGAGCGGAAACACTCGTCCTAGAGTTATGCGCTTCGTAAACCAAGCATTTGAAGGAACGAATGTCAGTCCTCAAAATTATATAAACTGGGTTACGGAGCGCATAGACTTTTGGAAACAAAAGGTGTATGCTTGGGCAAACAGAATACGCCGTTACAAAGAGAGATACAACAGATTTCATATCAATCGCATTTTTCAAAGTGATGAGAAGAAGGTGTACAGAAACTGGGAGAAACCACAACAAATGGTTGACATGCACCCACCCAGTGAAGACGAAATGTCGTCGTTTTGGCGTAATATATGGTCGGTGCCAGTCAATCATTGTGAGGGTGATTGGATTGGATCTGTCGAACGCGCGTGTGACATGGTGGAGCCAATGCCTTCAATCAAAATATGTCAAAGTGATGTTTCATGTGCAATTCGTCTTGCCCCGAACTGGAAAAGTCCGGGGCCGGACGGATTGCATAATTTTTGGTTGAAGTGGTTTCGCTGTTCTCACGGGCTTTTGGCAGCTCAGTTTCAGGATGCCCTCACGTTGGGGGAACTACCAGAATTCTTGACTACTGGTGTCACTCATCTTCTTCATAAGTCTGGCAGTACCACGGACCCGCGAAATTATAGGCCTATAACTTGTCTTCCGACAATGTATAAATTACTTACATCCATTCTGAAGTTCAAAATTAACTCTCACATTGAAAGGAATAATATTATGGCCCCTTCTCAGAATGGTTGTAAACCGAGAGCTCGTGGTACCAAAGAACTTCTCCTCATAGATATGGCCATTTGCCATCAGGTTCAGCGAAATAAAAAAAGTGTCTCTATAGCCTGGATTGACTACAAGAAGGCTTACGATTCGGTACCCCATACATGGCTGAAAAAAGTACTGGAAATTTATAAAATACATCCAGATGTTTGTGGCCTTCTCAGTTCATGTATGGAGCGCTGGACCACGGTTCTTCGTCAGCCGGGTTCTAGGGATGCTAATGTTTCGTCGAACCTGATAAGGATAAATCGCGGTATCTTCCAAGGCGATAGTTTGAGTCCTTTGTGGTTCTGCCTTGCATTGAATCCTTTAAGTACCTTACTTAAGGATTCAAAGCTGGGCTATCGTCTTCACAGAGGGGCTGAGCCTATATCTCATCTGCTGTACATGGATGATCTCAAGTTGTATGCACCAAAAAAGTCACAGCTTGTGGACTTGCTCAAGATCATAGAATCATTCAGCAAGTCCATCAGGATGGAATTTGGTGTAGACAAGTGTGCGATCGCTCATGTACAGGCAGGAAATGTAGTAAACTCGGAGAGCTTACTACTTTCTGAGGATATTACTCTCAGATCCCTCTCTGAACTCGAAACCTACAAATATCTGGGAATGCCACAAGCACTTAGTATAGACAACAAAGCAGTAAAACAGTCATTGAGGGACCGGTTCTTTGCGCGCCTTTTAAGAGTACTTAATAGTCTCTTATCTGGTGGCAACAAGGTCCGCGCCTTCAATGGCTGGGTTATGCCACTGTTGTCCTACTCTTTTGGTGTTCTCAGATGGACTCAGACTGAGTTGGACGCTTTGGACAGAAAAGTAAGGTGTTTGTTGACTGCACATCGGATGCATCACCCAAGGTCATCTGTGATGAGATTGTACATCCCTCGGAGATGTGGAGGACGGGGATTTCTCAATGCCAAGAATCTACATAATCGGGAGGTGTACAATCTCAGGGAGTACTTTCTCCATTCTGACGTGGGTATGCATCAAGATGTTGTATCGGTTGACAAGGGCCTTACGCCGTTATCCTTAGCAAACGGGAACTGGAAGAAACCCTTGGTATTGAGTACTTCGGACCGCAAAGATGTATGGAGGGGTAAGGAGTTACATGGCAGGTTTTATCGGGCCCTGACAGGGCCTGATGTTGACCCGATAGCTTCTGTTGCCTGGCTACGTTTCGGTAACCTCTTTGGGGAAACCGAAGGTTTTGTCTTTGCAATTATGGATGAAGTTATCAAGACGAAGAACTACCAGAGACATATTATAAAAGATGGTACCGTGGACATATGTCGTGCTTGTCACCTTCCCGGTGAGTCAATAAGACATATTGTCTCTGGATGTTCTCGTCTTGCTAACGGCGAGTATTTGCATAGACATAACCTAGTAGCCAGGATAATCCATCAACAACTTGCCCTTAAATATGCCCTTGTGGAAATCGAGGTACCCTATTATCAATACCATCCTGAACCAGTTCTTGATAATGGTCAGATCACGCTCTACTGGGACAGATCAATTATCACTGACAGATTTATTACTGCTAATAAGCCTGATATAGTGATAATTGATAGGTCAGTGCGTCGTGCAATACTTGTTGATGTCACTATTCCCCATGATGAGAACCTCGTGAAAGCTGAAAAAGAAAAAAACATTAAATATTTAGATCTAGCTCACGAGGTGACCAGCATGTGGGGTATGGACTCGACAATTATTGTTCCGATTGTCATGTCAGTGAACGGTTTAATAGCGAAAAGTTTCGACCAACACCTTGAGAAACTTTCGCTCAACAGCTGGATCAAGAGTCAGATGCAGAAGGCGGTTGTCTTGGACACGGCACGCATAGTGAGGAGGTTCCTCTCTCTGGATCCCTAACCGCCGGTAGCTTGGGTTTTACCACCTCGTTGCAGGCGGAGCACTATTTTTATACATATTTTTTTTTTTTTAACTATATTATTTGTTTTTTAAAGGAAAATATGTGCAAAAATATGGAAAATAAAGAAAATAAAGTCAAAAAAATGCCAGTCTATTTTTGTACCATTGCAAAGCAAATCCCCTTCACATGCATAGAAGATCTTGCCTCTCTGCATGAGAAGAGGCCATGATCACTACGCTTGCTCTCGGCAGACTGGCGATTCCAGATTTTATTTTAATTGTAGTTTCCTCACAATGTTTTCCGTCACTGATGTCAGTGAAGTCTCAGATAAACTTAAAAATTACATAAGAATTGAGAAAATCACATTAGTATTTACTCGATATCAAACCCATAATCTTATACATGAGCGAGCGCCTTATCCTGGGCAATCACTACATTTCAAGATTTCTGACAAATTACGACAAGCTATCCGATTCTTCGTTTTCCTCAACTAGACTTTTTCAATCGTATAAAATAAACTAGCTCTTATTTTCAACAACATATTGGTTATTTTCGCTTAAATCTGATTCCTCTTCTATAAAACTTTCTGGGTAAATAAGTATCTACCAGTACTTTCAACTGTTCGTTCTATATCGATAAACGATTTATATTCCGCTTACCTTTTATCAATATCAAGCATATGCCACCTCATCACTTTGCGTGAACTTATACTAACATAGTTTTTCTTCCTTCATTTTCCTTAAGCATTTTCATAAACGGTGGCAATATTGAGGTGTTACAGTTTTTTTTTTTATGTACATGCCAAATATAGCACTAACTGTTGACGTTTAAGGTTCATATTAAAACAACTATGTATTTATCAGATAAAAGACCCAATGCTTGATCAGTTTTGGAGGGTAAAGATAAGAATCTCAATTTGTAATAGATGATAAGGTTGTTGATTTATGAAAGGTACATCTAAACGAATATGAACGGTTTCACCTCAAATTCCTTATGGAGTGGATATCTTGTACAATGCCCTCTTACTTGAAATAGGTATATTCTAAGTAAAAGAGAGCATCGAAAGAAGTATAGAAAGATTGAAAATGCAAATCGCTGGCTTTTACCCGAGACTTCGTCCGCATTAATGTCGTTCCCCATGACTAATCCGTGTTTTGAAGTGACAAACATACTGTCATTTTCGCATTTAAATTATATAAGTGTGAATAAAACGCAAATAGTGTGAATAAAATAAACCCTTTGCTAAAAATAGGAAAGGCCACACACGACAGGATGATTACTGAAAACTTCTATACAAATATTAAGACATTGTTCGGCAGCCGCGTGAAATGGAACCTGAAGAACTTGACGGCATTCGTCTGTGATGCTGAAGGGGATCGCATAGCCCGTAGGAAGTCAAGACTCGTTGCTAAGTATCCAGTAAGAATCGAACCCAAGATCTCATGCTCAGCAGTCGCGCTTGCGACCACTAGAGCAACGAGGCAGTCAATGGTCCAATTATATTTTTTGGTATTTTTTATTTCACGCAGATGAAATCGTCAACAGAAGCTAGCATATTATATTTTCCGGTATTTAATTAAAGAGAAAACAATGGATATTAGATTATCTGCGTTTTATCATTGTCAATAATCCAATTTCATGAGCGATGGTGCTTCAAACCTATATTGTTAATCGTACTTTTACCGTCAAGGCTGTTCAGACCAATATTCACAAAAAGATCGACATCCATCGTAACAAATTTGGCTAGACAACGCTTGCCTATTAGGGAAATAGACAAATATTGAACGAAAGTTGCGCTGTTTGGAGCGAGTTCGATTACCAAAGTCAAAGTCAAATCATTTATACCAATTAGACCATTAAAAGGCACTTTTGAACGTCATTTACAAGAGAAAGAAAAATTATAATATTGAATCTAGTTGCCCATTCCAAAAAGTATAGTTTCGTATGGAGAAGAACGGGCAATTAACTCCATACTTACTCTTTTTTTAAATATAGCACATAACATAAACATAACATCACGCCTGTAATTAATTAGTACACCCACATTTCGCCAGTTATGTTAAAAAATAAAATACAAAACACAAAAATAAAACACAAACGACACAAAACAAAACACAATAAAACACATACAAATACATAATACATGTATGTGTTGTGCGTGTGTCATGTGTTTGTTTTTAAATATAGGTATATTATTATATGGTTTACAATAACTAGTAGGTACAATAATTAATTCGGAACAAATATTTGTATTGCCTATAGGTTCCGGGTCTGGTTGTCCGTATATGTTTGTAAATGCACCCACGAAACTGCATAATAGTTCTAGTATTCCGTGTTCTTTTTTAAGAAAAACTACCTACCTACTATTGACTGCCTCGTTAGTATAGTGGTCGCAAGCGCGACTGCTGTGCATGAGGTCTTGGGTTCGATTCCAAGGTCGGGCAAAGTGTTATTGGGTTTTTCCATCCGGAATTTCTTAGTAGCAGCCTCGGAGTTTGGATTTGTGCCTGGTTGATGGCAATAGGCTCGCCCCCTATTACATGGGACTAAAAACATAACTGGCGAAATGTGGGTGTACTAATGGGTACACCTCTGCCTAACCCTTCGGGGATTACAGGCGTGATGTTATGTAACCTACTTATTTTTTTGTAGGTATTGTCCAACATCAACTGGTAGGTATGGAATGTTTTTTTTTTTTTGTGATATAATCGAATACTAGCTATAATTAAATAGATAATTATTTGCAAGAAATCGTGACTTCTAAATGAAACTATTAAAATGTAGGAACCTAACAAACAGTTAAGTAGGTAACTTTAAAAGCTAACTAGTAACTCGAGCTATAACACATAACAGATTTTTATTGGTATAGAATGTTGTTTCATATAATTCCATCCGGGTTAACATTGTTAACATGCAGTTCATTGCAAAAATTACAATCCGATTAAAATTAAATCCAATACAATAAGCGGTCTGTTTACATGTCATGGCAATTATTATTAAACCTAAATTGCAAAACGTGATACCTATCTAAATAAAAAATTAAGTATTTAATACATACTGTATTTACTCTGGAATTCCCCGTGGGTTTCGTACGTTTTGAAGAGCAAAACAAAGTCATAAAATTATCATAAGAATCGGCACAGTCGTTAAAACGAACCAGGAATATAAAAATCTGACTAGTTTTCAAATTTAGAATTGTGAAGAATCCACATTCATCATTCCTGTTTTTGCAACCCCGCTGCGTCGATCAGCTGTTATTTAAATGTCGCTGGAGTTCAAACGAACCAATGTAAAGGTAAAGACTAGCACTCTGTCTGCGACTTCGTATGGGTGATTTTTCTTACGGATCCCTAATTTTTTTGATAATAGCACTCCGTGATAACGTAGCTTTCAATCTACTAAAGAATTTTCAAAATTAGTTCTGCAGATCCAGAGATTACCCAATAATAATAGTTAGAATAGGATTTGAAGCGGTTAAAAGGCGATATATACAGCATAGGTTCATCATTTTTCTATACTAATACAAAAAATATCGTTCGTTTGTTTTATTCGGGTTCTGTACCCAAAAATCTCAAACGGAGCTCTGTCGCTCTTGCTCATTCATCTAACCCTCTGTCACATCTTTTGTACCGTAGGTACAATTGAAATTTTGTCAAAGTGTGTTACTATGGTCGCTATAACAGCAATTTATAAAAACAAAATAAAGTTGATTTATTTACCTTCACAACACTGCTATAACAACAGGCTAACCCAAATCGGTAGCGTGGTCTAGCTATTTAAAAAGCTTTTAAAAAGGGGTCCCCTTTTATTTTATATTTACATCACATAAACGTGTTATTTTCGGCGTTTTTATCACATGATTAAATATTGTAAGCTGATACGAAACCCGTCGTGTGCGTGTTCGACTCACAGATGGCCGGTTTATTAAATTTAGCATGACACTTATACATACACAGGCCAAAATTAAGTTATCCTACACGTGTACACTCAGCAAAACAGATAAACGATTGGTTTTTTCGAATGTATTTTAATTTAAAACGTAGATAATGAACAGTTAATTATTTAAGTTAAGTTACAGTCAAAGACATCCATCGGTTTCTAAGAAAACTTTAACTATATCTGACGACCCTGCATACCATCTGTTTTGCTGTGTGTACTTCGTAACTTACGGTATTCTTCGAACCAGTTTTAAATTCAAAACAATATTATTCATTTTACATTTTCTAAAATAATATTTTTTCTAAACACAAATCTTTTAAATAATAATAAATTGACAAAGTATGCTATATGTATAAAGAGCAAGGAGAAGGTTATAGGGTATTTAAAATTTCGTTAGCATCGCAGTCAATGGGGCCAAAAGACTGACAGCATTGCCATTGGCAATGCTAATTCTTTGGCTCAAGAAGAGGCGAACATTCGTTTAGCGATGTCACAAAAAGGTGAACACTCGGATTCTATGAGCCTAATATTTTGACCCCTAACGGCGTACACATAATAATATATAGCTGGGTACTCATTAGCGAGCTGTAACTGTAACCGTTGCATGTACTGTAACCAAAAAACATAGTGTGTACGTGGTTCGCAAACCTGCTGCGAGCGGTACGCGTGCGGCTTGCAGTGACCCGACGTTTACAACGTACTCATTCGCGTACACACTAGAACCTCGTTACTGTATCACATAAGTTACGGTTACAGCTCGCTAATGAGTACCCGGCTTAATGTAATAAATATTTCAATAAAATTCTATGTAAAAAAAATTGTTTATAAAACTTTACGAGTAAGAGAGAATACATA
Organism: Hoplodrina ambigua; assembly: GCA_949774945.1. Taxonomy (NCBI): domain Eukaryota; kingdom Metazoa; phylum Arthropoda; class Insecta; order Lepidoptera; family Noctuidae; genus Hoplodrina; species Hoplodrina ambigua. Next base: position 6,781,745 of record OX458979.1, read on the forward strand.
ACAACATCGGTACTTCTGCAACTGGTAGTAAATACTGGTATTCTCGAACACGTGTAAATGCCACGTGCTGTTGAATTGAAGTACTTTTGTGTAACCAAGAATTCAATGTAAACAACTTTTTCATTTCCGAGGACTTATGGCCGTCCTGGGAATCAGTTCCGTGATTATTTTACGCAAATGAACACCGGGACCGATTTTTATTATAACAGAAAGTAGAAAAAGCCTGAAAGCACTGCTAATACATAGTATAAAATAATTTAGCTTCCAGATAAGTGTAGCTAAGATAGAAAGGAAAAAAGAATGAAAGAAAACTACAAACACTAAAAACTTTGAAACTTATTTTTTTAAAGTTAATGCATATGTCACCGGAAAATAACAAGATCCGTAAGTTTATCAATTTACTAGGAAGTTTATAAACTTTCGTAAGATTCTAAACGGGAGATAAATTGTAATATTTTACGTCCACATTTTCGTAAATTGATAAACTTACTGAACTCACTCGTAAAATAATAAGTAAGCAGTAACCAAACGCTACGCGCGATCTGATTGGTTGGCTGTCACGTGTCACTTCTCCTTCCTCGCGGCCGCCATTGCTGGCCACGGAACATAAACAAACCGGTTTGCTCGTGCGTTTTTATTAGTTTTGAATGTTGAACTGTGTTGCAACTGTGAAAAATAGCTTTATTTTGTTAAGATTATCTAGCAGTACCCATAATGAGTGACCTACAAGCTGCGGACACCCAAAAGCATTGCCACTATGAACATTGACCAATCAGAGAGCAGTGTGTTATTTTACGTATTTCAAAGATCGTATATTTAAAAGAGTTTCTGTGATTGGTCGAACCATATAAAATCTTACGAATAGATATTCGTTAGTTTATAAATTTACCGTATGACGTCGGAAATTGATAAATTGACGAAAATGTGGACGTAAAATATTACAATTTATCTCCCGTTTAGAATCTTACGAAAGTTTATAAACTTCCTAGTAAATTGATAAACTTACGGATCTTGTTATTTTCCGGTGACACATACATAACATCATAAAATCACGCCTGTTATCCCCGAAGGGGTAGGCAGAGGTGGATCCATTATTAGTACACCCACATTTCGCCAATTATGTTTAAGTCCCATGTAATAGGGGGCGAGCCTATTGCCATCAACCGGGCACAAATCCAGACTCCGAGGCTGCTACTGGTGGAAAATCTTAATAACACTTTGCTCGACCTGGGAATCGAACCCAAGACCTCATACTCAGCAGTCGCGCTTTGCGACCACTGGGTCTAGTAAAATAATTAAATTAAATTTTGACAACGCGGTCGGTACAGTGGCTAAGCGATTGGCTGCTGCGCTGCGTGTCACGGGTTTGATATTCCTGCGGAACAAATATTTACATGGCCTTTTTGTTCCGGGTCTGGCTGTCTGTGTATGAGTTTACTTGTTTGTTAACGCACCCAAGATACAGGAGAAATTCCTAGACGATTAAAAAAAGTCAAGTTGTGATAAAAAATAAAAAATTTAAAAGTTTCGATAAGTTTAATAGGACTCGTCTTGGTATTTGGGGCACTATAAATCTCTCTCTACCCCTTGGAGAATAAAAGGCGCGATCTATACTCATTTATAAAATGGTAAAGTTTGTTTCACTTTATGTAGTTTGTTTCTGATAGTTCTGGTACAATTACAAAAATTCTTACACTGACGAAAACTACAATATTGCCAAGTGTCACAGAATATATTTTATGGAAAACTTGACTTCCACGCGGACGAAGTCTCGGTCAGAAGTTAGTGTTCAATATGTCAGGAGGTGACAACACATTCGTCGATTCTATTATTCGAATTTGAATAAAACTTACCTACAGAATCGGAAAGGTCACAGACTAAGATAAATCGCTAAAGGGGCACGATTGGTTGACAACACATCAGCGAAATTGAGATAAATATTCCGCTTCAAAGCTTAAATGGGACTACAAAAACTTATCACGTATTCCCTTAGAAAATGTCGGTCTGTCATAGGGTAATGGAGATAAATTGAGAAGACGTGAATTGCCACATAGTGTGGCGTGCGTGTCATTCTAACCATGCTGCAACAGAAAGGCACTTTGCACACGGAGCAACTTAAGTTGAGGTAACCATCAACTCTTTCAAAAGCTTCCTGTAAAAGTTGATAGTTTCTATAACGTTTACGGTTGCCGCAACTTCATGGCAATCTGTGAGCAACTTTCATAGCCGAGTTGCCGTATACCGTTGCCGTAGCGACACTGGCGTTGTCGGGCACACGCAGAGGGAGGTTGTTAAATTGCCCGAAGCGATGCGATTGACGGTTGAGGAAACCGGCATCTTTTAAAACCGGTATAATATTTAACAGATGCTAGTTGTGGTAATTAACAACTAACTTAGTCATCGATTGCAGCAACTGAAAATTGTTGACGATTGCCACAACTCGAAACTCGAGTTGCTATGTGTGCGAATTCCAATTGAAGTACAAAACAGCTAGTTGCCAGTTGCTGCAATAGTTGCTTTGTATGCAAAGCGCCTAAGTAGGTACTATTTTTATTTCCTAGTTTCAACTGCCAGGCACGTTTCAGTTTCACGCGTCATGTCACAGAGGTAAATAGAGTGTTACTACTATTGAAAATGCGAAAGTTTGAATGAATGTTTATTACTCAATCACGCTAGAACGGCTTAATGGATCTAGATGAAATTTGGCACAGAGATAGATTAAAAATTGAAATAGATTTTAGTTTACTTTTTATCCAGGAAAAATTTACGGTGCCCGTGGGATAGTATATTCACTTTGATGCGGACTAAGTCGCGAGCAGAAGCTTTTATTAAATATTTATTTAATTCAATGTTAAGTAGAATAATAATACAGTTACATATAGTGGTATTTAGCTGTATTGGGTTAAAATAGAAGCTGACCCCAGTTGGGAGAAGGCTAGGTATCTACCTAGCCTTCTCCCAACTGGGGTCATACAATTGCATTAATGGGGTAATACAGTTGACTTTGCTGAAACTCCCGAAGTCCCGACTCATGGTGGTACAAGGAACCATAGGGTTTTAGTCAGTAAGAGTCCGATATCCTTAAAAAAATAGGAATAAGGCGATGGCTGTTACTTTTCAATTTAACATAGCAGTCCTACGTGACATAAAGTTTTACATAAATACTGTACTGATCTGACATACCTATTGTCAGATCTGCACAATAATGATGTCAAAATGACTAGGTGTTGCTAACCAAAACAAAAGACGACCGAGACTTATACTGTTTTTTAAAAGGTTTGTTCTCAATTAGTTCAATGCATATTGGGGCAGTACTATATTATTATTTGTATTGGACTAAAAATAGATATTGACCTATACTATGAAATCTCTATTATCATCCAAGACACTGATTGCCAATTAATGAGACAAGAGTATTCGTCTTTGGCCAGACAGGTTTGTTAGACATATTGGTCAGTTGACGTCTAAATTCAAATCGATATTGCTACCTACGTGCCTACCAAGCGTGCTTTATCTCGTAACAATGCCTTGGTTCTAAATATATTGTGGGAACATTTATATATATTTTGTTAATTACGTTGATAGACAGTGGTTATTCTAATTGCGAACTTAAAATAATTGAATACTAAACATTTTGATTTGAAACATAATCAAATTGAAATCAGAAAAGCAAGGGTATCCAATTAAGTAACTATTACTTTTTTAAATGACATTTTGACCGCTTGATTCTCAAGTTTCGTTGCGCCTCAGTAGTTAAGGCGCCTATCTCTTTTATACTTGTGGGTTTAACACCAATAAGACTTTATCAATTTCATATTTACTTTCTAAGTTTGTGTTGGACTGTAGATATCACTGACATCGATAAAAAAAACATTATCAGGAATTGTGACATCGGTCAAAAAAAAACATTATCAGGAATTGTGACATCGGTCAAAAAAAAAATATATATCAGGAAATGTGGAAATGTGGTGTGTACAAGAAGAGGCCTTTACCCTCCAGTGGTCCACATCTAATATAGGGCAAAGGCCTGTTCATATACAAAGAAGGCACGAGCATTAATCACCACGCTTGTACACGGCGAATTGTTGTATGATGAGATTGTTTTTGAATCAAGAGAAGATAATTATTAACAAGGTTGCCACTTTCTAAAAGCTTCTTGAGGTTAATCCCTAAGGTTAAACTTAGACTTGGCAAACTAGCCTGTATTATGTAAACGTTATTGCTGGTACAACGCTTGCGTCAATAGTTAAATTATCCGGTTTCAAGACATCCCCGCGGGAATTTCTAAACTACCAACTAGCGGCTGCCAAGAAATGTCTAGGATATAAATTAGGAGTGACGCCTACTTTGTTGCGTAGGCTTAGAGTTGATTTTTATAGTCCTTTTATATTCTAATTAGATTGAGCTATGCGTCACTTTTGATTCACGAGACTTGGGAAGAATAATACCAGCTTATTACCATCCCACAGCAGTGCAAAGACCTCTCCTCATCAAGAGAAGGCATGAGCATTGATCACCGCCCTTGCTTAAGGCGGATTGGCGATTTCAAACTTTGCCAGAGATTCGCAGACATCTAAATTATCACATTTACATCTATGTTTTGTCTCAGCATCACCCTAAGATAGACTGATAGAAAATAAATACACAAGGCATTAATTCCGCCTTTGTACAGTGTTTTTTTTTAAATGTGCATAAAGTTTTAATAAAAAAATATATAAATTGGAGTAAACCTATTTATTATTCGTACAGTTTTGAAGCCAAAAGTTCTACCACCTGTTACAGTTGACAGCAAAAAAAAAAAATTCTAACATAGGTATATACAAGAAATTATATTTGCACGGTTTCGAAGAAGATAAAGATAAAGATTTATTTATTTGCCGATAAATATGGTTACAAAATTATTAGTAGCTTAACATGTTCAATCATAATATAAGCCAGAACCTCTTCCAAATTTATAGATTAGCCACTATAATCGTACCAACCAGTGTTACAGTTGACAACAAAAAAAATGTCCCAACATTTGTAAAATAAATTCTCTAACAGATAAGCTTACAGATAATTGGGTGTGACAGGCGGATGAAAAAATTTCTCCCCAGGGGGTTCATGTTACAAGTTCCTGCTATACTAACTATAGATTCGAATGGATCGTAAAGATTCGCGTGCAACGACTAATAATACATACATACATAAACTCACGCCTTTTAAATTTTCCCATGGGGGTAGGCAGAAATTTCAGAACGCCACCTGCTACGATCCTTACATACTCCTTTCGCCTCATCTATGTTCATACATCTCGTCATACAAGCACGCCGGTTACGAGTACTCCGCACCTGACCTTTCTGATAATAAGGCTATAAAATAATGTAAATGCGGTTCCGAATTACTTCTGGTACACGGATTTATCACCACAGTATTTTCTGATTATTATAGCAGATAAGATGCTACCGCACATAATCTTGCCAAAGTCTTCATAACTCGCCTTTTAACAAAGTGCGCACTGAGTATGGGAGTAGCAGCAGTATTATCCAGGAAATGTTACTCTCAGTGAATATTATAAACCGTTTAATCGAGTCCCCGGCTGCGAAGTACAGGGGTGTGGGGGAAGAGCGGACGCCAGGATAGGTACAGGCGGCGCGCGCTCTAGCTTGATACACAAGAGGCGAAATGTGCACTGGACAATTTTCAAGATATGTTACGTCACAGTGGTTAAAGGTGAACAGTGTCAGCAGGCAAGAACTTAATTAAGCGGCTAAGTTGTAGTAATTATTTTAAATTCTGAAGAAATATACTCCGTAAAGTAAAGGAAAAAGTGTTATTGGGTTTTTCCATCAGAAATTTCTCAGTAACAGCCTCAGAGTCTGGATTTGTGCCCGGTAGATGGCAATAGGCTGTCCCCCTATTACATGGGACTAAAAACATAACTGGCGAAATGTGGGTATTCTGTATATACTCAGTCTTTTCTATCTTAAGATGAAAGCAAAGCTAGCTGACAAAGCAAACTTTGCGAAACAGTCCATATAAATTGTTCAGTTTACTATAACCGAACTATTTATTTGAACTGTTTCCTGCATCAATTGAGTACGTACTAAACACTATTGACCTTGGCCGTTTTATGTTAAAGTAAAATAAAATCAATAAATAAACAATAATTCCAAGATAGCTAGCTTCTCTCAAGAAACACTTTATTTTAATCCTAAAAACCCGATTAATTTTGAATTAACTGAAAAGTTAGATTTTGTGCTTTTTTTTTAAATAAATTATAAATTGTAAGTCAATCCCTAAAACGACCTCATCATATCAGCCTATGGCCGTCCACTGCTGAACGTAGGCCTCTCCCAAAGAGCGCCAACCAACCTGGTCTTGGGCAGCGCGCATCCATCCGCTGCCCGCCACCTTCCTTAAATCGTCGGACAACCGTGCAGCAGGGCGACCTACACTACGTTTGCCTAATCGTGGTCTCCACTCTAACACGTGTCTGCTCCACCGACCGTCTGTCCGTCTGCAGACATGACCGGCCCACTAAAACGACCTACTGACTGTCAATTGAATTTGAGTAAAAGTGGCGTCATAATTCACTATTACTAACCATACAAAATCTGGAAGAGTATTTCTTATTCCAACATAGAAACACTAGAAAATAGTATAATACTTTAGCATCTCCTTGGACAGGAATAAAAATTCAATCAAAGAAATGCACCGAAGCAAAATTGTACTTGTTTTATGTAGACCATTGAGGTCGTGATGGATGAATTTTACGACCTTTTTTTATAGCGTACCTCGTCACTATCCTATCTTGTGGTGAACAAAAAATACTTGTAGAAAGAAAACTTGGATGAAGTAAGAAAGATGTGAAATCCAAAATGAATGCTAGCTAGATTTAGAAAGAACTACGAGTAGCTTATGATCGCGACTTGGTTTGGCTGAATGTCGGTTGTCACAGGGTTTAGTTTTTTAGGATATTTTTTTATTCTTACTTAGTCCTCAAAATATTAGCTATCTGCCAGTGAAAGTCACGTCAAAATCGGTTCAGGCGTTTTGGAGATAAGCCGTAACGAACACACAGATAGACAGGCAGAAAATATGAAATTGGTTGATTGGTTTAGATACATTGTAAACTGTTAGGTACTATTATTATTACATTACAAACAAACACTTCAATTTTATTTATTTGTATAGATTACTACTTAGGTAGATATCGTGCTTCTGTAATGTGCTTGTTATGAACCTAAACTACTACAATAACTCTTAGAAACAATGTCGTAAAAGTTGGTTGTTATTTGGATTATACTATGATAATATTCAGATGACAAAATTTTGGCCAATTTAGACTAGCCAAGTACGCTGGAGATATGATAGTGCACAAAAATTAATGTTATCCTCTTAACCCAATTTCTGTAATGGCGGCCAACTTAGTGAAGACTGGACAAGTAAAGATAAACTACTATAACATGGCGCGCCCCTTCATAATACTATTTCTATAAAAATGAGCAATTAATGACGCCGCTAGTCGAGCAACAATGACACGCTGATTTGATTTTATTTATTTATTTATTTATGATTTATGGAAGACTTACAGCTAAATAAATCATATTAAAAGAATAGTAAATAAAACTGACAGCCAATTACAAGTCTTCACTTATAAAAAACAGGCTGGCAAAGATGGTGTGAACAACTCAGTACTGCTCGCACAAGAAAAGAAAAAGAGAAAACAGGACAACATCAGAAGCTTATAAAACTAAGAAACAACATAATCTAACATAGGCACTGGAGCTTGCATCTTTCGAGTACACATTAGTCTAAACTTACACAGTATTTACGAATAAATTAACTTAACTAAGTAAAAAAATTAAGGCTCAGGCACCTTCTGGCCGTAGATACACTTGTCGAAAAGGGATCAAAAGGGATTTTGTTTCAGACACGTGCGTTGTGTGTCTTGTAAGTACTTTCAAACGTTATGAATTGTTGAGGGGCGCGCCAAGTTATTGTAGTTTATCTCTACGTAAGAGTTATTTTAGTGCACTAGTATTTTCGAAAATACAGGTGCATTCCCTTTTACCTCACTCTCATAATCTAATGGGATGGCAATTCGACACGACCGGAAAGATTAGCTATAAGACCTAAGGCTTAACGTGCTTTTCAAGGCACGAGTGCGTCACTCCACCAATTTCTGAACTGCTGGTAAGAAATTCCGAATACAAACACCCAACACTTTGCCAAACCGAAATGAACGATCACTAGCTCTAAAAGCCCTTCAATTTGCTCTCAGTAAGGCTAATATGTTTAAGTCAAGCTAGTAGTAATGTAAGTATTCATTGAACTGAACACTGTAAAATAAAACCTATTTTATCATAGTCTTAAGACATATTTTAACAAAACCTACGTTTCTACAAGTCGAACACAATAGTTAATAGGTTAGTAGCATTACTCGATAGAACTAAGTCTTGAGGAAACATGTCTGCCGCCTCTCTACGTCTCTTTCAATATAACAAAGTTTGTTCAGTTCAAGTGAATAGAAAATTTTCTATTGAAACTTGAGAATAAAGAGCTAGAAAAGAATTGATACAAAGAGGTACCTACTTAGGGTCGCACACTCTCTGTCTGTCAAAAATAGTAGTTCTAAAATAATTACCCATAAAAATACAGTAGATTAAATTTCGCCCGCAGCTTCGCTCGCAAATTAAAATTAATATTCGATAATGATTCGAAAGACTTGTGGCGCCATCTATCATCATAGAACGTTATTGTGGTTTCTCTCGGGAACAGTACTTTTTTTCGGGATGAAAGGTAGGTACACTATGTTCGTTATTGTGCACCTAATAACGTATATGCAAAATTTCAGGACGATCGGTTCAGTGGTTTAGACGTGGAATGGTAACAAACAAACTTACTACTATAAGCATAGCAGTTGAGAGCTTGTCATGCTCACTCAAATGTCTCGCTGATGGTGGCCGTGTGTTGGATCATTTGGCTCCCTCCATAATGGTTGAGCTAGGTGGTGCTGATTCATGCGTCATGCTCGTGAACGAGTGCTGTCAGTTGGAATTGGTCATCTCTTAACTGCTATGGCTTTAATTTCTTTATAATTTTTTTACTACTATTTTATATTCATCTTCATTGTGATCACATATAGAATCGACAAGAATAATGTAACCAGGATTTTGTAAAAACCTAATTTAAAAGAGTGTCGTGAAGTTTCTTGCTCGTTCTTCTCCATAGAGGCATACCTCCGTTTTGGAACGAGCAACTAGCTTCAACTTTCGGACTAACTGACCGACTCTTTGACAATTCAAAAGTGCTTGTAAATGGTCTAATTGAAATAAATATTTTGACTTTGACTTACTTTCGCATTTATAATATTAGTTAGGATAGGATAGTTAGGATATAATATTAGTTAGGATTAGTTAAGTAAGTGATTAATAAAAAAAATAGTAGGACGGTAAAGTAAACATAGTGAACGTACTGTCAACTTGATATACCAAAATAATGTCCTTAAATAGTTTAAAATAAATATTAATGCTTTCAGTTTGGTGCTTTTAAAAATATAAAAGTTTGACTTTTAGTCATCAGAAATATAGCAGGATTCTATATTAAATAGTTAGAGAGAGAGAGAGAGATATATATATTAAAATATAAGAGTTGGTAACCCTATACCTACAAGACAGTGTTTACTTTTGTTAGTGACATTGCTAGACAATAATACCTAGACTGATCAAAATGGAAATCGCACCAGTTGCTAAACAAAAAAACAAAATTCACAACGCGAAATACGACTGAATCCCGGGAGATTAGTTTTTTTAGAAAACGTTGCCCCACACTAGTAATGCCTTCTGTGCCGTAAGTGAGTGTAAAAACATATGAACTCACGAATACAAAAAACTAGACCCGGAAGAGAACCTGTAGGCTATACAAATATTTATTCCGTGCGGAAATCTAAATCACGACACCCAGTGCAGGAGCCAATCGCTCAGCTATTGCGAGAACCGTGTCTTCCATAATAATCCAAAATAATAAATAAAGTACTTGCGTAGGTACTGCAAAGGCTGATGTAGATATGAGCCGTATACAATATATTTAATTCTATGAGATAAAAACATTTTTTTTCATTATGAAGAACTAGAGATACCATATATCGACGGCTGTCAAGCCTTAGCACTAGAACTATAATTAAAATATGCCCGCGACCACGTCCGCGTGGAACTTGTTTATATCGTACTTGCGTACAAACTTCCACCCCCCCTTTTCACTGCCTTAGGGGGTGATTTCCTCCGGAGCGAGAGGGAATGGGATGCAGTCGCCTCCTTCTGCGAAGCAGTAATGCTAGCGAAGGAGGAGGCGGGCCGCGTGAGGGAAAGAACCACCTCACGCCCCAGCCGCCGCGGGAGACGCTCCGGGCGTCGGGAGCCGCGAGACGACTCCCGGCCACCGTAGACGCGGGTCTGTGGGCGGTGAGCAATGGGTAGCTCACCGTCCGTTCGTTGATAACGACAGACCGTGTCGACGGCGCGTTCGTGTTCCACGCGCGCCTCAAAGAGATGTCAGCAAACAATTGAAGGGGCCACTAAGGGCCGATGCCTGCCGGGGCTGCGGGTTGTTCGAAAGAGATACCGCGCCCCCGGAACGCAAAGGGCACAAGAAGGAACATGGATGGGTTTTAGTCGGTAAAAGTCTGACACTCCCTCCCGCCCCGCCCAGGGCGGGGGAAGTCATTTGATGATTTCCCATCGGTAAAAAAAAAAAAAAAAAAGGGGGTGATTTCCGAGATAAAAACTATTCCATGTACTTCCCCGGGGCTTAAATTATCTTTATACAAATTTCACCTACATCGGTTCAGCGGTTTAAGCGTGAAGAGATAACAGACAGACACACTTTCGCATTTATAATATTAGTATGGATTCTAAAAATATGAATATAAATATACGACATCAATAATTATAATACCTGTTTCAATCAAAGTAAATTGATAATTTGATATAGCCCGGTACAAGTAGTGACCCACGCTTCAGGGTCGCTACAGTAACTAGTTTTAAGACCACTATTCAGTTTTGGTACTACGTTTATTTTGGACAATATTTGAAGATGGTGTAAAACCAAGGTGTGATGAAGGACAGCTACTACGGTGAGAAAACCAATTCTACATTATTGTAGTATCATCGTAAAAAAGATACTGCTGATCACACGCAAGCTTTTACAATTTACGACTTTCTTGGGACGAAATAGGGTAGTCCTATCAAGCTCTTACAATGTTACGTCCAAGATTGCAGTTGATGTCAGATTAATGTGCTCAAAAATATAAAAGTTATGTGGATTAATGATGCTACTGTTGGAAAAAGGAACTTTTACACTTAATGAAGCCGAACGTTGCATGTTTTTCCCATAATTGTGATCTTTTGTTCTGGACACATTTTGTTTATGAGGATATTGAAGGGAACTCGTCCACGTTCATGCATCTCGTCATACAAGCACGCCGGTTACGAGTACTGCGCACTTGACCTTTCTGAAGAAATTCAACAAAAAGGAAGATTTTTAACATCAAAATTAAAAATTGTGTTACGAACATAGTATTTTCGAAACCAAAGCTAGACTCCCATACAACCAGCAAATGGACAAATCTATACTAATATTATAAAGCTGCAGTGTTTGTTTGTTTGAACGCGCTAATCTCTGGAACTACTGGTCCGATTTGAATGATTCTTTCAGTGTTAGATAGATTAGTTATCGAAGAAGGCTATAGGCTATATACCATCACGCTACGACCTACGGGAGCGGAGCAGTAACCAAAGACGCGGGTGTAACCGCGGCGGACAGCTAGTTTAAGATAAATTCTTTCAAATGTTATACCACACCTTTCTTCGAACCATAAACTTTTATTGAATTGTTTTAATCCTATACGTATTTTAAAAATAGCGCGGTTATGTTGACACAGCTCGCAAAAAAGTCATCGTCCCGCCCTTGCTAAGTGCGTTGCCATACAATACTGCAAAGTAGTTTTAATAAGAATTAAAATGACTTTGTAATGGTAATGAAATAAGGTATGTTAGAGTATGCAGGTATTCCAGAAATAAAATTATGCGGTGGGGGGACCCCGTCCTTCACCCGTATGTAATACAATGACAATATGTAATACAAAGACAGAGAAATAGAAAGAGAAGAAAGCAGTAGTCATAAAGAGAAAGAGAAGAAAAGTCACCTGGGAGGGGTATAACGCCTTTTCCCTACGTGACGATATATGCCAGTTAACTCCTACAGTAAGCAGCGTTAAGGAACTTTCCGATTAATCAGTTGCTTTGTAAGTCAAGTTGTTTGTAGTGTTGCGAGACGTCTTAACAGGATACCGTGGCCCCGGAACGTAAGGCCAACAGAAGGAACAGGGTGGTTTTTTAGTCAGTAAAAGTCTGACAGTCACATCTCTCCCTTACAAAAAAAATAAAAGTGGTTTGTAGTCAGTTGTTTTGTGTGCTTTGTAAACTAGTACCACCTACTCACGATGTTGATCTACTTTGCCGAAAGAGCAGCACGGTATTAACCTTACTTGCAATCTTATATTGTGCAGTATATCATAGCACTTACGTAAGAAAAGTAGTAACTTGTGCTCGACCGACTGTTCTAATTTTTGTTGTAGTTTTGTGTGTCCTACATATTTTTATATCTTTTTAACACTCAGTTTGTTTAGTGTAGTTCTTTTTATGCTCTGTACAATTAAAATCAAGGTCATTATTAGGATCACTATGAACTCATCCAATCAACAGTTTATACAACCGTTTTATGGATATTTTACTACAGTTATACTGGTATCTGTTAGTTGTTAACTGAAAGCAGAACGTCATTGGTCTAGACAAAAATGTTATGTTTCAATCAAATGTTAAGTTAATATATGGTTTTATACGGGCTGTAAAAAGACATATCACATAACCATTAACTATGCATTCAGTCCATCAAAATAAGTAATATAAAGCTACTGCTATTGCTATATTATTCGTTGAAAACGACTTTTCTTTTTATGTGAAAAAAACACTGTTTGTCATAGCTTGCAATGTCGCACAAGCAAATAAATTATCATTGTGCTTACAATATGCCGATCGGGTAAATACAAGACTACATCGGGGTATTTCAAATTTCGTTAGAACATTTAAAACTAAAAATGACCTTCAATATCTTTGTAACCTTTATGTAGGTTCGCAGATAGTTCCCGTAACAGTTGCAAAAAATAAAATTTAAAAAAAATGGTTTTCGGTTCGATTTGTTGCCGAAAGTAAATAATTGAAATGCTAGTCCAACTCTCGAAAAGGTCGTCAATTTTAAATTGGCAATTGAAAACTTAGAATGACCTTTCCATAACTTTTCCTGAAGTGTCTATCTTGGTCTATTTCTAAACAATGACACGGTATTGACTAGACATTCACCCTTATTGAAAGTCAATGCAAACATCGGCAACCGCTTGTTTGAGAAACTCAATTGGAAATGATGAAGTTTCGATAAATTGTCGATTAATTTTGCTCTCGTGAGTTGAAAACAATTTCGTCGGACCGTCCTGATGAACTTCCGAAGTACTCTCAAGGACTCGAAGATTCATTAAACATTGCTAGACTTTTTCTTTGCGTTAATTTGGTTAACGTATTTTTAATCAGAAGTAATGTAATTTATCTTTAGGTGAATCTGAAAATAAATCTGAAAGAAAGATCTAAATCTGTTCATTAAAAGATTGAACACAGATCAACTTTAATTGAACGGGATGGAGCACGATGCAACTAAACTAAGTTGACCTCTTCTCAACCTTATTACTTAAGGCGTAAGGGTGAAAGATGGTCAACAATTGCACATCTATATGTGTCGTAACCTGATAAACATTGATACCATCAGACAAGTAATGAACTCCTCATTAAACAGTGAATTCAACCGCCTAAACTCTGTTCAATTTTTTTTTTCAATTGACGATATTTCCATTACAAATATATCAACTTTAGTCACATTACTTTGTAAGTATAATTAGTAGGCATTCAAAACTCATAAAACTTTGTTTTTTTTTTTTAGTGCAAAAAAAAACAATAGTGTAGGTATATTTGAATTCATTTTTCAAATACATATCATTACATACATACATACCATACGCATTTATTTAAAACTTCGGAAATTCGGAAACTAGATTGTGAACGCAGTCAATCAAACTGCGTAGCCTTTTTCCAACTATGTTGGGGTCGGCTTCCAATCTAACCGGATGCAGCTTAATACCAGTATTTTACATGGAGCGACTGCCTATCCGTCCTCCACAATACAGTAACTGGGTAATACGATACCTCTTGGTAAGACTGGTTGTCAGACTTTCAAACTTCGGGCGACCCATAACGATTGTCAAAGATCCACATAAGCAAGGAGTAACGGAGCGACGTTGCTTTCTGAGGCACAGAGAAGTCTCGCTGAGTAAAGATGGTCACCCATCCACGGGCCAACCCCGGCAAGCGCTGTTTAACCTAATGGATCGATCCGTGTGGCTGTTATTACTTAGCCACGAGCTCCTCAAAAAAATTGTGAATGCAATATAGTGTGTTATCCTGTAAATCTTAGTTTGTAATTTGAACTTGTAAGTGGGTTCATAATGAATTTATGTGCGGTCCCTGTTTGACCGTGAGTGAAATGGGAAGTAAACTTGACAGCTAGACCGCTACGGTACTAAGCAAAGTCTAGTCTGGGATTAATTTAATATCAGTGAACTTTGATAACTTAACAGACTTACTGTACCTACTACGAATGTCTACTGTGACTGCCTCGTTGGTCTAGTGGTCGCAAGCGTGACTGCTGTGCATGAGGTCTTGGGTTCGATTGCCTGGTCGGGCAAAGTATTATTGGGTTTTTCGATCAGGAATTTCTCAGTAGCAGCCTCGGATTCAGGATTTGTGCCCGGTTGATGGCAATAGGCTCGCCCCCTATTACATGAGACTAAAAACATAACTGGCGAAATGTGGGTGTACTAATGGGTACACCTCTGCCTAACCCTTCGGGGATTACAGGCGTGATGTTATGTGTTATGTTACTACCAATGTCTAAAATAATAATAATTCCAGCCTATTACTGTCCCACTGTAGAACAAATACGTTTTCTAATACAGAGAAGACCCGAGCATTGATCACCACGCTTGCTCAATGCGGATTGGTGATTTCTTACAAGTTATAAAATTAAAAATCAGCTATTCCTTACGTTAGGTTGAGTGTTGGAAAAATAAATTGTACAAAACAGCTGTTTTTGCCGCGATTTCTAGATTGGTTCCTTAATAAAAGTGAGTCATTTTCATAAGTACTAAACTTCCTTGATGTATGCCACTCGTTCTACATATCATCTTATATAATGAGTCACTTATCACGACTTTTTCTTTCCGACCTACGTCTGATCTAGTTTACATAGAAACTCGCCGTTTCAACAAAAGGTCTTAATACTTTCATAACAGGAAATAATGTTCATACCCTGCCCAACCCCATAACAAACTTTATATATTACACTATTTCACAATAATTTTCTCATTTGTTCCCGCAACATAAAACGGGTGGAGCTATAAGTTTTTAAGTGGAAATATTTTACAAGTTACTTTTGATAAATCGTTTTGGGAACCTACGTTGTAGTTGATAATTATTTGATGACTCATTCTTAATTGCTATGGAAATGCCACTTAACTAAGAACCTCGAACGAAAACGGTTTTACTTTGTAAGGGTGTAATACAATTGAATAAGGGTAGGGTAGTAAACAATTACTATTATTTATTGTAAAGTAAAAGTCGAATCATTTATTTCAATTAGACCATTATAAGGCACTTTTGAACGTCATAGAAATAATTGATGTAGACGTATTTAATTTTTGATTACGATTAAAGAGGCAGACAGGTTAGATTGGAAGCCGACCCCAACATAGTTAGGAAAAGCTAGGCAGATTGCAATATTTAAACTTAATAACAAAAAAGTTCAAGAATTTCTCAGTAGCAGTCTCAGAGTCTGGATTTGTGCCCGGTTGATGGCAATAGGCTCGCCCCCTATTACATGGGACTAAAAACATAACTGGCGAAATGTGGGTGTACTAATGGGTACTTCTGCCTAACCCTTCGGGGATTTCAGGCGTGATGTTATGTTACGTAACAAAAAAGTTCTTTACTCTCTTCTTTTTCTTCTCGTACTGACGTTTTCATGGATTTTAAATAATGTTAATGAAAGTTGTTTTTTACAAATTTTTATTTATTTGTTATATACAATATTTACAAGCTTAATAATAAAAACAAAATAAATAACAACCCGAATAAAAAAAAAGAGAAACTAAAATTAAAAGGCATCAAGAAATTGTTTTTTATTAGTCTGTAAGTCTTTTTCATTTCTATTTTTGTATATTATTATCTATGTGAAGCAGTTGCCTGAAATAAATGTCAAAAAAATTTAATCTTTCTTTATTTACAACATATGAAAAGCAAAGCTCGACAAACATGTTTGTATGTACCCATGTAACGCCCCAGAGGCATGATAATCAATATTTAATTTTATATGTAAACACTTATCATCTCGTTTTAAGTAAAATGAAGTTATTATTAAAAAAAAAATTATTTAAATCTATTTTACAGATTAAGTTAAACACTCTTGTACAATTGCAGACAGGTTCAGCACAGACAGATAAAAACGAGCATTTATCAGCACGCATGCTAACTGCATGATGTTTCTCGAAATTGTTTGCTCGCAATACTGTCCGGTCAGGTCCATTAAAAACCGACCAAGTGCGAGTCGGACTCGCACACGATGGGTTCCGTAGGAGCGCACAATATTTAACACTGTATATAAAAAAAAACACGATTCTCTTATTTTAACATTTATTTGTTGGTATAGCGGCAACAGAAATACATGTTCTGTGAAAATTTCAACACTAGCTGTTACAGTTTATGAGATACAGCCCGATGGCAGACGGACGGACAGCGGAGGTTTATAATAGGGTTTCGTTAGCACCCTTCGGGTACAGCACCCTAAAAACGAGAATAACCATGCGATGCACAGACGATATGTATGTTATAAGTGATGAAACGTGTATGTTAGTAATAAATGCTTTTAATAAAGCGTCGTAATCGCCCAGTTACTCACTCGTAACTATCACATTAGATTTTATGATAATTGCAGACTGCGATATCGTACGTTATCTATGCAATATTCAGCATCAATATTGTGATGTCACAGCACAATACTATCGCGCTGAATACGATAACAACGGGGCGTCCTAAATAAAGATTAACAATAACAGCTGATTACTGTCTGATGTTTTATCGATGGTCGTTCGAGAGCAATCAAATGTCGAACGTCTTTTAAGCAATATGACCTTCGACCTTGAAAGTGCAATCATCTTATTCGGTTATCAAATTAACCTACGAGTATACTTAAATATTACAAAGAGATTTATTTTGTTTGTGTTTTCTTGTACTAGCTTCTAACCGCGACTTCCCCCGCGTCAACGTTGATTCCTTCATACAAACTTTGAACCCCTTTTTTTTTAGGTGGTAAAAATCATCAAATGACTCCTTCCGCCCTGGGTGGGGTGGAAGGGACTGTCAGAATTTTACTGACTAAAAAACCACCCTGTTCCTTCTGTTGCCCTTTACGTTCCGGGACTACGGTATCCTGTTGAGACGTCCCGCAACCCCGGGTGTCATCCCCTTAAGGGGTGAATTTTGGAAAATATTTTTTTTACCGGAATTAGGTGCTATAAACCACCTCCCTGCCTTTCATCTTCCTGGTTTTCGATATTTCACCATGAGTGAGTGACCTTTCGCTTTTATAATAATAAATAGATACTATGTCCGATCCTATGTCCACTCGTAAATACTTAACGCCTCCACCGATTTTGATAAATTATACGTTTTTAGATTCGTTTTTAGTAAGAGAAAATCGATGGAAGAACTGATCCGATTACAAAAATTCTTTCACTGATAGAAAGCTACACTACTGCCAAGTGTCATATGGCTATGTTTTACAGTATACTTGACTTCCACGTGGATGAAGCCGCGGTCAGAAGTAATTATTATTGTAATGAATCCGACTAGAAATGTATTCACTACTGCAGATTCTATCAAAAAGCCATTTTCTTAATCATAAATAAATGCAAAATAAGAAAATAATCTATAACTTTGCCGTACTATAGAGTTTAATACTCTGACCAATTTTCTTTTCGCTCCATTGTATGTCTGAAGCATTGAGATTTTGAACCAGTCTTCATTTTCTTCGTTCACGAATCAACGAACGAATCTTGAACGTTACGAATCTTGGATTTACATTCAAAACATTTTGTTTTTTTTTTGCTTCTAAGATTTCCCGCTTATTTGAATTTGTTGTCCCGTTTATTTGTATGTTTATTCATAATAAATAAGGTCAAAAACTGCTTAATCGATTTGAAAGATGCTTTCACCTTTAAAAAGTTTATCAGAAAGCTTATAAACACTATCAGCGAGTAAGAGTAGTCTATTATTTTTTAAATAGGTATTTGTACGAAAATTCTTGGAGACGAAGTCGCGAGCAAAAGCTACTGTGTTATACAGTAGATACATTAGACGCAATGTGGTATAATAAATCAGAATTACAGTTGAAAAACTTTGTAAAAATCATGCTTAAAAATAATATGTACTGTTTTGCAGCTAATTTATGAGTCATTGGAGGGCACTGACTTTTCTCGTACGCTGAGAGGCTTCGGCCATTTATCTCGACGACCACCGTTTAAAAAGTTTCATTAATTTGAAGACACATTTGGCGCAGTCGCTGCTGTGCTGCGTATCGCGGGTTCAATCCCCGCACGGATCCAATCTTTGTTTGGCCTACAGATAGATGATGCGGATCTGGCTGTTTGTGTATATGAGTTTATATATTTGTTAATGCACCTAAGATACGATACCATAAGGGAAATTCTTAGTGTGGGGAAAACTTAAAAAATCAGAAAAGAAATTCAAAATAAATCATTTATTTCAATTAAACCTAAACATCATTTTTAAGAAGAATGAATAAATTATAATAACCATATATAACACATAACATCACGCCTGTAATCCCCGAAGGGTTAGGCAGAGGTGTACACATTAGTACACCCACATTTCGCCAGTTATATTCAAAAGGAATGTATGAAGAAAAATGGGTACCTACTCATACTCTGTTAAAATTATATAATTTTTATAATAACTGTACATTGGTAATTGTAATCGTACAATGGTATGATGTACCTAAAATAAAAATTAATTAAATACTACCATAGGTACCACGTGCTGCAACTGAAAAAGTTAGAGCTATTGTAATGTTTTTAGAAACATGGTGGTCTCATGTTTACAAAACGAATTCAACTTCCTACATTCCTAATATTTACTACTCGCAATCACATAAATAAACCGAAAATGTTTTGAAGATAAATATCTAGTTCCAAATTAAGACACAGCTTTGACCACAGCCAACTTTTGGGTACAAACTAAAAAGGAAAAACAAACACACACATTTACAGTACCTAAATAAATACACGGGCTAAACGTTTACTGTTTCTATAACTTCGTGGGTACAGTAGAACAAGCTATATGGTACACAGGCCAATGTCGTACAATGCTCTGCGGCTCCAAAACAATAAGGCCTTTAGGGTTATGTTGGGGCTACCCCGCTTTTGCAGCGCGTCGGGCATGTTCGCCGAAATAGGCGTATCGGGTTTTCATGCGCTTGTACGTGTACGAATAACATCCTTGATGCGGAAAATGCACGAAAGCTCTAACAGCCTCGTTTCTGTTGTAGCATAGAGCTTTGGTAGTCTAATAATATAGGCACTGGATGGCGATTCACAGAGCGACATCTATTTGGTATGTTTTTAATATAATTTCTAAATAATACATACATACATACATAAACTCACGCCTTTTTCCCAAGGGGGGTAGGCAGAAACTACAGAACGCCACCTGCTACGGTCCTTACATTCCCCTTTCGCCTCATCTACGTTCATACATCTCGTCATAAAAGCACGCAATATAAGTAAGTACGTCTGAAATAAAGTTTATTATTATTATTTATTTTAAATCACTCCCACTAGGTTTCGTAATTATTGGACACCAAAAGCTTAATAAGTAAACACAAAATAACAATAAATGAAGCAGAAAAATAATTAGTTATACTTCGTTGCTTCGTCCTTCGAGATTAAGATAACAATGTAGTAATACGTCTAAGGAATCGCCTTTCATCCACTAAGTTTAATATTTTTTTTTTTTTTTTTTTTTTTGTGTGGGTACTTTGTCTTCCTGTTAGATATGCCTGTTCTGTCACTCATTCGCGTTTTAGTGCGTCGCCGATCACCACGTTATTTCTTCCTCTTATTTAAATAGTGCAAAAGATGCCGAAGCGGGGTCACAAACACGACGATAGTGATTATATAAGAAAGAAGATTCGAAAACTCGAAAGGAAACTTAATAAACGCAACCATCGCTCGCGTGCTCGAATTTGTTCGGACAGTAGCATATCATCGGTAAATAGTATTGCATCGATAGTACTATCGGACCATGAAGGTAAGCTAAAGTGCTATTTTTTATAACAAATTAAGGATTTGTGAATAGTTTCTCGGACTATATCCGTATCCTAACCTGACATGACGTCATATCACGAATTGTGCTGTGTACATCTTATGGGGATGTTACCTTCACATTATTTTATTTAATACCAAAGTCATTAGTGGTTGTGAACATTTGAAAGGAATGTTACCTTCACATTGATGACCTACTTAATAATAATAACGTTTGTTATTCACACGGACCAAAACCAGTGTTGTGGATAGTTTTTAAGGACTATCGCCGCGCAATTTTTTGTCCGATACCTACATTTGGTACTTCTTATATTCCAGTTGGAATGGAAGTTCAAGCCGAAGTCGTCGCATCTCCCATAATTAGCACAGATGAGCCCCAACCGGGTCCGTCCACCTCGACTATACTTGATGTCCCTGCTACAGACGCAGTACAGACAGTGCAGTCGGAACTACCTGTTGACGTAACGCAGGGTCACCCTGAATTGAATGAAGAGATTCTGAATCTCTTGGGCGAAACCCCATCAAAGGAAAAGAAATACGGACGGTAGAAGCGAGTTATCGGTTCGCTGGGAACACATCGCAACAACAGGCTTGACAAAGGATGCCAGAAAGGAGTTGCTTGAAAAGCATCTTGTTCCAAAAAACTGCACAAAAATTGACGCACCGAAGTTAAATCCTGAAATAAAGGCCGCTTTATCGGAAATGCTGATAAAAAAGGATAAAGCATTAGAAAATAAGCAGGCGCAGGTCGCAGCAAGTATATCTTGTATAAGTGAAGCCCTCAGTATACTATTTTCTTCAGATTGTCAAGATCAGGCAGTAATAAAATTACTTATCGAAGCCGGTCGACTGATGTGTGACTCACAACACAACGAATCTATGACACGACGTAGTTTCATATGTTCTACAATTAAAAAAGATATAAAAGATCAATTGTTTAACACAGAAATCGATAATTTCCTATTTGGTGAAATGCTGACCGATACTCTAAAGGCTGCAAAAGCTATATCAAAATCAGGTGCTGAAATTAAAATAAACACTCCGGTACGAAGACCTGGACCAGCGCAGAGACCGAGACAGACCCCTGCCCAGTCTTTAAACCAGAAGCCTCCGTTTCCGACAGCACGGCAAGCGGGAACAGTGAGGAGGACAGCACCCACGCCGCGCTCGCGACCGGAGCAACAGCCACCGCGACAGCAGCCGCGCTCGCAGCAGCGCCAAGCCCCTCGGCGCTAGACCTGGTACGTTCCGCAGGTCGGTTACCTCACTTTCATGATCAATGGCAATTGATAACCAAGGATCCCGTTATATTATCGTGGATAAAAGGTTATAAGATACCTTTTACTAAACCAGTTTATCAGTCACATGAACCAAGTTTACCTGCATTCTCTTCATCAGAGGCCTTTAGATACAGGGTGGCCATCACTGATCTTATAAACAGTGGAGCTGTGTCTCATTGCGAACCATGTGAAGGACAGTTTCTCTCTAGTTATTTTCTAATTAAAAAACCCAGTGGCAAAGACAGATTTATATTAAACTTAAAGTCTTTAAATAATTACATCTTAACAGAACATTTTAAAATTGAAGATCTAAGAACGACATTAAAATTAGTATCAAAAGACAGTTACATGGCCACCCTTGATTTAAAGGATGCATACTTTCTCGTTTCTATACAACCGACGTACAGAAGGTACTTACGATTTCGGTATGAGGGTAAGATGTACCAATTTAATGTATTGCCGTTTGGTCTAAACACAGCCCCATTTGTGTTTACAAAGTTGTTGAAACCGGTTATGTGTTTACTGAGATCATTAGGCTATTTGTCATCTATTTATTTAGATGATATTTGTATAATTTCTAATAATTATCAAGAATGCTTAGATAATATTTTACAAACAAAAAATATTTTGGAGTCATTAGGATTTATAATTAACATTAAAAAGAGTTGTATGATTCCAAGTAACGTTTGCAAATACCTTGGTTTTATGATAAATACAAAAGAATTTCATGTTAGTCTGCCTAAAGAAAAACGAAATTTAATTAAAAAAGAGTTGCAATCATTTCAATTGAAATCTCGTTGTAAAATAAGACATTTTGCACGCTTGGTAGGCCTCCTCACTTCATCCTGCCCGGCAATTCAGTACGGTTGGCTTTATACCAAGCAGATGGAAAGATGCAAATACCTTGCATTATGTAAAACGAGTAGTTACGATAGCCACATGTCAGTACCACAGTATTTGCATGAAGATTTTTCCTGGTGGTTAAAATCTATTGATACCGCAGTCAATCCCATTAGAAATGACAGCTTTTGTCTAGAAATATTTTCAGATGCTAGCAAAAAAGGATGGGGGGCAGCATGTGGTGAGGAGACCGCCAGTGGCCAGTGGGGTAACATTGAGTCTGACAAACATATTAACTGTCTAGAACTCCTGGCTGCTTTCTTGGGCTTACAAACATTTGCAAAAGAATTAAGAAATTGTCAGGTTTTACTACGGGTTGACAATACAACTGCCATTTCATACATCAACCGTATGGGTGGAGTTAGATTTCCACATTTAACTGAAATCACAAAATCCTTGTGGCAGTGGTGTGAAGCTCGTGGTATATTTGTATTCGCTTCATACATAAGTTCAGAAGATAACAAAATAGCAGATGCTGAGTCTAGGAAATCTCATCCTGATACTGAATGGGAGATTAAAGATCATGCTTTTGAAAATATTGTGAGGGTCTTAGGGCAACCAAAAATTGATCTTTTTGCGTCAAGGTTAAATAACAAGTGTGTAAAGTATGTTTCATGGAATAGGGACCCTGGAGCAGTCGCTGTGAATGCGTTTACTTTAAACTGGAAAAATCTTAGTTTCTACGCATTTCCTCCTTTCGCGATTATATTAAAAGTTTTAAGAAAAATAATATACGACCAGGCCGAGGGTATTGTTGTGGTACCATTTTGGCCCACGCAACCCTGGTATCCGCTTTATCAAAAACTTCTCTGTTCCGAATTAATTGAATTTAGACCGTCTGATGAAGTGTTAATGTCTATTTCCAACAGTGTCCCCAAGATCACGTTGATTGCAGGCAAGTTATCAGGACGGCACTACGCAATAGAAGAGTACCGCAGTCATCTTTAGATATTATGTTAGCTTCCTTATCTGAGAAGTCACTAAAACAATACGACGTTGCAATTCGACGTTGGGTAAATTTTTGTAAAACTCACAATATTGAAATACATGAGGCGTCAATTCCGATGGTAATGTACTTTCTCAGTGAATTATTTCATTCCGGTTTACAATACGGATCATTAAACAGTCATCGCTCTGCTCTGTCTTTGATCTTAGGATCGAGAGTAGGGTCTGATGATCGCGTTACTAGGCTATTTAAAGGTTTTTACAGACTTCGTCCTCCAGCTCCAAAATATAATATCACTTGGGACCCGTCATTAGTTTTAGAATTCTTATCGAAATGGTACCCAAATAACAATTTAAGTTTAGAACATTTAACCAAAAAATCTGTAACCATGGTCGCTCTGGTAACTGCACATAGGGTGCAGACAATTGGTAAAATAATTGGTATAATAAAAATTTATAATCAACAATGGTAATTGTATATTAATCAAGATAAGCGATCTGTTAAAAATATCTGGCCCTGGTTTACCTCAACCTTGTTTAAATATTCCATTTTATAAAGACCGGCCGGAAATATGTCCCGCTGAAGCGCTAATAGCGTATATTGATAGGACGAAACCCTTGAGAAACAATGCCAATAGCCTTTTTATAAGTATTAAAAAACCACATAAATCGGTATCCACCAATACTATCAGTCGGTGGATAAAAGATATTATCAATTAGCGGAATTGACACATCAATATTTTCTGCCCACTCCACCAGACACGCAGCGACCTCAGCTGCTCATAGAGCTGGTGTCAATATCGAAACGATACGAAAAGCAGCTGGGTGGAGTGGTAGCTCCAATGTCTTTGCTAGATATTATCATAGAGACGTTCAATGTGGAACAACTGATTTTGCCTTATCAATCCAGACCACTGATTGATGTTGAACTAATTTCTTAAAATTTATAACTTTATATAGTTTACCTACCCATAATTTAAAGAAAAATTTCACTTAAGTTAGAAGTATACAATCATAAGAATATAATAATGTAATGTTTGATTTATATACCTACTTACCTAAGTATAAAAAATCTGTGTTTTAATATTTCACCATCTTTCAAAATCTACATTGTTATCTTAATCTCGAAGGACGAAGCAACGAAGTATAATTGGAGATTAAACGAACTTACCTGAAGTGAAGTTCTATCTAAATTATACGAGTTGCTTCGTCCGAAGAGATTAGTTCCCTCCCGACCCTAGGACCCAATATCTTGAGTGAAATATTAAAAAAGGTTCCAGGCTTTCAACTAAATGAGTGACAGAACAGGCATATCTAACAGGAAGACAAAGTACCCACACAAAAAAAAAAAAAAAAAAAAAAATATTAAACTTAGTGGATGAAAGGCGATTCCTTAGACGTATTACTACATTGTTATCTTAATCTCTTCGGACGAAGCAACTCGTATAATTTAGATAGAACTTCACTTCAGGTAAGTTCGTTTAATCTCCAAGTATTGTTGTCTGTTAACCAAGTAGCTTGTTCAACCGTACATACCTACCTACTTCAGATGAAACCAATCCTTCTACCCGCATATAACGCTAACACTAAGTATTTTTTTATAGTCGTTGACCTGTAGAGGTTGTCGCTGTATTGTGACCTTCGAAAAATTCTCACGTAGACTCTCCGATAGAATCATCCACGTACAAAATGGAAAAAAATAAAATATTTCTCGTTGAATTTCCTTGTACAGTAAAAACTATTGCATAAATATTTTCGTGCTACGTTTAGCCGAAAAAAATGAAACATTCGCAGCATTTTATAGAAAAGTTGTTCCTTTTTGATTAATTGGTAGTATGTGTACTGTAGAGACCCTGGCTGGTTGAGCCATATGCAAACTATTTGTTATGAGATAAATATGACTTTTATATTTAGAACAGAAGCAGACCGCGTGTCAGCGGCTGTCAAACCTAGACTAAGAATTAGAATTAACATATAATAATTTATTTTAAAAGTGAATACAAAATTTTAAGATCAATAAGTCTTTCAATAATAGACAAATATCCCGGTACAAGTAACGACCCACGTCTGGGTGTTACAGTACACTGTAAGGTACTCCTACACTTAACAAATCACAACAAATCAATCATCAATCTACTAGCATTCTTCCCGCGCTTCGTTATCGTGTTTTTTTTTTGAGGATCCTTAATTTTTTTGATGATAAAATGTACCCTACAGTACTCAGTGATAACGCAGCTTCGAATTTGCGAAAGTTCTTTCAAAATCGGTTTAGTAGATAAAGAGATTACTTTCTAGACCTTCACAAACTTAACTTCTTTATAATATTAGTACCTATATATTTTATTGCTGAAGACCTTGTTTGTTTTTCGCGCTTATTACAGTAACTACTGGAACGATATGAAAAAATATTTTTGCATAAGAAAATACTTATAATAATGCCAGCATTCGGGTTTCCCTGCAGGGTCTTTAAATACAGATAAGGCACGAGCATTGAACACCACGCTTAATCAAGGCGGATAGGCGATTTCAGAATTGTATTAATAATACGTCCAGGTTGTTACAGTGTTTTCCTTTACCGCTGTCCGCTGTGATATCCAACATAAACTTAAAAAGAGCATATGAAATCGAAAAAGTTATTTCGATACTCTTGCCCGTGCCCGGTCGTGAACCCTCAGCCTCGTGCATGAGAAGCAGGCATCTTAACCGCTGGGTCATCACGACGATTTTGCGTTATATATCACGTTTATCGAGGAAGTGTAGAAAGGCTATATAACATCACACTACGACGAACACGTAAAGGCGAGTAACAACAAACAAAATAACAATACAATGGCGTGTTTGTATACTCTTAAGAATATCAGTGTCAGAAACAGACCAAAGTAAATTAACAAGATTTGTTTAACATAATTAACGGTGCCTCTTGTCCTAAAACATGTTTAATTGGATATTTTGAGTGTATATCAAGGTCATGTATTATTTATTTAAGCCTAATTCTCACTCAAAACTGAGAGACATGTACACATTACTATCATTGACGCTTCGTGGACAATGGCGGTCGACCACCTTTCAATCTTATTACTGAAGGGGTATGGGTTAAAATTGGTTTACCACAATTGTTCGCAATTGTACATAATCAATACAGGATTACTGAATTGTTAAAAGATTCCAAGGCACCTACACGAAGTCTGAATATATTCAGAGTAACCTGAAAAAGTCACCATAATTATTTTCTTCTGAAAGGATCTAGTATCACTCATTAATAAAATATTTCAACTAAATAAACATTTGTAGAAAAACGGGCATTTCTAATTTGATTAACATTCTATTCATTAGACGACTGCCCCAAAAAAAGTAGTGTTATGTGTTCAGGATTAATGTATGTATGTGACTTTCTTTATTCCACCATAACTTTTAGACGCCTGAACCGATTTAGATGTATGGGGTATCGTTACATCCTTGCATCGTTCCGAGTAACATAGGCTAGTTAAAAATATAAAGAACTTTAAAACGCAAATTAATACCAGCCTCAATTTATTTATTTAATGAATCTGGTCGTGTATATGTTTATCGTCTAGAATTTGACAAGTAGATTTAAAAAATATATAACACTGCAAATAAAAGACATCGTAAAAAAAAACTGACGAGTAAACAAAGTAGTAAATATGTGCAATTTTTGCAGTCATGTTTTTTATTACTATTTTAATTATAGTAGCTTCTTTTAACATTCTGAAGACAAATTCTTGTAAAATTAAAAGCGTTCTAAATCTAAATCGCAATCTCATCTCAGCGACAATTCATGTCAAAAATTTAGGCATAGAAGAGGTATTTTTGAGAAATTGAGACTAAGATTAAAATGTGAACGTTCCTAAAATTTACTAGATTTTCCAACCTGACGTTAAATGTATAAGATTTTTGTAACATGAATATTTTCAGGCCAATTTCAAGCAAATAATTAAGGTCGTTCCTGTATTATGTTTTATCTTTGGTTACTGCTCCGCTCCCGTTGGTTGTAGCGTAATGTTAAATAGCCGATATTATTTCTCATGAATCTGGCTATTATACAACGTGTAACGGAAAGGGTATATCCATACCAAGAGCGAGGCTTCTTTGGATGATAACAAACGATATGGCAAGGGTTTTTTAATCCTATATCTATTACATGTTCGGAAATTATGATCAACAAAGAACACCGCCTGCAGTAGGCTACTATGCGATACTAGGCGCGCAGAATTACGGAAGAGATTTATCGTGATATTAGGCAAGTAACGTGGAAAGTTTTTGACCCACGTAGTTCGGTTAGACACGTTTGTTATGATTTGAATTTAAGAAACATATTAAACCGAAAATTGGGTATAAATTTTTAGAGTATTTTATATTGAGCTGTAACCCTTGCCATGTCGTTAGTTATCATCCAAAGAAGCCTTACTCTTTGTATCTATATACCTTTTCCGTTACACGTTGTATACAAAAACTTTTTTCAATTCGACTGCTGGTTTCAGAAATATTCGCGTTTATACAAACAAATAAACTCTTCGGCTTCTTATATTAGTATAAATGTAGATTTATAATAAGAAACAGTTCATTGTGACCCCGACATGACCTTAGCAATGAAAGCAATAGATGAGTCGGAGAATTGCATTTCTTATATCACGGCCTCGTCTTGGAAGACCTCTGATTGGAAAGAATAGTATTTTTTCAAACAAACCTTTTTCCTTTTAACGCTATACAAAATAGAAAGGTTTGGAAGGAGAAAATGGAGTTCTTTGCACAATACTTGTCTATACTAACTACGTCTGTGTTTGCACAGCTGTTGAGTACAAAATACGCTGGCAAATTAAACGAAGCAATATTCTTTTTAGGGTTTCGTACCCAAGGGATACCATAGGGTACCCTATTACTAAGATTTTACAGTCAGCCTGTCGATCCGTCATTTTAAACGTAATCGGTAGACACTTCAAATTTTTACACTGTGTATTGGCACTGTCATTATAACTACAAATAAATAAATTAAGGTTACGAATACACGCTTTTTTTTTGTAAGGTTTATAGTCATACGGAACCCTACGTGTGCGAGCCGATTTGCAGTTGGCTTCTTTTTTTTTAATAAGGTTGACACTTCACTGTAGTGGATAGGAGCGGATCGGAGGATAATGAACCAATTATTTAACCCCTTATGATTGTTGAGCGGAGCAGAGCCGTTTGAATATTGGTTGTATATTGATTTATTTTCCCTCGCTCCGCTCCTTTCCGTTTTGATAGAATCGCCCGGATTCAAAAAAGATGATTTTATTATTATTATGCTTATGTTATTTTTTTATTTAGTATAAATCAAAGAGAAACTGCAACATATTATATTAAAATAAATGAAGAAGTTTTACATGCTAAAAATTTACTTAATTTTGAGACATTAAACGCATGATGTAATTTCTAAAATGACAGATAAATAAAAAAAAAAAAAAATTAATTAAGTCACTCTAGATTTTCTCAGTTCTAAGTTCACGGAGCAGTTACAAAGGCAATCCATTTCCAATTTTTTTACTACGCAAATGGGCTTACAAATTGAGTGAATCCTGATTTCTTATATATGTACTTACTACCTATAGATGGTTAAAATTTATTCGCGTATTTTTTTTACAGGTAAAATGGTCAAGCGATTGTTATCAAGGGACCAACACACGACGTAAGAAAAACGACCAGGTTTTTACATTTAGGAACCGGTATTGATCCGTACAAATCCCAAATTCACTAGAATAAAGTCTATCGTACGAACGACACAGACAAATTGCAAATCTGAAGCCAAAAGACAGCGGCCAAGGTTTTTTCTGAGGTGATAAATTGTCAAGAAAGACGTGTCGGTCAGCTTACTTGGTTGATACTTGCTTTGACATTTTGGTAGACTAGTGATGTATCCGTCAGTCAATGCTTTATTTAAATCGTGGTCAAGTTGCTTTAGGAAAAGTCAGGAAGAATAAAATCGTAAACCATCGTATTGTCCAGTTACTGGGTTGTGGAGGCAGTCGCTCCATGTAAAATACTGGTATTCAGCTGCATCCAGTCAGACTGGAAGCCGACCCCAACATAGTTGAAAAAGGCTAGGCAGATGATGATGATGAGGAAGAATAAAATAGCAACAGAGGTGGGACGGTAGGTTAAGCAAAGTTTCATATGAATGTTTCAACAATTTAGTAGCTTGTATGTATATTATGTCAACCAATCTGGCTTAATGACATTTAAAGTCGACCTTTACTTTTCAAAATACCTAATTTTTTTTTCGTTTAGGAGAAACGCTGATAAATCTCATTTTTCCTTAAGGAAAAACTGGGTTTTTTTAACGTATCAATAATATAAATTATTGAAAATAACTCCCACTTAACTTAAGCGCATTATCAATAACAGCAATCGTTTATTTTGGTTCTACTTATTGCTGATAATATATCTACAATCAGCAAAGTGTTATTGACGAAAAACAAGATTGCTTTTAGTATTGTTATGTTTGTTTATGCGTCAGTTAGCGTTAGTTGGCTTGTAAAATCCGATAAACTACATATAAAGTTTGCTAGTTTTATTCATAGTTTGTGACTTTTAGATAAGGCTTCTGATGCGTGCGGTGCAAAAATCGTATTTAAAATCATAGCGATTACGTTGCTGCGTTGACGGTGGCCGCTTTTACCCTGTGTTGAACCCGTTCTCGATAAATTTTAACCGTATTTTTCATCCATAATTTTCCATACAATAAAGTTTATTTTTAGGCAACTTTGGAAATGTGATATGATACTGTTTTCAGTATAATATTACCTTATCTTTTATCAGTAACAGAGTTCGTACTTTCTGGAAACTTGATCTCGCTGTTTGTAACTTTCAATGTCGTGAGCGAATTAATACGCAATGGCAGGTACTTGTTGAAGGAAAACATCGTGCGGAAATCTGCACTTTAAATTAATATACTTAAGTCTCAAATCGCCAATCCGCCTTGAGCAAATGTGGTGATCAATGCTCGTGCCTTCTCTGTACGAGATGGGGCCTTTGCCCTACATTGGTATCATCATTATTATTAGGCACTTCTTATTTATTCTTATGCAATTTTATTTGTTTACACAAATCTATAATCTGTGCCAGAAACACATTGTTAAAAGCCCGCCTAAACAATCGGTTCATTAAATAAACATGTTTTATAAGACATACCTACTGTTTATGGATATAACGAGAACTAAACACATTCTTAATTTAGCCACTCGAACTTAACGAATCTTCTCTTGGAACGTGATTCATTCATTTTAGATAGGCAGATGGCGTCATTATGTAAGTTGATGAATCTTTATGACGCTAACGTTTAAAATGGATTCAGTTCATGTTTCTGGACACAGCAGTATAATATTTCGTCAGTTATTAAAAAAAAAAACAGTTGTTCTATTTAAAAGTGGATCACCTACACGGTCAAAAGGTCTGAAACAGCTGGTTCTTTTTAAAATATGTAATGACGGGAGAGTCTTAAATTATATAGGGTCACTGGTAATTAGTGTCCGATACATAAATTACATGATTGTACACTCACGAGCAAAAACAAGTACTTATACACTTAGCAAAATTCAAATGCGATTTTCTTTTAAAATGTTGTAACTTTTAATATCAGGGCGCCTACCACCATCTCTTATAACAATACTATTTTAATATTACTTTGTAATTTCTGTTGTTGCATTTTCAACTCTCGGCGCTGAGCCGAGCGTTGAAAATCCAACAGTGCTAATGGCAAAGTAATATTAAAATAATATTGTTCTAAGAGGTGGTGGTTGGCCCCCTGACCTATTTCATAGGAGTATTCAATTCAAAAAACTATATTCCTAAAAACAAGACATTTCAATCAATATCACCGAAGAAAATAGCTTCATAATGTTGCTAAGTGTATACTTGTTTTTGCTCGTGACTGTACTCGTCAAACAACTTTTCCAAAGAAATGATTTTACGATTTCATTACGATTTCACGACGATTTTATAACGAACATCTGGTATGCACTTGGTAAATAAATAAGAATCGTTTATTTGAAAAAGCTGTTTGTTATCACGAGTTCAATCATACAGTGTTTATGTATCGGCCACTAATTACCAGCCACCCTGTGTACTGAAGTTTGTGTCACAATGTTCTTTCCATCGTGTTTAAAAAAGTAGATATAATATCACTGTATCAGTATGCGGGTGACCTAGAAAACGAACTGGTGTTGCCTTCCCCCTCTCGTAAATGTATCTGCGTTTGAATCTAGTCTGAAACTGAATAGATTAAATGAACTTGACAGCCGTATCTTAATTGATACGCCCTTGGTATGGATCTTATCGGTGCAAAATGGCGTTGGGTAAAAAACCTTTTACCTATTCACACAGTTATCAACAGTGTATGCAAATAGAGACACATATTTTTATTGTGATGATTATAATAATAGAAGAGAAGAATAAATACATGCTGTATTGTAGGCAAATTTCCAGTATTTGAGTAACTCGGACAAGTATAGTAAAAGATGGTATTGGTTTATAATGGTTTTCCTTCAATAATTTTCGCAATATTAAATTTATTCAGCATTGTCACCGACTCCCACTACTAATTACAGTACAAGTACACTACTAAAAACACTAATTCCAATAGTAGGTACTCTCTCCATCCAAAACCAATTCACAGATGGGGATGCAACCTCGTCGAACTTTTAGTTCCACTTTTGAATAACGGATAGCGTTGTAGCAAACCAAAATAATCTCCGACATACGTTTATTTGGGGTATTCCTCACAGCGCACCCGTTTTGAAACGCACCCGTCGAAACGCACCCAAACTATTCCTCACAGCGCACCCAACGGGTGCGTTTCGAATTTTAATCAAAAATATCAAAATTTGATTCCTCAGAGCGCACCCATGACGTAACATGAAATAGAGGACGTACCATACATATTAAGTAACATAGTTTAACACGGATGACCAACCCTAATGGGTATTTTTAAAGAAGAAGTTCCGTGAGTAAGCAGATAGGAGTCAATTTATTAATTGAATTACGTGGAGATCACTAGCCCCATACAAACTCTATAATGAGTCGTTGCCGAGGTGTTGCGCGGAATGCGCATAGTAAGGAGTAAGAAGCTAAATAATCAGCCGTCGGCAAATGTGGAGTCTAGAGGTGGAGTATACTACTACTACCAAATAGCAACTACCAAGTAATTCAAATCGTTGGAGAAGAGTTTACAAGGATATCATCGTGTGCGTGGAAATCTTAGCGTCAACATTGATTATAACATCGTTCGTGTTTTCCAGTACTTTGAAGCAGTCCAGTACTAAGAACATTTTTATTTAGATTTATGTTTTTGTTGTGTTTTTAGAAATTCAATTCAATAAGTAAGTATAGTCATGGAGTCACTTATTAATTTACAGTTAGACACTAAGAGGAACATCGAAAAGGGTAACATTAATTATAAAAAGTCTCCTAAAGAGCGCATTACACTTTCTTACTTAGAAACAAGATTAGAGACATTAGAAAACCAATGGTCTTCTTTCATAGAAACACATCGGTTTATAGTTGATAAAGCGGATACAAAGCATAAGTATTTTACTTCGGAAACTTACGACCAAACCGAAGAAGTGTATATTTGTTACAAATCCGAGTTGAAAGAATCTATCAGTTTATTGCAAAAATGTAGTCAAGTACAATCAACAGCAAAAACATGTAACACAAATAATATAAGGTTGCCAAAAATTGTAATTCCTACTTTTTCAGGCAATTACGCAGAATGGACAACTTTCAAAGATCTATTCACATCTTTAATTCACACAAATGATAATTTAGATAAAGTGCAAAAAATGCACTACTTAAAAGGCTTATTGTCAGGAGAAGCAGAACAGTTTCTGCGACACATTCCGATTTCGGAACTAAATTACGACCTGTGTTGGGCTCAGCTGGAATCTCGTTATAACAACAAAAAGTATCTTTCTCATTGTATAATTAGGCGGTTACTGGGTCAAAAAACTATACATAACGAGTCGGCTGTTGCATTGAAAGAATTAATGGACACCACAACAGATTGTTTGAATGCTCTGGCTAATCTAGGTATCAATGTAACATCGTGGGATATACTTATAATAGATATTCTTACCCTTAAACTTGATACTGAGAGTCGTAAAGAATGGGAATTAAGGGTTACTTCTAATGTTGATTCAAATAATCTACCCACTTTCGCGCAATTTAGAGAGTTTTTAACAAGTCGTTACAGAGCATTTGAGTTCATTGAATACAAGCCCAACAAATCTAAATCAAGTGATAATATTAATAAGCCAAAAGTTCATCATACTGTTAGTGCTGTAAATATTTCATGTCCATTTTGTGAAGAAAACCATAAGATTTCTAATTGTAAGACGTTCGCTAAAGAAAGTTACGAATCTTGTCTTAGCTTTGTGCAAACCAAAGGGTTGTGTTTCAATTGTTTGAATTCAAGCCACTCTATTAAGTTTTGTCGTGTAAACTCTTCCTGTCGTATTTGCAAAAGAAGACATCACTCCTTATTGCATCGTTATTCAAACTCAACCGTTCCCAATGAAAGTTCAAATTCAGCGGTTGAAGTTAAATCAGCGGTGTCAGACGTTCAGACATCGTTATTAGCAAGTGAAGTATCAACATCTAATAATGTTGTTTCACATTTTTCAAAGGGCTCAATACCTACTCAAGTTTTGTTGGCCACGGCTATTGTCGAAGCACAGGCAAGAAATGGCTCAACACAACTGCTGAGGGTGCTATTGGATCAAGGATCCCAAGTTTCATTCATAGCGGAATCAGCAGTACAGCTTCTTGGACTAAAGAAGACGCCGGTTAAGTCGGTAATATCAGGAATAGGTGGTGAGAAGAGTGCTTTAGCCTCTAAGTTTACAGTCACAGTGACTATTCAATCACGCCTAGTTCCCAATTATAGTGTCCAAGTGAAAGCTTTTGTACTAGGTACCATTACGTCGCTTTTGCCCTCTGAGAAATTGAATAATTTCAACTGGCCTGAGATAAGGACAGTTACTTTAGCTGATCCAGAATTTCACACCCCAAGTAAGATTGATATATTACTCGGTGCTGAAATTTATGGTCAAGTTATAAGAGAAGGATTAATTCAAGGTCCACCAAATACGCCAGTTGCACAAAATACAGTGTTTGGTTGGATCCTTTCTGGAATGGTTTCTAAAAACAGTGATTCTATGATACATTGTCATCATGTCAAGCAGACTGATGATAACACTCTGTTGAGGAAACAGTTCTGGGAAATAGAGTCAATTACATCTGATAAGAAAATACTTTCTCCTGATAGGAAACATTGTAAAGATATTTTTACTCAAACTACACATTGCGATGAAGAGGGCCGCTGTATAGTCAAACTTCCTTTTCGTAATGAAGATCTGCAATGTCAGAATGGCAATATAAATATAGATAATTTAATGTCAGGTTGCCAATCTGTTGAAGAAAGAATACATATTCACAAGAAAGCTACTGAACTTCTTGTCAAGAATGAATTACAGTTACAAAAGTGGTTTAATAGTTGTGATGAAATAAACAAGAATACTGCGGATAGAAAGATTGAAAAGGAAGATGAGAAGGATCACGAAAAGAAAGATATCAAGACAGATAAATTAATGAAGATATTAGGAATGTTTTGGAATCGAGATAGAGATAAGATTAAACATTCAGTACACATTCCTTTACAGAAAACTACAATTACAAGGAGAAAGGCTTTATTAGATATGTTCTGCCTTTATGATCCACTTGGTTGGATTGCACCTTGCATAGTTTGTGCAAAATCTTTATTCAAAGCTTTGGCTTTAAGGTTTGGCATGAAGAATTAACATAATTATTGCTAACAGGATGAAAAACTTACCTATAGATTTTAGAAACAAGTAAGATTAGCATTCTTCGATGGGCAATCGCAAGATCCAATGACCTCAAGTTCATAATTCAAGTCGCTTAAGTAATGGGATTTGCTCATTATCAAATACATTCTTGGACTGATCATCAATGATTTTGTCGACTACTTTTGTTGTAAGAGTTTTTACTATTTTATCTCATTTTGACAACTCACATTGGGCTTATGTACAATTATTACAAAATTCTGCTGATATTCACCCAGAAGCTTAACAATACAAAAGTTTGCATGCTATGTATTGTGGAGACAAGGACCTAAGCCGGGCTAAGTGACGATATAATTGCATGACACAAGGCAGAAGTACAATAAGATGAAACAAAGTGTTATCAAGGCTCATGTGTCGTCACCAAAACACCTAAAGAAAATATTGTTAGAAGAACGATATACAAATAGTCAGGATTATTGTAGAAGAATTTGAGTTAGAAGAAGCAAATAAACAATGAGAAGATTAAAGAAACAAAAAGGGTCTGTAGAAAACATGACCAGCAATTTGTATTTGATGAAGCTAACCATAAGATTATCACTGAGGTTTCATTTTAATGTTAACTCATTTGTGTACTAGGTATTGGATCATTTCAGCCAAACCAATATTGAAGGCATACATACGCAAATGCGTAAAGTGTAGGCGGTATTCAGCTTATATTCAAAGTCTATTCATGGGTCAGTTACCGTCTACTAGTCACTCCAGCATCACCGTTTCAGTGTAGCAGGGTGGATCTTGCTAGTCGTATCCATCATTTCGTATGTTACGTCCAAAGGTTGACTCAACATTTTCATCATGGTTTTATTTTATTCAGCATCACAACAATTAAAGCTGTAGTTATTAAGAGTGGTTGGGTCAAATATTTGAAATGTATCCTGGTTTGGATAATCACATTAGTAATGGACATTAAAAATGAATTAATTTTTATTTTTACGTCCTATGTAAAATGGTGCATTTTAGTACTACAAGTTACAAGTCAGTTTTAAGTTATTGTTGTTTATTTATTATACAGTCCACAATTATTTAAGAAATGTATTAAGATTAGTTATTTCATCACTAATAACAAGAGTAGTTTTGTTTTAGAGTTATCGAAGATTCAAGTGTTTTAATTAGTAATTGATTGTTTGTATTGCGCCTTCCTCATGGTGGGCGGGTCTCATTTTAAGGACAAAGTCCTTGGTGGGCGGTATGTTGAATGTAATTTGTACCAAACTCTTTAGTTGTCATTAAAAAAGTAAGTAATACCGTTACCAAGGAAACTTTATAATAACAGCTATGTCAAAAAAAATGATGAATTTTAATTTTGTAGAAGAAATACGTTTAT